>OV651817.1:76871172-77526668 GCA_927349885.1 Psylliodes chrysocephalus
AATATTTCTCGACAACTATCCCTGTAACCTATACTAAAAATTAACCGTAATATTCGTTTTTGAATAATAAATACGCGAGAGATATCTGACGCCTGTCCCCAAACAGTAATGTTGTAGTTAAGGGTTGAATATACATTAGCATAGTAAATTGTTATTAAAGATTCCTTTTGCATATCATTTTTAAGTGAATACAACATAAAATAGCTTTTATTAAGATTTTTACAAATATTATCTATTTGTTCTCTGAAGTTTAGATTACAATCGACAAGTGTCCCAAGAAATTTAGTTTTATTTGCTGAATTTACTAATATATTAACTTTGTGCATATTTACATCAAAAGGTGATTGGACAAATTTTCTGTCGCCGTAGGAAAAATTAACACAAATTGTTTTTTCCAAGTTTAAAACCAATCTATTACAGTCACACCATTCTTTAAATGCCATAATAATATTTTTAACTTTTTCTACTACCTGTCCTAAAGAATCGGCAAATACTATTACTGTTGTGTCGTCAGCATAAATAAATATATCATCCTGGTCTTTAAAATATTCAGGCATATCGTTAACGTACAGTAGAAAAAGTAATGGACCTAGTACTCCCCCTTGAGGGGTTCCTAGGTCATTATAAAATATATCAGACTGGATATTATCAACTGAAACAAAAAACGGACGACTTAAAATATATGAATTTATCCATGAATTTACAGGGTCTCTTATACCGATTGCATTTAATTTTTGACATAAGATGTTTGGGTCCAAACAATCGAAAGCTCGCGATAAGTCAAAAAATACACCGTAAGTGTACAAGTTTTTATCAATTTTGTCGTGAATTATTTGGGTAAATTCTACTGTGGCAGTTTCGCATGAATATCCACGTCGAAATCCATGCTGTTTGCTTGTTATAATATTATTATTATCCAGATATGAGATAATGGAATTAAAAATAGCCTTTTCAAGAGTTTTTGCAACGACACTGAGGATTGATATACCTCTATAATTTGAAAGAATGTTAGTTGGCCCTTTTTTATAGATAGGTACGACCTTTGATACTTTTAGTATATCAGGAAATTTACCAGACGTTACTGATTTGTTTATTATTTTGGTAAAGAATGGGGCAAGCTGATCTGCACATTCTTTCAATAGAAATACAGGTATATCGTCAAAACCTGTAGACTTTTTATTTTTCAAACTTTTTATTACATCCACAATTTCAATATCTAACATTGGCCTAAAATAAAATGAGTCACACGGTGTTTTTTTTGTTAGTGTACAAACAGTATCAGTTTCAGGTGGCAATATCGATAAAACCGAATCAACAAGAAATATAGTTAAACCATTACTCACCTCTTTTTTGCCTTCGTAGAGTTTTTCGTCATGTTTAAGTTTTTCTGGGATTGTATCTTTTTTATCTTTTCCTAATTTAGTGTTGACTAGTTGCCAAATTGTTTTTGATTTATTTCCTGAATTCTTTATTATGCTACAGAAATGAGCCTGCTTTTCATTTTTAATTTGAGAATTTACGATTTTTTTCTTTAAGTTATACTCTTCATTACTTATACCATTAGTTGTTTTCCTAATCCAGTTTGCATGTTTTAAAATAGAGATTTGTTTTTCTAATTCTGACGAAAATTTTATTTTATTAATATTATTTCTTTTCCCGCTATTTTTTATTGTTTTTAATGGAAATGCGGCGTTGAATGCATACATAAAATCATTCCAAAATGTTTTAAACATTTCATCAACCGTGGTGGAATTCGAAAATATATTAACTTTATTTAATAAAAATTTAAATTCTGATATCTGTACTTCACCAAATGATCTACGTGTTATTTTCTCACCTTGCTTTTCTATTCCAATATGTTGATCCCATTTGAGCATTTGTGCAGAATGATCAGAAATAGCTGGATCAAATACGGTTATATTAAGTAATCTGAAATCCATATTAGTAATTATATAGTCAATTGATGTTTTTGTGATAAAGTTGCCATATTTTGCTATACGAGTTGCTACTGATATATGAGATTTCAACTGAAAACATTCCAGTGCGTCAGATAATAGTTTTAGTTTGTTTGAGTTTACAAACCCATCAATATTTATATCACCACATATAATAATCTGTTTATGTTTTATAGTAACACAATTTAGCATTTCAAAAAAACGTTCAAAAAATATATCTACATCTCCATCTGGTGACCTATAAAGAGTTAAAATACAACAAAGGTCTTTTAAAGTAACTCCAGCACATTCGAAATTTTTTTCTGGGTTTAGATGTGTTAAATAATTTATTTTTACACAGGTATTGCGAAGATTGTTTTTTACAAAAATTGCTACACCTCCACCTGGTTGAGAACATCTTGAGTAACCAGAAATTAACTTGTAGTCCATTAAACTGATTACGTTGAGTTTATCATCGGACGCCCAATGTTCGGAAAAACATAATATATTTGGGGAGTACGTATTTGTAAAGACATCCAACAGATTAATTTTTGCTGACAAACTGTGAACATTTAAATGACATAAAGTATAAAAAGGCACATCGGTATTAATTACTTCGTTGTCTTCCACAATGGAATTTTCATTGTTGGTTTCTTCGAGGAGAGTATCTGTTAAACTTAGAATATTTGTTAAAGTTGCGCCTTCTACGAAAAATATACTCGCTAATTTCTATTCCTTTGGGCCATGTTTCTTGTTTAAAGAGAATGTCCTTAAGTTCTGCATCGGCAGTGATTCTATATTCTATATCGGCCCAATCTTTAAAATAAAGAATAAAAATGTCGTTCGGCTTCAATTTTAGTTCTAAAGATTAAAAGATCATCTAAACCGACTTTATTAATAAAACGTTGAAATAGTTGAACTTCCTTTAGGAGACCAAAAGACGTGAGTGAAAATTCAAAAAGTGAAATTGCAATTTTATGGATGTCTTTTTCTGTAGACAGTTAAAATTTTCACAGAATGTGTATTTCTGTTGCCGCTATAATAGCAAGTAATAAAAATAAAATTATAAATTAAAGGGGACTCCTTTACTAGAAATATGTGTTTTGGTTTTTTTGCTTGATTTTAATAAAGTATTCAATAAAAAGTACCTATATAGTAAAAATCGTGTGGTGCGAGTCCCTCTCGCAGTTGGCCTGTTTTTTAAATAATTTGGAATTTTTATTATTTTTTAGATTGTTCTTTGTCTTGATATTGTTATTTCATTGTATATTAAAATATGAAAAATTTCATCGGCAAAAGTTTTTTTGTTAAGGAACTCGCAAACCATTTTGACTAAAATTTTGAAAGCCAAATGTGTGGAGCTAGTGTAAATATTTAGAATATGTTATACTTTTTTTTTAGCTTTATTATTGTTTTATTTTTGTATTATCTTTGTTTTTAAGTAATTTATTGCTTTAATGTTATTAAACCGTATTTTTTTTTTAAAGTATTGTTGTTTCATTATTTTTATATATCTATTGCAGGGGCATGCGGTCCATGGAAGTGGGGAAGCACCGTTTCCCTACACTTTGAGATTTAAAAATAAATATTGTTCAGTTTAATACAATGCATAGAAATTAATATTAAATTAGGTACTATATTTTCTCTGAAACATTGCGTAAACTTCGAAAATGTACTAAAAATTCATTGGTGTAATGTGTAAACGCACGCACCATCCATGAGAAAATTTATTGTGTGAATGCACACACCATATACTTCGAGTCCGTCGGCGGAAGCGCGTCTAATTGATTTTGCTTCGTGTTATTGACCCTGCTCTGCCACGACAGTACAAGTCTGTTTGTGCACGTGAAATACGGTCAAAAGGCAGCGATTTTTACGTCGCCTTACGCATATTGCAATTCGCACCGCGAATCGACGTGTGAGGAAAATCGTAGACTTCAGATAGATTTTGGTTTGTTTTTCGTAGTTGTTTTTCTTTTTGTAAAATGGACGAACTATGCACTGTGACTGTGAACAACAATAATGTGGTAAATTGTGTCTGTATTGTGTGCTCTTTATTGAAAAAAGGATTTTCAATAAGAAATTTTGAAGAAAAAACGGACATTATTAATTCTAGTAGATTAAAGGATTCTATCAATTTAGAGACGTAAGTAGAAAAGTCA
Organism: Psylliodes chrysocephalus; assembly: GCA_927349885.1. Classification (NCBI taxonomy): domain Eukaryota; kingdom Metazoa; phylum Arthropoda; class Insecta; order Coleoptera; family Chrysomelidae; genus Psylliodes; species Psylliodes chrysocephalus. The sequence continues at coordinate 76,875,269 of OV651817.1, forward strand.
GCAAAGAAATTTACCAGGCATGAAAAGTATAAATGGTTAACCGGCTGCAAAACTTTGAAGAAATTATTTTGCTGGCCTTGTCTGTTTTTTAATATAGCCGAAAAAATACATTGGAACTCAGTCGGTATTACAGACTTGAATAATTCTCACAAAAGTGTAAAACGACATGTAAATAGCAAATCTCATATAAGTGCTACAATTAAAGAAAAAACATTTGGGACCTATTGCATTAAACATAGTTTGGACAATCATTTAAAAATAAGCAACAAAATTCACAAAGAAAGGGTAAAAAAATAGAGCATGCACTAAGTTTTAGGGGTCACAATGAAGTAAGTGGATCCGCCAATCGAGGAAATTACATGGACCTTTTAAGTTTTTTTAGAAAAATACGATGATACCCTAAATAATCATTTTATTGATTCGACGACTTTCCGAGGTACCTCAAACGGAATCCAAATTGATTTAATTAAATGCACTGCCGACTTTTTGATAGATCACATTAAAAGTGAAATTAAAAAAGCACCTTTCGTATCAATTGTGCTTGATGAAACCACAGATATAGCAAACTTAAGTCAATTATCCATTGTTGTGCGATATGTACTGGATGGCATTCCTCAACAGCGATTCTTAGGATTTTTGGACGTCACTACTAGCGAACAAACTGCAGATGCATTGTTTAAAATTGTGTCAATATTTCAAGTTTAGAATGTGGTTCTAAGCTTGTTGCCCAGAGCTACGATGGTGTTACCGTAATGGCTGACCATTTAGGAGTGGTTTGGCTTCCTTCTTTTCAAAGTCATCGAAAAGAACTCGCGCTTTGGACATTCACGTTCAAAAAAGGTTTCCAAAATTTGTTCTGACGCGATGGAACTACAATGGACGTTTAGTGAAAACAGTGTTTCAATACCGTGATTCTTTGATACACTTTTTTCAAGTCGTTTGGGATAATAAACAAACATATGGGATGCTGAAACTGTTACTGCCACTAAAGGGTATTTGCATTGGCTGAAACAAAACTTTGATGTCAATTTTTTGCTCAACATTTTTGCAGAGATTTTCCTGACATTTCATTCGACAATTTACAGACAAAGTCAAATGATATTTTAAAAATAAAATTAATAAAAAACGAGATCAGTTTGAATACTTTTGGAATAAGACTCAAAACTTTGACTTGGAACCTGACAGAATGAGAATTAGAATTAATAATGTAGGCGACAGAGATACCTCCTATCGTCGATTATACGCCGCAATTTTTGATAATATTTTACAACAAATGAACTCTCGATTTCAAAACTTTAACGAATTAAAATTTGTTGAATTGTGCAATTTTAATATTAGTAACTACGATTCATCAAAATTTCCATCGGAAGCTTTTAATTCACTACAATTTAATTATGGATTTTTTTTTGATATTCCAGCATTAAAGTCCCAGTTAAGTGTTGTTTATGAAACAACTGAAATTAGTGATAAAAAGACGCCCATCAATGTGTTAAATTTTTTTTATAACAACTAGTTTAAATAAGTCCCTTTGTGAAGTCGTCAAGTTGTGTGCATTAGTACTAACCATCCCAGCCACAAGTGCGTCAGTTGAGCGAATTTTTTTAGCTTTAAAACGCATTAAAAGTTTTATACGAAATTCAACAAGTGAAAACAGACTCTCTAATTTAGCCCTAATATCCATTGAAAAACAGCTTGTTAAACAGTTATCAGAAAATCCAAAATTTTACGACGATGTTATAGACAAATTTGCAGCCATTGTACTAAACTAAATATATACATTGTCCACATACATCTACCTCGAAACATTTTTCCATGTATATTCATTGAAAACAAAAATACTGAAAAATTTAAATTGAGCACTTTTCCATTACGGTCAATTTTAGAAAAATCATGTATAAACAAAAGTTATAGAGATCGATATCGCAAACAACTTTTAGTTCAACAATTTTCATAAAAATCAGAATTTTGCACATTTTGTCAAATTCCTCGAATACAGACCATTTCAGGAAATTTTAACATAAAACAAAAATTACAGATAATAATATTGGAAGTAACTTTTATTTGAACAATTTTCTTCTCCAAACATTAACAGATATATTCCATAAAATATAAAAACGGCCTCCCATAAAGTACCCCCCTAGATGTTCCGACTTTGTCCAAAATCTAATAATTTCACGTCAGGCCGAAATAAACCTTAAGTTTAAAATTTAATGTTCTTTTCTTTATCCGTTTTTGAGTTTTCTTCAAAATTCGAAATTTACACATTTTCTCAAATATCTCGAATACGGTCCATTTTAGAGAAATTATGTATAAAATAAAAATTATAGAGAAATATATAACAAATAACTTTTATTTGAACAATTTTTATAAAAAAATATTTTTTTACATTTTGTCAAATTTCTCGAATACGGACCATTTTAGGAAAATTTTGTATAGAACAAAAATTATAGATAATTATATTAGCAGTAACTTTTATTTGAAGAATTTTCTTCTCCAAACGTAAATAACAGATATATTCCTTAAAATATAAAAATGACCACTTATAAAGTAACCCCCCAGATGTTCCGACTCTGCCCAAAATCTTATCAGTTCATTAGACGCTGGAATAAAGCTTAAGCTTAAAATTTTTCTGTGTATCGGTTCATGAGTTATGCGACTACAGACATACAGACACACACACACACACACACACACACACACACACACACACACACACACACACACACACACACACACACACACACACACACACACACACACACACACACACACACACACACACACACACACACACACACACACACACACACACACACACACACACACACACACACACACACACACACACACACACACACACACACACACACACACACACACACACACACACACACACACACACACACACACACACACACACACACACACACACACACACACACACACACACACACACACACACACACACACACACACACACACACACACACACACACACACACACACACACACACACACACACACACACACACACACACACACAGACATCATCGCGAAAATAGTCAAAACGGATTCAGGGGATTTCAAAACGTAAAAATCCGTCGAAAACTCGAGGTCGAAAAAAATCATGATTCCTATACTTTCCTTATATTTGTATACAGATAGGAAAGTAAAAAGACACTCAACATTAAATCAAAAATATTGTAAAATTGAGGACACTTAAGCATAACCCATAAAATTCGTATTAAAATAACAAGCACCGTTAGATCTCTCGTTACCATTCGAACTTGCACACTAAACTCACCTTCAAGACGAAAAGTTGCAATTCTACTCCTTACTTTATAATATACTATTTTATGTGCTATAACCTTTAGAGATCATCCTTGACTACTCCTGATAGACTTCCCGTGTAGTTTTCTGGAGTTACGTGTATACTATACCCGCCGGCATTCCTCCTGTTTACAACTAAAAGCTTCTAGTTGCGAACAAGTTCCTTTGAAATACATTGAAAAGTAAAAACTTTTTCCGAAACTTTTTAAAAGAGTACTGAAATCTCTGCACACGAGAAATCAGGAATATACCGGATGGCACAAAAAAGTGTGTTGCAGCTATTTGACTTCACTTTGAGTAGAATTTTCAAAAGATAGCAATCAAATCCCCAATTTTGTTTTTATTAATATTAAAATTCCTTTTAGTTTAGTTTATTATTTACATTCTGTTTATATCGACGAATGAAACGTGCAGTGTTTGTGCTCTTAACTAAATGGCTAGTTATCCTAGTTAAACTGTGAGTAATATATATTATTTTATATCTATCGTCTCAGAAAAGAAATCTCAATCTTTTCATTATTGTTTCAAGTTTTTTTTTTAATTTTTTTGGCTTTGACTTTTGTCATTCAGCCAGTCACTTAATGAATATAAATAATATAATATAAATAATATAATACAAAATAAATGGTAAACAACAATGGCAACAAAAATAATAATCCATCGAAACAAAATTAATCTGTCTTAACAAAACTAATCTATCGCAACAAAACCAACTTATCACGACAAACAAAGATTAAAAAGACAATACTTTTCAAAGGAAATAGACAAGGACACTCGTTTCTCGTCCAGAGATCCATAACGACATTTTTTTTCAAGACACACTAGAAATAGGCCACGGTAAATCTTCATTTTACATTTTCCAAAATTTAGATAAATGTCCATCCTGATAATCTAATATCCTTTGCAACTTCCCAGATTCAATAATATAAAAAATTCTTCTTCCTTACATTTCTAACGTGATTGCTCCCTTTTTATTGGTACTATAATTTTATACTCTATCCTGATATTGCTGCTAATAAAAATGTGGCAAAAAAATTGCCATCCAAAAATGTCCATATCAATATTTTATTACAAACCTTTGAAATTGTTCAAAATAATAAAATAATAATATTAATAATTCATTATATTATAATTTTCTTTGTTTCTAAATATACTTAACGATCACCCTGTATTTTGCCGAACGTGTTACCCGTTTTTTATACCTTGTAAACTGTACTGTACAAAATCTTTCTGCAACGGTTGTATTGAATTTTATTTTTTCCTGAAAACGAAATGGAAATAAAAGCAACACATAACAAAACGAACTGAACTACAAAATTAGAAAACATACTGTTTCAGGAAAACACGAGATTTCACTTATCAATACACGCATTTCTATCAATTAAAATGGTGCATTTTTTCTGTCGAGTTAAAATTATTTTCCAAGCAGCGTATTTAGTAAATATAAGCAGATTTTCCAAACGCATTTGAAATAACTTAATTGCTGAATTATTTACCACCTATATAGTGGTTAGGATAATTTTTCTTTGTTTTTTACACAAAGGGAGCAATGGTTGTAAGCTGTAAGAATATTAAAAATAATACCTATAATCTTGTAAATCTTCCTAAAAATATAAACATTATTGTATTTAGAAAGGTGAATTTTAATCTATTCTGACTAAACTGCAAGAATGAAATGAGTTCGGAACGAGTTTAATGAAAGAACTATACATAATTATTAATTTAATTTACTTAATTTTAATAATATAATTGGTACGTCCATGTGCGCCGTCCCTTTGAAGTCGGTACTAATCGGTTAATTTGCCGTGTTGGATTGTGTCTAGAAAGACTATACCACATATAATTGTAATAGAATAAATGAGAATATTTATTAATAAATACACAAATAAAATTAGACATCTACAAAAAAGCAAGAACCTTATTGCAAACTCTTAGAGAAATTATCATGGTTTTAATGGGATTAGAACCCACTGGTGTATTTTAAAACTCTGACATTTTTTGTAAATATTTGATCCTTCTTTAAGTTTCCTTGCAAACAAATATTTAATACTGATAATAGTAAACAAAGCACAGCTACATAACCTATAAAATTGTTTTTATTTTTTGATAGTTAAAACTGTGATAAATGAGTTTTAATATACCTTACTATATACAACATAATATACTGAGAATTAAGTCATAATGTAGTGGTAATATATTATATCTATGGTACTTAGAAATGGAACTTAATAATTGAACAAGCAAAATTAAAGTGCTGAAAATTATTTTCTATATTTGCTCTTTTTCTCTTGATAATAATGCAATGCGTATTGTGGTACTAGCCAAGAGAGTAGTTGTTTTCTGGAGAAAAACGGTCGCTCCATTGTTTGCGTTACTTGGGTTACAAATGAAATTTGCTTTCAAATAAGGTATAATACTTTAAAAATATGTAATAGTTTTTATCTCGCTACATAGCGCTACAATCAAAACTAATCCAATGAACAGTCAAAATCTACACTTAGTGTCAGTAACTTATTGTCAAACCAGCTTTTCAGATTTGGGAGGTCCTGTTCAACTTTTTGCTTTAGTTCTAACCACGAGTTAGCTTTATAAAATATTGAAGTGTCGTCTGCGAATCCCAAAACTATCCCTGAACTTTCGATAGAAAATAATCCGTTGATATAAAGATTAAATAGAATAAGATCAAATACCGTACCTTGTGGGATACCATAAGTTAGGGATCCTAGATCACTGTAGACACAATCTACTCTGGTAACTTGTTGTTGGTTTGTAATATAACTTTCAAATAATTTGAGTGATGTGTCTCTTATACCTGTTTCTTCTAAGGTATCCAAAAGTAAACGGTGGCTGACAGTATCAAATGCTTTTGAGACGTCTAGATATACACGGAGACATGGACTGTGCTTTCATCTAAAGCAGTTAGAATTTTGGTAGATAGTGTTATAATAGAATTTTCCGTAGATACATGTTTTTTAAAACCATATTGTTTATCAGATATTATACCATATTTTGATGTAAAATTTTAATCTGTTTTTAAGAGATTTTTCAAAAATCTTTGATAAATGTGTTATTAATGAAATTGGTCTACAATTTGTTACCACTATGTCATCTCCTTTTTTATATATTATGGGGACAACAATTGTCTGTTTAAAAAATATATTAGGCCATACACCAGTATCAAAAGTCAAGTTTATTAAATGATTTATTGGTATTACAATAAATTTAGATATATCTTTCAATATTTTGGCCTTAATATTGTCAATACCATATATTTTATACTGTTGTTTAATATCTAGGTCATTTGGGTTTTTTAATGTTTGTTGAAAAAGTTCATTCTTCTTATTAATCTTTTTTAGCAGCTGGTTTGTGATCCAGGGACAGATTTTATGTATTTTTCTTCTTAATTTTGTTTCTTTTACAAAATTAGATAACTAACGAACGTATTTGTTGTCCAAGATACACTATTTAAAAGATTTTTTAGTTTTTTCTGATCAACGAATTTTTTAAATCTTAGTTTTATTATTTTTTTTTTTTTTTTTTTTAGATTTTATTGTATGTTAATAATTAATTGTAAAGCTGTTATAAAGTGATCTATTATATCTGTTCGTACAACAAAGGGCATTATTTTAACAGTAATATTGTAATTAGATTTATTACAAATATGATCCATACAAGATTTTGTGTTTTCTGTAACCCTTGTTGGACTATTAATTGTACATAGATGGTGGGTGAGGTTTTCCGGGTTTTCCTCACCTGTAAGTCAAATGGCACCATCAATCATCTTTAAGTCGCCCCGGAACGCCACGGCAAATAATAATAATAGCCGTCCCTTTCCTCGCACAAGCTCAGCTTTTGGGGTTAAAATTCACTCGTAAGGGGGTGAATTAAGGAGAGTATTATTATTATTATTAATATTAACCAAATTTATTTAAAACATTGCGATATTCGTTTAATGAATATGCCGCATTCGAGTAATCGTAGTTTTGAAATTAATTTTAAAATGATTTGTAAATTCATTCGGATCAATTGAAGGTGAAGGATATATAGCAGTAATGGCAATTTTATCGCTATTATTTAATCTTAAAAGAAGTTCTATTGCATCTGTGTTGCAGATAGTTGAAATTTTGTAGTTGTATTTGTGATTGTATTTTATGTTAATACTCACCCCATCATTTTGGTTGAAATTACCTTCATTGTATAAAAATCATAGCCTACTAAATTATAGAGTTCTGATTCAGGTAAATTCCAGATCTCTGTTACTATAATACAGTTTTTATTCGTATCTAGATCCTCTAGGAATGCTTTAAATTAATCTATATTATTCTTAAGACTTCTAATGTTTGTATGGCATAGTTTAAAGTTTTCGATATGGTTAATAACTTTTAATTCTTTTGAATTTTCTGGTGTTAACGTTTGAATTGTATCTGTTTTAAAATTACAGACATACTGTTCCATATCTGATTAAAAAGTAACTACTTATGGTCTAAAATATAAAAATTTAAAGCCTACAATAATTAAGATTACTGGTAATTTTATTTTTAGTCGTATTCCACAATATTAAAAGAAGATAGATCCAATAAATTATTTGTAGATAAAAGTAAAATCACTATAAATTTGTATGCTAAAATTTGACGGTTATTACTTTATTATTCTAATTGACAAAACAGATAAGGGAAGCAAGACAATGAATGTTTAAAAGATAAATCCTACAAGCTAAGAAATAAATATATTTATTTATATTACAGGTAATATTATTTTAAAATTTTTAACAACACTATTCTACTTTACAGAAGATTTCCGAGTTAATCGGGTTTCGATTTGTTGTTGAGGTTTTCTCCTTGTAGGAGGGGTGTTTTCAACTGAAACTACTCTTTTTCCATTGGCCAGAGGTATTCCCAAATAATAGATAGGATTAATTCAAAAAAATATTTTTTTGATTAAACAAAAGACGTTATGAAATAAATTTTTGAGGCATAGGGACTTTTTTCTGGACACTCCTATACATTTTATTTTCACACAAAAAAGATAAAAATACATTTTGTTTTTTATTTCGCTATTATAAAATCTGTTAATAAAATTGAGTCAATTAGCTTAATTTTGTAAACATGGTATTTTTCAACATTCCAAAATTCGTTTAACGTCGAGATTGTTTCAAGCTCAAAACAACTTTAAATATTTTCAAAGTATGTATACGAAGTGATCGTAAGACGCGTTAGTACTCATAAAGTTTGGTGAAGGAAGTCACTTTACGCTACATACTTCAGGAAGTTTTATTTCGTACTTATGAACGCTTCACCGACGATTCCGATACACTGGGTCGAATGTTAGAGAAAACAACATAAAACTATATGTATTTATATATTCCGTCATGACGATATAAATATACAAATGTAAGTAAATTAAATACAGTGTGTTCACTGGTGGAGATGATAAGAGAAACAACATCGTTTTTATTATTTTTTATAAAAAAACTGCTTGTCGAGAAACAAATATCATCAAAAAATCTTAGATCAGATTTATAATGTGATAATTAATTAATAAAACATTTATTTATTAATAAAACTCAAACAGGCCTTACGGCCTTTTTACATCAGTAGTACAATATATATAATATACATATACAATATAATCATACATGTCATTATGACAATACATTTTTACTTGTATGCATGGGCGTCGTTACACAATACTATAGGGGGGGGGGGCAAATTTTTTAAAAAAATTAGAATGTTTAGTTGTTGGAAAACAAAGGAAATGAAAAATAAGAGAATTTTCTTATGATGGATTTAATTTTTCTGTGACGTCATGGCTTACAGCTTTTCCAGAAATAACAGAAAATCGCAATTTATTTTTTATTTTTTAATGAAAACCTTTTTTTATTGAAAATTTGAATATCTGGGACATATTAAAAAAAATATTTTCCAATATGATGGTCATTTTCTTTTCCATAAATGTTCCCGAAATTTAAATTTCTGAAAAAACACAAGTAAGCCATGACGTCACACACCAATTAAATCCAGTATATGACAGTATTTGTTCCAAGCTTTTAAACAAAAAAGTTTTCATTCCAATATCTCATTTAACAACGAAGATAAAAGCGGATGGAATTATTGAACGGTTTGCTAATAATAAAAATTCTTAGATACGCCACTGGTATACGGTAAATGGATCTCAATGGGAATTTTGAAGCTTACAAAGATTTTATAAAGATCGTACATTCCTATATTTTTTCCATAAACGATTTAATAGTGACATGTTTAGAAAAAATATTATTCAGTATCGCGGCCATTTTGACAGCTGACAGAAAATTTTTGAATACACGATTATTATATAAAAATGTTTAAATTTACAATAAAAGAGAGTGTTTCCATTTAACAATAAAAATATTTCGATTTTCGTTATTTTCGGAAAAACCGGAAGTAAGCAGAATAATTGAATCCATCATAAGTGTTTCAGTCTTTCAAACAGAACAAAATTATTCAGATACCTCACTGAATAATAAAGATAAGGGTAGTAGAACTTTAGTAGTAACCCTAACAATGTCACTGACCCATTTGACAGAACTGATACTTAAGTTGTCATAACAAGTCTCTAATAAATAAAATAACCAAACAAAAAAGACAAAAACTAAAATTAAAAAAAAACAAGAAACTTAAAGCACATTTTTTAAAAACAAACAGGTGTGATATAAAAGAAAAATATGAACATAATAATATAAAAAATAAAAATTTATAAAAAAACAAAAACATAAAAAAACTCACTCAAATATGTCAATGAACACAAAAAACACTAGGAAAACGCAAATTTCTTTTTTCTCTACTAAAAACATTGATAACGGATAACATAATTTATTTTTCAGTCAGCCTATTTTTATTCATTATTCACTCCGTGCGTGACAGCAACGCCAACTATTTTATGAACTAACGGACGATATTTGCATATACTGACAATACAATTTTTAATAGAGTTCGTAATTAAGAAATATATATGTTAATTTTAATTTTAAAACAAGTGAAAAAATTATTATTATTATTATTATATATTTTTATTACTTCAGCTAAAAAAGTCAATAAAAATTAAAAATAAAACATAGCAAGTATTTACGAGAAAATGTATGAGATCTTGCCTAAGCCTAATAAGTTGTCATTAAAGAATAGGTTAAATAATGTCAAAGTAAAAATATTACCATTATGAGAGAATAATTATATTTAATATTAGACACTTACCTTTAGGTGTAGGGCGACTTTTTTGTAGGAATCACAGTCAAAGATTATATAAAATCCACCGAATGGTGTAGAAATCACAAAGATTTATCAACTAATTCTTTAGACTGGTTTCACAGTTTTTATTCTTTTAGCTCAAGTCAAATCCTAGATACACTAGAGAAAATAGCACATGCTACCACAAAGTTGAGCAGATAAAAACTGATAGAAGGAAGTTCCCAAAATGGTGGGAAGTCAATGGAAGGTCTTGACTATTAAAGACTAGCAGGACAAAGTCTGGTAAGAGTGTGGCCCCTCAGTAAAAGAAGAATGTGACACTTCATAAAAGTGAATGTAAACAAAAACAAATAATAATTAACCTATATTTAAAACCATCAGATATGTAAAAGAGTTATGTGTACTATTTCTTGTAGCAACAGGCATTTCTTTGGGTTCTAAAGTATTCATTAAAAGTAATCATTCTAACAAAATAATAGGAAAGGTTAGAATAGGGTTGAAAGTAGAATAAGCTACAAAATTAGAAGTCTTACGATTCATACAACGGTTTCTGTAAGTAAAACAAATCCAAAATAGAATAGGCCTAGATTATAAAGTAGATTAATGTAGAATAGGTTAGATTAGAATAGAATAACTTAGAATAGGGTAGAATAGATTAGGATTAGATTAGAATAACTAAGAATAGATTTAGGATTAGATTAGAAGTTAAATTAAATCATAAATAAAAATAAAGTTGTGTATTGTTTACTAGCTCTGCCATTTTAACTTGGCTACGATATTTTGACCCGTAACAATGTTACTATTAATTCGTTTATGGAAAAAAATTAGGAATGTATGATCTTTATAAAATCTTTTAGGGCTTCAAAATTCCTATTAAGACCCATTTACCGTATACCAGTGGCGTATCTACGCATTTTTATTATTAGCAAACCGTTTATTAATTCCATCCTCTTTTATCTTCGTTGTTAATTAAGATATCGGAATAAAAACTTTTTTGTTTAAAAGCTTATAACAGATTCTTTCATATACTGGATCCAATTAGACTGTGACGTCATGGCTTAGTTCCGATTTTTCCGGACATAACTGAAAATCGCAATTTATTTTTTAATTTAAAATCAAAACCCCTTTTTTATTGAAAATTTGAATTTCTGGGACATTTTTGGATAAAAACGGTATATTAAAAATTTTCTGTCAGCTGTCAAAATGGTAGCCATATTGGATAATATTTTTGTTCTAAACATGTTACTATTAAAAAATATCGCAATGTATGATCTTTATAAAATCATTGTAAGCTTCAAAATTCCTATTGAGACTCACTTACAGTACACCAGTGGCATATCTAAGCATTTTTATTATTAGCAAACCGTTTAATAATTCCACCCGCTCTTATCTTCCCTATTAATTGAGATATCGGAATGAAAACTTTTTTGTTTGAAAGCTTGGAATAAATACTGTCAAATACTTCATTCAAATGGTCTATGACGTCATGACTTTCTTCCGGTTTTTCGAAAATAACAGTAAATCGCAATTTATTTTTTATTTTTAAATGGAAACCCACTTTTTTATAAAAATTTTAATTTCTTGAGCGTATTAATGTTAATTTATTATTGTATGGTTGGTCTTGTATTATTATTGTCACAATTATTCCTTAAATGGAATTAATTTATTTTCATTCGGCTCAGTAAATAATTTAACATCCTGTATGTTAAATTATTTCTGAATAGTAGGTCGATTTCGAAATACTTTTAAATCGTAGAGAATGCATTTCATAGTTTCATAACAATTAAGTTAAAAACTAATGAACTTTGTGCTGACTCGACGATTTTGGAAGTCTTGCGAAATCGAACCTAGTCGGTTTATTTTAGGGGGGCATTGAGAGTTTTGCGAGACGGCAAAAAGGGTGGTCGTCATCGATCGCAAAACAATTAATTGTGGTTAATAAAATATAAAGCATAAAATAAATACTTATAAATATTTCTGAAAATAAAATAAAGTAAAAAATAAAAATTGTGACTGCTCCAGGACAATGAGGTAAGGACCCCAAATTTTAATATTAATATATCGATTCTTTATTATATCTTTTGCGTCTTTTGATTACGATATTTAATAAAGTGTTTGTTGATTTTTTGTACATGGTGTTTTTATTATAACTAGTTTAGTTCTCTATACGGTAATTTAAGTCACCGGAGGTTCATCTTAAGTGGCGCAGATTCCTTCTAAACCAAGAAGTTAATCTGAGCCTTTTGAGATTAACATCGGCTAGAGCGCGCTTAGCGGAAGTGGGTGATTATCTATTTTTACCTCTCAAGCCAAGCGAGGACCCCTAATTACATTAAAAAGAATAATTACCACCCCCTAACCGTTAAGCGTGACATTATATTAATTCTTTAAATATATATTTAAAAAGAAACATTTTTAGTTAAATTCCCAATTGCGTTATGGCCTAGAATCTTGAACACGGTTTAACACTTAAAAAAGGATAACACCGGTATCACGGGATACACCGAAGATCAACGACATCATTCGACGCAGGCTGTGGTGTAACGCAATTACGTTACCGGAATGAGTTAACGTAAGTGTATCAACCCATGTCTACTGATAGCCTATTCAAATATTCAATATCATGTGTAGTCAACATCATTTGTGAAAGTAGAAAATTAATGTTTGTTCCAAAAAATTGTTTCTACGAATGATGGGCCTACCAAATTTCAACAAAATATCAAAAGCAGTTTTAATTTTATTTTAATGAAGAATTTTTTTTGTTTTTATTTTTTTTTACGCGAAAAGGGTGCATCGTACGAAAGTATTTTATTTAAATTTGCTCCAAACTTAAAAAGGATTTTAAAAACAATTTAAATTTTTTGAAAAAGCAGTGGCGTACTATATTTTTATTCAAAAATATTTAGTCCAATCCCGTACGAACGTCACTATTAAAAATTAAAAAATCTTTTATCTCAAAAAACGCTCCTTAATAACTAAAAGGTGTGTAAAAAATTTCATAAGAATATCTGGACCAATAAGAAAATTATGATATAAAGTTATATTTTTCTGTAACACCCTGTAACTTGTAACACCCTGTAACTTTAAAATTAAGAGGTTTAGTACATATGTTGATAATTTTTTTTCTTAAAATCATCCAAGGATCCACAACCTAACTCCCGAATATGTATACAGGGTGTTTCTTGATAACGTACTAATATTTAAGGGAGTGATTCTTGGACCAATTTTAAGAAAATAACTTTTTATGAATATATGTCCTATACGTCCTAACTTTTGAGATACAGAGTGTTAAATTATTATTATTACACATTTAAAGTCCTAAACTTCCGAAAATTTAATTTAAATTAATAGTCAGACGAGCCCAGGGAAAAAAATAAATTCCTTTTTTATTTTCAAATCCCTTTTACAAAAGGCAATTAACATGTCTAATAAATACTTATCTTTAAAATTGGAGTAGACATGTGTGAGTTGGTTAGATTAAAAAGAGGGAAAAAAATGTCTTTTAAAACCTTTTAAATTTTTTACCTTTTAAATGCTTTTGGCTTATTGTGTTTTGCCCTATGTTAGTTCATAGCACCCACTCTGTCCCCTTTGTACCTTGTACAAGTTTGTACAGATCCTTGGGTGAGTGGATTCCATACGTTGTTGGATCAACCTGGGGTTGTCCAAAGAGAGCCTGTCTTTTGCGATCTAGAGCTTCGAATTCGCACAGTATATATTTGGCCGTTTCTGGTTTCTTGTCATGAACCCTGTTATCATTTTCAACTGATTCCTATTCATAAAGAGTAGTTCTCCAGTTCTTTTGGGATGTGGTCTGCCTATGAAGGCTTTTCCATGTGCCTGTTTTGGGGTGCTTCCCCAATATTTTAAATACTTTTTTTATAAACTCATAAATCCCTATTTTGTATCTACTTATTTTAACGTAAATCCATTTTATGAGTTGCAGCATTTATGTTTTTAGTTAAAGCTCGAGCACAGATAGGATAATACTTACTTTTAGAAGGAGCATAGAAAAATTTTATTTGGTAGTATGGTAATAGTAATGCAGAATAATATTGTAACTATAACTAATAGGCCCAAAAGCATAAATAAAGCCAGATAGAGGTGCATGCAATTTAAATTTTGTCTGGGTGACTTACCGAGTAACGTATGGCCTTTTCTTTTTAAGTATCGGAAATTCACAATGCGTGTAGTGCAAATCTTCTTGATTTTACAAGCAATACTAATAAGTAATTTTAAAGGAACTCCCTTTTAGGGGTGGTAAAAAAATCCGAAAATATTCGTTTAAGACAGACCATATGGCCTAAAAACCAACCTCAAAAAGGAAATGACAGAGAACCCAGAGAGAGAGAGAGAGAGAGAGAGAGAGAGAGAGATAAAACCTCAGAAGAAACATGTACCTGATTAATAAGGCTAAACTGTCAATAAACAGCTTAATTATTGACCTAAATAATTAAATTAAACTAGAATGAAGAAGAGAAGAATTATTACAAGGTCATGGTCAAGAATAAGATTTAACATTAGCATGTAAATAAACAATCTACATATGTATATAATAATAACTAATTATTTGAGTTCTTATTGGTACGATAAATTTCTGACTCTTTATTTTTATACCTTTTAAATACTTATTGGGCAAAGTCATAAACCCCTATTTTTTATCTACTTTTACGTAAATCCAATCTGCTTATTTAATTTCTGTGATTATTGTAGTTTACTTGTTATTTATTTATTGACTATCTAACCTCCTGTGCCGAACATTGCTGGAAAGGAGCCACCGCTCCCACTAACCGCACGTAATCAATTCAAAGTAATAACAAAGCTGTTAAATTGAATAGAAGTGGCGGTTTTATTATTTACCAACGTAGAGTTGGAAAATAAAGGGGAATGTAACGTTGCTTGAAATAATGGAAGCAGGTCTTGAATGATGAAAAGATGATAAAGATTTGAGGTTCGCGATTCTACCACAAGCGTAATCAGATAGGGATCAGGTACACATTGTGGCGTGCGACAGAAATTCATCTTTACCAAAAGGAAATTCTTAAATAATTATTATGGAAGGCGCTGAATGAAGATTACGGTTCGCGAGGTCGGATAAAAAGTCTTAAAAATTTCCGTCGTTTTGTTTAAGGGTTGCAGACATTGTTGCATATTTTATCGTTGGATGATTTTAAAACAAAGCCGCGACAGCTATTACACTATTGTTCTCAAAAATATTGTACCTTCACATTTTTTTTTTCCTGAGATTTTGGCTTTGCTACAGAAAAATTTTAAAATGAGACAATTAAAATTATTTAAAAGTATTATTCGTAGAAAATTTACTAATTTATAGAATATAGTTTTATTAAGCGTACTTAAATTTATGACATAAATGTTTGTGAGCATGTTAAATATATATGATTTAGTTTTTCTTTTGATTAATTTAGGTCTTATTAAAATATTTTTATTTAAGTGTTCTATCAAGTTGTTGTTTTGTAGAAATTGCGATGTTAAGTTGACGTTGGTTATTTAAGTCTATTTAAATTTTAAATATTTAATTTTTATTTTTTGGTCTTTTATTGTTTGGTATTCAGTAATTATATGGAGAGTGACATTTTTATATTATACTATTTATTGTTATTTTAAGTTTAAAATGTCTATTATTTTTTGTTTACTATTAATATATAGGGTAACGAAGAAGACTGCCAACAAAGTATTTTCGTTAAAACGAATGAATGTATAATTATCACAGATAATCAGATCACCAACTTGTTTATTGTATATTAGATTTTGAAATTGATGAAGGTGATGAAATAATTTATAGTAGAAATCTAAAAGGTGTTGACAGAAATATGTTACAAAATTTTTTGTATGTTACCCCCTTTGAAGAAATCTTCCATATGCAGGACATTAATGATAAAGTCTCGTATTTTAATCATTTATTAACTGGTTTATTTGATACAATCGCCCCCTTACGAGAAACGAGGCTAAAAAAACCTAGACCTCCTTGGTTTACAGACAATATTAAATTACTAGCAAGTATAAAAAAACAAAAAATCTGACACATTATGAATATTATAAACAATTAAAAAATTTTACTACGGTGGCTATTAGAAATGAAAAGAAAGGTTGTCTAAAATATTGCGTTGATACATTTGGTAGAAACAGCCGTATTATGTGGCAAAAACTTAAGAATTTAAATATAAATTCTAAACCTGCAAAATCCAAGTTACCTGAAAACCTAAATGTTCCTAATGACATAAACAATCACTTTTTATTGGCAACTGGTAACTGTGCCGATGCTGACCAAGATTTACTTCTTTTCTATACTAATAATTTTAAAGACAACTTCCGTAACTTGCTAAGTTTTACAACAGTTAATCAAAATACTATCTATAAGTATTTAAACGAAATTAAAACGCAGGCTATAGGAATTGATGGATTGCAAATTAATATGCTCCTTATGTGTTGTCCGTATATTTTAATTTTCATTACGAATATTGTTAATTCCTGTATAAAGGAATCTTTTTTTCCAGGCCTTTGGAAAGTCACAAAAGTTTTCCCATTGCCTAAAAAGAACAATATTAGTAGCTTTAGTGAATTACGACCCATTTCAATCTTATCAGTGTTATCAAAAGTTCTGGAAAAAGTAATTAAATATCAGATAGAGTCTCACATCAACAATTACAATATTTTACCAATCAGCCAATCTGGTTTCAGACGTGGCTACAGCTGTACTTCAGCATTATTAGAGGTCACTGATGATATCTTTAGGGATATAGACAAAGGGTATACAAACGTTTTAATACTTCTAGATTATACAAAAGCCTTTGATACAATTAACCATCAGCTTCTGTTCAGTATTCTTCACTATGTTGGTTTTTCGGTTAAAGCAACTGAATTTATTAAAAACTATCTTTCCGATCGTTCACAGTTTGTTGAAACAAGTGCCGGTAGATCTGATATTAAAAATATTGCCTGCGGTGTGCCACAGGGCTCTATTTTGGGACCAATTTTGTTTTGCATTTACTCTACTAATATTAGTTCGGCTCTTACCAATGGCAGAGTTTATATATATGCTGATGATACGCAAATAAGGTTTTCTTTGTCTGATTTTAATGTTGCTCTTACTAATGAACTGATTAACTCAGAATTAATAAAAATCGTAAATTTTTCTAACAGACATCAGCTAACTATCAATCCCGCAAAAATACAAATACTCGTCTTTGGAAAAAATAAAAAAGAACTAGCAGAACATTTATCTGTGAGTATTGATGGTGTCTTGGTGGCTTGTGTAGATGTTGCCAAAAATCTGGGTCTTCATCTTGATACTGACTTAAAATTTAAAAGCCGTGTAAATAATTGTATAAAAAGGGCTTACGCTAATTTGAAAATGCTTTACCCGCATCGCCATGTTTTAGATCAAAATATAAAAATACTTCTTTGTGATACTATGGTTCTCAGTCATTTTAATTACTGCGATGTCGTCTACGGGCCTTGTATTGACTATGTGGATATTAATCGTATTTAAAGAGTACAAAATTCTTGTCTTCGCTACATATATGGTATAAAAAAATACGAAAGGATAAGTCACAAACTAATTGAAACTAACTGGTTAAATATGGAAACTAGAAGGAATTTACACATGGTAACATTGTATCATAAGATCATTTCATTAAAGTCGCCTCCTTATCTCTATAATAAAATTACATTTCGAAGTGATGTGCATAATGTGCTAATGTGTTTAGAGGGCATATATCTCCACCTCTCCATCGTACCTCCAAATTTCAAGGTTCATTCTCTTATATGATATTTAAACTATATAACCTGGTTCCTCCTAAACTCAAACATCTTTCGACAAATATGTTTAAGCAAAAGTATAAACATCTCTTGATGTCAGAAAATATCTAGTCAAAACAACCATTAGATATTATAATAAAATGTAATATTACATTTATAAAATGTGTATTTATATTTTTGTCTCGATTGTGCCACACTTTATTCCTTGTATTTTATTATTTTAATATTTTTCTTTTCTTTATTAGGGATAGCAATTAATATCAGCTATGCTGTCTGCTATTCCCTTTTTGTAGTATTATACTATTTTGTTCGATAAAATTTATGTATTTAATGCAAATTTACCTATAATACTGCAAATAAATTATTATTATTATTATTAAATATATACCATTAACGGACGCCGTTTAACATAAGCTTTGTTTGAAGCCAGTATGATCTCCATGGACGTATCAAATAGATTTTTTTGCAAAAAAATTACAGGTAATTAATCTGTACAAGCTTGTTTTCCAGGCTGATATATTCATCCAATATATTACTAATTATTATTTAATAAATAAATAAACAAATGATTTACATTACTACACAATACTCTAATAACTATGGTAGGTAAATAAAAAACTATACACAGAGAAAATTTGTTTTGTATTTAACAAACTGATTTATTTATGGGTGATATTTTTAATATTAACAAAATTTGATTTTATTAACATTTTTTTGTTATATTATATAAACCTTTGATTTCAGTTATTTTAAATAAATGGTTTATTATCCATCCAACATTTATATATTAACTTATATACTTGAATATTGACAAATAATATAATATATAACTTTAAAACTTATTAATAAAATACGAATATTTAACTATTAACAGAGCAAAATATTTTAAGTCAACAAATAAATGGTCCAGACTGATATTTTGAATAGTAAAAAATCATAATTTTTGTCAATCATACATATTTGTTTTTAATTTCAATTTTTTAAGTATTAAGAAATGTTTATTTAATGCTACTATTTCTATTTTGAATAGCATTCAGTTTCATTTTAGACGTTGATTATTAAGTTGAGCGGGCGGCTTCGCGTCGTTATGAAAGAGATTAATTGCTGTGCTCCTGATTGCTATGTATTTTATGTGGTAGTGATACCATTAACTTTGTCATTGAGAATACCTGCCTACTTGTTCACAATAGTACTTAAATAATGTAAGTTACCTAAATGTTTTTACGTTTGTTCCTGTATACAAGCTCAAACGATAGATAACTAATTAAACCAAAGTTTTAGTTTGATCATTGCCTGAAATGTTTTATTTTAAATATATAGGTATCTATATCAAAAGAATATTAGCAATTGGTATAATTTAAATGTATCTTGTTGAGGTTATGTTTGGTTTTAATTTAATTAATTTTCTAACTATTTAATTTAAATTCTGTCAAACTAATTGTTAGTATATTTTTTAGTTATTGAATTTAAATATACAATAAAATGACTTATTGTTGTGTAGAATCAATAAATAATAGCATTTCTATTTTTGTATATTCTATGAAATCAATTTAATTATCAGTATTCATTTTTTTTTATAAATTTGCTGGTGGATGGGTGCTACGCGAGAAACGCAAGTTCGAGCCTCGGCTGGAAACTTTTAAATTAAATCTTTTTTTATTTTTTTGTCGTTTATTTTATTTTAAAAATGATTAAAAGTAATAAATTATTTTTAAATTAGTTATTTTGTCTTAATAACATAAAATATTTTTTAATTTGTTAATTTTCGTTAGTGGGTCGTAGAAAAAATATGATTTACAACTAGAGTAGATTGTCCACATCACGCTCAGACGATTGAGCACTCTGCCTACGGCGTCATGCTCAATTTTCGTCTTCGTGCGATATGGCCATCATATCCACTCTTGTTGCACAAACTTCTATTACGCGACTACTGTATAGAAAGGTGAAAATGTATGTATAATCATTAATCTACAATATAATGATATCAACAAGTTTTACATATTTAATTTTATTACAGGTTTAATTTAAACAATGCAAACGTTATATAAAATAACAATTATTAAACTCTTAAATATTACAATACAACACTGAAATTTTTTTTTAATAGTAAAGAAATAATTTTTGCATTAGTTAATGATGAAGAAGTATTTATATTTATTAAAATTATGTTTTATTAGTAGTTTGAAAATATTTTGTAGAATATTACTAATTAGGCAAGCATTATATAATAATTAAGAAATATTAATTTTTATTAAAAATATGATTTATTAATAGTTAAAAAATATTTATTTGAAAACAAAAAACAAATGGTTTGTTAACATTAAAAATACATAACTTATGCCATATCCAACAAACTTATTTGGAAAATAAATCAGGAAAATCAATTTCATAAAAAATAATCAAATTACAGTAGTAGTAAGTTTAAGTAGTTTACATAAAAAAATCATTTAAAAAATAGTACACAGAAAATACTGGAAACAAACAAATATACCAAAGTACAGGCAGTGGGTTCGGTTGAACGATTCCCGCGTCTTCAAGGGTCCAGTGGTTGGACTATCAAAAATATAAAGTAAAAATTACTTCGATTTAAGTAATCCAGGAGTGCTTTCGTCCATTATTCAGTTACTTTATAAGAATTATCTAGTTTTAAAATAGTATATTGTGCAACAAGTGCAGAAAGTAACCAATTCCACACGATCTGTGAAACTTGTGGCACGAGCCGTTACGAGTGCCACAATCACACGCATGATATCCTGGGTCTTTGGAGTTACACCAGAGGTGGCTTATAAGTCGTCTAAAGGGGGTCATGGGGACAGGGTAATTTAAATTTCCTAAGACTTTAAGGTCGTAACATAGACAATTCATTCGACAAACGTACCAGTCGATAAAAGAAAAAAAAAGAAGCGGGAAAAAGACACAAGGTAAAGTAATTTATAAACAATAAAGTACTTAAGCCAAAATTAAATAGAAGTGAGTAGAAAGAGGACAAAGTAGATACAAAAAGGTATAAAAGAAGAAACTGTTTTAATATGAAACGTGGGCTTTTTCGAACTTACCACTTATTACCTCTGAATTTGAGTTTTTAACCCTTAACTGGTATGCTGGGGTCTCGCGTAAACCCAAGCCTTTAAAATCGTTGATCATTTTTCACTGTTTGGCAACATCGCCTTGCGCGTTTCAGTAGCTGCGCTCAGTAACTTGCTTGAGTTGATCCTTAAGAGCGGTACCGGTCTCATCTCATGTTTTCGAGATATTTACGTTTGGGGTCGCCGATAACCCCAGTATACCCGTTACGTGTTTTTTTAGTTTGGAAATGGCGAATAAATATTTAACAGAGCAATAATTAGAGGACTTAGTTGCAAACCTAAGTGACATAGAGGAACCTACGGAACCATTGACAATTTTTGTAGATATTAGTGATGCGCCAACTGAACAAAGTGATCATGACTCTGCATCTGAAGTCATTCCGAGAGCAAAGATAATAATGGTGTTGTAGGCAAGTACAAGTCAATATACAACCAGTTATTATTACGGAAAGAATCGATCCAAATGGTCTAAAAAGGCACCAAAGAAAAATACCCGAACTCCAGCTCACAATTTAGTAACGCACTTACCTGGAATAAAGGGGATAGCTCGGGATACAAAACCTTTCACATCATACGAATCTTGAAAGCTGCTCTTTACTGATTACATTTTACAAATTTTCTTAGAACACACAAACGCTACAATAACTGAGTTGGCTGTAAAATATGAAGGTAACCGCGTCTCCTATGTCGACCATCTATAGTTGAACTGAAAGTGTTTCTGGGACTTATTTATTTAACATCGATATTCAAATCTGGACGAGAAGACGTGACATCCCTCTTCTCGACAGATGGTACTGGTAGACTAATTTTCCGAGCCACAATGTCGCAAAAACGTTTTCTATTTCTTCTAAGTGCAATAAGATTTGATGACGCTATCAATCGGAAGGACAGAATTGCTGATGGTGATAAATTGACTGCAGTCTCAGAATTTTTTTAAATATGTCAAGTAAATTATTCATGTTTGCAGTATGCTACTGTCGATGAGATGTTAGTAGCCTTTCGAGGAAGATGTAGCTTTCGTATGTATATGAAAAGAAAACCTGCCAAATATGGCTTAAAAATAATGTGCCTATGCGATTCCAAAACTCACTATTTATTAAATGCTTTCGTGTGCTCTGGAAAAAATGTCTCAAGACAAAAAGGCAACACAAAAAAATTTAACGTACTCACCATTGATGTACTAAAATTGAAAATACTAACAGGAACGTAACTGGAGATAACTGGTTTATATCCATTCTGGTGATAAATGAATTAAAAGCTCGAAAGCTCACTTATGTAAGAAAAAACAAAAGGGAGATACCAGCTCAATTTTTACCGTACAAAAATCGAAAAGTCGCTACCGCAGTATTTGATTTTACTGGAGATCAGAAATTAGTCTCTTACGTGCCTAAGCAAAATAAAGCTGTTATTTTAGTCTCTTCGATGCATCACACTGATGATATTGATCCAGTCACTCAAAAACCTGAAATAATTGAGTTTTTAGAAATTTGCAAGCTACTAATGTAATCGAAGAACTCTTAGATGGCCGCTGACTGTTTTTTACGCAATTCCTAATTCGTACGTTATTTTCAAAGAAGTTAACCCAAACTCAAAAATGAAAATACGAGAACATGGAATATCTCTGGGAAAGAAACTCATTCATGACCACCTAGTAAACAGACTGGAAAACAACAAACTTTCAAGAAAATTGCGCCATACAATCGTTGATATACTGAGTGTGCCAAAGCCAGCGGAAGATAATAATAGTGATGAACAACAGTTAAAAAGACAGAGATGTACCATGTGTCCAAGATCCAAAGTTGTAAAACATTCAACAAAATGTTCTAAATGTTAAAGTTTTATATGCAAAGAACACTATACAAATACGATAGAATGTACATACTGCAAAAACAATGATTCATTGTAAGTTATAACATACCTGTTAGTTTAGACATGTAAAATTAAAATGCAATTCTTTGGTTTCATGGGGCGACTGAAGGATATATGAAAGGATTTTATCTCCATAGTTCCTTTTTGACCATTAATTTTATTTCAAAGAAGTCAAAACTAAAAAACTAAGTAGATGTCAAAAGCAACACAGAATATCAAATGTAAGTGATTAAGCCAATAAACTGAAAATATTTCTAATCATATCCTTAAGCAAACTCATCTCAATTTATTCAATATTACATGTCATTTCTAAAGAAACAGTCACTCTATTAAATATGCACATAGATGAGAATACAATACAGGACCAAGAAGCTAAGTTATATTATATCCAAGCTTACTAGGTTTAAACCTTCGAGCATATATTACTAGAGCCATCGTCCAAATGGACTTTGTTTTGGTACAGAGTGGAAAAATATTGTACAGCATTTCCATTGATCTGTTTCGTTTTGCTTGGCATGTCAAATCGTTCGAAATTGTCAGAAGTGTCATTTAATTGTTGATTTTTATTAATTTTTAGCCTATTTTTGTAGTTTATAAGTCATTTTTTGTATTTTCTTACTTTAGTCATACAAATTATTTATATTAATTGCAAACTCCGTAAAAATGATGCGACACTGATAATAGTGTCCACGCATTTCCCCTCTTAACCCAAAAAACGCTGTTGAATGCGGACTCTATGAAATATATATGCTAGAATGTTAAAACCAAGAGTATTTCCCAATTTATTAGGGACACCCTGTTCGATACACTAAAGTTTATAGTGTTATAAATCGGACCTATTGTTGATCTTGCTTTTGTTAAATTCTCAATTCTAAAAATAACAAAATAGAATTAAGTAATGGACCCTTTCTAAACTAACTTACAAAGTATGAACGGGCGCACACACGCCTGTTTGGCTGCTGCTCCTTAGAAAAGAATTACTGAAAATGTTTTCTCGATAAGCACCTTCCGAGTTTGTATTCGCTTTACTATAGGTATAAAATCTTTTATTGGTCCGTTGGCCTTAAATTGTAACTTTTGCGAAAGCTCCACATTCACTGACTCCACGGAAAAGTATCTTTATTGATTCATGCATGCATTAGAATGAGCGATTTGAATAATATACTGGGCCGTAAAATTGTATTTTATTGCTGGAAATGCGTAATGGAAATTTAGGCGTTTAGCGATAAGGATTTAAATAATTATTTAGAAGTGGCTTTCTGCTAACCGAGTTATTTGCGATTATTGCGATTTGATTTATGCGCTGTGTACATAAAGTATATCGGGTGTTCAAATTAAAGTGTTACAGCAAAATACCGCCTTTTATAATAAAAAGTTTCAGACGAAAGTTTTATAGTTTTTTGGGGAAAACATTTTGGCTAAATTCATTTTTTATAGCTAACCATAATATGGCCAAATCGGAGTCGACATTTTTTTCGAGCAGCAACATTTTCCAGTAGGTGTTACTCAATAAGTAGAAGTCGAATGAAAAAAATGTTTCCTTTAATAGTTTTTTTATTTTTTTATAAACTTTAAGAATATGTAAAAAATGGGGTTCCAATTAAAAAAAAAAAGTCCACCTCGATGTGTCCATATTACGGTCAGCTATAAAAAAAATTAATTTAGCCAAAATGTTTCTCCCAAAAAACTATAAAACTTTTGACTGAAACTTTTTTTTGTAAAAAATGCATATTTTCGGCTGTATTTAACATTTTAATTTGAACACTCGGAATATAAAATATATTATATAAATTAAAAAGTTCTTCTGTCGATGATTTTTTCATTGGAATACCCAAGGGAATTCCCCTTTTAATATATTGTTAGATTCGTGCAATATTCAAGACGCCGCCACTGCCTAAGCGATACTTGGATCTTGGATACACACACATATTATGCACTCGACGAGTAGAAGACGGAAAAATCAAAAGGACACTTATGATTGACGTGGGTTCCTATGCACACGTTTGACGCTCTTTAAATTTTAATTAATAACGATTGTTAATAATTTTCTTGGTATTAATACATTTTATAAGAAGTGATTGTTTAATTTGGTGAATGCAGCAGATCACCTAGACAATTTTGAGTTGAAACCTATGCCATATTTTTAGGCTATTTTTAAGCTATTTTTATGGTACTCGTTTTTTGCAAAAATCAAGGTGCTTTGCTGGCTTCGAAAAAAGTGAGCAGAGCACCTCAGTTTTTTAGGTTTTTTCCAAAAACAACGACACAATATTTTTAGGCTATTTTTAGACTTCTAAAATATTATTTTACAAAAATACAGCATGATTTGCTAGCTTCAAACGAATCCAACAAAGCACCTCTGTTCCAACAAAAGACCCTGTATTTTTTAAAAAACACTATTTTTTTAAAAGTTTTATATTTTAAGAGCCTAAAAATAGCTTAAACCTGTGACATAAGTAGATGTTTCCATAAAAAAACAAACCGAGATGCTCTGCTAACTTTGTTCCAACAAAGCATCCTGTATTATTGAAAAATAGCAGTTTTTGATAAAGTTTTAAAATATTTGAAGATCCTAAAAATAGCCTTAAAATGCAGTGTGGTTTTTTTTTAGAAAAAGCTTTAAAAAACCGAGGTGCTCTGCTGGCTTCGTTCGAAGCTAGTTGAGAACCAAATAGTCTTAAAATAGCCTAAAAGTGTGGCATAGATTTCAACTCAAAATTGTCTAGGTGCTCTGCTGCCTTCTTTGACATTAATTTGTAGATTGTTATGATTACCTTCTAAATATTAACAAACGGTCTTCAGTCTCAGTTTGTTTCAGTTTACACTTCGCGACAAGTCAAAGTGCGAGTCGACCGTTTGCGCCAACGTAGTTTGGTCTCTAAAAGGATCCAAGACTAATATTGGTAATTCCAATACGAATCGTTAAGGATTTCCTCGGCGAATCCGGATCACGGGCCCTTTTTTACTTTAGTATTCGAATACCGCTCGCGGATCCTCAAAAAGGATTCGAATCCCAGGATTTAAATTCTATGTGATTCGAATCCTCCCCCAGGCTCTGGTATTTATTTGGTTTTGAGACTGGTTTAAAAACCATATTAAAACCTAATTTAGAAATAATATTGGTACCTAGTTAGAAAACTATATTGGAACCTAATTTAAAATTTTAACAAATTTTTATTTTAAATACATATAATATATCTAACTAGCAAAGGTAAAGCTAGTTGAAAATTACCAAAACTAGATTATTCTAAACCTATTAAAAAAATGTACGATTGATTATTTAAAAAGAAGAAGAGTTAATAATGATGAACAAATAGAACATTTATGTTGCAAAACTCACCATATCCTCTATTTCAACAGAGTAAAGTAAAGAGAACACTTTTAAAAATGTAACATAAAAAACATTTTTTGTAGCAATAAGCATATATAATTGTGGGATTAAAAGTACTTTTTTTCCTATTAATAAAAAAACTTCCAAGGTTACCCCCACAAATGATATGAATAAGAATTCAGTAATCTATGAAAGTCCTAAAATTATGAATCATTTGCATTAGCACAGCCCGAAATGCGACGGGACCGCAATTGCCTAATGCGATCTCTAATTAACATCGAAGTTATTTAACTTTATGAAATCATGTATTCTTTTTGAAGATAAAGTATAATATTATTCTTTTTAATAAATAATTTTAAAAACGATACGATTTATCCTGTATACAAGATGTCGAATATCGCAGACCACCCTGTATATTTATAATTAAATTTAATTTGTAGGACAAATTTGATGCATTAATTTTATTTTCAGACCTTAAATGGCAGTAGAAAATTCAACATTAGCAAGATTTGCGAGTGCCATGGAAGAGGTGCTCTACAGATACGACAGCAACAGTAGCGGCAACGTTTCGAACAATACGGTGGCCGTCGCACACTATCCGAGCGGTTATACGCTTCCGCAAATCGTCATCGCCTCCGCGGTGGTCGTGTTGCTCATTATTGCCGTCGTCGTGGGCAATATGTTGGTCATTATTGCGATCGCCACCGAAAAGGCGTTAAAGAACATACAAAATTGGTTTATAGCCTCGCTGGCCGTTTCGGACTTTTTGCTCGGGTTGATTATCATGCCGTTCTCGTTGGCCAACGAAGTGATGGGTTTCTGGATATTCGGACAATTGTGGTAAGTTCGTATTTGTTTTTTATTCAATTACTTACTATTGCTGCAATTATCATTGGTACCAAGTGAAGGACAATATGCGCAAAATATTAAGTAGAATATTGTATAACTCGTAAAATAATATTGTCTAGCTTTTACAATTCCTCACTTTACCATAGAAGAAAAATTATCCGGCCTGGGAGTTTTTATTGGTATAATAAATTGTAGCGCCAAAAGCACTTAGGAGATTTTATATTTTCAGAGCATATTTTTAAAGTTTCTAGTATGTTTTTTTTTTAAATGGGGTGCACCCTCTATATTAGCATTGAAAATAGTATTTTGTATATAAGCAAACTAAAAACGTAACTAATAGTTGTGAAAAAATAACTAAAGAAGTTTTTAAAATGAATACATAAATGTGACAAAATATTTTTCTTCGAGATGACCACCTTGCATCAAGAAACTACAAGGACCTTGATAAGTTTTCCCACGGAACATGAAAAAAGATGGTTTTGTGTGGAACACATAAAAAAATGCCAACGTCGGGTTTTGTGGAAATATATTTTTCCTACGACCACTTAGGAAAGTGACACATATCACATTATATAGTCCTATGGAAAGTGCCCTATATCACACGCGTATAAATAAGACTTTAGTCCTCTCAGTAATTTTCGGTTTGTGCAGTTGACTATTGTGGTTTTGTGGGGGTTTACTGTTAGTTTCTTTTTTCTGCACCTCTCGTCAACAATGTTTAGAACGGTTTGTGTGCGCTTCAATATTTTAACTGCGAACTTGCCTCTTACGACGATGATCAGTTCTTTGACATACCCTACGCAGTAGTAGTCTGCAGATATTAGCCTTTTTATGAGTTCGTCCACTAGAACTGGCCAGAGGAGGGGTGTATGTACTCCTTCCTATGGGAAGCCCTGCATTCACTTGAACAGAAGGTACTTAGTCGCACATTACTCCACATATTTTTTTATTTCTGAAATTTCATGTTTGAAAAAAATTTTTGTGTTTGAACACGAAATTACGCATTTAAAAAAGATAATATGACATTTCGCGTTTCTGCAAGGAATTTCCTATTTAAACAAGATGCTTGAAATTTTATATTTAAGCTATAGCTTTTAATGGTATATTTACAGGTTACTCTTGAGAAACTTGGGAAACTTAGGAAGGGAAAAATAAACATTGATCATCTGAATATCCTTAAATTTTGGTAGCAAATACCATTTGTTGGATTTGTAGGTTTCTAACAGTTAAATCCAACATAAATTTTAAGTACGGCCCTAAGGTGCGCTTACCAAATGGACTGTCTCCTGTCGGTGCTGCAACCATCTTCATATGGACAATGAAATTCCATCACTTTGTAAAAAACAATTCATTGTGCAAGAATGCTGCACGACAACTTTCAAATTTGAACATATTTACATTATTTTTATTTAACAACTACCTACATGTTTAATACTGCATTAGGACTTCACATTTTGTTTTATGTACTATCTTTGCTCAGAGAACTTAAGTGATTTTTATATAACATAAAATAATTTTTATGATGCTGGTGAGAGCCGATCTTTATTTCATGAAAGCATGAACCTCTCTGTCGATTTATGTTGTTTTAAAGAAAGAGATAGACATATGATTACGTCATCTAAATTAGTTAGCCTTTTGTTTTTCACGCCGGAGTTGCTTGGCGTACATGACTCTTGTCACGTAGACCCTTGTTTACAGACATTCATATTGACCACCTGCATTCGCGCTACACAGGTCTATCTTTGGAACACAATTCTATAACTGATTTTGTCTTAAATTTACTATTAAGGTACTTTAGGTGGCCGGTTGAATTGGGAGTAAAAAATTGTTAATACTGAAACGTTCTCTTTTTGCTCCTACACGCGATGCACATATTGTTTGTCCTTCATTTCCAGCAATGCTGTCCACAAATGAAAATGTACCATAAATTATACACTTTGCAACCTGCTGTTGCCTACTGATCGAAATAGTCTGGAGTGTGGATGGATTTAAACATTACGGATGGACAAACATTATCAGATTTTTCAATTTTATTATTAAAAATAAGTCTAGCACTAAACAAATAAAATCATACATAGGGGCTGTTAAGAAAATGATCAAGCAATCGTTTTATCACCTTGGCATTTAAATGATTTTATACAAAATGGTCAAAATTATAAGAGTGTCATTATTATTTTTAAATGGAACTGTTTGAATGAAATTAAAAATTTTTAATTTTTATTTTATTCGTTTAATTTTTAACAAAACTGTTAAAAAGTACAACAGATACTTAATGAATTAATACTAGCCTTACTGTATTAGAAATATGTGAGGTCGTACTACTTAAATACTACTTAAAAACTGTTTTGCAATGTATTAGGAAATATAATTGCAAGGGTACTTTTTTACCTTCAATAAATTGTTTTTGTCGCTACAATCAGAAAAGAAAATAAGTGCTTGAGTGCACTAAAATCACTGGTACTTACTGGTATCATCGGTACACAGAGGGTTAAAAAACAAAATACCTAACGCCTACTTTAAAAACATTTTTTTGTGGATCGCCTCACATTTTCTACTAAACCATGCAAGAGTATTTTGTAGCCTATATCGTGATTAACCCATCATTACGAAACACTCGATTGCTCTAGAAATGCATTGTCAATCCATTCGTAATTTGTATCTAATTTATGAAGCGAACTATTATAAATAATTAAAAAGCTGCATTCGGTCGAAAACGTTGATGCTTTGTCCAAAAACGAAAATGTTGATTAAATGTCATGGACAATATTATTTTCGATATCAACTGACAAATATTGTGTATATAGTTTTGCTGTTTGTATGCTATGGAGTATTTTTATTGCAGTGGAAAATTCATAGTGGATGAAGTAATGGAATATCCATGATGGGTTAATTAAATATGGTCGAGCTAAACAAAATGTACGAGGTTTGCACAAAAGTATGAGTCCTTTAAATTTTCAAAATATTCAAGATTAATTTGAGATTTTTCACCAAAACATAATTTTTCCTTTAAGTTTGTTTACCTCAGAATTAATGTAATATTCCTTGTTTTCATTAAAAATGTAAGACTTGTCGATAATTGTCAAAAAAGTAGATACTAGACTCGACTTACTAGACATTCAGCGGTTCGTCTGTCTTCTGAGTGCCACAGGGGCCAACAGTACTACACCGCCTGCAGCAATGTAGGTACTGTGCACACTGCACATCTTTATTAAATGAGAAATCAGTTCCATTATTCACAAGATAACGCAGGGACAAAACCCAATAAGCTAACTTTACAAGCATATACCTGCAAGTAAAATAGAGTCGGTAATGTGCCACTTTGGAGCGCTCCCACCACTTCACTTTTTACCAGTTGTTTTTCGACGGTTTTTGACGCTTTTCGAGGTTTTTCAACGTTTTTTGACGTTTTTCGACGTTTTTAGCGCTTTTGATTTTATTTTAATCTTATAACTATAAGAAAAACGTCGAAAAAAGGCTGGTAAAATGTGGAGTGGTGGAGAGGCTCCAAGTAGCCCATTACCTACTAAAAAGGATTAGATTCTATGAATGCCTACTGATCTAGCTCTAACCACATATAAATTTAAAAGAAATTTAAAGACTAGCTCGAGAATCCTGGAATCAGAGACTCTCCATACAGGCGAAAGGCGATGGTGCTGGAATATATAGACCAAAGTCAAAAACAATGATTTTTCTAAGTCTAGGAGACTAAGCAACAGTGTTTCAGGCCAAAGTAGTAGTCATACAACACTGCAAGAGAAAATATAAATCAGCAAGTATCAGGAAAAACTACTGCCATCTCCTCTAATAGTTAATCAGCTCTGAACATAATCCTCTTGGAAATCAAGTCACGACTGGTAAGATTTTCTAAAAGATGTGACATAGCTAAGTAGTTAAAACAAAGTGATCTTAGCCACGAAGGCTATGCAAAGTTTAACGAACTAGCCTGAGAAGGCTGATATATGGCCATATCAGTCCCCAAATCCGTCTGTGGAGTTGCTAAGGCAATATACAAGGTACCAATCAAACAATTGATCTAAAAAGTCCCAGAAATTGTAAAATAACTATCCAGGATTAAAACAGGTCAACCAGTTTATTAAGAAACCGTCGTCAGCCAAGATTACGATATAGCTACTAGATCAAAAACCACAAATCGTTAGGATAATGGTAGATTTCTTATCAGACACTGTCGCCTTAAAAGGCACATGGATGTCGTCAATACAGTAGAAGAAGCAACGTTGTGCAGATTCTCTAAAGAAAAAGATAAAACATCAATCTACATCCTGTGCCTGTGTAAAGGCCTTGCTAGATTATAGTTTCTAACACTAGTTGAAGAAAAGGGAGTAATACTGTCAATCCTACTGTACGTGGCACCAGTGTGGGCGGATACAATAAAAGTGAAGGCGTACAGGTAACTCCTAGATAGAATATAACTAAAAGTATTACAAGCTGTGCATCCCTACTCATTTGTTAGTGGTTCAATGGAAACAGTTATATGGAGTTGGACAAGCATAGATAAAATCAGAATAGGCATAAAACGCTAAAAATCTGACAGCAGGAGTGGTCTGATTCGGAGGACGGCAGCATAATGGACAAACCTGATTCTAGACATAAGAGCGTGGGTACAGTGTAAGCACCGTCATACCGACTAGGTAATTTCTAATACAGGCATTGACGGGAAATGCGTGCTTTATAGTCTACCTCATGTGGTTTAAAAAACGATAAAGTGACAACTAAGTACTTCAAAAATAGAGATGATCCGCAACACACTCTATTTACATGTCCAAGATGGCGTGGAAGTAAAAATCAAGCTTGAAGGGAGATTGAGCGGTAATAATCTATTTGTACATATGTTTGAAAGGTAAAGAAAATGGGACACAACTTTTCAAAAAGTAATTAAACCGCGGCTGTTTTATTGATGGCTGGACGGAGATGAAGATGGATTTAAGTGGGTAGCAGAGAAGTCTTAACCGCAGATTACCCCAGAATAACGTAGGGATGTGCGTAAAAGCATTTTATACCTCAAAAAAGCTAGACATACTAGAATTGCCAGAGTCTCGCAATGGATCTGATGGTCGCGGTCGACAAGGACAAATAATCTTTATATCCTTTTAAATCTTCATCTAATCAACTAGAAATATACTAAAAATGTTTGAAGTTATTAGAGTCTGTTCTAACCAATTTATGTTATGCTTGAATAAATAGATTTAACTAAAAGACAATTATATTTTGCTCTATTTTTTAGGTAAATAAATCACATATTGGCTTAAGTGAACTTCAGCAGCAATGTATCATTGTAGTCGAGGCAGTGAAGCACTAAAAAGGCCAAAAGTTCGGTATTTTTTAGACTAAGAGAGATCGGAATGCGGCTTTTTAACACGCTTATATTAGCTTTACCTGTATGTTTGTAACTCTCCTTTGAACTCAAGTGGCTTATTGCTGTCAGTATATCCCACTATGTCAAGTTCCTTTGTTGGCCGAGCGGTCTAAGGCGCGGGTTTTCGATTGCCAGACTCACCGATCGTGGGTTCTAATCCCCACGGCTGAAAAAAAATATTTTTAGCTGTGGGGCGCTTTGTCCATATTTCTCGTACATCGAGCGCCCGACGCTTTTTTCACAATAATGCTAGTATTTTCTATTTAATAATGTTTTAAGCTTATTTGAATAAAAGCATGTTAAAAAAAATATTTTTAACTTTGATATGCTCTAAAAGCGTGTTTTTTTAGTTTTTTTAAACTATATTTATTGCATATTAACTCCATCGCCTGGGAGACATTTCTTGTCTTTCTTTTCATCATAACAAAACATAGACTGCTTTAAGACTACTAACACAAAAGTCAAACAAAAATCGACGAGCTTGAGTCAAAAATAGCAATTTTCAAATAATCCTAATACGCGTCAAAAAGAGGTACAAAAGATAGTGTTGTATGAAAGCTATATAATAAATATCACACTCACTCTAAACCTACATGGACCGTATTTCTCTTAAATTAGTTAAAAATTAAATATGCCCGGATCAAAAGGACCGTACATGGCTAGAAGCAATTTCCAATCTAGAGTTTGTTTCATGTCGTTGCCACCGAAAACAAAAACAAGCCACATCGAAAGGGTCTAAACAGAGATAAAGGTAGAATTTTTAATTAAAAAGGTCCCGAAGATCCTAATATAATTATTATGTCCTGTGAAGTTGGGCTAGAGAGTGGAAGTGTGTCGGTGAATGCTTAACAGTAATGAGAATCTAGGCTGTTTCGGAGCAAATCCTTTGAGGGCCAACACCGTAGTTTTTTCCTGCCGATTTGGGTTAAACTGAGATCTTAATTTAGATAAATGGTTAACAAACGTTTCGTTTAAACAAATTTCTCTAAAATAGGTTAAAAATAAAAAAATTGATTAGGTAAAACGTTTTTGATAATAAGCAGATCTTAGAAACCCTAGATACAACATAGTATTATGTATTTTTGACACTATTGACGAGATAAAATCATTGCTAGGTTAGTGCTAACCATTTTTGGTTTATATGTTGTGATAAAAAACATTAATTTAATAACACTATTTTAGGAGGAATTCAAAAACATCTTATTATAAACTTGAAAGTAACAATGTGTTTTACGGTAAAAGAAATAAATAAGGAGTACAGTTTTAACATACATGGTGATCCACTTATACTCTGCAGTTTGATTTCTTCGTTGTTTAATGTATTATTAGTAGTTACAAATACTCCAAATACAAGTATACGAGTCATTTCCAAGGAACAAGAAAGGTATGGAAGTGTGCAAAAAATATTGTCAAACAATAAGATGCACCCATATCTAATTCAGTTACACCAGGAATTATTGGATGATGATTTTCGGCGAAGAACAAAATTTTGTAATTGGGCACTAGCGTGTTTCATTTTTCCAAAGATGTTATTTTCATACGACTTTGCTTTGCTCTAAGTGATAAAAAACAATACTAACTGTACTTTCCACATTCATTTAAACAATTAAGAATGTGAAAAAATATTTCAATAAATTTTTTGAAAAATTTCTCAGAAATATTTTATTTGACATTACAAGGCACTCCTGTCAGATCAATATTTAAAAAGTTGGCATTTAGACATCACGTTTCTCGGGTTGTTGATGTTGTCATGGTAACTTTAAAACACACGCGTTTTTTAAAGTTCGTTTTAAACACGCTGAGGCGTACTTTAAATAAGTAAAATTGGTTACCAATAAAAAAAAATATATGCCAAATTTCAAGAAGATTGGATAATATTTAAGGGTTGCACACATTGATCACTTTTATCACAAACTGGTCAAATTTCTAATATTGACTTGTTTTGTACTAGTGATCTTTGATCTATACATGTATTTGTTTCATCTTTTGCAGGTATTTGAGCTTTAACACTTTGACTGCCATGTGTATCTTTAAGTATACACAGTGGCCAGTCCCAACGCACCACGTGTATGTTCAAGTACAATTACTTTTTTGGGCCATATATAGTCTACAGTAGCATGTTTCGCATGCATTTCCTATGGGATACGATTTAGCGTGGCGAGGGGCAATAACAAAATGGATTTAAAATTTTTTTTAAATTTTATGACCATTTAATTATTTAGTTATTTTTTGTTGTGTTGCAATAAAAAAAACACAGCGGTAACTTAACACAGGGAACTTGATTTAGCTAAACATGAACACTCAATAGAAGAAAAATTGGAAGGAAATTTGAAGAGACGCTTTTTAAAAATCCTCTTCCTTTGATCTTGCATTGGGATAGTAAATTGTTGCCCTCAGTTGCCCATAGGAATGTCAAAACTTTGGAAGACAGAGTTGCAGTTCTAGTGACTGGCAAAGATTTTGAGCATTTCCTTGGAGTACCTGTTGTCCAGAAAGGCACCAGTGAGAAGATGGCCAAAGTAGTTATTCGGGAAGTGCACCAATTTGGGCTGAGTAACAATATCATCAGTATGTCTTTTGATACTACATTGTCTAATACAGGACTGACTCAAGGGGCATGTACCAGAATTTAAAAGAAATTAGAACTAACATTGTTGTGGTTGGCTTGCCGTCATCACACTCATGAACTAATATTAAAAGAAGTGTTTGAGGAGTGTTGTAACATACCATCAAGTGGTCCTGACATCCATATCTTTCGAAAGTTCCAAAATATGTGGACTTCACTTGATAAAAAGTCATATACGACAATGCTGGATGAGGAACGTCCCGTTCAAGGCTTTATAAAAGAACGAGTGAAAATGATTAACTACTTACAAAATGTCCTAAAATTTATCCAAGAGAAGAGTACAAAAAGTTATTACAACTATCACTTTAGTACCTAGGAGGTTGGTCTCAAGACGAACTCAGTTTCAGGATCCTAGGAACTCTGCATCAAGGAAGGTGGATGGCAAAAACAATTTATGCACTTAAAATTGTTCTCTTCACCAAACAGTTGAATATGCCTCAACGAGAATTGAAAGGAATGAAAAGGGTTGCACATTTTGTCAGCCTCATATATGTTTGCTTTTGGCACGAAGCAATTGTAAATCGATAGGCTCCAAAAAATGATTTGGATATACTGCAGCCTCTGAATATTTCCCAGATATAGACGTCAAAAAAGTGCTCTTACTGTTGCTAAGAGAGACCTGTGATATCTGTTGATATTTTTTGCATACAAAACTGGTCAAAGTGTGCAACCTCTAAATATTGTCGAATCTTGAAATTTTGAATACATATTTTTTACATCACTGACACTCGGGGCGTAAGCAAAGTCTGCAAAAAATTTACATTTAATTTTTTACTTACAAAATAAAACACCCTATTGGACACAAATTCATGATCAAAGAGATTTTTTTGATTATGTACTTTTTGGAGATGAGTCGACATTCCATAAAATTGGTTTATTAAATCGATATAATTTTCACTATTATGCCAGAGAAAATCCTTATGCGATAGTAACTACTTCTCAAACAAGATGGTCTTTAAATGTTTGGGGTGGTATTGTTGATGATTATGTAATTGGACTATATTTTTTTGAGGAAACAGTTAGCAGTGAAGTTTATTTAGACTCCTTGGGGGAATCAATTACCTATACTTCTTGAAAATGTTCTTCTTTGTATACGTCAGCAAATGTGGTATCTACATGAAGGGGCTCCAATACATCATAATGCAGTAATTCATGGTCAACTTGAAGATCAATTTTCAGAACGATGAATAGGTAGGGAAAGACCAATTGAGTGGTCAGCGGGATCGCCAGATCTAACAAAAGTTGATTTTTTTCTGTGGGGTTATGTGAAAAATGAGGTGTATTAAATACCTGTAACTACAAAAAGGGGACAAGAAAATTAAAATTAGGGTTGTTTTCCAAAACATTAGTATTCCAATGGCTAGAAATGTGGGGAGGTCATTTGAATATCCGATACAACCATGTTTAAATGTAATGAGAGGTCATTTTGAGCAGTTATTGTAATTATTTTGTTCCAAGTACTATTTCGAATTTTTTATTTAGTCAATAGCTGTCAATTGCCAACTCAACGAAACTTAATATTTACCAAAAATATCGTTTTAATGACAGTTTTATATGTTTACTACTGAAGTTGTTATTATTATTATTATTTTTAGTCAACTAATAACGTCTGTTTAGTAATGTAGGATATAGGGTATTGTCAAAGAATCTGTTTACTATACAAAGAACCATTTGATACTTTTTTGGAATTGAAAAAATATACTGTGTCCCAGATTGATGCTGCAAGTATTGCTATCTCAGTTACTGCTTTTGGTTTTTGAAATAATTCCGAAAAACCAAAATGGTAAATTTTTGACAAACCCCATAACTCAGTTCTTTGATAATAAACCGTATTTAGGTTTAGACACTTTGTTAAGGTTTTGTATTAAAAAATTAAACAAAAAATCTCTTACCATTTTCGAAATAATGATTATAACTGTAATTTTTCTTCTGGATGCCACCTAGGATTTTTATTGTATTACATAGCATTTTTATCGCCTTTTAAAAATCTATCATACAATGGCATTTTCTTTCAAAAAAAATGCTGAAATCAATAAATGTTGCTGCTCTGATTGATACGGTCTAGTAGGCGAGCCCACAATTTGTTAGAACTAACTGTCAAATTATATTTTTTTTTGCAAATTTAACATTGAAAATTATTAATTACAAATAATAGGTTAATAATTTATTTACAAAGTTATTAAATATAAAAAAATCGAATTAATACACAATGTCATTAAAAAACTTTATTTATTTCCATTAATTTTGTTATTTGTATTTGTTTCTTCGTCGAAAAGTGTTATATTTTCAAAAATATCGTTAATTATCTTTCTTGATTGTTCCCTATTTGTGAAAAACTTCTTATCTATCCCAATAGAAACATGCAATTCGTTATCGTATGTAAAGAAAGTTCCAAACAATCCTAAAAAGAGAATTATTGGTTTTATTTTTATTTTTATACGGTTTACACATTGCCTAATTTTCCTAAACTATAAATATTGACTTTTTTATGGTATAGCTCAGGAATATTTTTGAATTTTTTGGAAAATACCTAAATCAAATAAAATATAAAAAAAATAGGTAAAAATATGTTGATAATAATAAATGAATGAATTTTAGCTTTACTGACAATATAAAAAAATAGTTACCCAGAGTAGTATATTGGGGCGGCACAAAATAAATATGTTCAATATCGAACCCAACAACACCATTCAATTTTGGACAACCTGGTAAATTACTAAAGCACATAGCTAGATTCTCCAATTTTTCCAGTGGAAGTACAAAATATGCTGACCAAAGTCCACATAAATAATTCCAACAAAAGTGACGCACCTAAAACAAATTAATAGCAAATTTTCAATAAATCGAAATTTGGATATTTGTGCAAATTACCTGAAAGTCAATGATGTTTCTTGTAGACCTTCTGTACTTTTTTACTTCTTTTAACCTAGTTAGTAGGCTATCTGATTTTACTAATATAGGTATAGGAAATCGTAGTACTGAATAACTATTGGTTAATTGTGTTTGTTCTGAATTTTTCGGTATGGATGATATAAAAGGTAGTACTTGGATAGCTACATCAGGAATGTCCAATTTAGCCTAAAAATTATAATGATACTTAATTAAAAATAAAAATAAAATTAGTGTTATTTTATATTTCTGCAAAGTACTGATAAATTAAGTAGTACCATATTGTGTACTATGAAAAATATGGTACAACCTTAGATTAAAGAGACCGGATATGTTACATTGCACATAACGCATGTTGTCTATTCCAACCTTAAGTAACCCACCAATTAAAAATCATTGTTTCCACGACGCCACCCGAATTGCTCCGACATTTCTATTCTACGCTCATCTCCGCGTGAGTGAATCATCATGGACCGCCGTTTTTTGAATATTAGATTAAATAGAGGATGACACTTAAAATTTCATGGTTCATCTTATTTGCGGTCAAATCGGAAGTGACGTTTGAAACTTTTAAGTCTTAAAACAAAGTAAAACGCACAATGTGATCTAGCATAAGCAAAAAAATACTAAATTTACGGGAGTTACGATGTTAGTTCACATTGTAAATAAAATGTTATTAACCCCTAAACAACCAAAAAAAAAAAAATTATTAAAAAATCTAAATTCTTGCAATATGTATTATTTAATACACAATCGAATGCGGTTTTGAAGATAACGGGATCAAAAAATCTGAATATCTAAATTTTGGAGATAAATGCTCGGATAAAAGCAAGCGACCGATAGGGGTTACAAAAATAATCGATTATTCTGATTTTTTATGAAAATCGATTTATCCGTTATAATTAATCGATTATTTTTGAATATTCGAATATTTTCAATAAATTATTTTAATTTTTTCAAAGATAATGGTATAATCGATTTTAAAGGAATTAAAAAAAGAAAATAAATTTATTGAAAATGATCGATTGATTAAAAAAATCAAAAATAATCAATTTTTTTTTAGAAAAATAGATTTATTGTTTAATAGACTTTTTTAATTTTTCAAAGGTATTCGAATAATTTATTTTAAAGGAAATGCTAAAAAATAGATTACATGAAAATAATCGATTGACCGCATATAATCGGTTATTTTATATACTAAGTTACATAGAAAACAGAGCACCCAGTATTAATGAATTTATTACAATAATTTTTAGTTTACATGTGTCTTTGGGTTAGTTAAGTAATTGATCAAAATGTAAGAAAAATCCAACCGTTGGAAAAAAGTAAAAAATTAATAGTGTGTTGGTCCTCCACGATGTCTAATGCACTCAGAAACACATCGGGGCATACTCCTAATAAGATGGTCGATTTCCTCTTGAGGTATCTCATCCCAGGCAACTTGTACCTCATGCTGAAGTGCCGCTAGAGTCTGATGAGGATGGGGTAAATGGAATAATCTTCTTCCCATAATGTCCCAGACGTGTTCTATGGGTGAAAGATCGGGAGATCTAGGGGGCCAAGGCAACAAATCGACTTGATTTTCTTCAAAATGGGCCAACGTAATTCTGGCTACATGTGGTCGTGCATTATCTTGTTGGAAAAGTGGGTTAGGGAGCGTCCGAATATAAGGCAGAACATATGGTTCCACCACCTCCTGGATGTAACGCACGGCGGTCATGTTGCCTCTGATGAATACCAAAGGTGACCTACTTCCATAAGTAATGGCCCCCCATACCATAATACCGACAGTGTGGTGCACATGCCTTTCCACGAAAAATTGAGGATCTCGTCTTTCACTACGCCGCCTTATCACCCTTGCACGTCCATCATGCATGCCCAAACAGAATCTGGATTCATCACTAAAGACAATGGTATTCCATTCATGGTCCCAGTTCAGCCGTTCTCTGCACCAAGCCAGTCGATTAATTCGGTGCCTAGGAGTGAGAGGTAGGACAAACTGAGGACGGTATGACGTAAGTCCGAAACTTCTGATACGGCGATAAACAGTTCGCATTGTTATTGGCCTGCCATGTTCTGCAAACCATTGGTCAGCAATTGACCTTGTGGACGAGAAGGTCCTGTAGAGCCAAAAGCCTAAGGCGGCGATCTTGGAGTGGGGCCGTTCTTCTGACACGTCCTGTACCTCTAGCTCTTCGTGTACGGCCTTCTTGATTCCTTACCCGACAACAAACCACCACCGTATTTACACTTCTGTGCATCCTCGTGGCTATTTCTCTGAAGGACAAACCAGCCTCGCGTAAGCCCACTATTCGCCCCCTATCAAACTCGCTAAGCTGTAGAAAATTTTCTCGTCTTCTCACTCTAGGCATGATAAATAAATCAAAAAAGCTCTTCACAAAGTATTGTACGACGATCAAATGCGAATTGTAGCTAGAAAACACAATTATCGCGTCTTACTTTTTTGTGAGAACAGGACGATAACACAAAAACCACTCTATCGATATGGCTGAAAAACTGATCGTTTTTTATTCTAACTTAAACAAACATATTCCTAGAAATTTTTTGTAATAAATTCATTAATACTGGGTGTTCTGTTTTCTATGTCACTTAGTATATAATCGATATTTCTGATATTTTTTAGAATTATCTATAAATGGATTATTTTAGATTTTTTAAAGACAGAATAATCAGTTTTATACGAAATATGAAAAAAAAAAAAATTAATTTATTTTAAATAGTCGGTAATTCAGTTTTTTTTTAATGGATTAATCGGTTAGTCAATTTTAATTAACACGTTCACTACCACCAATATTTTGCTTGCGTTTATCTCAAGCCAACTGCAATAACTTTTGAACCACTAGGAATTTTTTGGTAATTCAAATAGCTGCACATTCACTTTGATCTTCACAACAAGATTCCGCCATTTTGTTTTAGAGCTACTAAAGTGACACAAATGAAGGTGCCATTCTGCAAAACATGGCATAACATATAATTCAGGTTGATCATCACATTGTGGGCAATAATACTTTAACCTCTTTCTTACATTTCTTTTCGAGCACCACCTGCATCTTTATAGTATTCTTTTCTCCAACATTCTCAGCCGGATAGTGGTGTGACTGGAAATCTGTGGCTTGTTTTGGTTTGAGAAGTTCGTTCAAAACTTCTTCTCGAAACTCTAAAAGGGTTTTTTTGGTTTGGTGTTTCTTTTTGTAGAGGAAACAAGCATTCCAAATGCAGATATCCACCAAATTAAAAAATATTTTTCGATACCATTTTATTGTATTTCTTGGACTGGAATAATATGACATTAGCTGGTCAAATCTGTCAACTCCCAACATATGGGCACTATAATCTAGAACACATTGTGGTTTTAGATTTTCGTGGCCTCTTTTTGTTGTTATTTTAACCATCTTATGTTTGTGTCAAGTGGTTATCATTCTAACGTCCCTCTTATCTTTCCATTTAGTTACAACAGTTTTTTCTTTGCGTTTCCCGACAGCTTTCCCTATTTGTAGCTTTTTGTTGATCATTTTTTTTAGAATTTTCTTTTCTGTTAACTCTCAGAGTACCAACCATTCCAGTATTTTGCGAGAGCAAAAATTCGGCAAGTGAGACACTAGTATAAAAGTTGTCTACATACAGTATGAGATCTTTGCCCAAAAAACTTTCCAAAAGTTGTTTCACAACCGATGTAGCATGAGATTCATTTTCATCGGCCAAGGTTCCATTATCCACATAAACAATTATATTTAGGATAAATCTACTATTAGTGGGTAACTCGTAGAGTTTGATGCCATATTTATGTCTCTTGTTGGGTATGTATTGGCAAAAACTCAGTCTTCCTCGCCATAATATCCCTTCCTTATCAATGCTCAAATGTTGCCTTGGAGTGTAAGTGGATTTTATATTTGAAAGTACTTTTTCCAAAATTGGTCGTATTTTGAAGAGACGATCTGCAGTATTAGCAGTAGAATGATTAACAAACCTCAACATTCTCGAAAATGTATTCTGAGACATGGTTTGCCTGAAAACGGGATGAAAATACAACGAATGCTTACTCCACTGTTTTCCCAAAGTAGGAAAGCGGATAATACCACTAAGGCAGCATAAGCTTAGCAACCTTTTCATTTCTTCAACACATGTATCCTGCCATTGTAGTCGTTTTTTTTTTTTCGGCTAGATACTGGCTGTTTTATCAAAAAATTCTCTGGCTCGTCTGTTTGTTTCATGGACAATTATCTCTTGATGGTGTTATCAAAAAACGGCTGGAAATATTGTAAGGCCGAAGCATTTTCCGGAATGTCTATACTTATAGACTCCTTTGTCGTGAAAGAAAACGTTATGGGATCTTCTTCTGTGTCAGTCCACTCATCAGAATTGTCTAGGGTCTGGAATAATTTCGTGAAGAGTTTGAAATACTAATCACATTGTCATCTGCATCGCTTTGTGATTCTTGGTCGCTGTTACTAGACGCTAAACTTGAAGAATCATGTGGTTCGTAGTTTCTGTCAGCTTGATCTTCGGCATCTTCGAACAAATCCGACCAGTTCGACATATTTTGTGACTCTTTTAAATCAGATAGAGTCAACGGACGCTTTGAGTTTCTTTTTTTCGACCCACTAAAAAATGCATAACCTCAAAAACTTGTACCAATAGACTAATAAATTAATTTTTACCTTACTTTTTCAGTGGAATCCATGTTTTGTAACAAAACTGATAGTTAAAACAACGTCTTCACACAAAAGACTCATCAAAACCTTATTTTGTAATAAAAAACACAATAAAAAATGCACTTGTTCGACTGAAAACAAAACCACACTCAGCAAACCAACAGCCACTTAAGTGGCCATTAGCGCACATCTAACT
Source organism: Psylliodes chrysocephalus (assembly GCA_927349885.1). Lineage (NCBI taxonomy): Eukaryota > Metazoa > Arthropoda > Insecta > Coleoptera > Chrysomelidae > Psylliodes > Psylliodes chrysocephalus. The sequence goes on from OV651817.1 coordinate 76,918,491, forward strand.
TCGCGATAGACCGAAGAAACCATACGCACCACCACTGGTAGCCCAGTTAGTATCTTTATTGCATAAAAATGTGTTTCAATTCACAGCCAGTATAGTGGCCGGCGGTAGTGAACGTGTTAATCGATTAATTTCGATTTTTCAAAGGTAATCGAATAATTAAGTTTAAAAGAAATATAAAAAAAAAGATTATTTGAAAATAATCGATATTTCAGTTATTTTTTTGGAAAATCCATTTTTTTTGCAGAATCGGCTTCTTAATTAATCGAATATTTTCGATTAATCGATTATTTTCGATTCATTGATTATTTTCTATTTATCGATTATTTTCGATTTTTCAAATATAATAGAATAATCCATTTTAAAGGAAATATGAAAAAAATAGGTCATTTGAAAATAGTCGATATTTCAGTTATTTTTTGAAAAATCGATTTATCGTAGAATCGGCTTCTTAATTAATCGATTATTTTTGATTAAGCGATTATTTTTGAATAGTCAATTATTTTTGATATTTCAAAGATAATCGAATAATGGATTTTAAAGAAAATACCAAAAACTAAATTATTTAATAACAATGGATTGATAGAAAATAATCGAATATTTAAAATACATATTAGTTAATTTGTTTTTTTTTTTTTTTTTTTTTTTTTTTTTTTTTTTTTTTTTTTTTTTTTGAAAATCGAATATCGGTTGATTATTTTTGATAAATTGTATATTTTCGATTTCTCAAAGATTATCGAATAATCTGTTTTAATGGAAATACGAAAAAATAGAAAATAATCGAATAATTAAAATATTCGATAATTTGTTTATTATTTTTTGGAAACACGATTTATAGGTTAATTGATTTTTTAATTAATCGATTATTTTCGATTTTCCAAAGATAATCGAATAATAGATTTTAAAGCAAATGGTTTAAAAATAATCGATTGATCGAAAATATACAATTATTTTCAATTATTGATAATTTATTTCGATAATCGCCCACCCCCACCGACCAAATGACTTTTAAATTTTAAAATGGTATCCGGTTTCTAAAAAATGCATTTCTAGAGATTTAGATGACATTTTATTTATATGAAATAATATTTATAAAGAAAGAAGCTTTAATATTCCTTTTTCTGAGGTTACTATACAAAACACATTTTCTCATATTGACTAATTTTTAATATTATATAATAGCCGTAGATAAAATATAATGTTTAACTCACAAGGTTTGATTTAAAGTATTCGCCGGCCCACATGCCGCTGTTATAATACTCGTAGTATATGAGTACCATTCCTTGCTCGATTAACAATATTTCATTTTACCATTTTATTGTATTCCATATTAAATAAACGCTAATAAAATATTCTATAAATGAACTATTGTATTCTCTTTACATAAAATGTCGTCTGATATTAAAAATCACGGTAATTTTATTTCATAATGCAACATTCCATTAAACACCTTTTTAGTACATCTAATAGTTCATTATGATGGTAATAAATAAAGACCGTCCCTGTTACAAAGTTCGAGTCTCCTCCCAGTTGCCCCAATCTTTCTTTAGAAATTGGCAACATTTGCGCAGGTTAAACAATAGTGTGTGTTACATCTCTGGTCTCTTTAATCTAAGGTTACAACACATATCCTTACACGATTTTTGTTCAAAACTGATAATGCATGACTTTAACATGACTATTAAATAAAAAAAAACATGACAACATTGAAATAAGATTATACTATACTAGGAAATATAAAAAGTATCTATATATTGTTAATTAATTTCAATAACTAATTACAAACAACTATAATACGATTATTATTTAAACAGAAAAAAAAAGAATTATTAATTTAAAATTGTTAGTATTAAGTTAAAAATAAATTTAAAAGATGGAGGAGATTACGACAAGAATTTAAATGCAAAATAAAAAGGTTTGGTGATACGTAGACTATGCTAGATAAATTTGTAAAATGAGGGAGATAACAACAAGAATTTATGCCTGCATCAGAAGAGAAGAGAAATGTAATCGTATTGGGGCATTTTAACTATCGTGACATTAACACTTTCTCAAAACAATGAAGAAGCAAGAGACTTTTTCACCACATACACATAATCGAATTTTGAGCAAGTTATTAACTTTCCAACATGAATACGCAATAAACAGAGCTCTCTGATTGATCTGCTGCTGGTCACCTCAATAAAATCCGAACCTCCAATAGGCTTGAGCGACCACGTAGTCATTACAGCAATCATTCAGTTAAATCTCAAAACTAACAGTACTCACAAAGTGCAAAAACGAAATTGGAATGCAAATTATGAAGCGATCAACAAAGAAATTACCCAAAAGAGTACTCATTTACAAGTAGCAGAGGAAACAACACATACTGCTAACAGTTCTTACGAAACTTTAAAAAACATACTGCACAAAGTAGTAAATGACAATATTCCAATAGAAGTAATAAATAAAAACCATGAAAACTTCAAAGAAATTAATAAAAAACGGAACCTATGGCACAGGTACAGGTCAACAAGAGCTGAGGAAGATTATGCTGCATACAGAAATCAGAACAATAAACTTAAAAACTCAATGGCTGTATCTAGAAAAGATTATGAATATAACCTCTTAAAAATCGACGAAAAGAAATTCTACTCCTATATGAAACGAGTACTGAATACAAGTAGCACTCAGATCACGCTAAGAAACCAAACAACAAATTTAGAAATCACAGAACCAGTCGAGATAGCAGAAAGATTTGCAAAACAGTGCAGCTTACACAATAGAACCTAATACAGAATCATCGCAAATAACTACAACAGAAAGAGTTGAGAATAGCATAGTCCATATAGAATTTACCCCAGAAAATGAAATTTGCAATAGATGGTCTTAAACAAGATTCAAGTCCCGGAACAGATGAAATCCCACCCATCTTTCTTAAGAAATATTCTAGTAGCCTTCTTAATCTCCTCACGATAGTTATAAATGACTCAATGCAAAGACAGGAACTGCGAATGGAACTCCTCTATACAAGAAAGGTGACAAAAATTTCCATAAACTACCGACCAGTCAGTCTTACAAACTAAAAACAGAGTTTTACCAATCAATCAGCATGGTTTTATGCCCAAAAGATCTGCTGTTACAAATTTTCTAGTGTAGTTAACCAGTGGACAGCGTGGAATGACAACAACCAGCCAACTGATGTGATATATCTTGATTATGAGAAAGCTTTTAATAAAGTTCCACATAGAAGGCTGCTTAGAAAATTGGAATATTTTGGAATAAGGAGCAATGTATTATTGTGGATCAAGAGTTTCTTACTCAACCGGCAGTTCTGCGTAAGAATAAATAGACAGCTGTCAAAAAACCATCCAGCTCAAAGTGGAGTACCACAAATCTCGGTCTTGGGTCCCCTGTTATTTATTTTAAACACCAGCGATTTATGCAAAATCATCGAGTCCGAAGGTAACTTTTATGCAGACGATGGAAAGATCTACTGTAAGCCACTGGAAAGCTCTCACAAAATGAAACAAGACTTGAATAAAATAGGAATCTGGTTTCAACAATGGCTACTACCTCTCAACATAAACAAGAGTACAGTATTGCACATAGGTCCAAATAATCCCCACACACAGTACACTTTAGATACAAACGCAATTACTCTACTCGAAACACAAAGGGATCTTGGTGTAACCATGTCTAAAGACTTAAAATGGGAACCCCACATTGCTAATATAGTGAAGAAAGTCAGCAGTCTCATTTACCTTATCAAAAGAGCTTTCAAAGACCATATATACAACTTATATAAGACCAAATATAGAATTTGCATAGATCGTCTGGGATGCATACTTTGTAAAAGACATTGAACTGCTGAAAAGAGTACAAAGGAGAGTCACCAAAATATTACCAACCCTAAAAAACAATGAGTATTGTGATCGGCTAGCCAAACTACAACTTACCAGTTTAAAGGATAGAAGAACAAGAGAAGACTTAACAGAAACTTACAAGTGGACTAGCGGATATTAATAATAATAATAATAATAATAATAATAATAATAATAATAATAATAATAATAATAATAATAATAATAATAATAATAATAATAATAATAATAATAATAATAATAATAATAATAATAATAATAATAATAATAATAATAATAATAATAATAATAATAATAATAATAATAATAATAATAATAATAATAATAATAATAATAATAATAATAATAATAATAATAATAATAATAATAATAATAATAATAATAATAATAATAATAATAATAATAATAATAATAATAATAATAATAATAATAATAATAATAATAATAATAATAATAATAATAATAATAATAATAATAATAATAATAATAATAATAATAATAATAATAATAATAATAATAATAATAATAATAATAATAATAATAATAATAATAATAATAATAATAATAATAATAATAATAATAATAATAATAATAATAATAATAATAATAATAATAATAATAATAATAATAATAATAATAATAATAATAATAATAATAATAATAATAATAATAATAATAATAATAATAATAATAATAATAATAATAATAATAATAATAATAATAATAATAATAATAATAATAATAATAATAATAATAATAATAATAATAATAATAATAATAATAATAATAATAATAATAATAATAATAATAATAATAATAATAATAATAATAATAATAATAATAATAATAATAATAATAATAATAATAATAATAATAATAATAATAATAATAATAATAATAATAATAATAATAATAATAATAATAATAATAATAATAATAATAATAATAATAATAATAATAATAATAATAATAATAATAATAATAATAATAATAATAATAATAATAATAATAATAATAATAATAATAATAATAATAATAATAATAATAATAATAATAATAATAATAATAATAATAATAATAATAATAATAATAATAATAATAATAATAATAATAATAATAATAATAATAATAATAATAATAATAATAATAATAATAATAATAATAATAATAATAATAATAATAATAATAATAATAATAATAATAATAATAATAATAATAATAATAATAATAATAATAATAATAATAATAATAATAATAATAATAATAATAATAATAATAATAATAATAATAATAATAATAATAATAATAATAATAATAATAATAATAATAATAATAATAATAATAATAATAATAATAATAATAATAATAATAATAATAATAATAATAATAATAATAATAATAATAATAATAATAATAATAATAATAATAATAATAATAATAATAATAATAATAATAATAATAATAATAATAATAATAATAATAATAATAATAATAATAATAATAATAATAATAATAATAATAATAATAATAATAATAATAATAATAATAATAATAATAATAATAATAATAATAATAATAATAATAATAATAATAATAATAATAATAATAATAATAATAATAATAATAATAATAATAATAATAATAATAATAATAATAATAATAATAATAATAATAATAATAATAATAATAATAATAATAATAATAATAATAATAATAATAATAATAATAATAATAATAATAATAATAATAATAATAATAATAATAATAATAATAATAATAATAATAATAATAATAATAATAATAATAATAATAATAATAATAATAATAATAATAATAATAATAATAATAATAATAATAATAATAATAATAATAATAATAATAATAATAATAATAATAATAATAATAATAATAATAATAAACGATTTTATTGAAAGATAATGTTAGTATGATACAATGGGCGAGATTTATCTAAAGCTACTCTTACACCTAACCCTAAAAGCTGCTTGATTATAATGGCAGTTTTTTGTTTTGTTGAAGAAAAAAAATATATATAAAATATAGATAAATATAAAATACAAATGTAAAACACAAAGATCGAATTCATGTTCAAGATAAATTACAATTAGGAATAAAATAGGGCGTTACATTAAAGAATATAATATACAATACAAATTTTTATATAAAAAAAATATAATGGTTAAAATAGTTAAGATACTAAGAGTGATTGTTTTAATTTTTTTTTAAAGAACTTACAGATTGAATACACTTAATATTACTGTCTAAGTTATTGTACAGTTTTATACTATTGTATATAAAAGATCTGGTATATGTAGATAAGTTGAATTGAGGCATATTAAGCAAATACTTGTCTCTAATAAAACTATTATGAAGGGTCATTCGGGGAATTAATTTGTCTTTTAAGTAGGTTGGTTTAGAGGTTATCATAATTTTTTGAATGCATGTTAAAGTGCTGTATTCACACAATTGTTGAATATTAAGCCAATTTAGGGTATTAAATGGTAATGATATATGGTCATATTTTCTTAAATTGTAAATGAGCCTGCAACATGTGTTTTGAATAACTTGTAACCTGCGTTTATTTTCACTTGTTAAACACGGGTAATAAATAATCAAACCATACAATATTTTCATGTTTTTTGTCAGTATGTGTTTGCTAGCAAAAAGTAAGCGCAGTCTTAGATAGCATTGTTGCAATACATGTTGGATATGGGGTTGAAATCTAAAGTCTTCATCAAAGTAGACGCCTAAATTTTTGGCAGATTCTACAAAAGGTATTAAGTCATTTTTAATTTTTATAGAAATGTTAAGTTTAAGATTAATTCTGTTAAGTTTGTTGCCAAGAACTAAAATTTGAGAATTTGATGGATTTAATCGCAAATTGTGTGCATCACAGTATTTGGAAATTGATGATAAATCTTCATTCATTTGAGCAGTTGCAATCTGAAAGTCACAGGATTTGAAGTCATGATATATCTGAGTATCATCAGCGAAAAATTGAGCTTGACAATATTTAATTTTAGTATATAAATCAGATGTGTACAATAAAAATAGTAAGGGTCCTAAGACCGAACCTTGCGGTACTCCCGAGACTATTTCATTAGCACTGGACTGTTGATTGTTAACCTTTACTATCTGACAACGATTAAACAGATATGATTCGATGAATTTGCAAGCTGTTCGGTCGAAGCCATAATAGTAACATTTTGCCATTAGCAAACGGTGATTTATAGTATGAAATGCTTTTGAAAAGTCCAGTAGTACCAAAAGGCATATTTTCTGTTTATCTATTGATGACAAGATATTGTCTTATAAGCAAGCCAGAGATGTAATAGTACCTTTTTGAAAATCTGATTGATGTAGAGGAATAATACTGTTTTTAGACAAATATTCGTTAATTTGCTCGTAAGCTATCCTTTCCAAAATTTTTGATAATAGTGGTATTAAACTAATATGTCCTAACTCATTGAAGTTAGTTGGATTGGAACATTTGGGCAATGGTATAATAATTGATGTTTTCCATTGGTCAGGAAAGTAACCATATTCCAAACATAAATTTATAATATGTAAGACATACATTCCAATAACAGAAAAGCATAATCTCAGCATTTGTGGAGTAATACCATCTATATCACAAGAATTTGATTTAATTTTATGTAATGCATTAGTGATGTCATTTAAACAAACAAGATTACACCTGTGATAACATCTTCCAGGCAAACACATCAAGAACCTTGAGAGGTCACTCGAAGAAATTAGTTAAAGACAAGTGTAATAAACTGCAAAGAAAAAAATTTCGTAACAGAATTGTATATCTGTGGAATGGTCTCTAGCAGCATACAGTTTTAGCTCAGAACATAAACCATTTCAAGGCGAGAGTGGATATAAAACTCGAAGAAAGAAAAAATAGTTTTATTCATTATGGTTTATAGTGTATTGGATTTTAACTGACATGTAATAATTTAGAATAATTTTTGTCACTAACTAAAGGAGCAACTTCATCGACTATGTCGCTTGCCTGTTCTAAACAATAATAATAATAATAAGACAAAAAGGTTTAGTGATAAATAATGAAAAGACTACCTAATAAAAATTACACAAATAAGCATAAAAAGATTTCATAAGTATTCTAATTTTCATGAAACTTATGTTGATAGTGGGTGTTATAGTTATTTTTCGTTGTTATTGTATTTTTTTTTTTGTTGAATTCTTCTATCGAACTCTATTCACTACTGATATTTTAGTATTTAAAAGAATAAATGACATAACAGATGAGGATATTATGTATATACACTTAATAGTGGAATTTCTAGTAGATATTTTATCATACTATTCTCTGTAAAAAGTTTACTTTCCAGAAACCAAATTTTTTAATATTGACCCAAATTTCGAAGGATTATTTACACATTACCTCATTCGACATGGCTCATTAAGAACATATCCGTATTGCTTAAGGAAGACACGATAGATGCATCTACTGCAAGAAAATCGATTCAAAAAACACGAGGCGATCGACGGAAGAAAAATGGAAGGTTGTAAGTGAACTGATAATCTTTATAATGAAATTAAAGCAGCAGGAAGAAACACAAATCAGACAAATAACAAAAGACTAAAACTAGGCCTACCTAATTAATGAAGGCATTGCGAAAACAGTTGGGGTGAACTCCAAATATCAGAATCCCAGTGAGTAAATTTAAGCAAAATTTAATTTATATACCTCCAGGATGGTTAATAATAATAATAACGTTTATTCAGTAAGCCAATGGTATAAAACATAACAGCATTATAATGTAGCGGATATCAAGAATATAATAATAATGAAAAAGGAAAATGAATAATACAATAGAAACCTACCAAAATATGAACTTACTGAAAAGGACATATTCATCGTCAATCATACAAGATGAAATAAGATGGTTTTCAATATATCCTGATGTAAAAAGCACAAAAAAAAAAGAATTATAACAAAGATTATAATAGTAAATCCCACAAAAAAGAGACAAACAAAATTATTAATTAAATAATAATAACTAACACCAATATCTAATTATAGTACCTATCTAACAATAATAATAATACTACAATAATTATTAATTGATGCGAAGCATCAATGAAAATATTTTTGATAAATCTTAAATTTTAAACGATACTTCCATGTCACCATTTAATATATAATATTTTATTTTACGCTTTAATGCACTTACAAATAAGTTTTTAATTTCAGGGGGGAGAGAATTGATTGTTTTATAAAATATGTAAGTAAAAGAGCTTTCAAACATCTTAGTCTTGTGTTGCGGGATTGATACAAAATTTCTTCTACGGATATTAAGATTATGAACATCGCTTCTGAACCTTATCTTGTTATGTAAATATGACGGCGTTTTAAATAGTAAATTTTTTTGAAATAGGCAGCAGGAATACAAAAAACGAGCTTGACTTACTGTCAGCCATTTTAGTTCACTTCTTTTACGAGAAACCCGTTGATTTTTTTTTAATTTATAAATTAATCTAATGCAGGTATTTTGAATGCGCTGAAGACGCTGGTTATTGAATTGAGGAATGCATGGTCCATAGACTGAATCACAAAAGTTCAAGTGAGAAAATACAAGCGATTCACATAATAAGATTTTAGAACGATGATCCAGGGTGTCTTTATTGCCGTAAATCATTTTTATATTCGTTACACATTTTTTTATTATATTATTAATGTGTTTTTCAAATCTAAGATCAGTATCAAGGAATACACCCAAGTTTTTTGCGATATGTGTATTAGGCAATATTTCATTGTTAACTTTAATTTTAAGTTGATCATTGTAATTAATGCTATCTTTTTTCCTGCCAAACAGCATAACATTAGATTTAGAGGGATTTATATCTAAGCAATAGTCATTAGATAATTTAAAAAGTAAATTTAAATCAGAATTTACTTTGGCTATGCTTTCTTCAAATTTACAAGCAGGGAATGAAAGGTAAATCTGAGTATCATCCGCATATTGATGAAAATTGCAATACTTCAGTGAATCTGGGAATAAAGATGTATAGATGCAAAACAATAAAGGCCCCAAAATAGATCCTTGAGGGACTCCATTTTCTATTTCTAGTGAAGAAGATAATTTATCTTTATATTTAACATACTGCATTATATTTTTAAGATAGTTATCTATAAGACATTTCGCATTTTCATTAAAACCTAGGTGGTGTAATAGCCCTATTAGCATTGCATGATTTATTCTGTCAAACGCCTTGCTATAGTCTAATAATACTAAAACTGTAAGGTGATTTTGGTCAATAGCTCTAATAATATCGTCAATGACTGAGAGTAGGGCAGTGTTGCAACTGTGATTGGGGCGAAAACCAGATTGATTAATAGGAATAATATTATAATAATCTAGGAAGGTTTTTATTTTTTGATAAATAACTTTTTCCATAACTTTAGAAGCTGTGCAAAGAATACTTATAGGCCTGATATCTTTAAATTCATTTGGATTTTTTATTTTGGCCAATGGAATTACTTGCGCAACTTTCCATTGTGATGGAAAAATTGCGGTACTGATAGAACTGTTAATGATGTGAGTTAAATATTTTATTACAAACGGACAGCAGTAAAGTAACATGTCCAGTCCAATGTCATCAGCACCAATAGCTTTAGATTTTATTGACAATAATATTTTATACACATAATTCTCACTGACTTCGCTGAAATGAAACTTGCCAAGTCCTTCTTTTCTGCTAGAGTTAAACTTTTCCAAAATAATTTTGTTAATTTTATGCTGTGACCGAGAAGAGTTGATAAAAAAATTATTCAACATATCGACGTCAGCTAAGTTATTAGGAATTTCGTTATTTTTATCATTAGAGTAAATATTAAGTTTCTTTATTTCGCTATAAAGTGTTTTAGTTGAAAGATTATTTTTTAATTTGTGGGCTACATAAGCTTTTTTCTCGTGAGATACAGCTCTGTTAGTAAAGTTTCGTAACTCTTTATAATATATCCAGTGAGATTCTTTTTTAGTTCGTTTAAAGCGACTTAGAGCATTGTCCCTTAATTTAAACATTAATTTGATATTTTCAGTTATCCAGGGATTACTTTGTTTTTTTATATTTACAGAATGCAATGGAGCAAATTTATTAATTATATTTAATAGTAGGGTCGTAAAAATATCAACTTTTATATTTATGTCATTATTACGGTAAATCTGGTCAAATGGTAAAGATGACAGTTCTTGATAAAATTGTTGCATATTATTTTTTTTTATATTACGCATAGTTATAGTTTTTTTGGGTTTAATATTATTTTCAATTATAACCGTTGCCTTTACTAACCCATGGTCACTTTTAATTCGATCATATAACACATCACAATCATTAATATTTAATTTATCATTACAAATCATTAAATCCAGAAGAGTGGCAGAGGTCTTACTTATTCGTGTAGGTTTGTTAACGTGTTGAATAAGTTCAAACGAATCAAATATATTATGCAAATGCCTAGCTGCAGCTGTATCAACTAACAAATCTATATTGAAATCTCCTGAACAAATTATGTTATCATATTGAGCGCTAATTCCAATAATAGAGTTCTCAAATGCATCTAGGAATTGTAATAAAGGTTGTTTAGGTGGCCGGTATATGGCACCGATTATAAATATTTTCTTGTTAACAGTCAATTTTACCCAAAGTTGTTCAATGATACTATTATCTAAAAAATCCACAGCCGTAACGGGCCATATAGAGCTGATATATAAGGCTACACCACCACCACCTGTAGTAACACTATCTCGATCCTGCCTAAATAAGTTATAATTTTTTATCATGATAGCATTATCTAAAATATTTTCATTGAGCTTCGTTTCAGTAATACATAATATATCATAGTTTACATGTTCAACAAACTCCCTTAACTTACTTGAAAGTAATTTTTTTTTAGAAGGTACTGTAAATTTTAAGTCTAACAATACGATAATAACAAAAATAAAACTTACATTTACAAAATAGTTTTCGAAACTCTTCGACAAAACTGTGAATATAATTTCAATAAATGCAGTATCACCAACATTCTTTTTAATTCTTTTAATTGTTTCAAGAACCTTTTCATCGTGCACAAAATAAAAATCCCTTTCTCCGGACACTGCTGGAGCTGGTTTAAAAATTTTAACATCCTGCGGGGCATCTCTGATGAATTTCCTCAAAAAAACATATCCAGGAGTCAACATTATCACGTGTAGGAATTGAAGTATCTTTTCGATTGCAGATGGTTCTTTTGGTAATGAATGTTTCATCGATTGGGATAAATTTTTTGTAAAATCAACTGGTTCGTCGGAAAAAATATTGACTAGGTTCGTTGTTAAAGACAAACCGTCACCAATAACATGGTGAATCCTGATTAGGATTGGGTACTGGTTATGTTTGAGGTTCTGTTTGGTTTTCCAAGAAGCTGGTGCGTTAATTGTAATCATTTGCCACATTGACGTGTTGTTTACAGGAAAATGTTGCCTACCGCATTCACTAAAGATCTCTTCAATACTTTTACTGTAATTACTATTGTCTTCTGTAATTTCTACAGTAGATACCAAATCATCTACAGTTGAAGTACTGCGTAACATATATCCGTATCCAAAGAAACCATGTATTGTACTGTTCAATTTTGGATACTTTTGTTTGTTGGACAAAATCCGTGTAGTTATTCTTTTCTTTAATTCTTCTGCGAGGTCTTTCTTTTCCTCTGATTTTAGTGTGAATATTACGGCTACGTCTATGGCTGATTCATGGGCGAGTCCCAGCGTCCAAAGGCAATCACCTCCTTGGACAAGTCCGACAAATTTACGTCCATGTCGCAGTGTAAGGTATATACGCAGTACGAGTTTGAATACATAAAAAAATATGCTAAGAAACAGGAACAGCGGTAAAAATATTAAGGATACCAGATAACTGGAAACTATTAGTCCAATGTTGTCTGGGATGTTGAGGTGTCCTAAAAAAAGAAATGCAGTTTATTAGGTGTACAGTTAAAAAGAAATAATAATAATGACCAATTTAGCAGTTTAGCATTAAATAGAAGCTTGGATAAAAACTATGGATCTTTTGACTTTTCATTGGCCACAATAGCAAATTGTAAACGCTGGTATTTTACTAAATATAGGATTAAATGCCACACCTATCAATATATTGGCGTATTATGTTATCAACACTACTTAGCATGATATGGGATTTAGAAGTACTCGGTTCATATATTATATTATGTTCTATATATTCGCTGACCCAAATATTCTATACTCTGTTTTTAAACTAAGAGGAGCGATTTGAAAAGTCCTATTTACACAGGGAAAAATAACTAAAAAGTAACTAGATATCATTTTAGCGGTAAATTTCAAGAAAAACATTTCAAAACTTTTTATGAATGCATTAAAGTCAACGTTTTAGATAATCAACGAATAAAGATGATACTAAATTGTGCTCATTCTGTTTTTGATTTATAATTATTGTACTTTTATTTTTTCGTTACTTCGTCTCATATCGTAGCTCGCACCTGTATGATGCGAAGAGAATCACCCAAGCCAAGCAGCGAATAAATGTCAGTAAAATGAGTAAAATGTCGCCTAACAAAATACAAAATATTTGTTTACATTTTGAGTTTAACATAGAGTTTTAATTCGATATTTTATTCATTGTTTTATAAGTAACTGTGATTAGAAAATTATATACATTTTATAATAACAGAAAAAAAAAGGAAATAGTGGGTATTTCAATTTGATGGAAAAAGTAGATAAATAGGAATGCCAGTTCTATTTTTTGATATGATTTAAGCACCTATTATTACCTACCTACCCACAAAACATATTTAGGAAGAACTGTAGTTAAAGAAGAGCTTATTAAAAATTCAGAATTTTGGCAGGTATAAAAAATAATGTTTATTTTTATATTTCTTTATAGGTATAGTTTTATTTTATTTGTATTATTTTTTCTCAAAATTAAACTACAAGATTATCATTAGTTGTTGTATGGATTTCCTAATTAATAAAGGTTCTTTCTTCACGTAAAATGTAGCAAAGTTCTGAAGTATAATATACGATATATGTTTGCAGACAAGTGTTTTGAAATCAAAAAAATCAAATTGACAAGGATCATAACTATACGAATTTTGTCCCCACTAACAAGATGTTATGTTCAACAGTGGAAAGTGTAAACTTGTGGGCCACAAATCATTAAATATATGTGGAAGTCTAAGAAAGTGTAACGGTACCAGATTTTGTTATATTAATAATAATAATAATGTTTTTTATCATTCTCCTAATTTTTTGTAGGTAATTGTTGCAATAAATTTCACATTGTGTATCAGTCGTCTTTGGTCTTCTCGAAAACATTTTTTTATACAATATGAAGCAGATGGTATATTTTTTTGAGACATCCTTTAAGTCTGTTGAATATTAAATGTTTATTTGCAGGGTAAGATAATATCTATCTTAATTTTGTATGATCATTTACAGTATAGACAAATAAATAAAAATGATTAAGGCTATTCATAAAAAAGGTGATTCGTAACTTTGAGTCAGCAAAAGGATTTCCTACACGCAATTTAATATATTTTTTTTATAAACAAATAAAAGGTCTTTAGTGTGATTGCTAGATTATATTTTTATTAATTCAGCAGTACATATTATGTTCCGGAATAAAATTCCATCTTCTGGTGCAGTCACAGCTTTTTAAAATTTAAAAAAACATTTAAGGACATAACAAACACTTTAAAATGATCATGGACAAAACACATCTATTTATTTGTGATAGTGTGTAGGTACCAGTGGCGGTTAAATAGCTTACAACTAGTTGATTAAATTAAAATAAATGTTTGACAAATCTCTGGCTCATTCACAGATTTAATGTGTCAGTGTAGTTATAATCTTTGCAGTCTATTTTATAGACTACAATGAGTTGATTTGTTTTCTTGATTTTGGGTTTATAATTTGAACATAACGTTTTCGTTGTATCCTTTCGTTTACAAGCAATTTTTACATTATATCTGAAGAACATTTTTGACACTTGTTTGGAAAGTCCTTTTACATACATATAGCAATTTAATATTTAAAAAGGGTGCCGAAACAAATGTTACAGTGATAACACTTTTTTATTATGACTATTTTTTTAGGTTTAATATTGACATTTTTTGAAGCCACAAAAACGGAATAAACACCACAAATTATGGACATATTCAGATGGGAATAGCACTTTTAAATATATCCAAAATATTTTGTAGTTTTAAATGATAATTAACAATTTTGTAAATGGTTTATTTTTAAATAAATAAAATTTATTTGAATATTTAGTTACATTTACATTTTGATTAGAAATTCACTATTTAGTTAAAAAAAATCAGAAGTAAAACACCCAAAAAGCAATGTTGACCAATTTATAATATTGCGGAAAATATGCTACCACATTCATGAGGCTTAAATATAACTATTTAACTTAACTTACATCAGTCCAAAAGTAGATGATTTCGAAAATACAGATTGTTAAAAGTTCAATTTAGTTCTTCATGAATATTTTTTTTAATAATTGGTGTATTTTCAAAATGTTTGGCTTGGAGGGGTTGCCGAATTAGGTGTAAAAGTTGATATTGCTTCATATTTAAATAAATTTAATATTTTTAGTTTATAACTACAAAAATTTAAAGCTGCTCTCATTTTTATTGTAAAATTTAAAGGAAGCCCTTTTATAAATCCAGATATTTCAAAAACAGCTGCTCAATTCTACTCTTACCACTTATACCTTGCAGACCAAGCATTTTTATTTAAAAATTAAATACAGAGTGGCTTAAAAAGTAATCATTTTAAATGTGTGTAAGGTAAAACCCTTTAAATTTTACATTAAAAATGACAGCAGTTGTAATTTTTCTATACTACACCGTAGTTTTGTATTTTTTTTTTTAAATATAAGTTAGAAAAACAACATATGAATAGTAGTATCTTTATTTTGAAAATTTGCTATATTTTAATTATAAATAAAGTTGAAAAAAAAAAGGAAAATGCATAAGAAGTGCCTATACAACATAATAAGTGAAAAGACAAAGTAGATCTTGACATTTACATTGAAACAGCAACAAAAAACACAAAGTACTCAATATGTTAATCTACATAAGAAGATTTGTAGTGTTTTTAGCTGCCACCTCATTTATTTGTGCCTGTATAAATTCTATGGGATTTAATTAGCAGTAATATGAGGCAGCCACTACACAACTTTATTGGTTTCTTTAGCCATTTCATTGACAACATACAAATTATGTGCATCTTTATGTTGTCAAATTAGGTGTAAAAGCTGATCGCTTTATATTTAAATAAATTTAATATTTTTAGTTTGTAACCACTCCTGCATTTCAGATTTTCTTTATGACAGAGGAATTTTTTCGACTATGATATGATACATTTTCCATCACAAACATAGCATCATTAGGAAACTTTATAAAAAAAAAGTAGAAAACCAATTCTAAAATACTTCGGATTTCGTCTCTTCATGGTAAATGCATTTTCTACAAAACCTTCAGAATTAGCATGTATAATATTAAAGCATCTTTACTTTCTTGTAAGGCTTTTCAGGTGATAAACCTTACCTTCATCTAAATAAAAGCTTGGCATGTTTTCTTTTCTACATTGTTTGATGGATTTTAAATCTACAGATATAGCATTCTATCAATACACTTTGACAATTTCTTTTCAAATATCTAAAAAAATATACATAATAAATAAACAGTACATTTGACTGTTCAAAGTTATAACTTACGTAGGTCTCAAGAAAGTATATAAAGATGAATAATATATTTATGGCAAATCAAAATGTTTCAATTCTTGCAAAATTTTATTCAATCTAGATAATTCATTTTTGAAAAAGAAATCTTGTACTATCTTCGGATAGCATTAAGAACCTCTCATCAAATGTTTTTAGAAGTCCTCATCTTCCATAAATACTTTTTGGACTACATATTGTTCCATTATTGCAGTATTATTTCAATAATCGGTAAGTAGTTGACTTTGCAATAACTGTAACAAAAATGTTGAGTAATATTATTTTTAATTTGAAAGTAATGAGTAAAACTTACGGGTGGCTTGAGAAATTTTGGATATAACATCAACAATTTTGGTTTTTGTATTATTATCCAATACCTATTTGTACATATTTATTATTTACTGCTTTTCTGAGAGACCTGAATGGCCTAAACTCATTCGTTTTCGTTGTTTTGATGGACTCCGCGAATAACTGCTATAATAGACCCATAATCGTAGAAATTCAATACAATTGCTTACTAAAGTTTTGTAAAGAACTGTTATTAAAGAAATAAAATAAAAACTAATTAATAATGATGAGATATCGAAGCAATAACAAAACCTAAAATATAAAATGTCAGAATAGAATTGTCAACCATGGAGCTGTCAACAATAACAATTATCAGATAAAAAGTAATGTGTGAAACTGACTGTAATCTGACCAATCAGCAGTCTACAGAATTGCCAACTTAACTTCAAATCGCTCCTCTTAGTTTAAAAACAGAGTATAGTACCAAATATTGACCCTGCAGTCGACCATAGACATTTTTACTATTTATAAAAGTAAAGGGCTGTTAAAGGCCCTTTAACTGTATGGTGGCAAAGTTACTCTGTGATATTAAAAGATGGCAAAATAACTGTGACCCGATTGTCGGCCGTAATGACCAATATATGATGGCCTTTTTATGTAAAGCTAAAAGGCCATTATTATAATTGGTGGCAGACAGTTACTGGGCCATTATTTCCCCAGCCCAAAAAGATTGTTGAGTAGTAGTACATCTCGGTCGAAATTTCACAAGGTGACAGAGTGAGAATAAATCAAACTCTATACGCCAGTGCAGAGTGCTGCAGAAATGCGTATTAAAATGACCGTAAACTGTGAAATTACGGACAGTTGATTAAAATTTAACATCACTCCGTAAACTACAACTCGTACTATAAACCTATAAACGTCGTCCGGGCTAAACGGAATAAATCAATGTTTTAGCTTCATTAAATAAATCATAATTTCGCATGTGTTTTAGCTGTGTAGGTTAAAGGATTTACTATATAGTATAACTAATTCAAGTATAAGGTAATTGAAGCAACGTTTAATCCATACTGATTATCTCATTATCCAGTACAGTGGCGTAGTTTAGTTATCCAGTTCCAAATAACTTAATAGATGAACTATTCCAATCAATAAATTTAGTAATTATTATATACAAGGTGTGGCAAATTGATGGGTAATAAATCTGTACCCCAGAATAAAACTATATTAAGTCCACTTTTTAGGAAAATATTAAGTCCTACACTGATCTGGAATAAATCTGTGTTATGTGCTTAGTTTCAGATTTATTTTTTAAAACAGAATTCCCCAATTTTCCCAAATATTACTGTATTAAGTCCATGTTTTGGTATTTATGTGCATCACTCGTGAGAATTTAGCACGTTTTTAAGTTTTATCATTAGTGACATTTATAAAAAAAATGAGTTCAACAAGGTCAAAAAGAATTTTGGATATGGTTCGTGCAAAAAAATAGTTATTTTTAAGTTTTTTGTTGTAACAGTCTAAAAAAAAAAAAAAATAAAATACTGAAAAAAAAAATTGAATTGAAATGGACTCGTACATAAGGGATGTGAATTATGAACTATTTAATACTTTAGAGTTAAATTTTCAACTGCATAGTTTTGACGGAAACTCTAAATATTCCAGATCCTAATTTGCTTCGTCTAAATGGGTATACATTAATATACAGTAAAGGTAATATTAACAGAAATGGAAGTGTCATATTTTATATTAAAGAAAATTTTAGTTTTACACAAAATTATCGATTTAAGACCTTGCAAAATCATTCAAATTACTGTAACATTTATTAAACAATAAATTACTTGTAACTGCAATTGATAAAACTCCGCCTGCAAATGAAAATTATTTTGTTTAACATTTAAGACTGTTCCTCGATCAAATCAGAACCAGTATTAATATTGAAAGCCACATTCTGGTAGGATATATAAATATAAACATAAAAAGTAATAATGCTACAGTTTCTGATTATCTGAACTTGTTAGCTAAGTATAACCTTATATCACCCTGAATTTTTGGTACGTTGAAGATATCGACTTCCTGAACAATAGTGTCCATGGGCACAATTCAATCCTATGGCCAGTTTTCAACATACAGGGTGTTGAATTTGAAAAATGGCCATTTTTTAAAACGTATTAAAATGTAATTATCTTAATATATTAAGGATTTTTTGCTGTAACAGTATTCTGATAACATTAATTAATATTGCTTTTTGTAGAAAAAGTTACATTTGATACAGGGTGATTCAAAAATCACCAAAAAATTATTGATGCTGTGTATTCTACTTTACAGTGGGAATATGAAAATATTAATATTTGCTCTGAATTACCTTTAGAATAGAAAGTACCAGATATTCTGGAGACAAAAATAGGCCAATTAGACCTAATATATACGGTGTGGTCCTTAAGTAGTTATACATGTAAGGGTAGTTGATTTTTGACTTAAAAATATGAGTTAAGCCAACTTCTCCTATTAAAATATTGATAATATGACAGTTAAAGATAAAATTTAAAAATTTATTTTTTGTACCTAATAACTTTTTTTGAGATTTATATAAAAAAATGAAAATTGAATGTTTTTGTTTTTGAAAAATTATAATTTCGTATATAACTATTTACAGGGTGTTTTAAAAATAAGGTGGCCCCGTTGATAGGTTAGGTAGAGGACTAAAAAATAAGTGAGGTAAAGTAAGCAAAAAATCTGATGTTCCAACACATGACCTTCCTGTTTAGATATAACAGGCCTTTTTCGGTTAATTTGTACAACCTATTGTACCACGCCAGTAAATGTTTAGAATATGAATAAATACATATATTTTCCACACACATCTAACTTGAAACATTTTTTTATATACAGTGTGTCCACTTAAGTTTGTAGCATATGGGAAATTTTTTATTATTACCTTTACAATAAAACTGATTCTCCACAAAAAGTTCTGCATGGTCTGAAACCTAAAATACAACCATCAGATATCATATTTTTACAATAGTATACGAGGTATGTCAAATAATAGGAATTTTGCTGTACCTTCTTTTTTGACAAACCTCGTATACAACTGATAAAATTTGATATCTGATGGTTATATTTTATTAGAGATATCATGTGAGGAATATAAATTACAGAGAATGATATCGCAAACAACTTTTATTTGAACAATTTTCTTAAAAATTCGAATTTTGCACTGTTTGTCGAATTTCTCGAATACGGACCATTTTAGGAAAATTTTGTATAGAACTAAAATTTTAGGCAATAATATTGCGAGCGACTTTTATGTAAAACTTTTTTTCCAAGTGTAAATAACAGATATATTCCATAAAATATAAAAACGACCCCCTATAAAGTATCACCAAATGTTCCGACTATGCCCAAAATCGAAACTGGTTATCTCAGGGATAAAAGCCCAAGAATTTAGTATATCTGTTCATGAATTATCGGGTATACAGACACACAGACACTATCACGAAAATAGTCAAAACGAATTCAAGAGACCCCAAAATGTAAATCCGTTTAAAACTCGAAACTTTTTGGTACCTCGTAGTTTTCTAAATAAAAGTAACATTTTAAAAGTGCTCTAGCAGACTCTAGCTTTATTGTCGACATTTTCTCGAAACACGCCACTGCTCAAAGCACTATAATATACAATAATTAATTACCAAAATGTACGTACCCATATTTCTGCAGTTATATTACAGCAGGAACAATTCTGAAACATTAAAATATTAATAATAACAGCAAATAGTTTCGTTGACGTTTATAATCTAATAAGGAACAACTCCTGATATTATATTTCCTTTCTTATTGCTATAGTGTACCAGGGGTATTCTAAAGGTACGTGCAGAATAAAAGATGGAGGTGAGATTTTTGGAATTAGACAATTTAAAAAAAAAGGACCAGAATTATGGGAATTCTCTATAAGATTATCAAATATATAGATTGATCATTTATATTGCCGTTCCTAGTAATTATAGATACCCACTGGCGTAACTTGCGAGAGTTTATATATTAAAACATACAAAAAGAAGGTGTATTTGATTGGTAAATATTAATTTAAATTGGATTTTAGTTTGTATTTTCAAAATATTGTTCACTCCCCTCAACTAAGGGACTATAATTTCCACAAGATCATCAGTTTTATACGTTCTTACATCTTCCTTTTGTGCACATGTTCTTAAAATTGTTTCTAATTTTGAGGTGTTACATTTCCAATACATTCATGAAATAGGTTTTTGACATCCACTATTTTAAGTGTCGGTCTTTTCACCTTCAGATAAAGTGTCAGATAATTTTTGTCTCCTAGATAACTTAGACCAATGGTCGCCAACCTCTCAATGTGTTGAGCTACTTTGTTAATTTTGGAATAAACAGCGAGCTACCCACACGGAAGCCACGTAACGCAACGTAAATAAAATAATCCACAGTTAGGTTGAACTGACTAATGCTTTCACTTTCAAGGCAACACGGCATAGAACTGAATATTTGTCTTTACTTACAATAGGCCAGATACATTTGGTACTTGAGACTAACGATTTTAAGGCTAAATCATTTTGAAACTCAATTACTTCCATTTCCAAGTTGCAAACTGTTGGATATCAATTTCCATAAAGGGCGAAATAACAAACTGCGCTACTAAAGCCATTTCGTTGAAATCCTTAAAACGATTTTTGAAGTTATTCTTCAGGGTAGAAACTATTTCTACATGATATTTGCTGTCATAGGGTTCTAATGGATTTTGAGATATTTTTTCTGAAAGAATAGGAAAATGCTTGGCATCGCTGTTAATTAGGTTTTGTTCCCAAAACTCCAGCTGTTTGATAAATGCTTTTATATCAGAAATCATTTCCGCTAGTTCTTTGTCTCTCCCCTGAAGCTGCAAATTAAGTTCGTTTAATTTCTCTGTAATGTCCACGAGAAAACCAAAATCTCTAAGCCAGATTGAATTTTCTAGTTCCGGAGTCGGTTCATCGCGTTGTTTGAAAAATTTAACTATGCCAGATAGGACATCATTAAAACGTTTCAGCACCCGTCCTCTACTTAACCATCGGACTTCAGAGTGAAGGAGTAGGTCCCCGTATTGACAGTCAACTTCATCGGCCAAGGTTTTGAATAATCTTCTTTGTAACGCTTGAGCTCTAATCTTGTTCACAATTTCTACCACCAGTTTCATAACGTTGTTTAGTTTCAGGAAATTTCCACATAATGCTTGCTGATGGATAATGCAGTGGTGACAGAGAAATTGCGGAAAAGTTTCATCTTCACGACATAACGCCACCAGACCCTTATCACAACCCACCATAGCTGGAGCGCCATCGGTTGTCAAGCCTATCATTTTCGATATTGGAATTTTCTCGGAAGAAATAATATTTTTTAAATGAGAAAACAACTCCTGTCCAGTAGTGTGTCCTTTCAGTGGAATAAACTTCAAAAGATCTTCTTTAATCGTAAAATCACTGAAAACCATCCTGACGAACACGGCCATCTGGGCAGTGTCAACGACATCTGTTGATTCATCTAGTTGAAAAGAAAAATAAACACAGTTATCTAAGTCAGTCTTAATTGTAAAAAAATATCATTGCTCATTACTTCTACACGTCTCATCACTGTATTTGTAGAAAGTTGCATAGATTTAATAGCTGAAACTATCTCGTCTTTATTTCTAAAGTTGGCAAATAACGAATCAGCAGCTTCTAAAAACGCCTGTTTTATCATTTCCCCGTATTCATAAGGTTTATTTTTTTGTGCAATTATCTGGGACACACGGTACGATGCTTCAGTTGTAGCCTTATTTTTGTCGACCGTTCTTAAAAATATTGATTGTTGTCCAATTAATTGCTTTTTAACTGTTTCAGTTTCTCCTTTCTGGTGGCAGAATGTAGTGGGAATGATTTTTCAAAATTAGAATGTACAGTTTTATGATGTCTTTCAATATTCCCTTTTTTAGCAACGGAGACCGAAGTATTACATAACAAACACACATTTTTATCTTTCACTTCTGTAAAAAAGTATTGTTCTTACCATTTCCGAATGAAACTGCTTGCCATAATATTATTTTTTGTTGTTCTCTACTAACCCAACCGCTGGACGTTGGTTACGCGTTCAGTTTTAAACTAAGCGCAATGTCGCCGCGCGGTGCGTATTTATCCCAGTCAAAGCAATCCTGATCGTTCTCGAACACTAACGCGTTGGTCCGGCTGGTCGGTTCTAGCCGATTCTAGCTTGATGGCATCAGAGGCAGATCGCTCACCGCAACCTTGCCGCTGTTTATGTTTAATATTATGACAATTCGATTTTTTTGTGGAATTTTCGGAAGCTTCTCTGATTTTTGCAGTTTGTATTTTTTGAATTAAAATCGTTGTGAGAGCTACCAGAATTGCCTCCGTGAGCTACCGGTAGCTCGCGATCGACAGGTTGGCGACCACTGACTTAGACAGTCATCTTTAGACATGTAGAAGTGTTAGAATACTAGCACTATTACACTTAGAGATGCTAGTGACTGAATAAGTCCGAGATGAAGACAGCAATAAAAAAAAGTTTGCTAAAGAAATACATTTTTGTATATACAAAAATCTTTACAGCTTTTAACTACATTACTTTGACTTAAGAGAGTTAATTTTTCTATATAAAATTGTATCAGTTAATGAAAGCCTTCAACTACAATTCAGAACAAAAACTAAATTTGCATAAATAATAAATTTAGAAATGATGGGAAATATAAAATTCAAATTTTCATACTTTAGAAGCAGTATCAAGAAACAAGAAAATAAAATAAAAATATCCTTTCATGGAGTTTTCCGGCAGCCCTCGTATATAATTAAATCGGTTAAAAAGGATTTAATATATTTCTCTAGAACAAATTAATACATTTTTGATTAATTAGACGAAAAAAAAAAAAATACAATTTCTGTACTAACTTGACGTACATCTCCCGTATTTGATTAAATCAGGACGTAATAGATTTTGAGATAAACGGTTTAGGGCAGATTAGCAGATTATATCACAAGTCGTTGGCCTTTAATAATTAATTTCGTATGTTTCTATTAGTCAAGGTTCCCATTAATCACCAACGTTTTTCTATTTTTAATCGAAGTATGAACATGACTGTTTCTAGCAATACCATTTACTTCCTAAATATTGTTTACTGATTTGTTTAATTAATTGATAATTAACTTACTTATGTCACAATAATATACTGACATTTTTATCAAGCTACAAACATTTTTATTTGTTAATTTTTTTAACGTCTATTTTTGATTATATTGAGATATGTCATATCCTCAACTGTTAAACATCATTCGGGGGAATGATGTTTAACATTTTCTGCTTCAGCTAATACTATTTAAATTGGGAAAGTATTATAATATATAATTAAAAAGGTAATTTAATGGAGAATTAAGAAATATGACTATAATTTGCATTACTTTAGATTTTATCGCCTTCTGGCGTAAAAAAATGTATTTTAAAATGCGACACTTTATTTTAAAGCTAATTTTATCAATAATTTAACGCACAACATAACAAAACAGAATTAAATAAAACCCTTTTAAATTGTTAAAAAATAAAAACAAACAAACAAAATCCGTCATAGATTCATCACAGATTGTAGTATGAATTTCCAATTTTTATTTTTATATAATATTCCTACATGAAGACGGAGATTTAATTGATTTTAAATCATGTTACAGATGACTAAAGATTATAGGAATATCATAGAATATTGAGTTCTCTTAGGGATGCTAATCTCAGTTAAATCATTAACAAAGATTAGGAAAATAATTGGTCTCAAAACTGATTCCTGTGGAGCGCCGTCTATAACCGCCGAGTTTTTTAAAATCTGTCTGAAAACTTTATTAACTGTCTTCTGTGTGATAAATAACTTTTTAACCATTGTTGTGTTGCATTTCTAAAACCATAAATGAATAGCATCTAATGTCTGACGCAGTCAAACTTATTTGAAAGATTACAAAGATTTATTTTAGCATTTCACCCTTATGTCAGTTAGAAGAGGGATATTCTAAAAAAGAGAACATACAGTGCAACTTGTGTGTTCTTCGAAGCTTACAACCCAAATTGACAAATAAAATTTTATATTGGTTTGTAATACCAAAATTATTTTTTTCTACACCCACATGGATATTAGCTTATCTACGCACAGATTACAAAACGAAAAAGTATACTATTGCCTTCAACTGAACGAATATATTTCATATCCATTCTAGGTAGTAAGAACACTGCAAAAAAATGAAACCCACCAATCACTGTCCATATTTTGATCAACCTCCTGCTATTATTTTTAAAATTTGAAATAAGTGACAATTCTGTCAAACTAATTGTCAGTATATTTTTTAGTTATGATGATTAAACATGTATTAAAATGGGTTATTCTTGTGTAGAATCGATAATTAATAGCACTTCTGTTTTTATTTCGTCTATAATTATAAATGCCCTTACACGCAGAAAACTGGAGTTCGATTCTCGGATGGGGAAAAGATAAAATTATTAAAATTCCTAAATTATTTTAAAATTAGTTATTTTGTCTTAATTATCTAAAATATATTTTTTTTTATTTGTAAATTTTCATTAGTTGGTCGTAGAAAAAATATACTGTACAACTCGAGTGGATTATCCACATGGCATTCAGCACTCCACCTACGACGTCGCGCTCAAATTTCGTCTTCGTGCGATATGGCCATCATATCCACTCTTGTTGCACAAACTACTATAGTAGTCTCTATTATAATTAGACTTTTTCTCTCATGAGTGTCTGCAGACTTTGATTGTTTAAAGTCATTAATCGTATTTAATTTTTTTAATATAGTTACTGGGTACCTACAAAAAAAAACAAGGCAGGTTCAGTTTTTTAAGTTTCACACATTTTAAGTTTGGTACATCTTTTTTCAGGTAATCGGCGCTCTGATAATCTTTCATGATACACCCTAGAAAGCTATTTTTCGCCAATTCCAATTGTATACACAAAAAACAAGAAGAACCGAATTTAAACTCAAATATTAATTGACAATTAGTTGACAAACATGGCCAGCTATAAGAAACTTTCAGTATTCTCCAAAAATATCGATTTATTATTAAAAATCGAAAAAACTCTACGACTGTAACATTTAGGTACAAGGAATTATTAACAAAAGTAAAAGTATTTTGTAAGTAGATTATAAAAATGATATCAGATACGAGGTGTTCCATTTGAAATAACCGAAAAAATCATGGTCGTGAGTTTTGTATACAAAATGGAAGATATAAAAAACATGATGAGTTGCAACAAAACTGGACTACTACGAAATGACTCTGGCCTTGAGATGATAATAACCCTCAATTGTTGATTTTAAGGCAACAGGTAGATACTTTATCACATTTTTTATGAAAAAAAAAGTATTAACATTTTCTGAAGCTTTACACGTATCCCTGGAATTAATTATATGTTGATTTATTATTAATTTTTAGATGACTAATTTTTTTTATAGGTTTATAATTGTAAACAAATTTTAATGCAGGTAAATATGCTAATCTTACGAGTCCCAATATAAATATATATTGATATGATATTTTAATTCAAAATTAGAAGTATTACATGTTTGTGGTTTTCAAATTTATAATTTGATAATCAATGTTTGATGGGTAATGTCGGTCCTGAAAAATAAATTTTTAAGAAGAAATGAGGATGTCGACTATAAATTGTCAGATAGAATTATGAGAATTGTCAGATATTTTTTAGAGGGTTGTCAGAAAAGGGTTTATTGGATGGAAATGTAAAATTAGTTGGATATATTGAATGGAAATAAATACATGTTATACAAAAGGACCTGTGCTTGATTATTTTGGTTGAAGCAGGAACAGAATAAATATTAAAGGGAAGTAAGTTACATTTTATTAAAAATATTCATGAACGAAGTACTTATCCTGTAGAATACTACAGAAGAAGTAATTTAGTAAGCAGTTGAATATAAATAACATTTAATCAGAAAAGTTACATAGTAGACGAAGCAGTGAGGTACAATTGGGGGTACCAAGAGAACCGTCAAATCCAAAAAGAAGAAAGAACATTTTTTTGTATAATTAGTGAATTAATATATTGTTTGATTTGTTTTTAGTTTCAAAATTAATGTAAATTCGAGTTACCGGGTGAGTTAAAATTTTTTTTTTAATATATTGTAAAATTGATTGGTCATAACAAAAATTTAATATTTTATCAAAATTATCTACATAATTTATAATAAAACTAAATATTTTCATATCAAATGTCGCTAACCAACGTGGAGCTGTCAAATTGACAGGTTGTCAATGTAAGATTGACAGGTATATAAAAATTTCAATTGTCAAATTTATATAATTTTTTTCGATGGGTTATTAGGATTATTAGGATAGATAGTTTGAATTTTTGAAAAACAAATTTTATAAAATAAAGGCATTGGCGTACAATAAAAGGTAGCATAATAAATTGTTTTGAATTTGTATACATTAAATTTAAATTTCTTATAAATTAAATAGCGGGAAATAAATTTTGCCATGAATTTAAGAGGGGGAAAAAGAATAGGAGAAGGTGAAGAATTATTAGAAGAAACAGAAGTAGTAAGAAGGAACGATAGACGTGAGATAGAAAATCAAAATGACGAAGCCATAAGTTTTGAAGGAGAGAAAGATGAATCAATAAGGATCAGAGCAGAACTAGAGAAAAAGGACCAAGAAAAGACAGTAATTCAAATGTTGATAGAAATGAATGAAAATAGAAGAAATAATAAAGAAGAAAGAAAAAAAAGAAAGGTTAGAAGATATAGAAATAATGAATAAAAAAATGGATGAAATAGATAAACAAATGGACGAAATGAATAAAAAAATGGATGAAAATAGAAGAGATGATAAAGAAGTAAGGTTAGAAGATAGAGAAGAAATTATAAAAAAAATTGAGAAAATGGAGAAAAACATAAAGCAGGATATCAAAAATAAAATAGAGAAGGTGGAAATGAAATTGGAACAATCAATAAAAGCAATAGAAGATAAGAGAAAAGAAGAGAAAGAGGAGATGACATTTTTATAAATGATAAGTCAGATGAAATTAAAAAGAATATAAGAATGGACATGATTGAAAGAAGTATAGAAGTGAAAAATTTTCAAGATAATGTATTTGGAATTTTAGAAGGAAAACAAGAATTTTTAAAAGATGAAATAAAGAAAGAAACAGTCGAACAAAAATTGAAGAAAAAGATATTAGTAAAGATACAGAAAAGATAAAAAGAGAAAAAGTATGTATAAGTGGACAAAATGAAGGAAAAACAAAAATTGAAGAATTAAAAAAGAAATCGAGAAACAAAAAGGAAATTACAAAAATAATCAAACAAGATTATAAAAGGTACAAGGAAGATAAAATGAAAATAAATGTAGAAGTATTATTAAAGAAAGATATAATTAAAAAGATAAAGAAATATAAAAAACAAAAGATAATAAGGATTAAGAAATCTAAAATTATAAAAAATAAATTTAGTGCTAAACAGAAGAGTGAAAATGTATGGAAGAGGAAAATTAAAATGAAATATAGGCAGGAATTGATAAAGATAACGAAAAATAGAAGATTATCGGAGAAAGAAAGAGTAAGGACAAAAGTCAAAGAAAAGAAATTAATTTAAATAGACGGACGGAAAAACTGGAAAATCAAAATGAAATTAGAATATGGTAAACGAATTGGAAATAGGAAATATTATATTGAATATAGGATATTTTAACAGCTCACTAAATAAGTAATATAAAGAATATTTAGCAAACAAAATTTAAAAATAAAAATAGGAGTCTGATTAGAGATATTTAAAATAAAAGAGAAATAATGTATTCCAATGAAGAACAAATAAAATATTAAAGAAGAATAGAATATAAATAAAACAGAAATAATGTATTCAAATGAAGAAGAAATAGAATATTAAATAAGAATAGAATATAAAGAAAAGAATGTGTTCAAGAAGAGATTATTTAAAAATAAGGAATTGATAGAGTATAAAGTAAAAAGGTAAAGAAAGAAAATGGTTTAAGTAAAAGGAGAATAAATGAAATATGTGTATTGTGAAATATGTGTAATATGAAATATTAAATAGAATTATAAAGAAAAATAGTGTGAAGAATGTATGAAATTGGATTGAAAGTAATTAATTGTAAATAGAGCGGATTATGAATATAAAGAGAAGGACAGGAACAGAGGAAATGTTTAACAAACTTAAAAGAAATGATATAATTTGAATACAAATATAAAAAATTGGAAACATTTGGTATGAAAAGTGAGTTTTCTTATGAGTTAAGTTAGACATTTAATTTCATTATATAGTTGTAGTGAAATTATTTTTGTAACAGAGTTAATTTATTATAGTTTTGAATTGGGTTAATTTTATTTATCTTTGTTTCCATGAAATGGATTGTTGATGTTAAATATGGTTTAATTTTTGTTTGGGTAGTTATTGAAAAGTTAACAGATAGCGATGATTTGGATTGAGTAAGGAAGGAAAATTTGTATACGTTTAAATATTTATGATAAATTTGAAATTTCGTATTTGAAACTTTGTTATGAAAATAAATTTAGTAAATACGAAATTTGGGGGATTTTTGATATGATATTTTAATTCAAAATTAGAAGTATTACATGTTTGTGGTTTTTAAATTTATAATTTGATAATCAACGTTTGATGGGTAAGGTCGGTCCTGAAAAATAATTTTTTAAAAAGAAATCAGGATGTCGACTATGAATTGTCAGATAGAATTATGAGAATTGTCAGATATTTTTTAGAGGGTTGTCAGAAAAGGGTTTATTGGATGGAAATGTAAAATTAGTTGGATATATTGAATGGAAATAAATACATGTTATACAAAAGGACCTGTGCTTGATTATTTTGGTTGAAGCAGGAACAGAATAAATATTAAAGGGAAGTAAGGTACATTTTATTAAAAATATTCATGAAAGAAGTACTTATCCAGTAGAATATTACAGAAGAAGTAATTTAGTAAGCAGTTGAATATAAATAACATTTAATCAGAAAAGTTACATAGTAGACGAAGCAGTGAGGTACAATTGGGGTACCAAGAGAACCGTCAAATCCAAAAAGAAGAAAGAAAATCTTTTTGTATAATTAGTGAATTAATATATTGTTTGATTTGTTTTTAGTTTCAAAATTAATGTAAATTCACCAAACGTTGAGGGAATTTTCGAGTAAATCAGTTAAACTTGGAGGTAAGAATTTTTCAATTCATTAAGATCCAAATCATTATATTTGTTTTGAACCCACGGACCCTGAAATTAAGCAGTAAAAGTCGAGTTACCGGGTGAGTTAACATTTTTTTTTTAATATATTGTAAAATTGATTGGTCATAACAAAAATTTTATATTTTATCAAAATTATCTACATAATTTATAATAAAACTAAATATTTTCATATCAATATTTTAAATGAGTTGTTTGCTTAATCTGGTACACGTCTTATATAGCATATGACAAAAGTAATAATTTGTAATAATAAAAAAGTAACTAACTTAAAGATTTACATACATTCACATTCATTTATTGAATCCTTAATTATAAAATAAGTCTTCCGAACCGTTTACAAGACACAGTAGATATTATTATGCAAAAACTGACCTACCTCAAATCAATTAGAATAAAACTTACGAGACGGTCAACTAACGATATAAAAAACAATAATTTAAAAGTAGAATTCCCAATTTATTACTAACGAATAAAACTGATGCTAATGAAAATATAAATTTTTTACTCATTTATTGAATCCCTAACTATGAAAAGTGGATATTATTACGCAAAATACTGACCTGCCTCAAATCATTTAGAATAAAACTTTAAAATAACAGTAATATGAAAATAGAATTCCTAATTTATTGTACCAATAAAATTAATGCTAATGAAAATATTAATTTTGACTCACCAAAAGATCCTTCGGATAGGTACGTCGGCCACAAAATTCAACTGGTTTTGTTATTAACTTCTTTGAAATAAGGAGCAAAACAAACCTGATCTGCGAAGGCAATTTCTGAATTAAATTCGGTGCCATGTTGCCAGGCTCAAATTCCTGTTGCGGCCGAAGAAGCGAATATTAAACAATGTAAACTCATATTAAAGCTGTATAATACAATTTAAATTAATTGACTTAAGAACATCTTATAGATATTTTATTTGAGTATAATCTACGTTTGAAAATCAATATTGTCAGCAACTGCAATGTTTCTTATAATGGGATGATGATGCTGATATGAAGATTTATAGTTTACTTGGCAACAATGTTGGTCCATTGCATTTCTTCAATAACTTGAAATAAATATGTTATGTACATTACAAAAAAAATTGTTAATTGGACTTTCCATAAATGGTATTTGCAAAGTCAACAAGTTTTATTGTTTTTTATAAAATATACTAATTTAATCTAAAGACAAACAAAACAAAAGTGGGATGACAAATGTTTTGTTTGTTTACGAAATTCCTAATAATTCTTTGTTATTTTTAAAATGTCAAACGATTATTTATGAGTGTGATTATTAATGACCAATATTAATTAATAAATTTACTATTAATAAACGATTTTATCTCATAATTAAATAAGTTCCTCGTCATATAAATATTAAGACTGTGCCATTGTCGCTTAGTGTTTATAAAATATCTGTCATAATAAAATTTAGCCAATTACAGGGTGATTAGTAAATCCAATAATTAATATTGAATGGTTTAATTTTAGTTTCTTTATATTAATATTAAATACAGGTTGGACTACTAAAATTTGCCGTAATTATTATATTAAAAAAAATAATCCAAATGATTAATCCAAAGGGGCAGTTTTATGGGGTTGAAAAGGGGTAAAAACTGTTATTATCGCGTTCTCCTGCAAAAATGACGTAAAAACAAAAATTTATATTGCAAGAGTTTTAGTAAATCAAAGAAAAATTTACAACTTTTATAGAGGTTACTTTTTAACATAACCTCAAAATTTCTCCTTCTTCCTTTATTGGGCTATATCACACAGGATAATTTACCCAGCCAACAACGGGGAGAGTATTCTTGTCTTAAAATGTTTAATCTGCTATTATTGAGGTTAGCCAACACAAAACAAATGTCAAAGGGAGTAGAAAGCTTGGTTTTTACCAGTTTAGAGTATAAATCAAAGTTTGCCATCATATTTATGGGACATTCAAAGATAATGTGGTTTAATGAGAAAATTTGACCACACTCACAAAATAGTTATTTGTTTATCAGGATAACTTAAAAGCCCTGGCAACTCTGCAGCTTATTGTTTCATCCCGCCTTTCCTTGAATTGAACAAAGGAATATTCTTTAGTTAGGTTTGTCACTACCGATGTTACCAGTCAAATGAAAGAGCCAAAAGATATTTGGTTGATTGCCTTCTTGGATAGTGAATCATTAAGACGGTTACCCAAATATTCGTAATATTTTAGTACCAACTCTTAATTAATTTGTGGTCTGACTAGTGCAACTAGTAATTGTCTGCTATCTTTCTAGATGAGCATGTTCCTTCCAGTGATATTGTTTCTAGTAATCCCCATTAGTTCGTTTTGAGCTGTATTGGTATCGCTCACAGCCTAATTTTTGTTTGGGTCCTAAGCCTTGTTTTGTTTTAGAATCATCTGTGTAGATTTAAATCGTACTTGCCACCTCCAACTCTTCTATTTGATCCGTTATAACTTTATATGGCTCTTGTATGACATATCTCGACTTCAAATGTATTGAGCGTCATCTGAGATTACATTCTATTATTTAAACAACTTTCAAGAGTATGGACTATTAGTAAGGTCATTCAGATAAACTGTAAAAGTTTATTTTATTTGTTGAACAATATACTTGCAACATTTTTTTTTAAATATCTTTGGCTCAGACAGTATTTGAACACTACGAAAATCTTTTTAGTCTAGTCGAATTAACCTGTTGGAACATATTAATGGAATGGATGTTTTAAAAATGTTTTTAAGCTTCTAGTGGTGAAGAACTTGTAAAGGCGCGCCCCGTTTGGGATCGGACCAATAAATGTTTTGTGACGTGATATTGGGTAGATGTAACTTTCTGCTTGCAAAAAAATTGGCAACTTGAGGCCGAGGTACTTAATTGCCTACATCCAGTTGCATGTTGTAAACTGGAGTGAAAATAAATAAAAAAATTAATATTGCGCTTCATGTCGTTTGCAATTCTGTACAGCGTTGTGCCGAATTATTTTATTACAATTAAATTTATGTTGTTCTTTAATAACTGGGATCCTGTTATAATAGTATAGAATGCGTTAACTCTACCATCCCGAGTCCAGAGGAACGATAAAGAAACATAACCCT
This sequence comes from Psylliodes chrysocephalus, assembly GCA_927349885.1. NCBI lineage: Eukaryota > Metazoa > Arthropoda > Insecta > Coleoptera > Chrysomelidae > Psylliodes > Psylliodes chrysocephalus. The sequence goes on from OV651817.1 coordinate 76,951,787, forward strand.
ATTAAATTAAAAAAACAGTATATACATCGCCTACACGCCATAGAAATAATATAGAAGACCAATATAAACATAACATTTAAGCAGAAATTGAAACCTACTGTGCATAAAAACGCGTCTCTGCGCCTGACATCGCAAAATAGTGTGTCTAGAAGCTTGCGCAATATGCATGACTTGTCCCTGTAGTGTTGCCAAATATATTAAACATACCTAACAGAAAAGAATTTTAAATTAATTAATTTTTAAATTATATGATTTAAACAGTTTATATCTACGAAATATCGAAACAAAATAACTTATAAACATTTAAATAATCAACTAATAATATTTATGTGTAATTACATTCCCAAAAATATATACAAATACCGTATTAATGTCATTAATACCGTATTTTTAATGTTCAATAAGCGATTCACCTACAAATTCAATATTGACCTGGCAATAGCACTAAAATCCGGTGTTTCAAGGCTATATGACGCTGCCCTTACAGGACCGTTTGTAGTTTATTATTTATGCCGCGTTTGAGAATCCACATCGGATGCATCTGAGATGTAGTAGTAGTAAATCTTTGATCACGTGATTCAGTATACGTAAATGTAATGGGACAGATGTGTCCGATGTGGATAAAAAACGCTAGAGATGTAAAAAATGCATCCGATGTGGATTCTCAAACGCGGCATTAATTACATGATGAAAGTGGCATTTTATTTTTAGTTTTGTGTAGTGTTTAGTCAAATCCTAGGTACACTAAAAGACATTTTTACATTTGCTAATGAAAATGTAATCAATGTATTAGGCAGCTGTTATATTTATTACAAGATTTATGTCTGCAAATCTAAACCTACCTAAGAATTATAATTATGTAAATAGAGAGCTGTATATTTATATACAGGCTACCCAGCGACGGGGAGACATTATCGATATCGGTTTTAAGGCATTTTAAAACATAAACCCGATCTCAACAATCTTAGGAACTCTTCTGTCACTCGATATTTTAATCGGTACTTCCTCTTCGCTTTTTGGCTGGCACAACAATTATTTACATTTCTTCATTCCTTACCGCGTTCGAACCAGTAAGGTTTAAAGAAATTTAAAAAAAAAACCTACTTTAAAAATAAAGATGTTAATGATTTTCTTATGGATCCCATCTTCAGATCTTGACTTAATGTATATAAAACTGTTTCCTTTTCTAACAAAAAGAATCCTAGAAATCGGGCAACGTGGTAAAGAATTATCGCTCAACGTACTTAAAAAAATATTTCAACGAATTAAGAATATCCTACCATTTTGAAGTATGTTAAAAAAAATTGTTAATAAAGTGAAAAGTAGGGCATGAACATATATTATAAGGTATATAAAATGATAGATAAATCCAGTTTAGAAGGTATTATAAATAAACTGTGGAAATATCGAGAATCTCGATTTTAAATCGGAGAAATATTCTACGCAATTTAGTATGAAAGCTGATCAAAATGAAACACATGAACGACAAACTGTTATTGACAACTTTCTTCAAACGTTTTCTATTTTTCCGAAAACTAACTAGATAGTTCGAAAATCATTTCCTTCGTTAAAACGCCTCTTGTTCCGAAAAAGGTACACACCTGTCAACATTCATCGTTCATTAAAAAAGTGGTAGATACAAAACGCTTCGTATTGTAAGGCCAAAATATATTTAGAAATCGAAATAGTCATATAAACAAAAAAATCATATGAGTGAGATAACTACCAAATTAATGATTTACAAGTTTATTCCTATTATTTATAAAATAGGTTTGCAATCTGCTGGTGTGGAATGTTATCATCGACTAAAAACTTTAAATCTTTATATTAAATTGATCGAAAACAAACTATAAATTGGTTTAGGCTATATAGAATGTTTCTAGTAAGCAGCAACTAATTTTTATTATGGAACCGAAAGACCCTTTTAAAAGGGTTCAAAATTAAAATAAAATATGTACCAAGTAAATGTAGTAGTATTTTTTAATTTTTTAATTTATATTGAAAATGGTAACATGAAAGGTTTTCTGTCTAACGACTCATAGTCTCGGCTGACAAAATGTAAAAAAATATCGAACATAATATTCCTGGGCCATATTTTGCACTCCCCAAATTAAATTTAGTTGTTGCAAATGATATTATCAAATAAGATGTCAAATCACAAGCAAAACCTCGTGACTACAGTACTAATGATTGCCTGTTTGGAAAAGTATCTTTGTTTGTAAATATTTATATGCATAGTTATATTTAAATGCGCGAGTGTAATGTTAAGTATAAACAAAATCCACCCATTATGTGTATTCGTTTAGTTACCGACCCTAGTAGATAGGCAATTTGTTATTGTTTTAAGTTTTACCGTAGGGAGAGAGAAAATCAATATTAGGATAAATGGTCCAGCTCCTTTCTGGTTACGTAGGTACCTAAAAAGTATTTTAGTTTTTGGTTAAGTAATTAATTATTGTAACAGTGATTTTCTTGTGATAGTAGGTACCTAATTTAGATTGTGGATTAAAGTTTTTGTATATAATTACGCTGTTTAATAATAAACGTAGTCAAAACCGGAGCACGTGGTTTTTCTGGAAAGTATTTTTAAAATCACAAGCAAAATCTCATGACTACTGTACTAATGATTGCCGAAAATTAACTAATTCATATTTTATGCCATATCTTTCTTAATAAGGACTGTCAGAACCATATTTACCTTAACTTGAAATTTTTTTAATCGTTTTTTGTATAGAATCATCTCTAAAAATGTATGATTGAAATGTGTGAACTATTTGTTCGATCAATAAAAAACTTGCACCGGTCCTGTTCGCGCCAGCACCGTTATACGCATGAGCTCCGACACACTATTTTCTCCTTATGGTTTCATTTTTGATATATGGAATCGGCTTTCTATACTATTTCTATGCTACACGCGCATCGCAATATATAGAAAATATCCCATTATTGCCATCGAAAGGGCGTGGTTAAATCAACTACTTTCTTTAATCTTCTTATGGCCAAATATAATTAAAGCGTCTCGTCTTTATTGCGCAGGACGGCTGTATTAACGCACGGTATAATCCTTGATTTAATTTAACCTATTTTACTTCAATTTAAAAAATGATTAAAGACCTTTATTATTTTGTTTCAGGTGCGAAATGCATTCAGCCCTCGATGTTCTGTTGAGCACCGCTTCGATATTAAATTTATGCCTAATATCTCTGGATCGGTACTGGAGCATTACGCAAGCCGTCGAATATTTAAAGAAACGAACGCCAGTACGAGCCATCGTTATGATCGGAGCAGTATGGGTGTTGTCAGCACTGATTTCCATACCACCGTTACTGGGTTGGAAGGTGCCGAGACCTACGGACATCGAGCGGTATCCAAAATGCCAGGTAACTATCAGCATTATACATTTGCTGTTTCTAGCGCAGGCTTGACCATATTCTAATCTGGGGATGTTTAAAAGGTATTCCATCGAAATCGATATTGAAATATGTAAATTTCGATAATTTGGTTTAAATTCGATTGAATATAAAAGAAGAGGGATTGAGTTATAATCCGGTGGACGATTGTGTTAAAAATATAAACGGGTTAATGAGAATCAAATCTAGAAATTATACAAAATTAATAATCGTTTATATCTGGAGAACAGTAAAAAATACTACTTCTGAACTTTTCGAATCATTGCTGCATATTTTAAAACAACAATTACATTTTTTCACTCCTCAATCATTTGAAAAAGGGATTAATAAACATTAACCCGCAAACATTCAGCAATTATTGTTAGTTTTTTGGAGATAAATGTTTAGTTAGAAAACAATGTAATACCTCAAAACTACCTTTGTATAAACCAACAACGATTTTAATGCATTAAATAAATATCTTTATCATAATATGCCACACTCATAATATGTGCCTATTGTAACAAAAACGATTACAAAATGTATCCATTCAGAAATTGCGTATGAGCCAATTGAGCACCAAGCTCTAGATGTAATAAATGTAGACCGGCCAACTGAGCACCAGGCAGGTACCTTTTCAGAGCGACCCTTTTGAGACAGGCCAATTTAGCACTTTGACCTGGAACCACTTTGTAATAATAATCCCTTAATATTCTAATTAAAAGAAACTCATTAAAAGCTTAAAACCAATTTTTATTGGGAAAACCCTAGATACTTTGATCCCTTTTTATTACGTAATAGAGTATATTATTATAAATGGAATACGCACTCAAAAGTAGGTTAAGAAAAAATGATCAGTTTCAGCTACGAAGTCGTTATCAAAACCTAAAATAATAAAAATAAATAAATTATTAATCTACTCATGAAAATACTTTAAAAAATAAAAAATAATGTTTAAAAACAGAAATAAGTAAAAAAAATTTAAAATTGCCCATATAAAATTAAATTTTTGTGAGTAATGTATTTTCATTTTATATTGGTAGGTAACAAAAATAATTGGCGGGCAAACGGAATGTTATTATTCTGTTGAATACAAATTTTTGCATAATTTTTGCAATATTGTGGTACCAAATTTTCAGACCTCGAAATGCAAAACATTCATGATTTGGATTTAAAATCATAGGCAGTTTTACATTCAATTTAAATTAGAGATAGGTACTTATTTTCATATTTGCTAATTGTAACACATTCTTAAAAACCTTTGTCAAAATACAATTTTCAAAACCAATCAAAACAACATTATCTTACTTGGGTAGAAGGGGTGACTATTGGGGTGACTTATTTATACGGCACATCCGTACAATTAAGTCTGTTCTATGTATGCTTTAATAGCTGAATTGGCTCATACCGGTTTCTATCTAAACCTTTTAGCGTTCGGATAAAAAAATATTACCTATGGAGTTAGTAACTGATTTTGTTTTAAGTGAACGTGGCCAGCAAACTTGTTCTAAATGATAATAAATTTAGAAAACGTAAAGACCTGAAAGATAAAATAATATATTGGGTGTGTTCTGTAAAGGGCTGTAAAGCAAAATGTCATACTCGAGGTAAGTTTAATTATTTTCATTATATTTATTATTGCATGTCTTAATTAGAGCATTATTATTTAAATAATCAACAGAACAATGTAAATCACTTAAAATTTTTTCAACTTGTCATAAAGGACACAACATATTTTATTACAGTCACAAAACGAAAATTGCCTAACCTGTTTAGATTCGTTAAGTGCCATAACATCTTTACAAAATAGATTTACCACAAACGTTTACAGCCAGTGAATATTAGAAATAAATACTCACATAAAAACACAAGTAAAATCATGTACAATTTTAACAGCAGCAGTAATAAAATAAGGCTGCAGCGCTCCTGTAGATAATGGTATATTTACACCAATTGAGGATATACCAGCATCTCTAAACAAAATAATATAAACAGCACAGCAATTACGCTATAATGGACAGTTGCAATCTATCAAACTCTCTGTAAAAAATGGACTTATCCTCAAAAGTTATCTAGACGTGAACAAGTTATTGCTTGCTGGTTAAAAATAAGCCACACTTACCTTACATATTTTTATCTTCTGGGTGGAAACCCTATACCTAGATACACATATTGCAACAATCGAGTCCTTCTAGAAAAAAAATTACATGCCGCTACCTAGAACAATTAATAACCTGACAATCCAACCTGAAATGAATATCATGTTAAGAATAAATAGAATATTAAGAATTCACTTATTATTTTCAGCCCCATTAATGTAGCGACTAGAATTTAAGATTCCTGAAGTAAAACAGCTAATGATCTTGGTAATCGATGCTGAAAAGAAAGTTATAGTATAATAATATAATAATTAATTTCATTAATAGTAATAATTTTAATAGTATTATTAATAGAATGAATAATAGGAATACTAATAGTTTTAATAATATTAATAATATTTATTAATAGTATTATTAACATTGTTATTATTAGAATTTAAGAGCTCAGATAGGCAGATTACCACAATACAAAGCGGGAAAAACAAGTCGCAAAATAATAGGCTTCTATCGAAAACTAGAGAACAGCATGACCATTAATACTCAACAGGATCCTTCGAATAACACTTCTTATAGATACCCTGCGCCAGAAGCTAAAATTGAACATGAAAAAATGCAACATGGATAACATCTGAAGAAGAAAGAGTATCTGAAATACCTGAGATAGAGAACGTGAAATTTTTAGTACGGGATGTCACTTTGGCAGTGAACAAAACCCAAAACTAGAAATCTACAGGTCCAGACGGTATTCATAACTTTTGGTTAAAGAGGTTCAGTTGTATTTGTAAAATTCCTTTAGTCCCCATACCAGATTCACTGGTATTTTACTAGGGGTAAGATGTTTCTGCTTTTCAAAGATGAAAACAACACACAAGACCCCTCTAAATACTGTCCCATCACTTGCGTTCATACTCCATATAAATTAATGACTGCGTGTATTGCTGATAAAATATACCAGCATCTAAATCAGAACTCTCTGTTGGCCACATAGCAAAAAGGGTGTATCAAAAACTCTCAAGGATGTAAAGAACAACTCATCATTGACGCCTATAATAAGTAGAGAAACATATTTACAGCTTTCATTGGCTATCAAAAGGCCTTTGATAGTATGCCTTATTCTTGGCTTATCAGGATGTTAGAAATGTACAAAGTAACACAAATCATAGTTGTGGGAGACCACTCTGTATCTTTTCCACAGCGAGGGTACTATACAATCTCAGCTTATCCCAATCAAAAGAGACATTTTCCTCGGAGATAGCCTTAGTCCATTGAGGTTCCGTTTTGCACTAAACTTACTGTCCACTCTTCTCAATAGCACTAGGTATGGTTTTATAATTAAAGGAGAAAATTAAATACAGTATAGACAACCATCTACTATATATATATGGACGATATTAACCTGTACGGTTCCTCTGAGAATCATATTATAACGAATTTGTTACAATTAAGTTTCTCCAACGACATTTAGATGTCTTTTGGTCTGGACAAATGTAGAAGACTAAGTATCGATAAGAGTCAGGTGATCGTCCGTGGATTTAACCTAATTAATGAAGGCTCTATTTCCGCAATGGATTAAGATGACACATACAAATATCTAAGCCTCCAACAAACGAAACGTGTAAAACACAAGGAGATTCGACACCATTCATGGTAGCGATCCAAGACCAAGTTATTCCCTCCAACAACTTCCTTAAGTACATAATAAGGACTCAAGTGGAAAATGATTTATGCAGAAAATGCAACCAACAACCCGAGACCATCCAACACATAACAAGCACTTGCCCAACACTAGTACCAAGTGAATATCTCTCAAAACATAATCAGGTACCTAAGATTGTCCATCAAAGCCTGGCGAGCTTATATAGCCACCTAAGCGAAGAGGTACTATATTACAAGTACGAGCCTAGTCCTAACAGTATTATTAATAATATTAGTATTATTAACAGCAATATTAATAGTATTATTAATAGTAATATTTTCACCCATTCCTCAACGCAACTTTTTTTCCTTAAATAAGTTGTCTCTTTTGAGCTGATTTAATTATTTTTCTTGGAATTACCCATGCCGCGATTACTTGAAAAATTTGTTCCAATTCCATAGTAATAACTCAAAATATTTAGTCATATTGCATACACAGTTTGCTTCATTCAATCATTCATATAGTGACAAACTTTGTTATTTGGTTTCAAAAACAAAAAGAACGCCATTGCGTCAATATTATTTGTTTTTAAATCAAATAAAAGTAATTTGGAACCGAATTCGATCGAAATAAAAAATCCGCCATACTTTATCTTGTGCTGGCAGTAACTTCTGTGTCTAAAGCTACGTCGTGGTGTTCGTACAAAAATGTTGTTTCCTCTCTTGGCACTCCGACTGTTAAAGTCGAGTTAAATTACACATATAAGAATTCTTTTAGAAGAAGATAAAAAAACAAGAAAGAAAAACGACTACGCTGAATGTCTGCCAGAAAATTTTACACAAGTTTTCTAGGTTGTGGAGATGTGTATAAGGGTGATTAGGTACCAGTTGAAAGGTTTTTTTTTTATTTAACTCAACTTTTGATGATGGGTTTTGCTAACATAGAATAGTCGAGTATTTTTATTAGGATGTCGATTGAAATGTAAATAATGTTTTTCTGGTGGCTTTTACACAAAGTCATTCGACATTTTGGATTTTTATTTTTGAAATGAAAGATACATTATCGTAAGGCAGCAACAATATAGCTATTGAGTAAAGGATTATTTCTTATACACCGAGAAAACGAAGTCATTAAACTTAATAGAAAAAATTTGATAACCATTAATGAATTACCTTATTTTCGGTTAATACCAATAATTAAGGTGATTACAGCATCCCCTTATAATTTTCGGACAAGTATATCTCAAAAAGTTATTTAAAAAAAAAATAAAATTTTGGCAAAATATATAAGGCAATAATATCTAGAATATGCATCTGTAAAAGGTCTTTACAAAAACATACCACATAGTTCTTAGACCAAATTAAGTCGATTTAAGTAAAATTACCTTGGTACAAAGTTGCTTTGTTTGGGCTCCAGAGGGCCTTGAAGTTACAATTTTTAAATCGTTTTTCCCATATAAATTTAAAACGGCATATGCGATTTTGTTAAAATTTGGTACATTGGTAGAGTTTTATGTGGCAAAAAAATGGTATTTAAATTTTGTCCGATAATAATACATAGGCGTAGAACTTGATTTTTTAAATAATTGCACCTTTAAAAATTCTACGCCAATGGAAGAAAAGGAGTTTGAGTATGAAATTTAGATTACGCAACTCATTTACTTTAAAAAAGGTACTCTTAATAAGACTCGATTACTCTCATGGTTTTCGCTAAATTTCTGTTTTAATAATTGTGTATAGGTTTCACAAAAATATTTATTTACATAATCAAAATAGAGATTTTACAAAAATTGTTTAAAATGTTTACCATTTTCACGCATACAAAGATTTATACGTCGAAGAAAATTAAAATGTATCCTTTCCATAAATTCTTCATCACCTCTAAGATTGTTTATTGCATCTTGAATACGTTGCCAGAGTTGTTCCTCATTTTCTACAGGTTCCCTGTAAACTGTGGATTTCAGATGTCCCCATAAAAAGTAATCCATCGGTTACCAGTTTACAGGTGCGTCATTACCTCTGCGTATCCACAATGAGGCCATGACAAAATGATTGAAACCATATTCAACAGTTGCAACATTAATCTACTCAACACTGATAGTAGCACATACTTTCACATACAATCCGGATCCTTCTCCTCATTAGACTCTAGCTTTTTAGATCCAGGAACAGCAACCTTACTAACATGGCACACGCTTGATAGCCTCTATGACAGTAACCACTTTCCTATCCTAATTTCAGACAACGAACCAAAACAAGTTAACATTAAAGGAAAGTGTAGACTCGCAGAAGCAAATTGGAATCTCTACAGCCAAGCGCTAAAGGAAAATACAGTCAATTATTTGAATGATGTAAACGAAGCTGTTGGTCAATTTACTAACTCCATAATTTCTGCAGCCAATAAATGTATAGGAAAGTACTCGGCCAACCCTCCAAAACGAACCGTTTCCTGGTAATATGAATTTTGTAACATTGCAGTGAAGGAGTGCAAAAAGGCGCTTAATAAAAACCGAAAAACCAGAAATGACTCAGACTTGATAAACCTTAACAAAATGAGAGCGAAATAAAAAAGGATTCTAAAACAAAGTAAACGGGAGTCGTGGAACACATTTACAAGCACAATAATCTCTGACATCTCTCCTACTCAAATCTGGACCAAGATAAGACAGATGAAAGGAAGAAACACCAGCTCTAAAATATCTGGCTTAACCCACGAGGGTCAAGTCATTACGAATGACCAACAAATTGCTAACATTCTTGCCCAACACTTTCAAAATAAAACCAAATCCAACCCCGAACCCCCAAACTTAATAAACAACTCACATCCTGAAAAAATTCCCCACAACTGTCATCCTCTCAATTTTCTTCTCACTTTCTCCGAATTAAATTTAGTCCTACTTTTACTAAAGGACACACATTTACATCCAGCAACAAAAAACTAAACTGCTCGAACTTTACAATAAAATATGATGCAGCCAACAATTTCCGGCTTTATGGAGAGAATCAATATCATACCAATCAAAAAGAACGACTCGAATACTAATCTTCTATATTCCTTTAGGCCAATTTCTCTTACCCGCACACTGTATAAAATTCTTGAGAAAATGGTCAACAGACGCCTACATTTGTACTTAGAATTGCACAAACTTTTAATTACAGCGAAGGCATGTTTTAGATCAAACAGATGCACATTGGATAACGTGGTTACTCTTCACACAGATAAAGCAAAAAAGACATAATCGCCGTGAGTCTAGATATTGACAGCCCCTTTCGACACAATTTGTAAAACTTTCATCTTCAAGAAACTTACAGACCTTGACTTATCTGGAAACATTATCTCCTTTCTAGAACACTTTTTGACCAACAGATCTTTCAAAGTCGTAACAAATGGGCAAACGTCTATATTGCACGCGCTAGAATGGAGTACCACAAGGCTCGATTCTTAGCACCACTTTATTCCTGATGAGTATTAATATGTTCCTTTATAATTCCACCTGTCAAATATGTACTATATGCTGACGATCTTATTCTTTACTGCCAAGGCAAAGTCACGGCTAGTACTTTACTTCAGAAGGCTCTAGATAGCATCCACAATTGGTCTTTAAAATCCGGTTTTCACTTTTCAACAACTAAATCCAGAGTAATTCAGTTCAGCAAAAGACTCAATTCTCTTCTTCCACAATTAAGTCTCAATGGAGATCCGCTACATGTGGTTGATCAACATAAATTCCTAGGAGTAATTTTTGACAAAAAGTTCACATGGAGGCAACATATACAGGTAACTAAAGCCAACTGTTTAAATAGCATTAACATCTTAAAATTATTAGCACATCACCAATGGCGAGCAGAAGAGGAAATATTAACAAGGATTTATAGATCATTGGTCCGCTCCAAACTAGATTATGGAAGTATCCTTTATATGAGCGCCCCCAAAACGTATCTTAAATCTCTCGACACTATCCAAACCATAGCATTACGAATATGTCTGGGCGCTTTTAGATCCAGTCCAACTGAAAGCATCTACATTGAATTTTCTTAACCACCTCTTTCCATACAACGAGAATGTCAACCATTATCCGATTTTTCCAGGATATCTGCCTACCCACAAAAACCAGTATTTAAATTAATTGACTCTATTCAACCAGCTCCTGTAAACAGACTTAAAACATCGCTCTAATCTCCATAAATTATTAAACCTCAAAGTTACAACTCCCATAAAACTTTCTAAAACTCCTGTATTGACCAAAAAACCTTCACTATTAACCACAAGCCTAAGCATCTACAAGAAGTGCGATGTGCGATACGCCTAACATAGTCTTTAGACAAAAATTCAAATATCTGATAAATCACCAGCCGTTAGACAAAATCCTATACACTGACGCCTCCAAAGAAGTAAATGGTACTGGATGCGCTGTTACTACAGTAGGCACAACAATAGCAACATACAAACTAGCTAACTTATGTAGTATACACACAGCTGAACTATATGGAATACTACAAGCTTTGAGGACTCCAGTACAGGATAACAGAAAACTTGTCATATGTACAGACCCCCTTTCATTAATATACTCCATCAAAAACAACTACTCACAACATCCTTTAGTTCAATAAATCCTCGACACCTGCCACCACCAATGTACTAGAGGTATCGCAACGAACGTGCAGACCAAACAGCAAAACAAACTTGGTCCTCCTTACCAGTAGAGCAAATTCAACTTCATCAAGATTTAAAATCAGCAGCTCGACAAACGATGATTCACACATGGTAAACACATTGGAATACATGCATCACAAAGCTCCGTTCAATACAACCTACAGTTTCCGCTCAGAAGATGCCTCCAATGACAAGAAATTACAAAAGCGTTATAAGAAGACTCAGAATAGATCATTTCCAGCCCACTCATGGTTACCTGATATCCTTACAGAATCGTCTTATCTGTGAATTCTGTGATAGTGTAAGACTTACAATTGAGCATATACTTTTAGATTGCAAACGCTACAGCTCAACTCGTCGCAAACACAAGCTCAGTGGGACTGTTAAAAACATTCTCGGTCTACCTAACCAGTTTAGTGCTGTGATTCACTTCCTTAAAGATTGTCGACTGTTTAATTTAATTTGATTTTATATGTAACCAATTGTATCTTTAACCAAATATATCACAGATCCCGTGTCAGTGGCCACTAGATGCCGAGACACGTTAATTTTAATAAAAAAAAGTTAAATGTGAATTTATATATTTATTTGTATGATTAATAATGGTGAAATGTTTTATGTGTAAAATTTTACATCCACAATTTTTGTAGATGATGGCGTTATACCAAAAGCGCATTGCAATTTAAATAAACAATTTTGTATGAAATACAAATCTTTTTTGCTAATCTCTATCATTAGTTTTCCAAATATCACAACCCAAAAACGTTAAATGTAGATAATAATCCACACAGTGACCTATTCGTATCCATCAGTTGACAAGCAAACAGATGAAATCATAAAGGGCTCGGCGTCATATAAAATTCTATTATGTAAACCGTAAGTTGATTTATATGACTGTCGGCTAAGTAAATTTACTGGTCACGATGATAACAATGAAATTAATATGAATTTAAATATAAATACGCATTACGGGTAACACGGAACTGTTGGTTCGATTTGCTGATTAGATTGGCGGACGTGGATGGTTTGGTTTATAGATTATACCGAAATTAAAATAAAAGAAATATTCTGTAGCCACTGCGATAAGCAATTTTTGTATTAAAATAACAACAATAATAGCTTTAATCTACTTTTTAGGTTAATTAAACAGTGACATTATTTCGTTAACTTTAAATCAATTTAAAACGTTGTGACACGCTTTTGATTCACCTACAGTGAATTAGGAAGTCTATGTGGCGCCAAGATGGTGGTTTGAGAATAGCGGTTGATCGGGCGCCAGTTTTGGTTACACAGTTTGCTCTGCGATCCTGTAGTACACCAGAGTATACTCAAGATAAACTCAGTAGAGTTAAAAATATTTCCAGAAAGTCACTGCTAACGAGGTAGCCACTAAACTAGAATTAAAACACCTATCTACTTTATATCTCATATCCTATGGTACCCTCAAAGAAATCGGTTAAGAACCGGTAATAACAGAAACACAGGAATAAATAAAATATATTTATAAAAAAAATATAACAGCTAGTGCGCGATATCTACACACTTGTATACAGCAAATAAATTCTTAGTGAATATAATTAATTAAATACAACCGCTGAAAGCTACAGGAAAATAATTATGGTTCCCCCTGTATACGGAAAATAAATAAAATATAATAATATATATCTAATGTGGGAGTCAATGGTTATATTATGTATAATATACTATTTTCATTGTCTCTATTTTTAATTATTTTGATAATATAATTTGTAACCTTCCAAAAGTAGAGAAAAAATATGCCACACATTTTAAATTCTTCCGACCAATCAGCCTCAAATCCTGTGTTGATAGTGATATCAGAACAGAAGTCCTTTAGAAGGTGCCACTCTAACACAGCATGCGTAATGAGCAGGAACATCTACAGAAACTGCCCTGGTACAGCTGACTTCAAATGCAGCATGCACTAACAAACAAAGAAACGATCGTGTGTGCCTTCTTAGACAAAAAAGCGTTAGATAACTTGCTACACGAATCTGTCAAATGAGCACTTGCTTAAAGCACCACATCTGTGTAGGTAGCAGGAAATCAGAATTTCAGTAAATAATTATAATTTTATTTTAAAATATAAAAAAAAACATTATATGAAAAATGTTGTGTCAAGGTACGTCTTGTCTTGCCTTTTTTGAAATCAGTAATCAATCAATTTTTTTGTTTTCTTTTTCCATGGTTACCATCCATCGGATAAGTAGGGTGCTAGTGTACGCAGCTATCGACCAAGATCATAATATATGTGATATTATAATGGTACCATCTGACATTGACACTTGACCAACCTCAAATAAAAACTGACTAAGAAACCTTAAAATAAATTGACGTAAAAGTCAAAACTAAAGGTAAGACTATGTGGTGCTATGATGTCGCCACACCGCTCAGCTGCTGTCTACGAAAACTGTAGAGATACAGATAGAGCAGGACTCCATATCCATCTGCATAACCAGAGGATGTCCAAAAGAAGGAGCATGAACAAACTTAAATTAAATAGAAATCTATTAGCTTTAAAACAAAAAATAACTTACGATAATTCTCAAGACAAAATAAAAAAGAAGTACAGTTTTATGAAAAACTTTAAAACTGCAGAGAATGGGGGTCAAGCATTCATCATTCTTGCAATCCAAAAGACATGCTAGTCAGTGGCACACGGATGGTTCCGAAACCATAGAAGGAACTGGAATAGGAGCGTATGGGCTTATAATTAGGCATTCTAAAAGTTTGAATACCCACCCAAACATCTTCCAGGTAGAAATTTACTCCATTGAAGAGTGTATCCAATTCAACATCCAGAGAAAATATCGCAGATTGCAGAGAGTCTCGTAAGAAAAGGCGCTCAAACATCCTCTGTGGAACCTGAGCCGTTCTGCGGTATCAGCAGTAACACAATATTAGGAGGGATTGAAAAATAATTGGGCTGTAAAAGAACCGATAAGTGGAACAATCTCTTGGGTATAAGACAGGCTCAAATACTTCTGAGTGATTTTGACCAAAAAAAGATCGGAAGGCTGTATCTGTCTTAGCAAGAACAGGCTATGCATTGAGACACGGATCCTTACCGGGAATTGCTGACTCATAGGACATCTTAGTAAACCGGGATAGTGAGAATATTCTGACTGAATGTGTAGTACTCAAGAATCTAAGGGCTCTATACTTAGTTGCCTATCAAATAGAAGAGGACAAACTTGAAGCAATTCGAAATTCTAAATTTTCTTGAGAAAGAGTCGTTATAGGCATTTTAATGCATTATCGATAGAAAGGAGCACACTAGATCTTTTAGGTCGCAGTTTCTCAATACCCTATTCGCACAACATTATATTCAGCGTTAAGTTTTCTTATTTTCAAAATAATGTAAACGTCTAAACACAAGACAGTAACAAGCTGCATATCCAAAAACTTTACATTTTTGTTTTTTATCATGGTACCCTTTTTGTAACTTAATATTCTTAGGTAAATATTGATATGTTGTTATAAACATTAAAATATTCCTATATCCTCATAAAAATATGTTAATTTTAAACAATTCGTTTAAATTGACTAATACCCTATTAATAGCTTCAACTATTTCAGAAAATCAGGTTTTATTAAAAAATTTGTGGCATTTTAATGACTAGCAGTCTTGCAAATACTATGATCAATGCCGGGGTTGAGGTCATTTGTATTGTGACGATCGTCTAATTTATTTATAGTTTATTTATTTGAAACACATTATTTACAATTTATTTATGACGTACTATTTAATTTGTATAGTACTTAGACACTAACAATTCTAATTTATTTATTACACTTTAATTTTTCATTACAATGTTCTAAACTAAACTGTGCGCCGATAAGTCGGCTATTTATACCAAGCCAATTCTGTGCTCGTAATTTCTAGTAGACGCTCCCAAAAATTCCATCTCTATGACTCAACGGCAGTTTCTCGAAGCGTCAGCGGCATACCAAGAAGATACGTCGTTTCTTGAATCGAGTGGCAGACTTCCAAGGTCGCTCTTACACCGTAAATAGTGAATATAACCGTTGCCTATTATCCTATTCTTTTGATACTCCAATAGTTACAATACTTACTTTTGATTTCCCTTGAATGTTATTTTTTTATTACTAGGCACCACTTTTGTTTCTTGTTCCGCAGATGCAACCTTATCCAGTTCAAAATGTGTCTTCTTATCTCCATAATTTCCATCTTCATCAGAAGAATATTGTGGTTTACACAGTCATATGACTCCAAGAAATCTTAAAAGATATCCATAGCTAATTTGTTACTTTTTAATGCATATATACCGTTATTTATAAATTAAATGAGCACAGTTTGGGTTGATTTTCCTCTTTTATATCCATCTTTTCTCGCAGGTATTAAATATAAATATTTTTTAATTATTTTGAGACTGAAAATAGTAAGCTGATGGATCTGTAGTTTTTAACTAGTTTTGTATCACCTTTATTTATATATAGGCTTTATGACTAAATTTAAAAGAGATATTTTATATAAATTTTAAAAGATTTATCATTAGATAAATGAATTGCTTGATAATACTCGTTATAACGCCATAATGATCTAAGATTACTTTGTTTTTGTGACACTGGAAATCTCCTTAGTGTTTACCTTATAAAATAACATCGATTTATTTCTAGAAGTTAAAAAAAAAGGAACGCAATTTGTCGATTCTGTTAACTTCTAGTGTATATTTACTAAAAAATCTGTATTTATTTTTTTGAAGAATTATTTTTTCCATTTTTTACAGTGTCCTAACTTATTTGATTTTTATTGTATTCCAATATTTCTACACACACTTATCCAATAACAAATAATAGAAAAGAATAAAGGAATATTTATATATTGGACACAAAACAAGAGTGTTTGTCTCCAAAATTATTTATTAGGTAATGTTTAAACAAAAAATCTTATGTGATATTTTAAAATTTCAGTGGGGTCTATTCTGTAACAATTCCTTTATATTTAATGGCCTTTAAAAATATTGTCGGCCTTTAAACATATGTTCGTATTCGTTAATTTACTTCTGTCATTATTTAAACAGATTTCTTTAAGAGAGTCCTCTAATGTATTTTAAAGATCCGTTTAAATAATGACAGAAGTAAAGAAGAAAATATTTTTAAAGGCCGTTAAATATAAAGGAATTGTTACAGAATAGACCCCAGTGTCTTTTTTTTTTAGATAATACATTTTTGTTTTTATTGATATAGAATTTTTTTGGAAATAAAGTTTTTATTGTTATCAGTTTCTTTTCTGGAGTATACTATTTTAGAAAAACATCAAATATTGTCAAGAGTTATAGCGCCTACATGCCAGAAATAAATCTAACTTTTGACTCTATCTCTTACAAATTCCGTATTCAGTTATCTCCCGACCAAAACGGGCGTGCTACTGGTGGAACTTTTATGGCGATTTTTAGATTTTTTCCGCCTTACCTTCTAGCATTTTTTTTTACTGTTACGTGTTTATGATATTGCGGATGTATTTCGTTGTTGGTTGGGAATTTCCGCAGTGTTTTGGGCAATAAAACGCCTCCATCCGAAGTTCGGCTCCTTACATACGTTTGAGTCGTAGATAAGGACAATGTTATAGGGAATAAAAGGGAAATGGCGGAATGAATTTCCGAATTATTTCGGGAAATCCGGATGATGGAAAAGGGACGAGTGTCACCGCGACAGGACAATGCAGACCCTTACCTTAAATCAAATATTTTCAACATATTTTCGTGCCTTCTTTGCATATTGCCATACGTCGATTTTTGGATTTTTGACGTAACTGGAGAACCCTGCATACATTTAAATGTATTGCTGTATATGTACTGAAAATATTTTAGATAAGAGGTGATCAATCAGATAAGTTTTTGGGGATGATTATAATAATATAATAATAGTTTATTTATACTCTAGTATATCTTTAATTTTATAAGTTATTCCTTCAATAATCAGTGTCTCCTTTTATTACTGCTAAGCGACCTTGTGAGCGTACTAATTTCTGATGTTTGAAGACAATTTTCTTCGTTTCGTAATCTTCCTTAGTATAATCCAAAGATATAAAAATACCAGTGCCTTTTAACAGTTTCGCTTGACTAAAGATTTGGGATTAAAAGTTAGATGTTAAGCATTCAGTAACAACAGGTGTGGGTTTATTAGCATTTCCCCGGAGTTTAATCTGAAAGCATCAAGTAGATTCCATTCATCACAGTTGGTATTGAGCCTTAGACGAAACAGGCTAACAACAGACTTCAGAACATCATCTCCATCTAAGTTGTATATCATCAAACTGTACTTTTTAGCTTTTTTCTCGTTAGCAATTAAACATTTTTTTAAATTACTGATTTCTGATTGCAACTCGTTGTTTTCTTTCTTTAATTCCTCCAGTTTTTGTTGTATTGTTAGTTTAAATTCACAAAACTCATTGCTTAGACTATCTACTTTTGTACTTAGTTGCTGTTTTTGTTTTTTGAATTCATTAAACATTTGTACAATATCTTCCTATGGACTAAATAAATTTATCGGTCAAATGGTTTTTTGTTTCTTGATTGTCAGCGCTGTTGTTTTAGATTTATAGTTGTAAAATTTATAAGATTTCCAATCTGTGATCTTGTATAATCGCTTGTTTAGTTATTAACTACTTCGATAGAAACTACATTTTTTTCTGAATGTATTGGTATAAATATATTTGCAGTACTTACAGTTTGTCTCTTCTAAAATTCACAATTTGACGGAGCACCAAAAATACAGAATTGTATAATAAGTATAATTAGTAACTATATATGGCGGTATTTGATTTCTTAAGGAAATCAATTATTTTATACAGAACGCTAGCAAAAATTCATGAAATAAAAATAAAAAATCAATCCCAATTTACCTTAGTCCAAACGCTTATAGTGATGTGAATATAAGAATTTATATGTATAATTTATTTTTAATACCCAGTATAGCTAGCTCAGTAATTATATAACTTTTTTATTAGATGGTGAATATTTGTATTAGAATTTTGGCTTGGGTTCTCTCACTTATATTTCTCACTATCAATAATTTAGATAATCAAAAGAAAAGAAAAATAAATTAAAAAAAATAAACTCACCTACGAAATTTCTATAACTTTTCACTTCCAAATATCAATTTACCTATTCCCCCTATGTTTGATTTGATCACACTGTATTGTAATTTAGACTTAAAATTAAAAAAAAAATTAATTTAGAAATTATATTATTTTTTATTGTCGTGTTCTTTTTCTCAGCCTTGTTTTCACTTCCCTCTCCTTACACTGCTGTTGTTCTACCGCCTGCCTTATTTCTGCTATCTTGCCTTGCTTTCTGCTTTAATCTCCTTCTGCTACCTATCTATTTTTGCTCCTACTGTTCTGCCTTCTGCCTTGTCTCCTGCGTCTCGTTTCACTTTAATACTTTTTTATAAATAAGATTCTTTCTTTACCTTTTTACTTTTTATTATTTTTCCTCTGTATCAATCTTCCAAATTACTTTTCTAATAAAATTTCCCAAAATATTGATCTCACAATCTATCTATTTCTCAATAACAATTTTCCCCCTGACAATCAATAATTAATTTCTTTATTTTCTAAAACTTCCAAATTGACTTTTCCCCGAAACATTGATTTTTATTTCTATTTTCAAAACCAAACATAGAGTGTTCAATTTTTAGTAAACACTCTAAGGTAAGATGGTAATCCATATAAATGAACTCACAACGAAACATTGTTTGCTTTTAGGTAAATTTATACAATGGAAAAACAAACCAGTTTGGTCCAAAATACAGCGACCGAGGGAGGATTGCTACTCATCCATTTTACAACTTTGGTACTACGAATAAATTGCTGTACTTCTGTTTATTGATAAGCGTGAGATGAGACTACCCTGTGACGTCGAGTTTGGATGCCGACCTGGAGAAGACATAGCCGGTGAAGATTATGTAATCCAGCTACGAAGAAAAATAGACGACATGCATGAGTTAGTTCACTCGCATCTTTAAATCGCCAGCGATATAATGAAGAAGCAATGCGATACACAAAGCACAGAAAAATGTTTTAAGGAAGGCGACAAGGTCAAAAAAAAATAATGATGTCATTTACTATATAAGTAAGACCCGAACGGTAAACCGAAGGTAGTAGACCAAGAGCCCAGTGCCTCCAGACATAACTTATTTTCTAAAGGACAAAATGTGGGGCATCAAGTAGTGTTTATATATGTATTGAATGCCTCCATACCTGCTAAGTTGGTTAGTGGGCCAATTCACAGGTACCAGGTGAGAAAGGTAACTATAAATAAGGTTAACTTTACTTATTTTCTAAAGGCTGATTTTTATATATATTCCATAAAATATTATTAAAAAATAATATTGAACATTGCCAGACACTTTCCGTGGACCATAACTTCCGCTAGACGCTTTAAAGCTCCCAATTTTTTTTTTGTAACTTTACTTATATTCTAATGTCTGGTTTTTATATGTTATTTAAAGAACTATTTTAAACATATATGTATTCAGCCCGACTAATTGTAAGGGCCAAACACTCCCCAGACACCAAAAACATTCAGCCGTGAGTATACGCGACTGTACTATGCTCGTGCTTTGGAGAGAGTGAGATACCTATACAAAGTTAAAAGTAGGAACTATTTAAATAATTATTACTTAAAAATATTAAAAGAAAATGTTTGTGTATACAAATTTTGTGAAAAACGTCTTTTTAAAAAGTAACTTAGGTGTATAAAAATTTCATTTAAAAATATGTAAATGTATCTCAATCGTCCTGGTCATCATTGTTGGCGTCATTAGATTCTTCATCATCAAACCAATTATGATCGTCTACATTGAAGTATTCATCACCATCATCGTCTTCTATCTCGTTATCGTTATCGTCGCTAGCAGCTTCTATAAAAACAAATCAACAATTTAGAAAACTTAGTTGTTTAAATTTAGAAATTGAAGTCAATGTAAAATACCTGTATTTTGCTGAAGCAATTCACTGACAAAACCCGGTAATTGGTCACCATCAAACCAGTGAAACTGGTACTGGTTAGTTTCCAATGTCCACCCGTTGTTTTCTGGAGTAAAAATGGTCGGTTGTTTTTTATGGGCATTATTTCAAATACTTGATATATAATTTTCCCGAAGAAATTGTTAAAAAAGCTCAGTTTTGCATGGTGGTAGATTGCTCGCATCAAAGTTTTTCAAGTTCTTATTGTTAAATTTCTCATTTACATCCGAAACTTTGTAATTATCTACAAACAGCTGAAGTCGGGCAGCATTCACTTCAACTGTTCCAGTAACGTTGTAAATGTCACAGATGAAATTTTGTATTTTGTTAAATATAATTTTTTGAACATCTGGATTCATAAATGACTTTAACTGGCCGAATTCTATAAAAGCTTGCTGATACTCTAATTTCTTCTTTAATATGTTGAATGGTCTTTGTTTTCCTTTTTTGAAGAAAGCAGGATTATAGTCACACCCAGTGAGAGCATGAAATCCGGGTAAGCTCCTACACAACGTCGGTCCTAAGTACTCATAAATCTTCGTTAAGTCAATATATCTTTGTTTATTTTCAGTACCTGTTAATATCCACACATTTGAATCGTTTTTCTTTAAATTGTGCATATTACCCAACATTATTGTGTGATATTAGTATCAGAACACCTTATTACAAAATTAGCCTGAGTATCAATATTACAAATATGGTAAATAATTTTCGTGTCTGCCTCTTCATGTTCTGGACATGAAAAATCGTTGTCTATACTTGATACAACTTTATTGTTTTGAACCATATAAGAATGACATTGTCTAAAATTAATACAAATTCTTTTATTGCCAATGAATGGAACCATTTCATCTGACGCACAGTGTTAAATAAAAAAAATCAACAAGTGCCTGTTTAAAGTTGATATTCTTCAACTCCTTCAAGAAGTCGGATGGTCTAACTTGATCTGTCCCGGTAATATTGAAATCAAGCTGTGTATCCTCTTGTCGAAGAGATCTTTCGTATTGGTCAAAAATGACGTCGTATCTTATAGCTTTAAGTTGTGTGACCATTTGACCATTTGAAGCATCTTCTTTGAAATAGCTCCAAAAGTTTTTGGCACGTTTCTCATTGTATGCAGCAAAAAGAACCGTCAACTAATAAAATGTCGGTTTGAGATGGTGGATATTGTTGAACGTCTTTTTCTAAGGATTTCATTAAAACTGACTTTTGAGTTTTGCAGATGCCACCATCGAAATGGCACATTGATAATGGCACTGGGAATATCGGATATGACAAAATTTTGGCCATATCTACTTTATGATTAATATATATTCCTAGAACTCGATAATTTTAAATCACGGTTTTCCAGAGCAGATATTTCAAGCCATATTAAAAGATTTTATACGTGTTGCTGTTGTACCATCGATTTATATCTTACTCGCTCCAAATCACGAGCATATAGTACAGTCGCGCATACTCACGGCTAAATGTTTTTGATGTCTGGGGGATGTTTGGCCCTTACAATTAGTCTGGCTAAATAAATATATGTTTAAAATAGTTCCTTAAATAACATATATAAAAACCAGACATTAGAATATAAGTAAAGTTACAAAAAAAAATTGGGAGCTTTAAATCGTCTAGCGGAAGTTATGGCCCACGGAAAGTGTCTGGCAATGTTCAATATTATTTTCTAATAATATTTTGTGGAATATATATAAAAATCAGCCTTTAGAAAATAAGCAAAGTTAACCTTATTTATAGTTACCTTTCTCACCTGGTACCTGTGAATTGGCCCACTAACCAACTTAGCAGGTATGGAGGCATTCAATACATATATAAAAACTACTTGATGCCCCACATTTTGTCCTTTAGAAAATAAGTTATGTCTGGGGGCACTGGGCTCTTACTCTATAGTGCACCAAAACCAGCTGGCGTCATTTGAGGGTGAACATTGAAAAAGAAGAAGAGGTAAACCGGCTCCAAGATACACCTGAAAAAGAATTTATGGGTGCCTATGGACGTATTATAAAAGCAAGATATGGTGTTACAACCGAGCAACAACAAGATCTGTTCACAGTTTCTATAGTTTACTTTGTTGGTCCATAGCACTTTTGCCAGCATCAACGACGCTCGAGATCTGGAATCTGTGATTCGGAAAAAAATTGGTCGACTGCTAGAACATAAAGGTACCGGAAAATCCTTGAAACTTGAAGATGGATCGCGTTACTTTTTTATTTGGTAACAAAGAACACCTTCGGAGATCAATCTACTTCTCATTATTTAGAGGAGGATTATTTAGAAACATGATGCAAGTAATCTTCCAAGATACCGAGGTCCAGCCAACCGTCCCATGTTATTTTCGTGCAAGTAGAAATTGTAAAAGAGGGCCGAATCTCAGATACAACCATTCTGCTTCCGTTCCAGTAGGAATTATCTCTTATGGAGGAGGCGATGTCGTGCGAGGGCCCGTTCGACCCTCGATTCGTCGTACTAGCTGTCAACTATGTTTGTATTCGGCTGGACGGTAGACAACTTACTAGAAAAGTCTTTGCGCGTCAATTGACTCATAGAGGACTGATTCCAGAGCTTCTGGATTAGCACCGAATTTTCTCTTTATATACACGAAAAGTTTACTACAATGTTGTAGTAGTAGACTTGTAGAAAAATACTTAACAATTTGTAGAAAATTTTACTACAATTTATAGTTAAAAACTATTAATTATTGTAGCAATTGAATTGTCGAATAAAATGCTACAACAATAGGAAAGAAGTCCACAAAGTTTAGTATATTTTACTATTGTTTGTAGAAGTAGAAATTTATTACAATTATCGCAATTACTACTACTAACTTCTGTAAAAATTTGTACAAATATTAATAATTATCTCTACAAAAAATAGTAATTTTCTCTACAAAAAATAGTAATACTTTACATCCCTTCTTCAAAAATGTTCTATAATATTGTAGAAATTCTAAGTCATGTGAACAAAACAGAATTCTGCTATTGGCCAACGTTTTCTGACGTCGATCATAAACGGCCAGACAGCAGTAGCCGTTCGCCATGTTCACATAACAAAGCATGGTACATATACGAGTACCTATAACACAATATTATATTATAAGCACCGATGCGTTTGAGAAAATTTTAATAATAAATTCTATTGGTGGTAAGTACATTTATTATTGTTTCTGAATAATTTACCTTTAGATAACTAATTTAAATAACCTTAGTAGATTATTTTAAAAAAATAGTTGTGGCCAACGATCGAATTTTGTGCCAAGTTCAATGATGTTTTTTTGTCTTAATTGTGACATACCTACTTTCGCATTTTTGTTAGTTATCTGACTTAGTCATTTAATATCCAAATCAGTGTAAAGGTGATAAATATCCCCGTTTTAAGGGTATGAACAATTCAATTGGTATTAATTTTTATTTCATATTTTTCAGGTGCAGAAAAGCCAACTGAGACTGAAGGCGCTATTATTACTGTTATTTATTACATAATGTAATTAAGAATTTGTATCTTTTATATTAAAACAATAAATTGAATATTTTATTAAGAAACATTTTTTTTTTACTACAAATTGTCCCTGTCCCTATATGTACTAGTTATTGTAGAGAAAAAATCTACAATTGTAGAAATTTGTTCTACAATTTTTTTTCCGTGTAAATATAACATTGTTTATCAGTGCAGAAGTTGGATACAGATGTTTTAATATAAACGTTGTCAAATAAAGGTAAACTGTTAAATAAATTAAAAGTATAAATTATAATAGTGCTTGAGTATTAAATAAAATAATTAGTACGTACTTCAAATAAATTATAAATAAATTATTTTTAAAATAAACAATTGTTACAATAAATGTAATACTAATAAATAAACTCAACTGACGCTATGATTAAAACCAAAAATCAACCTTTTAAACTTTTGTCCCGTAAACATTAGCGTCAAAGCTATTTTATCCACAAATTTTACCTGACACTATATATTATTGAGATGAGTGGGTAACGATAATATAATTATTTTTAATGTAACACTTCAACACCATTATCTCGTGCAATATTGAAATATAAATTGGAATTTATATTTATACTATAATTTGTAACGTATGTCAAAAATATCCGGGAAAGTAATTTATGTTTTACCAAACACCTTTAATGATTATTATTATTTATATCGGAATTAAATCAGTCAAATTTGAATTTATCTTTAATGTTATTGATATTTTATGTAATTATGCATTAATGTAACAATTGCTTTATATGATGAGATGGAAAAAATTGAATTGTTTACACAAGTGATTTACAATATCTTTTTCTATGATTAGAAAATAATTTTATGAAAAAAAAAAAAAAAGTAAATCAGGAAAAACTATTTCAAAAATATATTCTATTTTAAACAATCTCAAAAACTGGTTAAATTACGGAAAACAAACGTTTTGAATGTTAATTTTTAAGAAATGACGCAAAATAGGTTAAAAATAACAGAAATTTATTATTAAATAGATGAAAAAGCTAGGTAGACCAAAACCAGTGCAAAAATATTTTTTATTTTAAAAAATCTCAAAAACTGGTTGAATTTCGGAAAACAAATATTTTGAATTACAAGTTTTAAAAAATGGCGCTAAATAGGTTAAAAATAACAAAAAATTATTATAAAATAGTTGAAAAAGCTAGATAGACCAAAACTAGTCCAAAAATATGTTTTATTTCGAAAAATCTCAAAAACTGAATTATGGAAAACAAATATTTTGAATTTCAAATTTTCCTGATGGTGTTTTGTCAAAATTAACATTGTTGTGATTTCATTTAACAAAATATTTTATAGGATGATATGTGGCAAAAAAAAATGGTATTAAAATTTTGTCCGATAATAATACATAGGCGTAGAACTTGATTTTTTAAATAATTGCACCTTTAAAAATTCTACGCCAATGGAAGAAAAGGAGTTTGAGTATGAAATTTAGATTGCGCAACTCATTTACTTAAAAAAAGGTACTTGTGATAAGACTCGATTACTCTCATGGTTTTGACGAAATTTGCATTTTAGTAATTTTAGAACATAAACAATAATTATTAAAATACAAACTTTGTCAAAACCATGAGAGTAAATCGAATGTTATCAAGGGTACCTTTTTGTAGTAAATGAGTACCCAATCCAAATTTTTAATTTTTAAAGGTGCAATTATTTAAAAAATCAAGTTCTACGCCTATGTATTATTATCGGACAAAATTTTATACAATAAAAAACATAAAAATGTACTTCTTTTCTCATATCTTCTTTAACACCTCTAATCGAGACTTTTAACAAAAATACTCGATTCTTGCCATGTACGATTTTTTGAGGAATATTAATTATTTGCCTGCAATACGTATACAAAAACATTTATTGTTGGTTTCCATAGTTTTATCTAAATAAAAATATTGTCAAGTTTTAACACCTAATCTCTTGTTAACGATTGAAAGTGTTCTATCTGACTCAATAAATAAAAAAAAAACGTGGTTTATTAATATGGCTGTACAATATACCAATGCAGAATATACCGATATGTTACTTACATTAGGATTTTGTGAAGGAAATTCTCGAAAGAGTGTCAGGGTGTACTCTGAAAGGTTTCCAAATCGTCGTGTACCTAGCCACCCAACTTTTGCTGCTATTGAGAGACGTCTTCGGGAGACCGGTTCCTTTGCTCCCAACACTGTTAATAATGGAAGAGAACGTTTTGTAAGGATTCCTGAAGTTGAAGAAGACATTTTAGAACGTATTGAAGAAGATCCAGAATTAAGCACTAGACGAATTAGAAGGGAACTAGGAGTAAGTAAAGATGTCGTTCATAAAGTGCTTGGAGAACAATTGCTATATCCATACCATAAGAAGCCAGTACAAGAATTATTAGTCCATGATCCTCAAATTTGTTTGGGTTTTTGTCGATTTGTTAATATGCAAAGAGAAATAGATCCAAACTTTGTAAAGAAGGTTCTCTTTACCGATGAAGCGGGTTTTACAAGAAGACTTATAACTAATACCCATCATGAACATGTTTAGCCGTTGAAAATCCGCATGCAATAAAGGTAAACCATTTTCAGCACGAATTCAAAATTAATGTGTGGGCTGGAATAATTGGTAATTTCATTGTTGGTCCTGTCATACTTCCACGAAGATTAACTGGAAAAAATTACTTGAATTTTCACTAGTAATACCACTAGAGGTCAAAAAATTTCCTGATATTAATTTGACCTCGCGTGGTATTCGGTAAGAAAATTCCACGCCGAATTATGGTTGAAAATTAAATATTTTTAAAATTTATTTTTCGTTTCTCAACAATGCAAATTATTTTCTCCAAGTCACCAGTGAAACATAAAAGGTGTTGTCGCCTTGATTGTTGAGTTGTCATGGTAACTAAGTGAGACCCTAACCTCGAATATAATTTCAGTTTTGAAGTTGTCAAGCGGCCCGACGTAAAAAAATGTTTCGCTGCAATTATTTAAGCCTTCAAATTGCTTATTTCTACTCATTGTAGTTGCATGGGAATACAATTTGAAAATAGAAAATAGTATATTCTTTAATTTTACGTAAGTTTTGAATAACTACAAGTGGTAGAAAATTGTTTTCTGCGTTTTTATTAACATGCGTTATGAGCGCTTTAAAATTGTATAAAATTCATAACCAGCGTCAGCAAGCATCAATCGTAGGAGGCTGTGATCATTGTATTTTGACAGTTCAAAACATTAAATAACTCGCGTTTTGTTGCGATAAAGAATATTGCACAGCAAGTAAAACCAACAAAATTACCTATTTGTTTAAAAATGAATCGATTTGAAAATCATACGCTATGCAAAATATGCGTGAAATTGTCTGATGTAATGATCAGTCATTGCACCATGACTTACTTACTCGGATTAATAGAGGATTGTGGCTCCAACTTGAAAAACGAAAATTTGTTCCGAATTGTCCACGAATATTTGCACCTAAACTACGCAAAAGTCAAAGTGCTGAATAGGAAAAAGGTGAATAAATTAGTGTCTAAATATTATATATATTTTATTAGACATAGACACATAATTCAAAGCATCCAAAGTCCTGCATTTTCGCCTTTAAGAAGAAAAGAAGTGGCCAAAGAATATAGAAAACACCTTAGCATTGTAAATAAAATGTATCAAAACTAAACCTATTATGTGAACTAATAAAAACCAGTCTGTCAAAAATGGTCTGTTATTGTAAACGTCAAAAAATTTCCAGTATAATTCGCTGTTGGGTACCCCACGAGAAAAAAATTTCCACCAAAATACCTCCGTTGCCATAGTGATCTGTCAAAAACACGTATTTTGATTGGTTCAAAATTACAGGTGTGGAATTTTCTACAAAATACGTTGCCAGAATTGTTAGAAGATTTACCTCTCCAACTTCGGAGGGATATGTGGTTTATGCAAGATGGAGCTCCACCACATTTTTCTTTAAACGTTAGAAACCACTTGAATGAACAATATCCACACAAATGGATAGGCAGAGGTAATGACGCACTTGTAAACTGGCCACCACGTTCCCTAGACCTAACACCGATGGATTACTTTTTATGGGGACATCTGAAATCCACAGTTTACAGGGAACCTATATAAAATGAGGAACAACTCTGGCAACGTATTCAAGATGCAATAAACAATCTTAGAGGTGATGAAGAAGTTATGGAAAGGATACATTTTAATTTTCTTTGACGTATAAATCTTTGTATGCGTGAAAATGGTGAACATTTTGAACAATTTTTGTAAAATCTCTATTTTGATTATGTTGTAAATAAATATTTTTGTGAAACCTATACACTCTAAATTATTAAAACAGAAATTTAGCGAAAACCATGAGAGTAATCGAGTCTTATCAAGAGTGCCTTTTTTAAAGTAAATGAGTTGCGCAATCTAAATTTCATTCTCAAACTCCTTTTCTTCCATTGGCGTAGAATTTTTAGAGGTGCAATTATTTAAAAAATCAAGTTCTACGCCTATGTATTATTATCGGACAAAATTTTAATACCATTTTTTTGTTACATTAAACTCTACCAATATACCAAATTTCAGCAAAATCACATATGCCGTATTAAATTTATATGGGAAAAACGATTTAAAAATTGTAACTTCAAGGCCCTCTGGAGCCCAAACGAAGCAACTTTGTACAAAGGTAATTTTACTTAAATCGAATTATTTTGGTCTAAGGAATATGTGGTATGTTTTTGTAAAGACCTTTTACAGACACGCTGTACATATATTAAAAATTTACTAGTAAATATTAATTTTATTAAAGAGAGACACTTATTTATAAATTAACATTATTTATACTTAATACGACTAATTTATATGGACATTTACTAATACAACAATTTATTTGGATAAGATTATTGCGTAATAAACGATCTTATGACTCCACTCAAATGACATACTTTCTCATTTATGTGCAAACGTGGTTATTCTAGAGTGTTCTAGAGATCTTTTGAAAGAATTGGCAGCATCGATTACAATATACGTCAACGGATACACCATTTTAAAGAATGATATATTCACCAAAATCAAAGTTTCTAGGAGCTTCTTGTGATTCTAGAATAATCTAGAACTGAAATGGTTGACTGGTAGTATCCGTAGATTTATCATGGAGGTTCGTAGATGACTTTTGTGGTCGAAAGATAAAATGGCATAAATGAATTTTTTGTGATTAGATGGTTTCGATTTTCAGGAGTTGAAGCTAACCGGGAAACAGAGGTTTCTAGGTTTTTAACTGTAACCTAAGCGTATTGAACAGTGACTAACCGGAACAAATGAATGCTTAATGAATCTTCTGGAGTTATAAATTGAATGAAGCTTGAACAAGTAACCGAGAAAATGGGAAATGGAGCTGAGGTACTAAAATTTATTTATCTCCTTTTACATTTGATTACAGACTTGTTTCATTAAATAGTCTTGATTTAACAAAAAAAAGCCTCAAAAGATCCAAATAAGGCATAGATGCGCCTAAGGATTAGAACATAATCAATAAATTGCACAACATTATCCCCTTAAACTAAATTTGTAATACTTTATATACCTCATGATGAGTGGATAGATCGTTAAAAGTGTTTCTTCTTACCAGATAGAAGAGGTAGCGGATCCATCTGGAAGCTTTAATGATTTTCCAGCAGCGCTGATAACTTAAAACACATATACCAATCCTTTTACTTCCTTGATACTATAGTACTATAGATCAACGAGTAGTTTTTTGGAAGTGCGAGCAGATGTTGTCGTTGGGCCCCGGGCCCTGGGGATTTTGCCCCCTCTCGTCAGGCCTGACTATTTGCCATTTTCTAAATACATTTATTTTTTATGCAGTCCGTTCCTAAAGTGTGTAAACTCTCCATTATTTTACATGATAATTTATTCTGGAGTTAAAGTACGGACAGGTTTATTTTTATATTTTCTTTTCTTTAAATATTTTTCAACCCATTTACATTACAAGATAATATTTTAACTTTAGTTTCATATTTTTTGGAAAAAAATTATTTGTCTCCTCACTAACTTACCAGATGTCATCAGTAATTTTTTAATTTGAGAGGGTATATGTTTTTATCAAAAATTAAAGCTCATATTTATTGGACTTGTCTTTTTTTATTTAAATTCATTCATTCATTTATTTATTTACGAATTTTTCTGTTCATTTTATCAATAAGTTTTTCTCACGGAAAAGAAAGACCTTATTTCTCGTACCAATACCGGGATAATATTTCAATTTATATGCAATATTTACTTTATCGAAGAACCAACATCCGAACAATAATAAGCTATTTTCATATTCATAATGTCTCTTTTACCTATACTTTCCAACAAAGATACAACGTCGAAATGACTGGTTTTTAGATTAAATACGAGCGAGCCCCCACTTTCTATTATTTGCTTTCTGTACATTGTATTAAGCATTCGTGTATATTTAATGGATTACACCTTTAGGGAATTATCAAGAATTTTATTGTGTTTAGCTACATTCACGAGAAAACTGTTGCACGAGAACATGAAAGTATTGATGTACAAGCGTTTTAATTTATAGTTTTTTATATTTACGCAATAAGCAATTAAATTTGCGGTAATGTACTAATGTTTAATTACGGGTAGACACTCGCTATAATTATCTCAAAAAATATAGAATTTTGTTAATTATACCACCCAATAGTCACCATTCATTTGGGCGGTTGAGATTCTCTTTTCATGCAATAATGCATCGACACACAATACATTTATGATCGTCAAATTACATACAATATTGTTTAAAAAAGAAGAAAAAATAATAGGGGTCTCAATGCTGAACCTTGCGGAACTTTGGTTTAAAATTAATTGATTTATGTACTAAGCATTGAACGTATATAATGATTTAATAGACATGACTATAAAAGATCGAATAAGAAGCCATGTTACCATTTTTAAATTAAATAAATATTTCCAGAGTTTTTCAGGTAAAAATATATTTGAAAAATTATCAAAAAACTACCAACAATGGCAATATAATGTGAACTAAGAAAATATAATAATACAGAGTCGCAAAAATAAGGATTTAGTTTTTCCTGTACTTCCAACAGTCTCCCTTAGGATAAATTCATCATAAATTTTAAATAATTAAATAATTGGCAGCTTTTAGTAAATAGGTCTGCTATATTTTCTTTTGAATTTACGTACTGGACTTCGACGCCATTTTCGAAGACTTTCTCTCTAACGAAATGATAATGCACATCTATATGCTTACTTCTCTGATATTGTACAGGATTTTCACTTATTCGCAAAATAAAATTGGAATAAGATAATTACTTAAATATGATAACCAAATGGCTTGTCTACACGATAGTGTTAGAGCCATATACTCAGCCTCTGTTGTTAAAACTGCAACACCGTTCTGCTGTTTAGATGTCCAAGTAACCACCGCTTGTCTATATAGACCAAAATAATCACTATAAGAGAGCCTATCAGTGTGTGAACTTGCGTATGATGCATCGCTGTAAATATATAATTTAGCAAATATTGCACATCGGCAATACACAACACAAAAAAATACAAAACTGACATAAGTATGCCAAAACATAGACGGCCTCGAACTTTACCTGCTGAAAAACTCTCATAATTATTGTGCAGTTCCTGGCCAAGAGAGCGCAAAATACCCTTTTTTACGGAGCCAGTTGTCTAAACTTGCAACACCTATAGTTGTAACCTACAAAATGAACTTGGTGATTCCACCAAAATTTTTAAACTTAAAAAAAAATTATTAAAGTATTAACTACAATTAAAAATGTTGTCTACTACGGTTACACAAGTTTCGGTTGTTCCGGTGTCAACCTTCGGGCCTTCGACGTCGCTCAGACGGCAGTTAGGGGGTGGATAGCTTACAAAAATTCCGGAAATAGTAGACAAATAAATAGGCGCCAACTGGGTCTATATAGTGGCCAAACTATGATCCTATTTCCCCAAAAACCCAGTAAATGAGGAAAGAAATAAAAGACAAACCTCAACTTATGTTCCTTTATAAAGAAAAAAATATTTAACAGACTAATTACCTGCTTAGGTAATCAACAAAAAAAAGGAGGAAATTAAAAAGAAAATTTACACTGTATATGTATATGCATAACCCAAAAAAAATTAATAAATGTATCAAAGTATGGAACGGTTCGTCGTTAGCTTGGTACCAGGCATGACGCTTGCGCAAAACATTAATTTCCACCTTACATAAAAAAAATATAATATAATAGTTAACTTAAATATTGTGCATCACCGTACCTATACTACTTCATATATTATAAAAACAGTAAACTTATAATCTTTATAATCTTATAACCCTCTCCAAATTGGAAGGCGATATCTGCTTAACTTTTGGTTAAGACCAAACTACCCAAAAGAAAATTATTAAACCATGAAATTTTATAATTAAGTATAATTCATAGAACTAAATAAAAATATCAAAAAAAAATAATAAAAATACAACATATAAAGGACTTTAGACAGAGGTTATTTAATTAAACTCCCAGATTGGAAGAGGTTACTTAATCTCTGCCCCCACACGGGTCTTCTGAGATTGCTTAACTTATAGTTAAGTCTTGACCATTTAATAATGAATAAATTGAAAAAAAGTAAAATTATGGCAGTAGCCCTTAATAACTGAAGAATTACAACTTAAACGTGGAAGCAGTCCAAGTGTTCTGCGACCCGAAGAATTACTACATCAGCATTAAGTGCTTAAATTAAGTAAAACTTTAAAATATTAATCAATTAAACGATGTAACATTTGATAATACTTAAGTAATGAGTGAAAGAACCTTAGAACATTCTGTGCTCAAAAGTATATATAATGTTGAGAATACCTTGACAACATTCGGTTGAAAGTGAATGTATAGTTTAACAAAGCACGCATGAAACCTTCAATATAACGTATAAGAAAAACCTGATAGTAGGGTGTCTTCTTTCACAGCATTCCCATCTTCCTATCCAGAACAAGAAACATTCTTGTAAATCTAGCTACAAGTAAACTAGGTGGCTAGCATACCAATGTTCTGTGTCCCCTCGATGAGTCCACGATGAAACCGTTGAACTCCGGACGATATAACCCTCTGTGTACAACTGTTGAAATCCTGGGTCAACAATCCCTTGGGTCAAACTGTCGTCGAATCCTGGGCTAACAACCCCCTGGGTTAAACCCTTAAAATATTACAAAGAAAAATGTCAATACACATTGACTCAAGTATCCCGAACTATAGGATTACCCAAAAATGTACATAAACTAGAAAATATTCAGTATCTAGGATAAAGAAAAACTACATTGGCTCAACAGTGAGTCATAAACAGTATTATGAGCTCCAATAATTAAAATTCTGTTACACATGGTTGGTAACATAACCTAATATATACAAAACATACCTTTTTCGTAAAGGGTTAACTTGGTAGCCTTTCAAGGATGAGAACCACGTGAGATGATTCACAGCACAACAATATTCCACACTCCAAATGCTGTGAACTCCCGATTATTGCGTTAAAATCCTATATTAGATATGGGCTGGACCAATGACCATGGGAATTTACCAATTCACTAAAATTCCCCTCAAAATACGAAATGTCCATTTACCCACAATTAACCATGAAATAGAATCTAAAATCCCCTTTAATTAGGGTAAGCCGATGGGGCTAAATATTAAGAAAATTCTATTTCGACACAAAAATCGTCTCTCGTGACTGAATAACCACTGACAGAAAAAAAACAATACGTCAGCCGTCCAAAATGGCCGAAATCCCTTTCCGATAAATGTCAAGTGGGTTCAGAAATTCATCCTCAAGAATTCCCCACTATATAACTTAACAGACCATTTACGAAAGGTACCCTAAAAACTATATTTATATACAGTATAACTACATTTGGGAAACTGTTCCCGACAAAAAATTAACACAACAGCGATCGCAAAACAAAATCCCTCACGACTTAAAATCGCTCATTGTGAAACTACCTTACTTCGGGGTCTGAGCCCGATATTAGAACGTACTACAAACATGACACTTGTCGGTGTTCTGTCGTCAAATGACGTTCATGTCATTCACTGTCATAATTAATAAACATTAACCTAACCAAAAATAAACAAGAAAATCTTAAAGAATGGTATCGTAAATAATTAATTACCCAAAGGTGAGACTATAATACATAATATGTATAAATTTACAACGAAACTTGGTCTATTTTTAGGAGAATCTGGCAAATTAAAACAGTGAACACTACACCGCAAATATGACCAATGTACAAAGTATTATACTAGGGGTGAGCTACCATCCTTTTACTTAGTGATGAGATGAAATAAATTATAAAATGATGTCCGAAAGTTAGAATACAGGTGAAATTAGTTAATGACAAAAATAATAGTGATATCATCAATACGATTTTACCCTTTTTTTCGTATGATTAACCAGGTAAGCCAAAACAATTTTATTAATTCGTGGGGCCAAAAATGAACGTTACAGATTCCCCCCTTACTTCAAGAGAATTCACTCAGGTGAATTCTCACCAGCGCTAGCTGTCTTCAAATCTTTAATATTCCAAGTCCCTTTGTCATTACCTTTTTCGTCCATTAAAACATATGTCCACGGAGATACCTTTTTCTTAACTAAATAGGGACCAACCCATCGAGGTGCTAGTTTCTTAGTATAGTACCGCGCAGCATCAGAAGAAACAAAATTCTTACGCCAAACCAATTGATGAGGAAGCAATTCCTCCCTACGTCGCCGAAGATTATAAACCCTTTCGTTTTTCTGCGAAGCTTTATCTAGTCGTTCCCTGACGTCCTTAAACAAATCATCAAATGCCATGTTATTCTCAACATTATTAATACCAATGTCAGCAGAACAATCTCTCAGTTTATCTTTAATTGCAAATTCGCTACCCTTGATAGTAAGGAGTCTGTTTAGTAGACTCGTTAAAAGAAGTACGTATAGCACAAGTCACTTTTGCTAAGTCAACGTCCCACTTTCGATGATTATCAGAAACATACATAGCCAACATCGTTTTTAAAGTCCTATTATACCTTTCAGTAGGATTCGCCTGAGGATGATAATGGGCGTTAAACCGTACCGAAACTTCATACTCCTTCATCAATGAAGAGAACGCTCCCGAAGTAAACTGTGGACCATTATCGCAAAGCAACAAACGCGGAATACCAAACAACAAAAATACCCCCTCTTCAATTCGTTTAGCTACTATTGGTGCAGTAGAGGATTTCAAAGGAAAAGTAAGCGTAAACTTGGTGAACAGATCGACAACGACTAAGATGAATCTATTGCCAGCCATGGATCGAGGTAGTGGACCTATCAAGTCAGTAGAAATAATTTCCCAAGGACGAGTAGCTCTGGGTTGGGGTGTCATATGTCCTTTAGGGCCACTCTGGTCAACCTTATGCGCTGCACAAACCGAACAATTCCTAACAAACGCAGCCACATCTGACCTAAGTTTGGGCCAATAAAACCTTTCACTAACACGCTTAAAAGTTTTCAACACACCCATATGTCCAGCTAAAGGCAAATCATGCAATTGTTGCATAACCCCTCGCCTATCCCCTTTAGGAACAACTTCTTTCCAATCGTCAGCAACATCTCCTAAAGTCTTATAATTTGTTCTAATGTGTTTGAATAGTTTACCATCAATGACTCGCCACTGTGAGTACTTTATAGGGTGTTTTAACACCTTATCTATCATACCACTGTACCAACGATCTTTAACAACAAAAACCTCACTAATCTCAACATCCGGTATAGCCCTAGACAAAGTATCCGGCACAACATGATCTTTACCCTTGCGATGAACAATCTTAAAGTCGTATTGTTGGAGTTTGACACTCCATCTGGCTAATCGACCAGCAGGGTCCTTTAGATTTTGTAACCAAACCAGGGAATAATGATCGGTGATTACTGTAAATGAGACACCCTCCAAATACGGTCTAAGTTTCTCTACTGCCCATAGAACAGCCAAACATTCACGCTCCGTAGTGGAATAAACACGTTCCTGCTTAGTCAACGAACGACTCAAATAACTAATTACTCGATCCCCATCTGGATGAATCTGAACGAGGACAGCACCGAGTCCATAACCACTAGCATCACAATGAACTTCAAATGGAAAATTATAATCAGGACAACTTAGCACAGGGGCCTTCACCAAACATTCCTTAATCTTATTAAATGAAACATCACATTCTGGTGTCCAGCTAAACTTCCTACCCTTACGCAACAAAGCCGTAATTGGTGAAATCAAAGTGGAAAAATCGGGAATAAACCTGCGGTACCATGAGAAAGTTCCTATCACACCACGAACATCTTTAACACATTTAGGCGTAGGTAACAACAACATAGCCTTGACCTTGTCAGGATCCACATGAAGTCCAGTCCCATCTATAACATACCCTAAATACTTCAATTGGGGACGACAAAAATAACACTTATCCCAACTAACAGTCAAATTGGCTTCCCTAATACGCCTAAAAACTTCCTCTAAAATAACCAAATGTTCCTCGAAGGTCTGAGTAACAATTACTACATCGTCTAGATAGGTGAAAACGTTAGGTTCCAGCTCGGGTCCAAGAACTTGATCAATAAGGCGTTGCCACGTCGCAGGGGCATTATGGAGTCCAAAGGGCATTCGGTTAAACTGAAATAACCCACGTCCAGGGACAGTAAAAGCTGTAAAAGGCCTTGAAGACTCAGCCACCTTTACCTGCCAATATGCAGATTTGATATCCAAGGTGGATAAATAATGGGCATTACGAAGTTTGTCCAAAGTATTGGTAATATAAGGAAGAGGGTAACTATCCCTTTCAGTTACAGCGTTCAACTTGCGATAATCCACGCAAAAGCGAAAAGTACCATCCTTCTTCTTCACCAGTAAAATCGGCGAACTCCACGGGCTGTTAGATTTCTCAATAACACCAAGACGAAGCATTTCATCCAACTCCTTATCAATATGTTCCTGCATCACTGGAGAAACTGGGTAATATCTTTGTTTAATGGGTGGAGAATGACAAACAATTGTGTGTTCAGCAACATTGGAACACCCTAAACTAGTCCCCATTAAAACTTTATTATGCTCAATTACAGCATCCAAACGAGCTTTCTGCAAATCACTAAGCGTAAAACTGCTCCTAAGATGATCTACTGTGGCAATATCAATGGAAGACTCTGAAAAATGCCACTCATTATGTCTAAGATCTGGTACAACCCCCATTATTCTCCAAAAATCAGCACCCAAAATAAGAACATGTGGAACATCTAACACTACTAAAACAGGAATAATCTTCACTTGATCTCGAAGGGCAAATGGAACCAAACACTCACCAATACACTCACACATCTGTCCATTCGCAACCCTACAACTAGTTTTCTTCGAAGTATCAACTTCTAAACCTAAAGTCTGTAAAAGTTTCCAACCAGTACTACCTACAATAGTCTTCGACGCACCCGAATCCAAAAGACCTAATAACTCAACACCAAGTACGTTTACCTTAAGGTAGGGCCTTTCATCATCCCTAGCATGATCCAAAATATAGTCAAGAATGGGTTGAACTTTAGTCGAACGTTGTACAGCACTACTCTTTCGACCAGTTAAGAGCGCCTGACTTCGTTTCCCTGGTTACACCTTGGACAAGTCCTCACTGTATAACCTTCACGCTGACATTTAAAACATTTCAGCTGCTTGGGAAGAAGACAACCAATTGCTCGATGCCCAGGTTTCTTACACCGATAACATACAACTGACGACTCTTTACCAATCGACATACTATCTACCTCCAAACGATCTACTTGACGTGTGTCAACATCGACGAAAGCCAAATCTCTTTCTAACACATTACCTCTTCGACTGTTAGGCTCAACATAGCTATTTATAGCATCGCGTCTATCCTCCATACGACGACATACTTGTCTCAACTCCTCTACAGTACTAGGAAGTGGATCTCTCAATCTATCTTGATAAAAAGGGTGTAAATTCTTAATAATAATTGACATTTTTGCATTTTCAGGCACAAAACATCCCAACCTACTAAAATAACTAGACATAACAGCAAGATAAACACCTATAGACTCAGACGAATGTTGTGTCCTTTTCCTGAGTTCATCAAACAAATCATCAGTATGATGTGCAGTTAAATACTCTCGTTTGAACTCATCTTTTAATTCACACCAACTGTGAGCACGAAGCCTGACATCCTTGTAGAATTGATAAGCTTTGTCGGAAAACAAATCAACACCTGAATCTAACAATATTTCTGATGGAACATGGCGAGCGATACGAAGTTCTTCTACTCGTTCGAAAAAAGCTGTAATGGACAAAGACCTAGATGATCCAGAAAACTTTTCTAATCCCCACTTATGTGGCGGTACCATTTTAGAATTCAGGCTATGAGATATATTAGCCTGCGAAATATTAGTTTGTGAAATATTAGCCTGAGAAGAAGCATGTGGAATACTAACAACAGGAGACGAAGTAGCAGCATTTTGCACACCATTCAAAAATTGTCCATCTAGATTACTGGTCACGACACTCAATGCAGCTGGTACAATAGCATCTTTACTAGGAGGTGGTCGCGATTTCGTCTGAAACTCATCATGCAAACTAATCAATTTGGTCAATATTTCTGTTCTTTTGCCTTCAAGTGTTACATCTCCAGCAGTATCCATTTGATCAAACCTATTCCATGTGTGTGACAACTTACTCTGCAGTTTCTGAGTCTCGCTGACATTATTACTCCCACTATAACTACTTAACAAAGCGTCTAACTCCACACACTTCCTGGAAAGAGCAGCCTCATCATCAGCAAACTTACAAGGATAACTAGGGTACTTAAAACTATCACCAGCTTTTTCCATACGCAGAGCCATAGAAAGTTGAGATCGCATCTCTTCTGCGGTGCCAACATTGAGACCTCTAAAGCGAAGTTCCCACTCAAGCTCCTCTTTCTCCAAACGATTAATAAACATTTTACGAGCCATCTTAATATCAAACTCATAAACTCGATATAAATAAAAGTTCCAAAATATACAATATATAGTACAAAAATAATAATAAAGTCAAAATTTCAACTATAATACACAATTAGTTGACTTTCTTTAAATACTCAAAATTCAAATAGTAAAAATCATTTAAAAAGGTGAATCAATGAATCAAATTGGTACACTATTCAGTTCTTACAACAAATGGTAAATGCATATACATATACTCAATTCTATCAGCATGAAAATTATCTAAGACTTATATTCATCAAAAAGCCAAGGTAATTACTCAAAATATAATATTTTAAACACGACGGCCCCACGTTGGGCGCCAAAAATGTAACCTACAAAATGAACTTGGTGATTCCACCAAAATTTTTAAACTTAAAAAAAAATTATTAAAGTATTAACTACAATTAAAAATGTTGTCTACTACGGTTACACAAGTTTCGGTTGTTCCGGTGTCAACCTTCGGGCCTTCGACGTCGCTCAGACGGCAGTTAGGGGGTGGATAGCTTACAAAAATTCCGGAAATAGTAGACAAATAAATAGGCGCCAACTGGGTCTATATAGTGGCCAAACTATGATCCTATTTCCCCAAAAACCCAGTAAATGAGGAAAGAAATAAAAGACAAACCTCAACTTATGTTCCTTTATAAAGAAAAAAATATTTAACAGACTAATTACCTGCTTAGGTAATCAACAAAAAAAAGGAGGAAATTAAAAAGAAAATTTACACTGTATATGTATATGCATAACCCAAAAAAAAATTAATAAATGTATCAAAGTATGGAACGGTTCGTCGTTAGCTTGGTACCAGGCATGACGCTTGCGCAAAACATTAATTTCCACCTTACATAAAA
Source organism: Psylliodes chrysocephalus (assembly GCA_927349885.1). Lineage (NCBI taxonomy): Eukaryota > Metazoa > Arthropoda > Insecta > Coleoptera > Chrysomelidae > Psylliodes > Psylliodes chrysocephalus. The sequence goes on from OV651817.1 coordinate 76,991,925, forward strand.
AAAATATAATATAATAGTTAACTTAAATATTGTGCATCACCGTACCTATACTACTTCATATATTATAAAAACAGTAAACTTATAATCTTTATAATCTTATAACCCTCTCCAAATTGGAAGGCGATATCTGCTTAACTTTTGGTTAAGACCAAACTACCCAAAAGAAAATTATTAAACCATGAAATTTTATAATTAAGTATAATTCATAGAACTAAATAAAAATATCAAAAAAAAATAATAAAAATACAACATATAAAGGACTTTAGACAGAGGTTATTTAATTAAACTCCCAGATTGGAAGAGGTTACTTAATCTCTGCCCCCACACGGGTCTTCTGAGATTGCTTAACTTATAGTTAAGTCTTGACCATTTAATAATGAATAAATTGAAAAAAAGTAAAATTATGGCAGTAGCCCTTAATAACTGAAGAATTACAACTTAAACGTGGAAGCAGTCCAAGTGTTCTGCGACCCGAAGAATTACTACATCAGCATTAAGTGCTTAAATTAAGTAAAACTTTAAAATATTAATCAATTAAACGATGTAACATTTGATAATACTTAAGTAATGAGTGAAAGAACCTTAGAACATTCTGTGCTCAAAAGTATATATAATGTTGAGAATACCTTGACAACATTCGGTTGAAAGTGAATGTATAGTTTAACAAAGCACGCATGAAACCTTCAATATAACGTATAAGAAAAACCTGATAGTAGGGTGTCTTCTTTCACAGCATTCCCATCTTCCTATCCAGAACAAGAAACATTCTTGTAAATCTAGCTACAAGTAAACTAGGTGGCTAGCATACCAATGTTCTGTGTCCCCTCGATGAGTCCACGATGAAACCGTTGAACTCCGGACGATATAACCCTCTGTGTACAACTGTTGAAATCCTGGGTCAACAATCCCTTGGGTCAAACTGTCGTCGAATCCTGGGCTAACAACCCCCTGGGTTAAACCCTTAAAATATTACAAAGAAAAATGTCAATACACATTGACTCAAGTATCCCGAACTATAGGATTACCCAAAAATGTACATAAACTAGAAAATATTCAGTATCTAGGATAAAGAAAAACTACATTGGCTCAACAGTGAGTCATAAACAGTATTATGAGCTCCAATAATTAAAATTCTGTTACACATGGTTGGTAACATAACCTAATATATACAAAACATACCTTTTTCGTAAAGGGTTAACTTGGTAGCCTTTCAAGGATGAGAACCACGTGAGATGATTCACAGCACAACAATATTCCACACTCCAAATGCTGTGAACTCCCGATTATTGCGTTAAAATCCTATATTAGATATGGGCTGGACCAATGACCATGGGAATTTACCAATTCACTAAAATTCCCCTCAAAATACGAAATGTCCATTTACCCACAATTAACCATGAAATAGAATCTAAAATCCCCTTTAATTAGGGTAAGCCGATGGGGCTAAATATTAAGAAAATTCTATTTCGACACAAAAATCGTCTCTCGTGACTGAATAACCACTGACAGAAAAAAAAACAATACGTCAGCCGTCCAAAATGGCCGAAATCCCTTTCCGATAAATGTCAAGTGGGTTCAGAAATTCATCCTCAAGAATTCCCCACTATATAACTTAACAGACCATTTACGAAAGGTACCCTAAAAACTATATTTATATACAGTATAACTACATTTGGGAAACTGTTCCCGACAAAAAATTAACACAACAGCGATCGCAAAACAAAATCCCTCACGACTTAAAATCGCTCATTGTGAAACTACCTTACTTCGGGGTCTGAGCCCGATATTAGAACGTACTACAAACATGACACTTGTCGGTGTTCTGTCGTCAAATGACGTTCATGTCATTCACTGTCATAATTAATAAACATTAACCTAACCAAAAATAAACAAGAAAATCTTAAAGAATGGTATCGTAAATAATTAATTACCCAAAGGTGAGACTATAATACATAATATGTATAAATTTACAACGAAACTTGGTCTATTTTTAGGAGAATCTGGCAAATTAAAACAGTGAACACTACACCGCAAATATGACCAATGTACAAAGTATTATACTAGGGGTGAGCTACCATCCTTTTACTTAGTGATGAGATGAAATAAATTATAAAATGATGTCCGAAAGTTAGAATACAGGTGAAATTAGTTAATGACAAAAATAATAGTGATATCATCAATACGATTTTACCCTTTTTTTCGTATGATTAACCAGGTAAGCCAAAACAATTTTATTAATTCGTGGGGCCAAAAATGAACGTTACATTGTGTCATATCAAAGTTAGTACACGAAGCGGACGCTAGCCTGGTATGTGTAGTACTGTCATAACCTGTGTAATGAGCCTGTTATGGTTAGTAACGTTTATGTGTTTACTTAAATTTTGGCAAAAAAAGATATATATTAAGTATAAGGGGTTAAGAAAAGGTCCATTATTTCTCACACGTCAATTTTAATTGGCGACCGGTTTCGAAGCTATTGCTTCATCATTAGGCACACCTTAATGGAATGTCAAGGAGTCAGTAGTAATAAAAACAATTATAAAAGTATGAACGGACATTAACATATACAAAGTAACAGAAAAAAACACAAAAGAAAATTAAACAATGACCTTAACTCACCTTGACTATTTCCATAAAGGAAGTGCTACATAAAGTTTAACAAAACGAGTTAAAAAAGTCAGAAAAGTCATGTAATACCTACAATAGTATTTTTTTAAATATATTTTAAGGTTAGGTTAAACCGCGAGATGTCTGATTGAATAAATTAATTAAAACACCTGTAAGACAATTATTAACTAAACAACACAAAATAGTTTTTTACAAGCAAAAACAGTTAAAAAAAATTTAAAGAATAGACGTTAATTACAAAATGAAAAGTAAAGAGTAAAAAGTAAAAATTATCAGACTCCCATGACATCGATCTAGATTTTTAACGAATCAGTGCAGTAAACTGTAAATTTTAAATTTAGCGAATAAATAGTGTACTAAAAAAGTTGTTATTTACTGAAAGTGAGTATAGGTGGCGGTGGCACAATTTATTGATAGTAAAAATATTAAATTGGAATGAGAAAGTAAAAAATACTAATAAGAAAAATAGAACACTAAACAAGAAAATATGAAAATTCATATGTAAAAGTGAAAATTGAAGCAGATAATCAAAAGAAAAATTACTGTTACAGGAAAACGGAAAATGAGTTGACAAGTACGAATGTCAAAAAAGTCAAATTTTGGCGTATGACAACCACGTGGGAGAATTTAAATAAGCCAATTAAGGGAACATTAATATGAAAGATGCGAGTGGGCAAAAATTAATGGAAACAGAGAAGAAATCTAAATTGGGAGAGAGTTGATTTGTGGTAAGTAACTGATTGAAGATCAAATGAGTGGGGGTACAGGTCAGAAATTAATTTAAATAAAAGCAGAAAACGTTGGGGTACTAATAAATTGAATTTGTGCATTCAGAGAGCAAGAGTGACCAGATTTAATATTTTTTAAAATTTCCAGGTTCTCAAAGTTACTCAGAAAGAATTTATTAGAAGTCATATGCAAAATGTCGAAGCCAATGCTAGAATCAAAATCGTGACCAGTGTCTAACAAATGAGTAGTAAAGTGAGAAAAACCAGTAGTGTTAGTGTGCTCTTTCAGGCGTATTTTAAAATTACGAAAGGTCCTTCCCACATATGAGCATGGACAGTTTAAACAAGTTAGTTTGTAAACACCAGACTGATCCATAGGATCAATTTTATCCTTATTCCTAACAAAGAGGCTACTGATGAAGTTGGACGTTCTAAAGCTAATTCTGAAGGAATCTTTGAACAAGTTGGCTATGCGAGTGTAACCCGTTTGAAAATCATTAGCTATATCTGAGGGCTTACTTATTTTAAGATAGTTGTATTTCATTAGGTTAGGTATGCCAGAGTCTCTTTGAATTACCAAAAGTATTTTACATTCTCAGGGATCAGTTGTTCGTAGTTTGTTATGAATGTTAAATACCACAGATCTGTTCTGTATTTTACTTTACGTCATTTATCAGAGTAAGGTAAGTAATCTACGTGTACTTGTGTCCTTTTGAATTTTTGGTAAAGTTTGTTTTTCTCTGATATGCATTTTCTAATTTATTTTCTGGGTACGAATTTGTCAGTACACTTTAAAGCAATATTGTGAATATGTTGTTCACTAACGTTAACGTATTCACTGCTTGATATAAAAGACCAGTCGGTTTATGCCAAAAATGTATTTATCTCCATGAAATTTGCCTTATGAAACTGATATGCAAGAATAAAACTGCTCATTGATCATCTGTGATTGGTTTGTAATTCTTCTGACTGATTTTTCTAATTCTAATTCACTGATTTCAATACAAATTTTTAGACTTTCATAAAAAGAGCATAATAATACAAATCCTTGTGTGGTAAACCTCATATTTCGATACTATTTTGTCCGTGGCATCGAAACCGCTGCAATGTCGTATTGAAATTGCAATCATGTAACAAAAGTATGATAATCCTGAAGGATTATTTACTAGTACGAGTCTAAAAGGCAAGAAAATCGTAAAAAAGAAAAACGCCATAAAAAATTTATTATAACCGCTGCTGTTTGTCATCCTTTTCTGCTGAATGCGACGATGTTCTGACCCAGTTTCTCCCTTTTGAAAGCGCAACCCTATAACTCCCGTTTATAATCTTATATGGAGGTTTTACCACGTTGAAAATTCAGTTTCCATTTACTCCGGTATCGCGAGATATTTGGGAACTCTCATCTGTACATTTCACAGTGTCGCTTCGGTGCAACGTGATAATTCGAGAATTGTTCCCTTTCGAATGGGTCTTTGTTAGAGTTACGACAGAAGTAATTTTATCTTGAATAGACCGTTTTTTACTTGTGGAAAACCTGAACGCTCTATCTGTCCAGCAGTGGCTCTAAAATCCTAAAATCGGTGTTCCCTGTAAAGCTTATCTCTACAAGCTCATAAATTCAACAATGTATTGCTTGTTTCTAAACAGCTGGCCACTCGAACTTACACATATAGACCGGGAGGTAACGACATAAATTTTCTGGTCATTTTCGCAAGTTTAATTTTTTTTATATGAGTTATGCAAGTAATATGTAACTCTAATATGAACGTCTTCCGACGCTACCGTACGACAGGGGGTTGCAGGAGGGTTGCAATTACAGTAAAAAAATTATAAAAAAAAATCATTTTCGCATGCATGAAACTTTTTGTACACGTTAATTTAAAGAAATAAAATTTAGAAAATGTCGTCTTCCACCTGAATTTCACGACAAAATACGTCTTCCACCCACCTAAATAAGCAAAAAAAAAATGAAAAAAAAAATTATATTCGCAAAGCTGAAATTAAGTGTGATGCTTATTTTTATAATAAGAAAACTAAAAATAATAGTCTTCCATCGATACAGTACAACAAAGGTCGTCTTCCAAGCTGATAAATTCCAAAACAGAACTTTTATTTTTAAAATTTTATTAAGCAAAAATACACTTTAATGGATATTTAAGACGACTCTGAACTAATGCCTACACTAAAGCTTCCTCAAATAACAATAATAAGAATAACGTTTTACTCCTATTTATAAACTAAAATGATTATTTAGCAAAGATAATTTAATTATGACATAAAAGAGTCTATTATGTTCACAATATATAAATCCTCCCTGCTTAAGTTTTAAAAAATATGGAGTTATTTTTCAAAACATCTTCTGAGGGATTTTCTAATTTAATTTCTTCGTTTTTTTCTTCTATATCTTCCTAAAAGTTGTCTTTTATATTTAATTAGTATTAAAATAAATATGCAAATAAAAATTGCAAAAATTGTTCCAAAATTCCTTGAATAGTTACAATTATTTTGAATTTCTTTAATTGGCCTTAATTGTTTAGAAATTTGATTAATTTCATATAATTCATTAAAATATAATTTAGTATAGGTATAAGAAAATTGATAATATTTTGAAGTTTTGAAATTTTCTTCATGTCGAGCTTTGGTAGAATGAAAGGCTTTCCTACTCAATTAAATGTTGTTGATATATATCTTCTTTCGTTGGTCCAAATTTCACAAGATTTTGGTATTTTGATTAATACAGGTGACCCTATATAGATATACTGGTTACTGTTACATTTTGAAAGAATTTGTTCAGGTTTTGACTTTATCGACTGCGATTTATTCGAATACTGATTCTTCTAAATTAACAGTTAAAATATTACAATTTGTCAAAGTTTTTTTTTTTCAAGAAGTTGGTGAGTACTATTATCTCTGGGGATGAAATTCTGTAGACAATAACACATTTCTTCAAGGGATGGGACATTCTTCTCGTTCAAACTGTATCTTGATGTTTTCGTGCACAATAGGGGAATAAAGGTGTATATATTTTTTGGTTTTGGATAATTGGGAATAAATGATAAAATTCAAAGGTATTGCTGTTAAAAATAGGAAACTGTATTGCAAAAATTAACTTAGATTCTGAAATTGATACTTTTGTTCCTAAGAACTGATAATACGTTAATAAATTTGTAAATTTCGGAATTTGATCAACATTATATATTTTATGTAAATATTTTATAATGTTTTTTTGCAAATTTTGCAAAGGTTATGGCATTTTCTAAATTATCTATAAAATAAATGGCCATTTGACAATCTAAATCAATTTGTCATGTAATAGCCTGAAAACTAATATAACTTTTAAGTATATCGATTCTATTATAAATAGCTGCTTGAATTTTTTACATATCAACGTTAAATTTTTCTTGAATTATGCTTAAGATTGTGATTGATTTAGTATATTGATTAACAAGCCTTTTGTACAACGAAATTTGAAGATTTGTTTCACTGATAATATTTTTTTGATTTACTTCTTTCTTCGTCATCAGAATCAAGATTCCCAAATACCCATTTGTTAATTTTTCCAATTGCATTTATTATTAGAGCTCTTTTATGTCTTACATGAGGAATTAAATTAATATTTTTTTTTTCTGAAGAGTAATTATTAGATATTCTGTTCTTGTTAACATATTTTGCGATAAGCTATGATAAGATATAGGATTAGTTGCATTAACATGAACTATACTATGTTTTATCGATTCAAAATGATTAACTAAATTATTAACTTATTTAACTACTTCTTCTAAATCTAAATAATGTAAAAATGTATGTTTGAAATATATAAGTTTAGCGTTTCCTAACTGAATGGGAAGCATAAAATTTTCAATCGGAGTGATCTGTATATCAGAAGATGTACTATGTATTTGCTATACATAAATGACTTGTAGAACTTGTACTTGGAACAGCGTCGTTACCAAAATGGATTTCATTTTCGTTGGTATCCTGTAAAAATTTTTATAAATTATTTTTCGATCTTCTAACAGTACTTTTATGATAAGTTCTCTTATCCGTTTTTATTAAAATACCTTTATCTTCAATTAAATTTTCCTTTTTAAATTTTAGTAATTTTTTACTGCTTGATTTTATTTTGACAAAACATGAATTTTGATTGGAATAGTTATCTAGTTCAGATCTCTTTTTATTTAATTTGTTTATTAAATTTTCTTTTACTTCTTCGTTACGTTGTTTAATTTTGTTATACATCTGTTTACTAATTTGTTTATAATCTTGTACATAATTAGAAATCATTAAGTGATCGTCTAAATCAAAGGGATTTGGATTATCAATGTGTCCTTTAATTATTTCAAATGGAGTGAACTTTGTCACTGAATATTATTATAACAAAATACAGATTTTTTAATTAGTCGATCTAGTGTGAAATGTTTGTTTTCTTCTTGTAAACATCTATAATGTTCTAATAGACTTGAATGAAACCGTTCCACTGTGGAATTTGAATTATTATTTTTTTACAGTAGTGATCTATAGTTGGATATGGTGTAGTTTACAAAAATCTTCTAAATCAAAATTTTTTTAATTCTGTCACACTGTCGGTAGTAATTTTTTGTGGTAGTCCGAGATGTGAAATGTGAAAAAGAGTTTTTCTACGACTGATATCCCTGTCATACAATCTAGGGAATACGCCTGACCATATCGAGAAAAAGAATCAATTATAGTCAAATCTAATTTACTAGAAATGTAAAATATATCTAAATGTATGTGTTTAAAGGGTTTTGTTGCAGTGGGAGTCAAATCAAATTTTACTACTGGTGGATTTCGATCACATTTATTCTTTAAGCGTATTTGACCGTTATTAATTAAATTTTCAATATCATTAGCCATTCTAGCCAATAATATCTGGAACTAGTGCTAAGCTATTTCATTTCATTTGTACTACAAAAGTACAATATATTTGGTTTTTAAAAATTTGAAAGATTAGTCTATTTTGAAATTTATTAAAGAATTTTATGAATTCTTCATTGTGTTCTATATTTAATTTTTCTTCAAAGAGGTAGTTATTTTGCAAAAAATTTTAATTAATAATTTTTTTAATAATATCCTATATGGCCAAAGAATGATTTGAGATTTGATGTATATTTTTTGTATTTTAATAAAATTAAATTTAAAAGAAGATATATGAGTATGTGTTAAATTAAACTAGGTTTATCCCTGTCATTGTAGTACCTAATACTTTTTGAATTTTGTTCCTTTTCTCTAAAAATTTAAATAACATTTAAATTTTATTTTCTTCCTGTTACATTTATATGTATCTGGTGTTTTCATTTTAGTCTTAATTTTATTATTAGGTAATTTGTTAAAAAATTTTATAAGAAGCTCTATAAAAATTCCAATAAAATACATATATTTTGTGCTTCTAAATTTACTTACTTTAACTAGAGAAATTATAAATACTCCATTCAAACTTATTTCTAATTTATATTGCAAATAATTAATGTATTGCATACTTTTAAATCTACAACAGAATTTTATCGTATTTACTAAAATTTACTAAAATTTTGACGGTAAAATGTGCAGTTATAGTAATTGAATGAATAATTAATAACATAAATATTAACTTCGTAATAGTTCTTTTAACATTTTACACCAATGATCATTTTTCGAAAACGTAAAGATACTACGCCCTAGCTGACGAGAACACTTTTATCAGCTTGGAAGACGACCTTTGTTGTGTTTTATTGGTGGACGATTATTATTTTTATTTTTCTTACTATAAAAATAAGCATTACACTTGGTTTCACCTTTCAACTATAATTTTTTTTTATTATTTTTTACGCCTATTTATGTGGATGGAAGACGTACTTTGTTGTACAATTCAGGTGGAAGACGACATTTTCTAATATTTTTATGTTCATATCAACGTGTACACCAAGTTTCGTCCATGCGAAAATAATTTTTTTTTATAATTTTTTTACTGGAATTGCAACCCTCTCACAACGCCCTGTCGTACAACTGGAATGGAAGACGATGATTTTACTGTTAGATGCTATTTAAATAACTCATATTCAAAAAATAAAGCTTGCGAAAATGGTTTATTGAAATCTGTCATTACCTCCCGGACCAATAGAGATTTTTAGGCAACATTTAAAGTTCAATATTTTCAATAGGAATGCAAATTTTTGAACAGGGCTTGTAGATTTTAAGAACTAGTTTGTTTCGAAATAAGCTGCATGACGCATATTTATCATAGGACTATACGAGGTCTGTAAATTAAGTAATGAGACTGGCAATGTTGCGTTTGATCTGGCAACACAGTTCGAGTCATTTGGTTGTGCGTAGCGATTGTTTTTGTGAAACAGTTTTTTCTATTGTGTTCTAAAAATGAATGACATCAATTTCGAGCAACGGTGTGCTATCAGGTTTTGCTTCAGACTTGGGCACAGTGCAACGGACACTCTTCTGAAACTTCAGCAGGCCTACGGAGATAGTGTTTTGTCAAGGGTCCAGGTTTTTCGGTGGTTTAAGGCATTTTCAGAAGGATTGAAGATGAACCACGAAGCGGAAGGACTTCATCTTCAAAGAGTTTATACCCCAAGGTCAAACGGTCAATCAGCACTTTTACCGAGAGGTTCTTAAAAGACTTCGAAAAAGGATCATTCGTGTGAGACCAAACATCAAGAACAAGTGGGTGTTGCATCACGATAATGCTCCTTGTCACACAGCAATTTCAATAAACGAGTTTTTGGCCAGTAAAAACATTTCTGTAGCTCCTCAGCCTCCTTATTCGCCTGACTTGAGTCTTTGTGACTTTTTTCTCTTCCCAAAGTTGAAAAGTCACCTCAAGGGAAATCATTTTGGGACAGTCGAAAAAATTCAAACGGCTGTAACCGACCAGCTGAAGGTTATTTCAGTATCGGAGTTCCAACACTGCTATGAGGAGAAGTTATTTTGAAGGTGACAATATTGAATTGTAATTCTTTTTGCATAAAAATTTTTAAAAAAATCAGTCTCATTACTTAATTTACAGACGTCGTAGTTTTATTATATACGGGGTGATCAATGAAGTCATGCAAAAAATCAAAAAGTTTGGATGACTGAAATTTCGGTAAACAATTTTTTTGGTCGTTGCAACATGATTCATTACTAAGGTACTCAGTTTTTGGATTAGGGCTCTTAGGCCTTGTATACACTGCTAAACATAAAATTTGGGTAGCAAAAAGTTTAAAATACTATAACCTAAAATTGGATTGACGGTTTTTGAAGATTTTTGCGGATTTGGAGTCGATAATAGACCAGAACGTAGCGACAAGAACAAGTTTATTACATTATATTATACAAGATTGATTAACAACGGCCAAAAGTCAATTTTTACAAAATTTCTAATTCTAAACCTAATTTAAAGGTTCCTGCAATCCCTAAAAAACATGTACTGTAATAACAAATATTAGGTATGTATGGATAGGGATACTTAGTGGTAATTGGTATTGGTAATTTTTATAAATGAAAAAAAAATTTTTCCTGAAAAACATAAATTGTCTGTCCATTAATTTTTCAAATGCCTACTTTGAAATATGGGCATGGGGTGGAAAAAGAACTCTGTAAAACTGAATGATTCTTTGAGACAACAAACTGGGGTGAGAGTTTTGTACAGAACAGTGAGAAGGATATTAAATACTTAAGGTGAGAATTTATTTTTACAAAAACTAAAACTATTATCGACCCGGTATAATGTGTAAATTTCAACTCTCAAATAAAATGCTTAGACCATATAAAATCTTCGTGAAATAAGCATTCCAGATCCGCAAAAATCATCAAGAACCTTTAATCCAATGTCAAGTTATAGCATTTTAAAAATGTTGCTACCGTAATTTTATGTTTAGTAGTCTGTACAAGACCTAAGGGCCTTAATCTAAAAACTTACAAAAATGTCTAGATATATTGATGTTACCTTAGTAACGAACTCTATTGCAAGGACCAAAAAAAATTTTTGCGGAAATTTCACTCATACAAACTTTTTGATTTTTAACTTGACTTCATTGATCACCCTGTATATAATAAACCTATGGCCCTACGATAAATATACGTCATGCAGCTTAATCCGAAAAAAATTAGCTCCTCAAATCTGCAAGCCCAAAAATTTGCATTCTGTTAAAAATATTGAACTTCAAATTTTGCCTAAAAATCTCTATGTGTAAGTTCGAGGCTCCAGCAGTTTATTTACATTAAAACTCCTATTTGAATAGTTAAAAGTTTTAGATATTCCGGTTGTCAAATAAAATTTGGACTCACAGATCTAGGAGACTGGTGTTATTACGATTTTTTTTTAACAACATTTTAATGCGGAAATTTAGAAGGACCAAAACATATAGTTTTCATGTAAGCCTTGTTCACTAAATGGTTAATTATTAGAACTTGGCTTTGGAAAACAAAAGGCCTAAGTGTTGCCAATGGCTATAGTATTAAAATTAGGACGAACATCTACACTAGCTCGAAAAACATATTGGCGCGAATGGATAGGTACATTTTACTTGCGTCGGAAAGTTGCAAGAAAATTGTATTCACCATTTTCTCACGAAAGCCATAAGATTAGACATATGCTTAGACATATATGTTGAATATGATCATCATATTAATTATACCAGATGTATAAATTATGTAATAAGACTAATTTTCTAGTATTCGATCTGGCAAAACTGAGTACGTTGAGGTGTAGATAGGCAAACTTTCAATAGGGTCCAGTACACGTTTGAACGAGCTATAGTTGTTGGGCTGACCATGTAACGGTTAGAACCGTTTTCGTTATTTAGACCCAAACATTGTAACGGTCGGAACCGTTGTCGTTTATGCCTTATGTCAAAAGGGTAATTCATTTCGATTTATATCTGTCATCGAGCAAGTTCAATTATTGAATTTTAATTATCTTTTATCTTGTACTTCCGATGTACTAATTGTCTTTAATATTTTTAATGACCGTCTGATTTTAAAAAGGTAAGTTTCCTACCGATATTTTGTTGAAAATATATATTTAGTACAAGAATTTCTTTATTAAAATGTCAAATTTGAAACATAACCTCAACACATTGAATGACACACAAAATCACATGTTTTATATAATTTTATCTATTATTTTGTTAGGAAAGAGATAATATGCTTTACTATATATAAATATGTTAAATAAGACTTTTTTTTCCTATTAAATTTGGTCTCTGTGGAACTATTCAAATAATAGTTTAAATTGTGCATTTTAGGCCAAGTTCAATTTTGTTTGACATATCATCACGATTTTTTTTAGGTTAGAAAATTGCATTATCGATTTTTTTCATTCGAAGTAATAGAAGACGTCACTTTAAATTTCTATCTCTTTATGTCAACAAATTTGTAACACGATAAATTTATAAAACGTATCTTACTAATGAATATGTGGCGGCAACTGACGGCAACACTGTCAGCTACTCCATGGCTACTAGAGTACATACAGGTCCGGTATAAGCCATGGAAAATAATAATTTAATGTTTTGATCGAGTTAAATAAAATATCAAAATTAAATGTTTATTTTTAAGTAAACGACATTTTTAAATGTATGTATACGTCTCAATCAAAAATAATATAGGCAATACTCAAGTGTATTATACGAGTGTACTGGACAAGAGATAATTTTACCCTTTACTCCAGTTTTTTGTAATGAAACCAGCGGTAAAATAGATATTTGTGTACCAAGGCTGTGTTTTGGCCGAATTAGACATATGCGTTCAAGTCTAAGCTAGTTCTGGATAAGTATAAGAGTAATAGGCAAGAAACGGGTGTTCAATCAAACTTGACATCGAGATAGATGTCACATAAGCAGGTGTACTGAAGATGAACTTTGCAGGACCAAGCATCAGATAGGTATAACACTTGATATTCTGAAAACTATGCATATACTACACTGAATATGAACGAATGGAAGTGTCAGAAGGAGGCTAAATGCAAAAAATAGACGGAACAGAGCCTAATAGATAGATAAGTCATATTTTAGCCAGGAGAGAGTCGATGAGTGTTATAAATATAGTTATTTATGAATGTATAATTTCAGTTTATTTTCATTTTTGGTATAAAACTATGGCTGACATAATAAAACTCTTAAAAGTATATATATTTTCAATCTTTATTACCATACAATATTTAGTATTCATTTATTCTCTCTGACCTAGGGAAAAGGTCAGAAAACCCTGGTCATAATTGTTTACAATGTTGCGTGTTCCTAATGATACAAAACATTACAGAGGAATGATACTTAGCCGATGAAATCTCATCGAGTTTACGCATGACATATTGTGGTATGGAATATGGCTATCTCTGATGCATCTGCAGATTTAAATTTATTTTTGCGTACTGTTTTCTATCAACTGATATCCCAAATTTATACAAGCCACATCTTCGCACCACAATGTGATATAGCATCAAATCTGCTTAATCTCGTACAATTTTTTAAAAGTATCAAGGATATTCTTGGTGTAGCCGATCATCATGTTTCGAGTCACTGAACCTAAAAAATAACAAATATCAATAAATAGAATTCGGAATTTATTCCAAAAATATTTTTCTTTGGGAATTATATAGGATTTCTCGTTAATATACTGACAAATTTTAAAGGTGGTAGGTGCATCAAAATAAACATTTTTTTGCTTAATAAAATAAAAATAATTTTATTGCCCAACAAATTGATCCATTTACAGAACAAAATACATGAAATAAATGTTAAACATATTATTTCGACAGAAAATAATTTTAGCAACAGCAAGAAAAAAAAAGAAAAGAAAGAATTCTAAATACATTAGGTACAAATTAGTACAACTAATGGTCGAAATAAATATCTTAATCAGAACAAAATTAATTAAAATTTGAACACATTAGCCTTATAGGTGAATTTCTTCCCAAGTTCGTTCAAATACTTGCTGTATAAAATGTTTTATGATATCTAATGGCTGTTTGGGGAACATTAAAATTTATTTAATTTATCAAAAATAGTACATCAATAGTGTTATGTAATATTTTATAAAAAAATGTAACACTGGAAACTACCCTTCTATTTTCGAAAGAAGCAGAGATTCTTCAATACCTCGAATGGGATACAGCTCATCTATTTTAAAAGAAAGGTACTTGAGAGATCGCCGCTGAACATTTTCCAATGATCTTTTATGAATATTGTAAATAAGGTTCCAGATAAGAGATGCATATTCTAGCCTGGAACGAACTAAAGAAAAGTAAAGGAACTCCAAGCTTTAAGAGTTTGTAAAAGAACGAGTATTACGAATTAAGAACCCTAAGCTTTTCAACGCAGAAGCAACTGTATTTTCAATATAATCCGAAAAAGTAACTTTTTGGTTGAATAATATACCTTAATCTTCAATTTGTGCACAAGTCCGATAAATGTTGGCTGTTAAATAAATAATCAAACTCCACCTTGTTAATCAATCAATATATGTTTATTGTCAAAGCTACAAGAACTTATAGATATATAATACTTTTAGTATAGGAACATACTTCACATTTAGACACATTCATTCAGCTTGTTTTCATTACACCAATTTTCAACGATATACTAAATAATAGTGGTCCCAGATTGGAGCTCTGTGGAACTCCAGATGTTGCTGTGAGGGGTGAAGATGAAAATCCGTTGTAAAAGACATAATTAAAATGATGATTTAGGTAAGATGAAAATAATCTCAACAGCGACTGATCAAACCCTAAGCATTCCAACTTCCTTACAAGAATATTATGATTTTTAATTATTACAAAATACATTATGTATGTACAAAAAATATTCTAAACATATTTTAACAAGAGTTTTATTTTTAACTAGTTATATTCAAAAACAAATGTCATTTTTAAAACTATGTTTAACAATAACCGATGAGTATACAACAAGGTTCACAGTTTAAACTAAGTCTACATTTTAACTGCCTATTGTACAATCCGCCATATGTACAATTCAAAATTAATTGTATTTCTTTAAAATGCACTTGATTCTGTTGATCAAAATCATTCGATAAAAAAATTAAATAGTATTGGTATAAAGGTGGTTTTTATATCTATGCTATAAAGCATGCATTGGGGTAGCATGTAGATTATCTAAGTATCAGGTCAGAGAGATTAAAATTGAATAACATATGTAGTGGGATTCTCATCTTTTGAGTACGTCTCCTATCGAGACTCCTATCTTTGTTCGACAGACAGCGATTTTGATGTAATGTCTCTCTCTATTCTGTATGTAATGTGTCGAGTTGGCACAAAAGAATCAGAAGAAATTAACCACATCAAAGGAAGAAAATTAGGTCCCCTGTTATTTTTAATTTATATTAATGATTGTTAATGTTGCAATAATTAATATGACATTTACCTGTTTGCCTATGATGTCCTTATCTATGTTTCTTGTAAGTTGTAAGGATTCAGATAACTAAGAGTTAATTGTCAATGAAACTCTGCAAAATGTTTATAAATGATGTTGCAATCATTTGTTAAAAATCAACACAAAATATAAGCTGATAAGTAATAACTATATGCAGTTTGTGGACAAACAATATAGGAAATTGGAAGAAAATCTACACAGTTAGTAGAAAAATTCAAATATTTAAGGGTAATTATGCGGAAACAAATGAAATTCACAGACCATATGCAAATACTGTTATCAAAACAAATGCAGTTAAATTACATTTCCTATTTATTAGAATGTTATTAAAATAATTGTTATATTATTACATTATTTTTTACTTAATTTGAATATTGTGATATTAGCAAACTAGCCAAATAAATAAAATAAAAATAAAATAAAAACCGAAAACATACCTGGATCTACAATATATATAAATAATATAAGTACATTGCATCTTTTAAATTATTAAAGTCCATTAAATTGAAATGACACGTCAAACCATAAACGTCAAGTCAAACTTTCAAAACAAACAGAAAATAGCATTTATAGAATAAAATTTATTTACTTGCAACCTTTCCCCGCACACCACCTCGCCCCTCACCCATAAACATGGTCAAATTGGGCTAAGCCATTTTACATTCGTCTGCATAGGGAGCGATGTTGCAATTTTTCAATTTTTAGTGTCTATTCCGTCTGTTCAGATGGCAGCATCTTATGGGCCCTACATTTTTAAATCTTATCACAAGAATCCTGAAATAATTAGGCAAAAATAAAAGAATGTATGTTGCGTTTTAACTTCTAAATACTATAAAAAATGATGGAAAGTCCATAACTTTTAAATATTTGTTAAATAACACTTATTAAAATATTATGCATTAAAAGTAAAACAAACCATAGACTTTCCATCATTTTTTACAGTTTTTTGAACTCATTTATGAGAACAGTTTTTTAAAATATTATCGTTCAGAGCTGTATTTCTTGTGATAAAAAAGTCGCCGTTACTTGTCATTGAACTTGGCCTTAATAGTAAAAAGCATCTTATCTGTTTCCTATATACTCTTCCTAGTACCTTCTTGATATTTTTACCTTTTTCCTTGTAGCCTGGCTGTATATAGATGGTTCTGTAGAAGTTATATCGAAAAAGATTGTTTAGAAGTTTGGAAGAACGTACAAGCTGCATGTTTAGAAATATAGAAACTTAGAAGTTTAGTTCCAGCTAAAGAAGTTGATTTCAAATATATCAAGAGGTTTTGTTCGTGTCATCTAAGAAGTTTATGCGATTTAAGTTTACCTAGGAAGATTTATATTTGAAGAGTTGGTGATATCCGAAGTATCTCATATGAATCCTCTATAAGAAGGCCTATACAGTCACTTCTAAAATACTACCTGTTATACCACAGATAAGTCTTTAATAAATCATTTAAATTTGAATAAATAAGTAAGTCTCTGTGAATTAGAATTTGTCGCTGCCGTATCTGAAACCTTATTTAATTATAATATCTTAATGATTAGTGATTTTCTATATTTTCATCACTAATCGATTGTCAAGTTTAGAAAGTTTTAAATATAGTGGTCTCAACATTATTTTTCAAAGTAATACGAGTTGTTTAATAACCTGACCGACTCCCCAAAATCAAGAGCTTAAAACACTATATAAGTAGATAAAATAACAAGATCATATTACAATATTACAATAATGCATTTGTTTGTGAGAAAAGTTTTTTTAGTGTATTCCTTGCTAGTTTTATATCCACATATAAACCGTACGAGACCTCTGAGTAAGTTTTTTTGTACCTTGATTCAGTTGAAGTCGACCTGGAAGAGTCTGTTGAAGGTTAGGAGGGGTCATGTAGTCTGATCCCATATTTTTTTGTTTTATATTTACCAGTGGGTTCCAGTTGTTGGAGATAATTAACCAGTATGTGCTAATTCTGACCTTTTTGGTGACAAAGTCACCGGGTAAAAGAGGGTAGTGCTTCTGTAAAACAAATATTTCTCAACTTATGTACTCCTGAGACGGTATTAAAGACTGTTTTTTGGTTTAATTTTGGCCGTAAGAACATATATTGTTCTTAATTAATTTAATAGAGTCTTTAACTTATTCAAATTTCCGGCATAGAAATGGGAATAGACCAATTCCCCGGAATTTCTCGTTTAATTTACTCTTCCACGATAAAGATATCCCGTTCTCCCAAGAGCAAACAACAAAATTGGAAAAAGTATTTTTATATGCGTGAGATGCTTTCCAAAACGAAAAAAAAAAACCGTAAAACCGCATTACGACCAGATTGTTTCGCCTTTTTATGGCACCGTAAGGACTTCGATCCTCATCTCCTAATGGATCGCCCCCCGCATTTGCCGCCCCTTAATTTTCATATTTCCGCTTGCCACCACTATTTGTCGGAAGTGCGAAACTTCGCCGATTCGCTGTCAGTCATAATGCGGAATAAATTAGGAATTATTTTCTTTCGGGTCGAAATGCTAGTTAAAACTTTTGACTCGCCCCCGGGAATGCCCTAGACCGGGTTGAATTTTAGTGTGCTTTAAATTGTGATATCGTGTAGGACTAAGTGATAGAATGAAAGTTGGGCAGTTTCAGACGTAACCTCTTTGAATGATAAGCATTATATTTTATGGTTTGTCTACAAAGCGTTAAAGTCATTTTGTAGTTCATTTTTAGTAGATGTGTTAAATTACTTTTTTTTATGGTAAAGGAATCTTTGAAATATAAATGCGTAGACGGGTCGGAAAATTATTTTTATTAATTTTCGCCTCAGCACATAATTTAGCATTTGATTTTTTGAATTGTAACTTAGAATAGTAGATAATTCTGAATCATACCTTAAGAAAACTTCTGACTTCTAAGTTACTAAAAAATTTTGGCTGAGATTTTGGTTGACACGATGTTTTTTCTTGAGTTTCATCAATTGAATCCCATCCGTAACAGCCGCGGAAGATTCCTGGACTTAATTTTCGTAGATGATTTTAATGACATTTTAGTAACAGAATATCAAATGTCTTTATTACCTTTAGATTCCTACCATCAACCTGGTTTAGAAACAATTTTAAGTTTCAGTTTCGATGGCCCATTGAGGAGTAACCATAAGTATACCAGTATCCCCAGGCAGATTTTATTAAACTTAACTTATTTTTGGAACAGACTGATTGATCCTTTTTGTACAGTGATGCCGATCTCGATATAATGGTGGATATGTTTTATAAATGTCTGTTTAATGCCATTGACCTATATGTTCCTAAAAGAAAAATAAAAAACCAAAAATATCCAAAAGGTATGACGGCCCTCTAAGAAGATTAATATCTAGAAAAAACAGAACATATAATAAATTTTAAAGGACTGGCTATGCTACAGACTACAAAACATTCGACGTGAGGTAAAATATCGCATTATCTTACTTTTGTTAGCAATACTGAAAATGTGAAATATTTTTGGACATTTATTAATAGTCTAAAACGTACAGAACATATGCCTTCTATCATGAAATACAACAATGAAATTTTAATTACACCTTCATCTATTGCTGATGCTTTTGCGCAACATTTTGAGTCTTGCTACAGTAACTACAGCTCTCTTGATTTAAACCACCTAAAAGCCGTTAAATTTGGTTCCCGCCTGTCATGTCATATCTTTAAAGAAGATGAAATAAAGAAGAAAATGTTGGACCTCGATGTTGTTATGTTATGTTGAAAATGGGGTGTCAATACACTGTGACCTAAAAGATCTATTGTGTCCCCTTCTCTCGCCAATGCACTTAAGGAAATGTCTCAATGCCTAAAACGACCCTTTCAATTCTATTTTCTCTAGAAAGTGTAGGATTTGAAATGGCTTCAAGTTAGGTAAGATATAGTGCCCTTGGATTCTGGAGTGCTACACATTCAGTTAGGATGTGAATGGAAATTTCGTCCTCCTCCTCCTCACAGAATCTGCACTCACTATCCTCTACCACTCTCAGTTTACTTAGGTGTCCTTTTAGTCGGCAATGCCCGGTAAGGATCCCTGTTACAATGCGCAGCCTGTTCTTACTCAGGTAGATGCAGGCTTCCGATATTGTCTGGTTATATTTACCCAGAAGTATCTTGGCCTGCCTCAGCCACAAGAGATTGTTCCAATTATTGGTTCTTCTACTGCTTAATTCTTTTTTAATCTCTCCTAATATTATGTTACTGTTGATAACGCAGAACGGCTCAGGTCCTACAAAGAATGTTTGAGCCCCTTTCCTTGCAAGACTACCTGCAATATTGTTGCCCTGTACCCCGTTATGTCCCGGGACCCAAGTAAGAGTAACTCTATTTTTCTGTTCTAGGCATCTCCAGACCATTTTTGAGCTGATTACGTAAGAGCTCAGCGCTTTGATGGCTGCTTGACTATCAGACATGATGATAATCTCTTGTCTATGATAGTTTCTCTCGATGTTAAACTGGATACACTTCTCGATGGCATGAATTTCCGCCTGGAAGATGCTTGGGTATTTTCCCAAGCTTTCGTAGTGCTTGGTTCTCGACCCATACACTCCTATTCCAGTTCCTTCTATTGTTTTGGAACCGTCCGTATACCACTAAATAGCACGTATTTCGGTTGAAAGCGCGATGGATTCTTGGCTCCATTCTTTCTTGCAGCCCTGTTCTGTGGTTTTGAAGTTTTTCACAAAACTTCTTTAGCATTTCATCCTGGGACATGTCCCAGGTATCTATAATCCTGAAGCAAGTAGACTTTTGTGTGATTACTCCGTTTCTGATCATTCTATATCGTGTCCTTTTTGCCACATTCTCTATCATCAGATGTAGAGGGGTGAGATTTAAGATTATCTCGATTGCGGCCGTAGGACAAGCTTTCATTACACCAGTAATGCAAACACAGGCTAGTCTTTGTACTTTTGAGATATTAGCTCTCGTAGTAGCTAAACTAGTTCTGTTACTCCAGGCTATAGCCCCGTAAGTGATGATTGGTCTCACCATTGCAGTATACATCCATCGCAGTATACATCCATCGCAGTATGTTTGGTTTACATCCCCATTGTTTACCTGCAATGTTTCTGCATACCATTAGGGCTTTTGTGGCCTTATTTACTACTTTCTTCTCATGTGTGTTCCAGAGAAGTTTGTTGTTTAGGGTTAGGCCTAGATATTTGACTTCATTTTTCCATTCTATATCTGTCCCGCCTAATTTAATGGTTTTGAGATTAAGTTTTTTTTTCCTTGAAAAGGCTACTAGTGTTGTTTTTGTATGGTTTATAGTAAGTCTTACTTCACGGCACCATCTTTTGGTATGTTCTAGTCCTCGTTGGACTATATCACACAAGATATTACTAAACTTGCCACTAGCAAATATGAGCATGTCGTCGGCATAACCTTGACAGGGCATGCCGAGGTCAGTCAATCTGCATAGAAGTTTGTCTACGATTAGGCTCCACATTAGTGGGGATAGAACCTCTCCTTGTGGATATCCTCTGGTTGTGCAGATGGAGATGGTGTCCTGTCCTATCTGTGTCTCTGCAATTCTCGAAGATAACAGCTTAGCCATCCATCTGGATGTAATGTTATCTACTCCTCTGTATGCAAGTGCTCTTCTTACAGATTAGTGCGGCGTGTTGTTAAAAGCTCCTTTTATGTCTAGGAAGGCACACACGTTTCTTTGTTTGTCAGTGCATCCTGGATCACGTCAGTCAATTGTACCAGGGCAGTTTCTGTAGGTCTTCCTGCTCGGTACGCATGTTGGCTGTGGTTGAGTGGCACCCTCTCCAGGACTTCCATTCTGATAAAATTATCAACAGCCTTTTCCATTGTTTTTAATACAAAGGATGTGAAGCTGATTGGTCGGAAGGATTTAGGATGTGTGGTATTCTTTACTTTTGGAATAAAGGTGACTCTGGCCCTTCTCCATGCTTCTGGTATATATCCCAGCTTCAGACTGCTTCGGGATAGCCTGATTATCTGAGGTAGTAATTCCTCCTGTGCCTGCTGAAGCAGGGCAGGAAATATTCCATCCACTTAAGCGGTTCAAAAGTGTTTACGGCCCTTTTTAACCGATTTCTGCTGCATATGTGTTTGGCAACTACAGCGGCCTCTCTTGGGGGCCTACTTACCTTAGTTGTGTCCCTTATTAGAAAAGGTGTATTTTCAGGAAAGTGAGTTTCGAGTAAGAGGCGAGCTCTTTCCTCCTTACTCTCTGTGAAGCTTCCATTTGGTTTCTTTAATGCCATAACTGTATCAACTCTTTCTTTTGCCAGGGCCCTGTGCAGTCTCGCTGCCGCAGGTGTAGAGTTAATATCCTCGCAGAATTTTCTAAAGCTGTTACGTTTAGCTTTCCTGATTTCTTTGTTGTAGATAGTAAGCGCCTCGGTGTAGCTCTGCCAATCTCCGCTGTGCTTGGCCCTATTATAGAGCTTCCGTACTTTGGATTGTAAGTTTGACAGATGACGGTTCCCCCAAAAAGCATTCCTACTAGTTCTATTTCTTTGAATGGGGGAGCTTGATTTATATGCCTCATGTATTGATTGCTCCATTTAGTTCTTCGAGATCGCTTTCCAGAGCAAGTGGGTGCCTGGGCGCCTTTTTTGTCTGGATACGTGCTAAATTTTGTTTTAGAATGGTATTGTATTTGTCCCAGTCTGTTTTTTTAGAATTCCTCCTGAGGATCGTCTTAGGAATGTCGCTCTCTAACGTAAACACAATTATCTTCTGATCAGATAGAGATCGTTTACTCGATACCCTAGAGTTTTTAACTAGATCTTTAATGCTCGGTGTGCTTAATGTGATGTCTAATACTTCACTTCT
This sequence comes from Psylliodes chrysocephalus, assembly GCA_927349885.1. Classification (NCBI taxonomy): domain Eukaryota; kingdom Metazoa; phylum Arthropoda; class Insecta; order Coleoptera; family Chrysomelidae; genus Psylliodes; species Psylliodes chrysocephalus. Next base: position 77,014,477 of record OV651817.1, read on the forward strand.
TGCCCTAGATACAAATGTTGGGAGTATTCCCAATATTTTGCAGAATAAGGTTCTTATTAAAAATATATTCCTAAAGTTGCTCACCTCTTTGATTAGTGTCGTTGCTTCCATAAGTAATGGCAGTTGTCTTCTCTGGCAGTACTCAACTAGCCTCGATACTTCCGGGGGTGGTACATGCCTATCTCCGGCGAAGTAACTAGGAGCTATTACTATGTCTTGCCGCCTCCTCCCTAATTCCAGGTATGCTCGAATTGGGACGAGATGACGCGTCATGAATTCTAAAAGACAAGAATATTTAATATTACTTCTTACCCTTATACATGTTCTGGGTACTTCATCACTGGACTTCGATCCTTCCAAAGGTTCTGATCCAGATGGAACACCACATATCCTTCTCAAGAAGTGCCCTACCTTATTTGCACCTCTGTGCACAATTTTCCAGAGATCATTCGACAGAGGATATGTCCCGTCCAAATGGAAATATTCTAACTTGATCCCAATTTTTTAAATTTGGGGATAAATCTGACATAAAAAATGATCGCGATAATTCGATGCTATCAACAATTCCTAAGCTGTTGGAATCAATCTTAACAGATGAATTATTCTACACGTTTAAGAACTACATAATAGACGAGCAGCATGGCTTCTACAGAGGTCGATCAACAACTACTAATCTAGCTATTTATCAGAAGTTTGAAGCTGGTTATCAAGTTGACACAATTAATACCGACCTCTATAAGGCGTTTGATAGTGTGTGTCAGAAGTTGCTTTTAAAGAAACTATCTGAAATTGGTGCAATAGGCAATTACCTAGTTACAGATCGATTAAAAAGAAAGTGGGTTTGAATTTGTAAAAACATAAGGAGGTGCACATTAAAGGAAATGACATTTCATTGGAGTGAGGATACTGGATCAACATTTGACTGCGAAACTTGCAGAAAGTGGATTCACGAGTGGTTTCAGTCAAGGTAAATTAGACAGGCTAAAGAAAGAACATTACTGAAGCAAGAAAAGAAGAAATTGGACATAGGAACAGAATAGTAAGGTTATCTTCAGTAATTAATCTAAATTTAATGTGTGTGTTGGCGCCAATCAAAAAAGAATGATTAAGAGTAAGAAAGAAGCGTATTATAAAGACTGTTTGAAGTTTACCTTAAGGATGCTTTGAGGGTTATGGTTTAAAGATGCAGTATTTTGATTTCTAAGAGAAAAATTATTTTTTTTATATACCTACATGGTTATTAGCACAAACTACAAAACGAAAAAGTATGCCATTGCGTTTAAAAAATCGAACATATTTGATATACATTCTAGGTATTTATAACACTGCACAAATACGAATTCCATCAATAAGAGTTCATATTTGGTCACCTAGCTATTATTATTTTTTTAAATAAGTGACAATTCTGTCAAACTAAATGTCAGTATATTCGATAAATTATAGCATTTCTATTTTCACTTCGTCTATATTTACAAATAATTCATAAATTTTAATAAAACTATATGAAATTAGTTTAATTACGCGTATTAAAACTAAAATGTTAAGGGTTTCGATAGAGCTGAGGCTAGCGCTTTTGACTGTCATGCGAGAGGCCCGGGTTCAAATCTAGGATAGAGACTATTTAAATTAAATATTTTTTTGACATTTACTTTAATTTGTAAATTAGTTAGTTATATTGAATAGGCGAAGCTCTTGATGCTCTTGATGCGTTAATATTTATTTTACTCTATTTTTATTGATTTTTAAAATATTAATTAATATATTAATCTTTATACTTTATTCTCTTACTAATAAAAATCTGACCATTGTTCATAGATAAAAATTTTATATTATAAAAAAGCAAAAATTATTACAGTGGCTAGTTTTTAAAATAAAATACCCTAAGCGCGCTCAAACGGAAATATTCCGAATTACCATCTGACAATATATTATTCGATTCGAAATATTTTTATCGAAATTCTATTTTCCTACTTTTCTTAACTTCCCGTTCACAAAACCGAATCAATAAAGAGCTCGGATAAGAACTCGAACGCCATCATCTATCATCCGACGACAATGCGCCTCTCTCAAAAATGTTATAGATCGTCGATCAATCACAACCATTTGAGGCACTCATCCATACAAATGCATTGTGGTAGAAAAAAAAAAGGTTAATTTTCAATTGGACGTAGACAGTGTTTTGTTTCGTGTGGATTAATGGCCGATTATTTGCGAACTGCTAAATACAACTTTGTGATTTATAGCTATTGGCTTTTGACTTGCATTGATTTAGAGAAGCCTGTATCCAAATGAGCACTAACTGACTGTTTCATTAATAATATAGAGCGTATGAAAATGAATTATTGTCAGAATAAATCAATCTTGCGTCAGACCTGTGCTTTCTGCAGCAAGTATCAGACTATCAATTCGGCAGGTAGAAAAATGAATCAAATGAATCACATTATGAATCAGCTGTTTTCTGTGATATAATTGGGCTACAGATATTTGGAATTTTAAACAGGTCTCATCTAACACAAGTAACCGTAATAAATGTTTTTGTATACGTATTGCAGGCAAATAATTAATATTCCTCAAAAAATCTTACATGGCAAGAATCGAGTATTTTTGTTAAAAGTCTCGATTAGAGGTGTTGAAGAAGATATGAAAATAGTAAATTTTTATGTTTTTCATCGTATAAAATTTTGTCCTATAATAATACATAGGCGTAGAACTTGATTTTTTAAATAATTGCACCTTTAAAAATTCTACGCCAATGCCAAAAAAGGGGTTTGAGTATGAAATTTGGATTGGGTACTTAATAATAATAATAATAATAATAATAATAATAATACTCTCCCTAATTCACCCCCTTACGAGTGAATTTCAACCCCTGAAGTCGACTGAACGACTTGTGTAGGGGAAGGGACGGCTATTATTATTATTTGCCGTGGCGCTCCGGGGCGACTTAAAGATGATTGATGGTGCCATTTGACTTACAGGTGAGGAAAACCCGGAAAACCTCACCCACCATCATCGAGACGGTAATGTATGGCGAATTTTTTTAATCTGCATGTCATATCAACAGAAATTGAATTTCTATTAATACGCCACAGATCAAATCCTAAACCGAACCATGCAATTTAATTAAAAATCCACATGGTCTGGTCTGGGATTCGAAACCCAGCAGTCTCAGACTCATAAACTTGCCTATAAATGAATATAAGCGCGATAGACCGCTACACCACCGTCCCGATTACTACGAAAAAGTACCCTTGATAACACTCGATTTACTCTCATGGTTTTGACAAAGTTTGTATTTTAATAATTATTGTTTATGTTCTTAAATTACTGAAATGCAAATTTCGTCAAAACCATGAGAGCAATCGAGTCTTATCAAGAGTACCTTTTTTAAAGTAAATAAGTTGCGCAATCTAAATTTCATACTCAAACTCCTTTTCTTTCATTGGCGTAGAATTTTTAAAGGTGCAATTATTTAAAAAATCAAGTTCTACGCCTATGTATTATTATCGGACAAAATTTTAAAATCATTTTTTTGCCACATAAAACTCTACCAATATAATAAATTTCAGCAAAATCGCATATGCCGTTTTAAAGCCAGACTAATATATTCCACAGTAATTTAAATTTTTTATAATAATAATAATAATAATAATATCGTCTTTATTATTTCCAATATAAATTTACAATTTTTTCATAATTTTAACAATTATACAAGAATTATTATTGAAAATAAAGGGCGAAGTTCAGATTTGAGAAGGAGGATCCACCACAAAATCTGTTCTTCCACTTAACCCAAATATAAATAATAAGCATAAGCTAGTACAAAACTAGAATGGTAGGATACATTAAATGAATTTTAATTAATTAATTAATTTTAGTATTTGAGGTATAATAAACTTTAATAAATTTTAATTTTGTTTATTTAACAAAAATAGTTTTAGGCAAGGTTTGAACCTGGTTATATTTAATTTTATTAGGTTATTAGGTAACTGATTGTAAAGATGGCAGATCTGATATCCGAATGATCGACGAAAGAATTCTGTATTGAACGAGGGTATTGACAGTGATCCCCTATCTCTAATATTTATGTTATGTACGTCGGTGCGGTAGGTTATTTTTCTATGAAGATATGGAGGTTTTTTAGTTACAATGATTCTATGAAAAAGACTAAGTGTGTGAAGTAATCTCCTATTCTCCATATTTAACCATTCTATTTCTCTTAATTTATAAGAAATTCTCTGTTGTCGGCGAATACCGTATATTAACCTCAAACATGAGTTTTGTACTTTCTGAATTTTCTTCTTATACTGAATAGTTAGATGTGGACCATAGACAAAACTTGCGTAATTAAATATTGAAAGAACCAAAGATTCACATAACTTCACTTTCACGTGAAATGGGAGAAAATATCTGTTACCATAAATTATTTTTAGTTTAGAATAAGCACGTCTTATAAGTTGGTTTACATGTTTTTCAAACCGCAAGTTTGTATCCAACCATACTCCAAGATTTTTTACTTCGTTAACTACAGTTAAAGACACATTATTTATTTTAATATTAAGTCCGCCCGAAACAATTAATTTATTATTTTCTGGTCCAAAAAGAATGACGTTTGATTTACTTGAATTTATGATTAAACAATGATCCGTAGCAGTTTTGATAAAAGCATCTAAGTCGGCATTTATAGTTTCACATGCTATTTCCACTCTATCAAAAGGAAAACTGTAGTAGAGTTGAGTATCATCTGCGTATAAGTGAAATTTGCAGTGTTGTAAAGATTTTACTAGATGAGTAGAGTAAATGGAAAATAGCAGTGGTCCAAGAATGGAGCCTTGTGGAACACCTGATTTAATTGAAATATAATCTGACAAATTATTATCAATAACTACACATTGTTGTCTGTTTTGCAAGTAATTACTCAATAGCGATATCGCTCCTTCTGAGAAGCCTATGTATTTTAACATACTTAATATTAATTTGTGATTAATTGTATCGAATGCTCGACTGAAATCAAGAAGAATTAACAAGGTGTATAATTTTTTATCAGTTGCTTTAACAATGTCATCAACTATTTGTAAAAGAGCAGTTGTGCAACTAAAACCTTTCGTGAAACCCGATTGAAGAAAATTGAGTAATTTGAAATATATTCTTTTAGTTGCATCTCCATCACCTTTTCAAGCACTTTTGATAAAACTGGCAAGATGCTTATAGGACGAAAGTCTCTAAATTCCTCTGGATTTTGTTTTTTTGGCACAACTTGCACAATTGCCTTTCTCCACGCTGAAGGAAAAACATTTTCACTCAAACAAAAATTGACAATATGCGTGATATATGGAATAATGTGTGGACAACAAAGTTTCATAAGCTTTATGTTCAATCCATCGCAGCCTTTAGCGTTGAATTTTATTCCACAGATAATATTATAAATTAATAAATCATTAACATCTTTAAAATTAAATGAGCCATTACACAAATTATTACTCATATAGTAATTCAATAACTGTAATAGTGGTTCTTTATAGGGTATAGATTCCACAAAAAATTTGTTCACCTCATTAGGATTTTTTAAGTGGGCAGGAAAATTTATATTTTTTTCAGGTAAGAACTTACCAAACTTTAATGCTTTTCACATTTCTTTAGATGAATTATTATTAAACTTAAATATGAAATATGCTTTCTTTTCCCGCTTGATAGCTTGATTGGTATAATTACGCAATTCTCTGTATAATTGTAAATGATTGGGATTATAAGTTTTTCTGAATTTCGACAAAGCTTTATCTCTCTCATTCATAATTCGTTCTATTGCATACGTCAGCCATGGATCTTTATTTTTAGTGACTCTGGATGTAATAATTGGTGCATGCCTATCAAATAGGTTATTCAAATAATTAACTAAATAAGAAAATTTTTCATCAATGCTTTCCTGATCAAATATTCTATAGAATGATGTATTGTATAAGTATAATTAATATACATATGTATATGACTCTAAGCAAAATATCATAGTAATTAAGAATAATCGCCATCTCTCTAAGTAATTAATGCGCTTTAATCATTTAAACCAATCAAAATCATTACACAATAATAATGATTAAATTAATCAAATCAAATTACTAATGCCTACTACGTCCATGGAATAATAATAATAATTTAATAATTGAAATTACTAGTCTTCTAACACGAACCAAAAATAAAGAAAAAAACAAAACAACTGATAGGCGTTAGCAGGTCAAAATAATAAATAAAAACTTACTAAGATAAAGATATGTAAATTAAAGAGTTCAACTTTGATCAATATACAAATAAATATATTTAAGCGCTACACTGTAAAAAAAACCCCCGAGAGAGAGTAACCACAAAATGTTTATTCAATTCAAATTCAATAATAAGAGGATACTAATAACAGTTGCTCAAGCTTTTTTCTTAACATCCTTTATTGATTTTTAATATTCAATGTAATAATTAAATACTTCAAGTAAATGAAATATTATAGTTTTATGGCGATTTTTATTACAAGTCGTGAATATTTATTTCGGATCAATTTCGTAAATGTTGCCTAAAACTAAATTTAATGATATTTATTAAATAATCGAAGAATGAAATTATGGGAATAATGTGATAATATTTAAATACGTATAACATTTCCTCTTTAAAGCGTAACATACAGCTAATAGTCCGTCCCTGGGTCGCCGTTAAAGGTGTTTTTTACGATATCCTTTGTTTTACCGAAAAAGAAATAATATCTTTACCTCCAACTATATACCCCGATAGCTCTAGAAAAATTTGATTCCTTTATCATTTTTAGTTTCTAACAAATAATTGATTACAATAACAAAAACATGAATGACCGATTTCTTGTTATACCAAAGGAACGTTGACAACATCTCAAATCAATCCGAAGAGTGAATGGAAAGTACGGATGAGGTATCGCCGATAATTTGTCAGTCATCTTAGAATCTCATTATTGTCTAGAGGGCGGCGCTTTATCGACGCAAACCAACTCCCATGGAATAATTAGCTTTCCAAAGTTAGACAACACTTCGAACGTATTGAAGAACTTCCGACTCTGTATGCCTGCCCTCAGGTTCACGTAATGACAACTCGCTCGAATATCTGGAATAATAATACCGGCGAGATTTATTTTATTATTATGTGAGAAGGATTGTCTGGATTGGAACAGGATCGAATGATATCGATTAAAAATTAACTTAGATTGTGTTATATGAACGAAGTTTGGAGGGTAATTACGTGATGACATGGGTTAATACTAGTGTCATAAAGATAAAGTTATATCAAGTCCACGTTGAGACAATTTCTATTTGGTAGATGAGCCGGTAGTAATCACAAATCACGATTCATTATAAATTTAAAACTGTCTTGAGAAAATGGGATATATAGTCGGTATACAAGAGAAGGTGAGCGAGTCCAAATTTTTTTATTTTTGTTTGTAATGCCCATGTGAGTGCGCCGGTTGTCGGCCACTTAAGAAATTTTCTGACTACTTCTATGTCCGACAGAAAATTATTAAGATTTATATTATTACCGAATAGACTGGATATCCATTTTTATATAATTTTCAGGAAATTGAAAAAACGCTTTACATTTTGTACTTGAAAAAAGGAAGATTCTGTGAAAGTAATTTTGTTTGAACTAGTTTGACAAAAAGGGCCATTGATTTTTCTAAGAAAAATAAAACCATTTTAAAAAATTAGCCAAAAAAAATATAGATATAACTAGTTTTGAACACAAATGAAACAATTTTATTTAAAAAATATTACTTGTTTATTGAAAAAGTTACAAGCAACATTAAACGTTTCAAAAAATTACTTTTACTTTTTGTTAGAGGTCTGTGGCAGATTCTTTATGTAAACAGTCACACATTTCGTTGACAACTTCTCCAGTTACATCTTCCACTATGGTGGTTGCGTCTGTGCCATTCTTCGCCAAAATTTTCTTTTATGAGGTGCCTTAAGGTTTTTTTCTTTTTATCTGGTATCGAATTGCCCAATGGTTGTCTGCTTAAGTGTGTCATTTTCAGATTTCCCCTTTTTTAAGAAGGGATTCCCAGGTAATGGCTGGCGAAACGTACCTGTAATATTGGTGCGTCATCACTTTAATATTAATTTGTTTCTTGTTATCAATAAACTTTTTAATATGTATTTTTTTACAATCCGAAATTCCTTTTATTTTTTTAAAAACTTTTTCTTGTTATTTTACATTGAAAATCTGGCAATCAGTACCAAAACTTTTTACCGAACCTACTTCTGAGTAAATTTCATTGTATTTTTCTTTGGATATTACGACGGGATTTGCTCTTAAAATCTTTTCCACTCGTCCAAAAGATCGATCCGCAGGAAAAAACTATGTCTTCGAACTGGATATGGTATGATTATTTCCTGTACATTTTTGGGGGACTTGTGTTTTAGCCAGTAAATTAAGGAATTAATGATATGCGAATTTTTATTTTGGAATCCACATCCATCGCAGAATAATCTGATAAAGTTTATATTTTCACAATTTAAAGTTCCAAGACGATATTATTATTTTTATGTTCAAATTATTTTTGTACGCTTTTATCTGGTTTCCCATCTTCTTTAGCTTCTTTTGTTCAGACATTATAGTATTTACTTTAATTTTTAAGGGTGATTGGTAACCTTAAATTGGTGTGTTTCATGATTTGCAATTTTTTCACATAGTTTTGCATTTGCTAAGAATGATTCCAGTCAAATCAATAACTTAAAATTATACCTGAAACTAGATGGTAATATTTAATACAATGTTAGAACAAGAAATATTATAAAACATATTTATTGTTAATAAAAAAAAATCATTAAAACTAGTCGTCTTTACACAAACAACAACATAGCAACGATAAACAAGCTAGTCCACAGCACCATTTACAACAACTACCATCTTCTTCTTTTTGAGGCGGCGGGTAATATTGTTGTGGTGGAGGGGGACCATAACCAGGTTGTGAAGGACCATATCCAGGTTGTGGGGGGCCGTAAGCAGGTTGCGGGGGACCTGGAGGGTACTGACCTGGCGGGTATTGCTGTTGATACGCCATAAAGTTGTTTTTATCACTAAAACAAACATATTATTAACTTCAATATTTATAAATACAGGGTATTTTTTGATAATTTGCAAATATTATTTAGAGGTGTGAGTATACATAAAAAATTAATGACAGTTTGCTTTGTAAACTATGATAAAAAAGTTTGAGGGAAATTAATTAATATTTTCCCAACCCCTTGAGATATTTTAGAAATATTTATTATTCAATAACAGTTAGTAAGACATATGTAAAGTTATTCACTAATATTCTTCTAACTAGGCTCTCTATGTGGACAGATGACTCTAATATCCTACCAGAATGTCAAGCAGGTTTCAGAACCGGTCGAGGTTGTATTGATAATGTTCATACCCTTAGCTCTGTAATACATATTCATATTAGACATCGAAAAAGAAAACTATTTGCAATTTTTGTTGACTTCAAAAGAGCATTTGACTCTATAAATCACACATTACTATGGAATAAACTATTTGGACTAGGAATAAGTGCAAACACTCTCAATGTAATAATAAACTTATATTCTAAAGCAACTGTCAAAATTAAATCCCTCGATGGATTATCTAACCCTTTTCATGTAACATCCGGTGTTTTGCAAGGGGAATCGTTAAGTCCACTAATGTTTGCCCTGTTTTTATCAGACATAGAAGATTTCTTTTATGCAAATGGTGCTCAGGGAGTAAATATTGATAATTTACATGATGTCCTTATGCTGCTTTATGCTGATGACATGGTAATATTGGCTCACTCTGAGATTGACGTCTTAAAGAAACTTAAAATTTTAGAAAAATATATTTTGTTAAATAATCTAACAGTTAATACAAAAAAAACCAAAATCATGTCATTTTCTCGAGGTGGCTTCCAAAAAAATAATTTTCCTTTTATATTTAACTCAGAACTAATAGAAGTTGCCAATAAGTATGTATATCTAGGTGTGACGTTTTCTTCTTCTGGGTTATTCCATGATATGGCTTTATCATCAGTTGATAAGGCAAAGCAAGGAATAGGAGCTATAATACCTATAATGTCCAAAGCTAAAATTGACACCTGGCCTCCTAGAATTAAAATATTTGAATCCTTGGCGCTCAGTCTTATGTCCAACTGTTCTCCTGTTTGGAGTCTGAGGTACCAAGATTTATTAGAAAGAGTGCAAGTTTCATTTCTTAAAAGAATACTCTTAGTTCCTCGTAATACTCCCGATAGTGCAATCAGATTAGAAACTGGTAGAGTGAAATATGCATTTAATATATTTAAAATGACACTAAATTGGTTACTTAAAATACTTAATATGAGTGACGAACGCTATCCTAAACTTTGTTTTAAGCAACAACTCCTTTTGATAGGTTCTTCGGATAAGAAATATAATTGGGTTGCACAAGTTAAAGAAATATTTACATCTATTAATCATCTAGATCTATGGAATAACCTCAATGCCAGAACTTTAAAATTAAACACAAAAAAGCTGTTATCTGATTATTATAACAGATTGTATAATCTGGATGTCTCCTTTTCCGAACGATGCCACTTTTTATATTTTTATACGTCATTTCCAACTGGAAAAAATCCTAAAAGTTACCTACTATTAAAATTACCAATTCACATCACACGCACACTTGCCCAGCTTCGTTTAAGTAACAAATATCAGCTAAAATTCACTGTAAATAACATTTTGTACACAATAGATCCCAAAAGTATATGTACAGTGTGTAATAAGGCGGAAAACGAAACTCTTTTACATATTCTTTTTGAATGTCCGATTTACAATGTTATGAAGCCTAAAATTCAATCACTTGAAAATATAAATGCTCTTATTGCAACACTAGAAAATTTGACCATCAATGATGCTAAGTATATTTACTCATATATTTGTAACATATTAAAATTGAGATCATTTATTTTGAACGAATAATGTATTCTAGTATTCTATGATTATTTAATATATTTTTTTTTTTTTTTTTTTTTTTTTACTTTACTTTTAGCTCAATTTGAATTATGTTTATGTTACTGTGACTACACTCAAACTCTTGCTGTAACTTTGTATAAGTTGATAAGCAATAAAAATTATTATTATTATTATTATTAGTAAGACATATTTTTCAATACAAAAATAATTTTCGGCTTTAACAGTGGCGTGCGTACGGGCACTAACTTCAATATTTTTGGAAAAAATAATCCAGCAAACATTTTCTATAACATTAGTTATAACTCGACTTTGTTAAAGACGAATTTACTTATTGAGGTAATTATTACGTAAAATTGACTAGAAAAATATACCTCTAATGTAAATTTAACAAATGGTTTTAATTTATATTTAAATTTACGTAAATTATACCAAGAAATCTACCTTTTACACAAATCTGCTTAAAAGTAACTTTAACCATATCAGCAAGGGAAAAACTACTAAAAAAAATAACCAACAATTACTTCAAAGTTAAATTTCCTTTGTAGTAAAATTAGGTGCCATATTTAGGTAATATCTACCTGTTTGGCAACTAAAAATCGACTTTATAGTAGAATATCCAACTAGGTAGATTTGGTTAAAAATTCTACGTAATTTTATGCCTCCATCGTAACCTATTTGGCCGCTTTTTTTTACTCTCCTTTAAAGTAATATTAGGTCGAGATCGTAGCAAAATTCTACCTATTTATCTACCTAATTTCAACCAAATAGTCAAATACTCATTTAGTTGACCTATAAGTCATCTTGAAGAAATATTTATTAACTTTGTTGTAGCAGTTACCTGAAAAATCTACCACAAAGTAAATTCGACTAAAAACCACCAATTAGAAAAGAGTCATACATGACCTATTTGTAAAATTTATATTATTTAGGTTATTTTAACAATTAGGTTGTTCAGTTACGGTCTTCGTCATTATTCTTAAGAATTTCGGCCATTTTAAAAAAACCATTACAGTCGTAATCTTAATTTACGTGTGGTGTAGATAGAGCTTTAAATGAGTGCGAAAAATAATTAATAAAATGAGTTCGAAAAATAATAAATCATATCGTTATACTTCCGATTTTTATCGTAAAGTGAAACGTCTAAAATCTCAAGTGCAGAACAACGTGACCTAAATATGTTATATTTACCTATAGGTAATTTTTTTATAAAACCTATAAGTTATTATTTCTTTAAATAGGTAAAGTTAACTAATATGTCGTGAAATTGAAGTTAATTCAACTTAGTAAAAAGGTATTTGTAAAATACGTAGATTTCCTTAGTCATAATAACTTTTAGGTCGAATTCGCACAATACGCCATATTTTCTTAACGTAATTGAAGTACGATTCCAAATTTTAATTTTAAATTTTTAAAATGACCATAACTAAACCATACGAATGAAAATACCGAAAAACGAAACATTATTGATTTTCTAAAGTGATACACAACAAACGTAACATAGTTTTAGCTCATAATATTATTATTTTTTTACACGATCATATTTTTTTCTTATATTTTTTTAATTAGAGAGTATTTTGGAAGGGCATTGTTATTTTTCTAAGTAGAACTGTTAACATGCACGACAAAATTTTCTTCGTATTAATTTCAACAAGCGTGAACTGTATATTCACCGCAATTACATTACATATATTTTTGTCACCGACATTTATTTCTTTTCAATCTTTCATGTGAATAAGGTATATGTTTTAGTTGTGTTCTTACAATATTTCTACTTATATATAGATAAAAATACCAAATAAGTATAAAATTTCTTTTCGTACACTTGGAGGCATACGCCATCTGCAAATATTTTGGTAGTTTCTACCTAAACTTAGTTAAATCAACGTCGAATTAACGTTATACTGACGTCAAATTTCCCTAGAGAGGTATTACTAACCAAACGTACTGGGCTACTACAATGTGGATTTGAATGTAATTCTACCTATTTTGGTAAATAAAACCAAATTTCGACGTCGTCTTATTCTCCACTTATGTCGAATCCACGTCGAGCCAACGTAAATTTTACTTAATTATGGTTAAATCTAATTTTGCGACCAAATTTATTATATATAATTTAGGTAGTATCGACGTCAAATTACACCAAAATGTTTGCTGGGAAGGTTATGCCAATGGTTTTTTCACAAAAAAAAATTATTTTTGACTTTTCTGTTTAATTTCATACTTAATGATCTATTCGGTTGTTGTTCTACTTTGCTCCGTTTTTTAGCAAAAAAATAGAATTCGTTGTATTATCCGAGAAAATTAATATAATTATTAATAAAAATGGATATTTTTTCATTTATATTTACAGTACTTATTATTCGTATACAAAAACAAAATATTTGAATTGTTGATTTTTTTTTAAAACTTTGATTGCTGATGAATTTAATACAAGGTATACATGTATACCTAATTGTTATTGAAATTACTTGATAAAATCAGTCCGTGTTGTCTAATCAAGATTTAAATTATTTTTGAGTTCTTTTTGATAATGATTGTTTCAAAATATTATGTATCTATAACAGTGAAACAATAATAATTATTATACAAATAAATAATAAAAATCTTTCCACAATTTATTTCGAAACAGTTTCTGATTTTGTATCTTAAAATGTTGACTTAAAATTTTAATTTTTTATTTAATTTACTTTCTATACATGTAGCAGCCTAAAACTGACTCACATCTACCTATATTTGTACTCTCCTAGGGCCTTTATTACTAACTAGTATTATTTACCATCTGCAAATTTGAAATATAATATAAAACAAATAATGTAGTCTCTAAATAACGACAAAATGCAAAAAGGTATAAAGGTATAAACCAAATTTCAACTACTTATACAGGGTGGGCCACGTTTCTTTCTGTAGAGCTAGATCTATTTAATTTTTTAAAATCTGTCAGAAAAGGCAACAATTTCAAAATAATTTCAATTATGCAGTATTCTCCAAGCAAGTGATACATATCAAAGTTAGGTTTTTTAAATGGAACATCTAGTATTTTATTTTATATTTAAATTGCCCTTACTTTTCCGATTATAAAAATATCAAACAGTTTGAGAATATACAGGGTATTTCACATGCTATGACCAGCTTTATATGAGAATCGTATTAATTTCAATGTCCTGCATAAGTGCAAAAGGAACAGTTGAAAAACAATTTTTTTGCCCTAAAAGGTTTTAGATATTAGTTTACATTTATGCCAATGCACTACCTTTTTCAATTATAAATAAATCATACAGAGTGAGTCAAAACTCAAATACAGAAATGTTTAAATTTAAATGAGAAAAAATATAAATCACAAAATACTCTAATAGGTTTTTGACAATACCTAATGCGACTTTTACATTCAGTAAAAAAATAAATAAAAATAGTTACCGAAAACTTAACAGAATACCCACTTCATCCAAGTATATTAAGTATTATACCACCAATTAATTAATTAATTAATACAGGGAATTCTATTTAGAAAATTGAGAAAATCATAACCTTACGTTTTGACATACCCTATATAAAACGTAGCAAATAAGTGAAATCAATTAAAATTGTTTGTATACGACCCTGTATATTAAATAATAATTGTTAAATATGGTCTCACAACTTTTATATCTAAAATTTCTTCATATTTCTAATATTAAAACAGCTATCGATCAATTACGCACTAATGGGACACCCTGTATATGTGTAATTAGCTAACATATTGGTCTCATTGTATAGGCACATTTATAAGAAATTTTATGCTAATGCTAAATATGGTCTCACAACTTTTATATTTCAAATTTCTTCATATTTCTAATATTAAAACAGCTATCGATCAATTACGCACTAATGGGACACCCTGTATATGTGTTATTAGCTAACATATTGGTATCGTTGTATAGGCAAATGTATAAGAAATTTTGTGCTAAAATAATATACAAGGTGTTGAATTTGAAAAAATTTAGTAAATTGAACTTAAAATTAGCCATATTTAAGACATGTTTTAAAACACTATGTATAAAAAACAGTTCTATCACCACTGTTCGTTAGCTCAGTATCTTGTAAGTCTCTGTATTAAACAATTTTGAAATCAATGTAAACCTACTTAAATTATCATAATTCAATTTGGGGTCAGCGTAATTTTCTAATTAAAAAAAAAATTCTGGGCAACACTGTAAAATTATTTAAAAACTTTCTAGAGTTGAATACAGTATTACCAACCCATTCTAAAAATAAAATAAAAAAACATACATTTTTATTTGCCAGCCAAGAACGCAACACCCTGCATATCCAAAAATATTTTTAAAACATGCATTTTTCAAATCCATATAACTTTTATGTGAAACTTTTTGCATACCTCTTACACAAATTAAAATATTGAACAATTACGCATAGAACACCCTCTATAAAACCAGGAAATTAGTTTCTACTGTCTTTAATTATAGGTAATGCCTAACTCAAATGAAACTTTAACTAAGTTACTTTTTAAAAAATGAGAAAATGATATATTTGATTTTGAATCACCCTGTAACAATTTGTTTATAACTAAAAAAAAGTAGTGCGTCGGCATAAGTTTTGACTAATATCAAAAACCTTTTACCTTAAAACAAATTGGTGCTCAATTGATTCTTCTGCACGATACTGGTTAATTAAATCAATATATAAAATTGGTTGTAGCATGTGAAATACCCTATATTATTCTCATACTATTTGATATTGCAATAATAAGAAAAGCAAGGGAAATTCAAATAATAAATAAAACACAAGGCATCCCCAACCTAACTTTGATATGTATCAGTTTCTCGAAGAACTCTTTATAATTGAATTTTACACATCTGGTTGTAAAAACAGATTTAAAAAAATCAATTAGTTATGACTCCACAGACCGAGGCGATACCGGTGGCCCACTCTGTATATGATAATCAAACATTCTGAAACATGAAAAACTTGAGATCTGATGAAAATGCGCGAGCATTAAACAATTGACTAAACTAAACAAAATATTTTTTATAATTGTTATTAGAATAACTGTAAAATATATTTTATCGCCAACCGTCAGTAAAGCCATGCATTACCATAGCGATTTGCAGGTAGAAAACACTTTGTTCCACTGTAAACATCAAATATATTATCTGCTGCCAAGATTTATCAACATAACCATAACCGTCTGACAGAAATAGTCTGTAACTGATTTGTTTTGTATTTGCTGTTATTTTGCTGTTTGTTTACTTTGTCTTACTAAAATGTGATGCTATAATATCTCCTTTTCTATTTATTATAATTATTTACGGTTGGCGATAAAAGTTTGTATGAACCACGTCAGCAAAGTGTCTTTATTGAACCCGCTTTTTACTCGCCTCGCTCACTCTCTCGCTTGGCTCATAATCTCAGACTAGTTTGATAAACAATTACTTTGCTGACTTGGCACATAACTATTATATGAATTTCTTTTTACTCATTAATAAATTTATGATGGCTGCCTTATATCTGTAACAATTTATTGTTTTTTAAATATGGTGATATTCATAAGAATTCTATAAGAGTACTTGGTATGTTCAAAATAAATTTTGTTTTCAACAATTGTGAGGGACTAAATTGTTGTTTAGATGTGGTTGTAAGATCGGTTATAAGATAATGGTTAGCTTACTTATAAAACAGTTTTATAAGTTCGTCTTAATAAGACACATTTGTATTAAAATATGGTGATATTCATAAGAATTCTATAAGAGTACTTGTTATGTTCAGAATAAATTTTGTATCAACGGTTGTGAGGGACTAAATTGTTGTTTAGATGTGGTTGTAAGATCATTTATAAGATAATGATTAGCTTACTTATAAAACAGTTTTATAAGTTCGTCTTAATAAAACACATTTGTATTTAAATATGGTGATATTCATAAGAATTCTATAAGAGTACTTGTTATGTTCAGAATAAATCTTGTTTACAACAGTTGTGAGTGACTAAATTGTTGTTTAGATGTGGTTGTGAGAACATTTATAAGATAATGGCTAGCTTACTTATAAAACAGTTTTATAAGTTCGTCTTAATAAAACACATTTGTATTTAAATATGGTGATATTCATAAGAATTCTATAAGAGTATTTGTTATGTTCAGAATAAATCTTGTTTACAACAGTTGTGAGTTACTAAATTGTTGTTTAGATGTGGTTGTGAGAACATTTATAAGATAATGGCTAGCTTACTTATAAAACAGTTTTATAAGTTCGTCTTAATAAAACACATTTGTATTTAAATATGGTGATTTCTATAAGAGTACTTGTTATGTTCAAAATGATTATTATTTCATAAAGAATAATATATATCGAACAAAATTTACTAAATGTATGTCAATACGTCACAAATATGTATTTAACATTTTTTTTTTTTTTTTTGTAAAAACAAATGGTCCGTATCAACAATTTCTTTAATTTTTAATTTATGTCATCTTGATTTGAAAGGACTATTTCAAGGTTAGTTAAATGTGTTACATATTTATATTTTCCATGTATATCTTATCTCTCAAATTAACTTATAAAGTGTACAAACTGATTCTTGTTTATGATGTATATAAAAAAAATAAATAATACGATATTATCGTAGATTGTTTTACAAAAATACATTATTTATTAAACAATTTGATCTAAGGCGAAAAATGGGATTAGTTATCTAATAATTATTCTTGTTTTATAAAGTAATATTGCATGCTTTTAGTTAAGCTTGTGATTATTATCAAACTATGATGTCATTCTAATCCAAATATGGATTCATAAAGTGACACTAGTATCATAATTCTTGTGACGACACTCCTTTTTTGCAGTATTGGTTTATGTTATCGCAATTAAATATAATTATAGTTTATGACTAAAATTTTATACAGGGTGACAATTAAACATGTACAATAGATATATTTGATAAACTAGAGATGATATCATAAAATGTTTTTTTACATGAAAACGTTTTTATGCAATCTTAAATAAGAACAATTTAGAGAAAATGTATTTACACAATTTTAGTTATTATTGACATGGCATGGCATGGCATTTATAAAAACATTGTTTAGTAGCGGCAAAGTCAGGATGTGAAAAATGTTTTCTCTATTTTATATTCCTATCAAAAAAATTGATTAAAAAAAAAATAGAAACAAGAGAGTTGAATCAATAAAGTGGAATAAAAAAAGTTGAAAGTTAAATCAAGAAAATTAAGTAAAAAAATTAAATCAAGAAAATTAAATCAAAGAAGTTGATTCAAGGAAGTTAAATCAAAAAAATTAAATAAAAAAATGAATCAAGACAGTTAAATCAAGAAAATTAAAAGTTGAATAAAGAAAATTAAACAAAGAAAGTTAAAATAAAAAAAAATGAATCAAGAAAATTAAATCAAGAGAATTAAATCAAAAAAGTTGAATAAATAGAATTGAATTAACGTCAAATCATAAAGTAGAATCACAAAAGTTGAATCAAGAAAGGTGAGTAAAGACCATTGAATCAAGAAAGTTGAGATTGAAGAAAATTGAATGAAAAAAGTTCAATGAAGAAAGTTAAATAAAAAAAGTTCAAAGAAGAAAGTTGAATAAAGAAAGTTGATTAAAGAAAGTTAAATTAATAAAGCGTTATCGAGAAAGGTGAATCATGAAAATCGAATCAAGAAAGTTGATTTAAGAAAGTTGAATCAAGAAAGTTGAAACAAGAAAATTGAATCAGGAAAGTTTAATAGCCAAAGTTTATCAAGAAAATTGAATCAACAAAGTTGAATTAACAAAGCTGAATCAACAAAGTTGAATCAACAAAGTTAAATCAACAAAGTTGAATCAACAAAGTTGAATTAACAAAGTTGAATGAACAAAGTTAAATCAATAAAGTTGAATCAACAAAGTTGAATCAACAAAGTTGAATCAACAAAGTTGAATCAACAAAGTTGAATCAACAAAGTTGAATCAACAAAGTTGAATCGTAAAGTCAAATCACAAAACCTATATTAAGAAAGGTGAATTAAGAAAATTAAATTAAGAAAATTGACTCAAGAAAGTTGAATCAAGAAAGTTGATCCAAAAAAGTTAAATCAAGAAAGTTGAAATCAAAAAAGTTTAATCAAGCAAGATGAATCAAGACAGTTGAATTAAGACAGTTGAATTAAGAAAATTGAAAAAGAAAGTTTATTAAAAAAAGTTCAACTAAGAAAGTTAAATCAAGAAAGTTAAATCAGGAAAGTTGATTTAGAAAATTGAAATCAAAAAAAGTTGGAATCAAGAAAAATGAAGGAAAATGTTGAATAAAGAAATTTGAATCAAGAAAATTAAATCAGGAAAATTGAATCAAGAATTTCTTTTTAATAAAGTTAAATCAAGAAAGTTGAATCAAGACAGATGATTCAAGACAGTTGAATCAAGAAAGTTGAATAAAGACTGATAAATCAAAACAATTGAATAAAGAGAGTTTAACGAAGAACGTTGAATAAAGAAATTTAAATCAAGAAAGTTAATTAAAAAAATTGAATAGTGAAAGTTGATTTAGGAAATTTGCATCAAGAAAGTTGAATCAAGAAAGTTAATCAAGAATATTGAATCAAAAAAATTGAATCAAGAAAGTTGAGTCAAGAAAGTTGAATCAAGAAAGTTGTATCAAGAAAATTGAATAAAGAAAGTTGAAAAAAGAAAATTAAAACTAAAAAAATCAATTTAAGATAGATAAATCAAGAAAATTAAATTAGTAAAGTGAATTAAGTTAAATTGAAAAATTTTAATTAAATAGGTTTAATAAAGAAAGTTGAATCAAGAAAAGTAAAAAAAGGAAGTTTAGGGAAGAAAGTGAGTCAAGAAAGTTGAATAAGCAAAGTGAATCAAGAAAGTTGAATCTAAAAAGTTAAATTCAAAAAGTTTAATAATGAAAAATTGTATCAAGAAAGTTGAATAAAACAAAATTAATAAAGAAAGTTGAAATAAGAAAGTTGAAGCAAAAAAATGACTCAAGAAAATTGAATCAGGCAAATTGAAATAAAAATATTGATTCAAGACTGTAGAATAAAAGAAGTTAATCAAGAAAGTTTAATTAGAAAAGTTAAATCAAGAAAGTTGAATTAAGAAAGTTTATTTAAGAAAGTTGAATCAATGAAAATTGAATAAAGAAAGTTGAAATAAGAAAGTGAGTCAAGAAAGTGAATTAAGAAAGTTGAATCAAGAAAGTTAAATCAAAAAAGGTAAAAAAGTTAAATCAAAAAAGCTGAATCAAGTTCAATTGAGAAAGTAAAATCAAAAAAGTTGAGTAAGGAAATAAGAATCAAAAAAGTTTATTTTAGAAATTTTAATAAAGAAACATTAATTAATAAAGTTAAGAAAATATTATCTAAATAAAAGAGTTGAATCAAGACGGAGAATTGAAGTTTTTTTTTTATTTCTAAAGAGAATCAAGGAAATGTTTCGTTTTAAATGTGAAGAGTATCTTATTGACGATAAAGAACCTGTCAATGAAAATCTGACGGAACATAATGAAAAATTTAATTTAATAACCCACATTTATTAAAATGATAAGAATGGAGACGAATTATTGTTAAATGACGCATGTTATTTGTTTTTACATAAAAACTAAGCTTAATCTCACTTCTTAAAGGATATTCGTATATTTCTCCATTAGAAACGTATTATAAAACTCCCGTGATGGCCTTGAATATATGTCTCACTTTACTATCGTATGAACGTTTTTTTTTTCAGTTAACCCAAATTGATCAAATTTTATCTCAGCTTACACATGAACCAAAACTTGGCAATATTTTGAATTGAAAATAAAGTAGCATCATCAATGGATTACAATGACATCATAACTAAATTTTCAGAAGTACAAACAAGAAAATAGATTTAACATCAATCCTTCTAAAAATTAAGATCTTATTTGCATTTTAGAATTATGATAATACTTTATCTATTTCCATGTAAACATTTTTGAAAATGTAATCAGTCATATGATGTATGTATATCAGGAAAGGGAGTGGACCAAGTAATGAACACTGAGACACTCTTACAGAAAAAAAGCATATGATTACCTCGTCATCTACGACTTAAGCCAATTTTATAGATAAAAGTATAAAATTACAATTAATAATAGATCGTGTTTCACTTGCGAATTTTAATCGATTGGATAAATAATTCTAAATTAACTTTTTCTAAAAACTACAATATTAATTTGGGCTTAGCTTAGTTTAGAGGTTAATTATTATTTAATTGGTTTCTAAATGCCAAAAATGTGATATATAATCTATTTTCATAGATGTGTATTCTCAAAACTAATAACTTTGATAAGACAAAATGACAGTAAACCAAATTTTATATTCTTATTTCTACAAAAACTCTTAAAGAGTACCACAAGATTGTTAATGTTGATGTTTAATTTATGATTGTCAATACTAATAAGGGAAAATACCCCTAACTTTTATTTTCAAGTCTCGAATTCGTTTAATGATTCAACAAAATACCTAAATATGACTTTGCTAAAAAGAAACGCAAAACAATTAAAATGAAATATAGAAAAATGTACTAACCGATGAAAATAATTTCCAAACTCTCTACACATAACAAATTGCTTCTCTACAAGCAAATCCTAAAGCGTTCCTGCACATATGGCTCCAGATTTACTAACGAACATCGTAGATGCTTCTACTAATTGAGTATGTCAAAGAAAATGTCACTAAATTCACCAGAAGATATAAACAGTCTTTTTTTAAATGTAACTGTCAATACAATTCAGCTCTTAGATAACACAATTGTAAGAAGACTCAAGATAACTAAACCGTTACAGTTAATTTAATAGTAAACAATTGTACAGGATAAATATTGAGGGTCGGTTTTTTCACCTCTGATTAAAGTTACATGTAGATTACTAAACTATACTCCATAGCTTAATCAGCAATTAGTCACTTTCAACTTAACTCAAAGGTGAAACGACAGGTCCTTAGTGAAATTAATTTATTATACCCCAAGGAACACTATAGAGTGAGATTAAAAGTTTTAAAATCGTAGTCAATTAGGTTAGAATAAAATTACCCATTAATCGTTTCTAACAGGTTGTAATAAGTAAAATACCCCGCTAGGACTATTTAGTTGAAAAAAGTATCTATGTAATTAATATGGAACAAAGAAAAAAATACCTGTATTTCTCGAGATGACACTGAACAGATACAACCAGCTATTACTTTTGTTATATTATCTGGTTTTACCAAGTGCTATAAATAACATCCACATTCATATCTTATCTAGATGTTTGTACAGATAAACACTAGATTGGTTTTCGTTCTAATCACCATTTTCAGAAACGTTAAATATTGGATTCCGAAACTAGTCAATTGTTTAACAGTAAATTATATAATTCTAGCAATCAACTGATATCTATAATACTATGATAATAATATATCATCGTTCTTTTATTATAAAAAGTTTAATAAATAAATATTATCTGGAATTTAAATATCACCCGATTTTCTAATAATTTTGCTCAAGTGTTTATAAAGAAATATTTATATTTTTAAATTCTTTTAAATTATATATACATTCACATCGTTTTTGTTTTCAACGTAAAACGAAGATAAAAGTTCTTTTGAATTTTTTATGCTGTAGAGCTGCAGAACTTTTAAAAAATCCAAATATATTATCTTCATTTCAAAGAAATTATTTAAGAAATTCTAAAATGTACGTAAACTAGATTTTATGAATAATCTTATTCATTTTATTATTAAAGAATCAATTAAAAACAAGTGGCCAATATAATGCACAATGGACCTAGTGAGGCCTAAGTGCCTTAAGGCAATCCACCCTCTACAGATACAGTGTTCAGAATACTGGAGAGGATCCAGTACTAAATTATCCGCAATTCAATCTGATGGTATTTATTTTAAAAAGACATGGATGTGCTTTGTGAATTTGACTTTAGTTTTTTAATAAATAACTATACTAGAATAGTAAAGAAGCCGCATTCTTGTATAGATCTTATTTTTTAAGTGCAAGGAAATGCAAAATAAAAATGACTGCAAGGACATAGTATTTGATATTAATAACAATAGCCTATATTCCAATCTTGCATAATTCGCTTGTTAATAAAGATAAAGCCACATCAAAAGAATAATAGATTATAACTTTTAAAAAAATAAATTACAAACTTTTGACTGGGCAAACAACAATAATGACATACATAGAATAATACAGTACTAAATATATAATAAATACACTAAACTACTTCATTGAACAATCCATCAAAACTAAAAAAAATAAATAACAGTTTTAGTTCTCATAAAATAGTTACATATTATATGGTGTACGACAAGGAACAATATTAGGTCCATTTCTTTTCTTGTTCTACATAAACATTTTATTTTGAATTAGAATTACAGGAAAAATGTTCAGTTTTGTCGATGACACAGTCATCATATATAGCTTAAGCTAATGGAACATGGTAAAAACCATGGCTGAAATATATTTAAAAATATATATAATTGGTTGCATCACCAAAAACTTAAGTACATTTCTAAAAAAATGTCTTTGTCAAAAAAGAGGTTGATGAGTTTTATTTTAAGATAAATGATTTATTCACTTTATTTAAAGATAATTTAAGTTATGTTTGAAAATAAATTTAAAGATCTTGAGGCTACATTACAATCCTAATCTTTTTCCAATCTCAACGACGATTTACAAGCATGTGTTAAAAATGCAATAATTGCTGAGAGCATTAATAATGGTGATTCGAGTCATATTGAAAAATCGTACGCAAATGTGACCAGTTCAACTTTCATTGTAAAACCTAAGAATCCCAGACAGGATTCTAAAATTAAGGAAAACTGATGTCTTGCAACTGATCAATCCAGTAGACGAACACTTGTTTGTCACTGAGGTGAGAAACTTGAGCAAGGGAGGAATCGCGGTTCGTTGTGTAAATGATAATTTCAAGCAACTAGAGTTAAAGTTGGTAAATCTATCGTATTTATTATGGTTATATACATCCCCCCGTACATCAGTTAAGGATTACGATTTATTACTAGACTAAATAGAGTCACTGCAGAACATACATGATGTTTCTCTTATGCGATTTGGTGATATTAACATACCAGAATACGTCAGACGCTAAAAGTCACCTAAAATGCAACTATTAAATAATTTTGCTAATTCTTTTGATCTCTGAATATAATAATGTTTCTAGTGATGATAGACGACTGACATTTGTAATGTTAATTGTGTTTCTTCCTCGATGGAGCCTGTCGATAGCTACCACCCTGCACTTAAAGTCAGTATACAGTACAAGTATGATTCTGCAGTCCCTCCTGTGCCACATATTTACTCTTATAATTTTAGGAAAGTCAATTTTAATTCTTTGTATACTAATTTATTGTCAGCCAAGTGGAATTTCTTATCTACTGAAACTGATGTCAACTCAGCTTTAGATATTGTTACGCTGGTTTTTTGGTATCATAATTTATTTCAACTGAACTTTACAATAACTATAATTCAACTTTGACAATAACTTTACAACTGATAACATTCACGTATAACGTCTATCATAAAACTAAAACTCTGACGTCAGGTCGTCGACTTATATAGCTTCTTGACCTTCTCAAACCTTCTCGACCTGTCATCTAGAATGTTCTTGACGGGTAATGACATTTCTGGACATTTCTGGAATATTCTTTTACTTGTACTTTTACTTATGACGACCACAGCACACTGTAGAGTGATGAGTAACATTCCACTTCTTTTTCTATCTCTACGTTCCCTATGATAGCCGCAGGCTACTGCAGGGTGCTGCGTAACATTGCTCCCTCCTCTCTAGTTATTCACCCCGAAAAACTTAACTACTGGGATCTGGTTGGAGCCAACGGGGAGGATCTGAACCACGGTATGGCGCTAACTTCTCAATGTGAACGACCTTGGATTTACTTCTCGTTGACAACTGAATGCGGTAGATCAGGTCGTTGATTTTCTTGAGGACGGTGTAGGGGCCTTCCCAGTTCCGTTGCAGCTTCTCTGACAAAGTCCTCGTCGGCGCTTGGGATTGTACAGCCATACTGGATCGCCTCTCTTAAAATGTGTCCCTGTGGCATGCATGTCGATTCTAGCTTTTGCCTTATCGCTATTAACTTTCAAACGTTGACGAGCGAATCCATAGACCTTTGTCCTACCATTGCATAAATCACATCTTCTTTTACACCAATCCGCTACATCTCGTCGGCAGTTGACCCAATAAAATCTTTCCCGAACTTGTGCCAGTGTCCTTTTAGTACCAAAGTGTCCTCCTGAACGACTGCTATGAAGCTTCTCCAATATGTTTCTGACCTGTGATTTCGGCAGAATCACTTGGCGGACTACATGTACTCCATCGGGGCTCTCTCACTTCCGGTGCAATAGGCCATCGTGAAGATACAGGGAATTCCACTGAGTCCAGTACCCTTTAGGGGTTCCACTATATTTGGCTATCTCTTGCCATGTAGGTCTGACTCCATTTCTGAGCCATTCTCGGACAACCTTCAAGTCATTGTCTTTCTTTTGAGACTTCCTTAGGCTTTCAAGGGTGATTTTGTCTTCGTCATCCTCTGGCTTGATAGTGGTCGCCTGTAGACTAACTTCTTCAACCAGCTCCTCCCGCTCTTCAAGCCTTTTACAGTACCGGCATTGCCGTTCTAAACAGGGTCGCCTGGAGAGAATATCTGCGTTGCTATGGAGACGTCCCCTTCGATGCACTATCTTAAAGTTATATTGTTGCAGTCTTTCTATCCATCTAGCAACTTGTCCCTTAGGTTTTTTTAAAATTCATCAGCCACTGCAAGGCACTATGGTCACTTCTAATGATAAAACATTTGTTAAAAAGGTAAGTATGGAAGTGTTCAAGGGCTTTGACAATAGCTAATAGTTCTTTCCTGGTGACGCAATAATTCTTCTCTGCTTTTCCCAAGGTCTTACTAAAGTAAGCGATTACTTTACTTTCTCTTCCCCCTCTTGTTCTTGGGATAGCACGGCGCCCAATCCGTGTTGGGATGCATCACAGTCCAAAATAAATTGTCCTTGTTCTCGAGGATAGGCTAGGATGGGTGCTGTAGTCAATTGCTTTTTCAACTCGGTGAAGGCATTTTGGCAATCCGGCGTCCAGTCAAATATACTACTGTTTTCAGTTAGTCGATGAAGGGGTTTAGCAATTCGGCCAAAGTCTTTGACGAATTACTGGTAATATGAGCACAGTCCAAGAAAACTTCTAATTTCTCTTTTATCTTTTGGTTTAGGCCAATCTTTGATAGCGATAATTTTCTCCGGATCAGTTTTGATTCCTTCCGCAGAAACTATGTGTCCCAAATAATAAGCTTCCGATTGGAATAGTGAACATTTATTGTGATTAAGCTTTAGATTGGCATTTCTTAATCTGTCAAATACTTCACTCAAATTTGTTAGATGTTCATCAAAAGTTTTTGACATGATCATTATGTCATCGAGATACACTAGACAAGTTTTCCAGGTTAATCCTTTCAAAACCATTTCCATTAGAAGTTCAAAGGTAGCTGGGGCATTACAGAGACCATACGGGAGAACCTGGAATCTGTATAATCCGCTGCCAGTTGAAAAAGCAGTTTTATCTCGATCGTCAGGATGTACCTCTACTTGCCAGTATCCGCTCTTCAAGTCTAGCGTGGAAAACCATTTTGCACCTGATAGAGTGTTTAGTGTGTCGTCTATTCGGGGGAGTGGATAGCTGTCTTTCTGTGTTATCTGATTTAATCTTCTATAGTCTACACAGAAACGAGTAGATCCGTCTTTCTTAGTTACCAAGACCACAGGTGAGCACCAGGGACCAGAAGCTTCTACAATGATATTTGCATCCATCATGTCCTGTATCATATTTGCTACTTCTTTTTGTTTAGCAAATGGGAGTCTTCTAGGTGCTTGTCGTATTGGTCTTGCATCGCCTGTATAAATTTTATGCTAAACAAGACTGGTACGCCCCGTAGATTTTCCTGTTTTGAAAATGTCATAGTTGGAATTAATAAATTCTTTGACTTTTCTAAGTTCTTCAGCTGTCAGGTGGTCGTAATTTTTAACTAGCTGTTTTACAAAGCTGGCTTTCCCAGTGGAACGGTCTTCGCACTTGATTATGTTTTCCACCGGTATACAGAGCCCTCTTTATTGTCCCTTCTTCAGTTTGAATGGTCTCTTCGATAAATTGGCAACCCTTACTGGAATTAGTTTATCAACGTTAACAAGACATTTAGCTACCAGAATTCCGTTACTCACAGATTCTTCACTTTCCACAATGCCCACATGTAAACCGTGTGATTTCTCGCCGAGACGACAGCTTCAGAATTTTGGGGTACTTCTATGTCTTCTTCTACTAGGACCTTAATCGGTTGAGTCTTTTCTTCCGAATTTAGGACAATTTCCTCGTTTCCAATTCTTGTTTTGAAGGTCGATGATAAACTTATTTTGCATAATGTCCATACCCAGGACTATGAAGACTAGTCTTCATACCCAGGACACACTGATCTTTAATATCGGCCACCAGAAATAAGTGTTCTATCAGGATATTACCAATCTGTACGGTTGCTGATATCTCGCCTAGAACAGGAGTAGTGTGCCCTGTAGCTGTTTTCAGAACTAAGCTTCTTCGAGTTGGTCGTGGCTTCCGATGCAGGATCCCTGTTCGAATGAAAGACTTAGTTGCACCAGTATCAAGGACAAAGGTGCCTTCTTGGTTATCGATATACCCCTTGACCAATAGATTTTGTTCGTTTTTATTTAAGGTGTAAGTGCGAATTTTGGGGCCCTCTGTTACAGCCGACGTCTGCCCCGTAGTTTTGACCTATATTCGTTTCCCTGACTATTGTTAGAAAGCCGGCTAGGAGTGGGTGACCGGCTTCTCCGTGAGGCATATCTGCTATAATTATTCCTTGTTGGACTTGGTGACGGGCTTCGGGAGGTTGATTTTGGTGGATTTCTAGCATCATTCTCCGATTCTCGATTCATAGAACGAGCCCTGCTTCGACATGTTCTTTGAAGGTGTCCGATTCTTCCGCAATTAAAGCATCTTCTGCTCTCATTTCGAGTATTTCGTTGCATACTTTGTAAGATATTTAAGATTTGTGTAAGGGTAGGTTGAGGGATAGAACTAGTGGTAGCCTCTTCGCTTTCTTGAAATCAAATTTCTCTTAATTTTGCGCGTGAAGATCTAGATATAGTTTTTGCTGCTTCGTATTCCTGGGCTGCAATAAATGTCTCACTCAAGGTCTTATGGTGTTGTAGCCGAAGAGCCTGCTGCATTTCCACATCCTGTAGTCCATCAATGAATGCTTGTATGCAGATTTGCTCTAAGAAATCTTTAGGTGCCTGTGGATAGGCCAGATGCAGTAATCTTTTAATATTGGCTTCGAATTCTTGTAGACTCTCATTGTTTTTCTGACTACGAACTTTTAGCTTACTTTGGAATACCTGTTTGAAATGCTGCTGGCCATATCTTGTCTCCAAAGCTTGGACGAGAGATGAGTAAGTGGGTTCTCATTGGGGAAGTAACTGCAAAATAGTTGCTGCCTGACCTCGCAATGACACTATTAATGAAGCCGCCATCTCTTTCTCGGTCCAGCCATTGGCTCTAGCTGCAGCTTCAAATTGGAGTCGATATGTTTCCCATGTTGTCTGACCGTCAAACGTGGGTGGTTTCAGGGTCTTGTTGCTCTGGTTTTGTGAGACTGGGATTCGAATGTGGCTTGGTTCGGTTATGGATGAAGATGAGGTAGTGTTTTCAGCTCCAATTTTAGTACGGTATTTGAAATTACTTTAAAGCATCATCTATACGAGCATGTTGTAAATTCTAATACCCGAGCAACATGGCTTCATAAAGGGCAAATCTACTGTTACCTATCTGGCTGTAAAAACCCAAATTATAAGTGAAGTAATAGACAACGGCGGACAAGTTGACATAATCTATACTAATTTTACTAAAGTATTTGATAGGCTTAACCACTATTTCTTATTAAAGCTTGACTTCTTGAATATTACGAATGCACTAGTTCTTCTTTTTTAAATCTTACTTGACCGAGCGGCCACAATATACCCAAGTTAATGGACAGCAATTAACCTCATTTTTTCAAACATCTGGTGTGCCACAAGGTTCTGTATTTGGTCCGTTGTGTTTTATTATCTTCATTAACGACATAACCTCAAAAGTTAATTGTAAATGTTTGCTTTATGCTGATGATTTAAAATTGATTTTAAATATTGATGCTGTAGCCGACTGTTCTTCGCTGCAACGTGATCTTAATGTGTTCTAATAAAATTCTAATGCTAAATGCTGGTAAATGTAATGCAATGTCATACACTCGTAGATAAAGTCCTATCCGTTAGATGGTAGTATTCTTAATAGACCTGATACGTTTAATGACCTTGGTGTCATATTTGATCACAAACTAACCTTTGCGGATCACCTAAATCACATTACTGCATCTGCTTATAAAATTTTGTGCTTTATTTTACAATCGATAAAGGATTTTAATAATGTGGATACCTGCAAACTTGTGTTCTGTGCTCTCACCAGGTCTAAGTTGAAATTTGTCTAGGTTATATGGTTTACCAATGCCAATGTTCAGATTTTAGCGTTAGAACGAGTTCAGCGTCGATTTTTAAACAGCTTGTACTTCCATTTTTATGGTACCTATCCAATAAGAGGATTTCCCCAGGATCAACTATTAGTATTATTTAAAGTTTACACACGAAAAAGATTGTATCAGCTATTATTTTCATTTATAATTTAGTACATAATCGCATCAAATGTTCAACATTATTAAGTCAACTTAACTTTTTCATCTCTAGAATAGCTGCAAGGCATGTTCAAACCTTTTTACTTCCGATTTCTAGGACTAAAGTTCTGTGTGGTTCACCATTACTCAATATGCTATCAGAGGTAAATGACTATTCGGATAACATCGATATATTCTCATGGGCGTCGTTTGGGGGGGGCAAGGGGGGGCAGTTGCCCCCCCCCTGGCTTTTACGACTATACAACGCGTAATGGCTGTATGTCACAATACTAAATTAAGTACTAAAATTTAGCCCTAAATCAAGTTAGTAATTTAGTACTAAATTTAGAACTAAAAATATTTTTTTTCTTTTGCAATGATACCAATTTTTAGTACTAAATTAAGTATAGGCGCACGCGCATTAACGTATTATTACGTGAAATTAGCACAGAAATAAAATATTCTTTGTAAATGAGAGAAGTAAATTAAAAGATATATTTATTATGACTTTGACAATAATTGACTTGACAATAACTAAATGCAGCAATGCTACTAAAAACCACGAAAAAACACAATAAAACCTACAAAATCAAACACAAGCGAAATTTTTCCAAGGCGATAAAGCAATAATAGTTGCTGTGTTGTAAATTGTAAAAATACTAGCAGAAAAAACAGTGTAAATTATATAAATTTTTAGTAGCAAAATGGAAATTAAATCAAAAATTAATGGGTAGCTGTACAATAAGAAGAAAAAACCTTTATTATTGTAATAATAACAGTAATAATGGAAATAGTAGACATTAGAAAATTGAAAGGTTTTAAATAAACAATAAATTATTTTACAATGTTGTTCAACATTACTTAACTCTTAAATGTTGAGCAAGGATTAGATTTCTGCCTTTGATTATTGTATGTGGCTGAAATGCAATCTTGTGACTTATTGATAGGAAACCAATTTTATTCATTAATTTCTATGGGTTCTTTCGAATTAAAAATAAAGAAAATATGAATTACAATCGCAAATTTACCAATTATTTTTGTTAATACGTTTTGAGACTACGTTATTATATAATGGTAATGTTTTTGTTTTCACATTATTTAACCTTTTCTTCAATGTTAACTTATTAGGCTTAGGCAACATATACATTTTCTCGTAAATATATAATAATAATACTCTCCCTAATTCACCCCCTTACGAGTGAATTTTAACCCCAAAAGCTAAGCTTGTGCTGAGAAAGGGACGGCTATTATTATTATTATTTGCCGGGGCGCTCCGGGGCGACTTAAAGATGATTAATGGTGACATTTGACTTACAGGTGAGGAAAACCCGGAAAACCCCACCCACCATCATCGTAAACGGTAATGCATGCTGATTTTATTTTAATAATTTGGATGTCATATCAACAAAAATTAAATTTCTACTAATACTGGATCCATTAAATTCTATAGAGAACCATGCAAATAAATTTACATGGTCTTCCGTAGGATCTGAAAGAGTGTCTCGTTTTGCCAGAAAATTGGCTGACAAATGAATGCCGCGCTGTAACACTTACATCACCGTAGCCTGCCTATGTTTTATTATTGAATATACTACTTTTATTTTAGCTGAAGTAGCTAATAAAAATATATAATAATTCATTTTTTCCACTTGTTTTACAAATCTATATACTTTTATTAAAATAAACATATATATTTTTTAATCCCATTAAAAATTGTATTGTCAGTATACGCAAATATCGTCCGTTAGTTCATAAATTAGTTGGCGCTGCTGTCATGCACAGAGCGAATAATGAATGAAAATAGGCAAAAAACTAAAAAAAAATCATGTTTTCTGTTATCGATTATTTTAGGTAGAGGAAGAAGGAATTAAAAATTTACGTTTTCCTAGTGTTCGTCGACGTGTTTGAGTGAGTTTTTTTGTTTTCGTGTTTCTATAAATATTTTTTTTATATATTATGTATGGCTCTGTCTCCTTGTTCATATTTTTCTTTTATCTCACACCTTCTATTTGTTTTTTAAAAATATGTGTTTGAAGTTTCTTGTGTTTTTTTATTTTTTGTCTTTTTTGTTGGGTTATTTTATTTATTAAAAACCTTTGTTAATTTGTATTGCTCTTTTATTTTCTCTGTTTTTCAACTAATAAACATTTTAAATTTTTTCAAAATTTTGCCCCCCCCCTATAGAATTGTGTAACGACGCCCATGTATATTCTGTACTTTGATAAATAAAATTAACATTGTGTTCGTAATTGTAAATTATTTTTGTTTCATAATTAAGTTTTTAATTTGCGCTTAATTGCTTTTAAACACATATTTTTATTTTTTACTATTTGCACTGATTTTTGCAGGTAGTTTTTTTCTCTCATGGATAGTTTTTTCCCACACAATTTCAGTTCAGTTATATTGTATTTGCAATATTCATTTCATTGATGTAAATTATTTTTTTTTTATTTTTTTTTATTTTTTTTTAAGTTTCTGTATCACCACTCATCCTGTAACTGGCTATTGGCCGTTGGATGTTTAATTTAAATAAATAAATAAATACATTTACTAGCTACCAGAATAATTTACCAAAAGTTGGGAGTCTTAGCGCAGATATTCTGAACACATAGAAATTCACAAAACATATTTAGCTAACATTTAGGTGTAATTATTGATTCGCATTTGTGCTGGAATATCCATATAAATAGGGTAACAAAAACTTTAATAATGACATAATACAACAGTAATTGACATCTTTGATCGTACTGGTTGATAGTCATATTCGGATCTACCTTATAAGCACTTAGTTATTTTAAGAAAGTGATACAAGGTTAATTCGTATATAATATCATTGTAATTTTATACTGGGAAACTTTATATTTATTAGCTACCATCAAAAATATTAAAAACCGATAATGGCATTTTTACAGGGTCTCACTTTCATCGATACCTAATAATTCGATATAATAATGATGGAACGGCAAATAACTACCTGAAAAAAAACATGATAACGCTTAGAAAATGTTTCAATTTAGGCGTCGGCATTCATTACTCATTGTAAACTCATATTTACAGTAAAATATTGTATTTAACATAAATATTAGTTTTTTAAGTAATAAAATCCCGAAAAATATAAATATAAAATATTTGAAACATATGTTTAAATAAAAGTACAAAGATCTGACCGCATTTTAAACTTATGCTGACCTTGTCGCATACCAAGAATTTAAAAAAGTTTGTAAACGCAAAACTCCAAGCTCGAACTAAAAACATTCAACTGCAAAGTCAAAAAAATAACGTTGATCGCATAAGACATAGAAAAGAAGTAATACCATTTTTTATTTCTTTATTAATACAATTCCTCTTGCAGGGCATTGCAACTTAGTGATATATACTATCTAGGAAATTATATTTAAAATGCAAGCGTTGGTATAGCTGTCATCGCAAAGTTTTTAAATATACCTAAAGCAAAAGCATCACCAGCATTATTGGTTCTTCGTTTACATAATACACGACACTTAATTAGAGATTAGAGCTGGTTTTCTTTTTTCATGTCTTAATTATAATAAAGCACAAAAAAATAACAACACCCACTTAAAAATTTGCCAAAATTCAAAGACGAAAAACGAACTGTTTACGTTTTGTCGTTTAGACTTCAATTCCTCAACATTTGAGTTTTTTGGCTTGTTAGTTGCCAACTACCTACCAGTTGCTTAGTTCCGAAATTCACAATAATCGATTATCCAATCGATTGTTAATTTTCGCAATTTCTGTCTAATCAACAAAAGCATGAGCGATCACGTTATTGTCAAATTATAATTTTACTTAAGTAATATCATGATGCATTTTAGAGGTACCATAAGAGGTATAATAAGTAGAAATAAAAAAATAAAAATTATTTTATTATCGAAACGAATCGAGGAATCATTCAAATTATAAAATAATCGATTTATATTTATAGAAGTTTTGCAAATGTTAAGGTAAAATGTAAACAAAACCCTTCGAATTAGGAAAAACCATAAAGTAAAAAAATTTGTACCCAACCATAAAATACCTTTCACTCCAACCCAAAAATTGCGATGTGGAAAAGTTCAATTGACCCGGTTCTTTAGGATTAAAATTATTATTATGACCGTCAAAAATATAGTTTACAAGTGAATAAAATATACCAGTAATTTGAATAAATATTGAAATATTATTCTAAAGTAAAATTTAATGTTTTTTTTTCTTCTTATCATATTTAACCTACTTAATACTTACCAACTGGGTACAAGTTTTGACAGATTAATTTTTCATGTAACAGTGCAATTATTAAATTGAAACTTGATATCGAAAAATATATTATTTCTCAAAAAATTTGTTGGTATCTGTCTACCTAGATTTGGCAACCTGGATATAAAA
The DNA here is from genome assembly GCA_927349885.1 of Psylliodes chrysocephalus. Classification (NCBI taxonomy): domain Eukaryota; kingdom Metazoa; phylum Arthropoda; class Insecta; order Coleoptera; family Chrysomelidae; genus Psylliodes; species Psylliodes chrysocephalus. The sequence continues at coordinate 77,048,590 of OV651817.1, forward strand.
ACAAGTACGCTTGAAAATAAAATTGTTATACGAGCTAGAGGTACAGGTATTGCCATCTATGTACAATGTATTGAATACTTGCTTTGTTGCAAAACCGCTGGCTCAAATGTCGCAGCCTTAAATGGGGTGTATCGGGTAAATCATGAGAACTAGGGATGTAGCTTGGTCCGGCTTCTGGTGAAATACTTCCGGAGTCTGATTCGGAATCAAGCGTGTAACTCTGAGGTGGCTGGGGAATGGGTAATGAGTTGTCATGGGGCACTGGTCGCATTGCAGAAGCAATATTGGGGTACTGAAAGCTACGCTTGGTTTTGTTAGTAATTCCTTTAACATTCGTCATGCAAAAATAACAATCATCTACGTAATTACGAGGTTCCCTCCAAACCATTGGAACTGCGAATGGCATAGATTTATGAGTACCTTTCACCCATCCAGTCAATGTTCTCGAGCACGAACTACAACACATTTTTGGGGCCTAGGACCTATCTTGATCGCCAACTTTGCATCCAAAGTACAGTTCATAAAACCTTTTTTACTAATGAAGATATCGGTTTTTGGTACGCTTTCGCGGTAACTTCGCCACAAATATAACAGAAGCTATCGGCTTTATTAACGCAAACGCGCATCGACATTTTTGGTACCGTTTTAACACGCACGTAGATCTAAGCGAAAATATGAATAGATGTTTACTAAATGATTTTCTGGTAACGACTAAAGGGATATTTCAAGCATAGATTCAACTACCTGCAAAAAACAATGGGGCGACCGTTTAATACCTATTAATGGGCCTATTCGACCCTTCCAAGAAATATGAGGCCAATATAAACATTTAGGGGTCAGTTCCCAATAAACATTTACCGTAACCCGAATTTTTATAATAGATATATAATAATAACAACAAATTTATATAAGAAAGTTTCGGAGTTGTATAACCTGTATTTTTTGGTAACCAGGTTTTATAATGGTTTTATAACATTACTAGTAGTTATGGATGTATAACAAAATAACAGAACTATTTCCATCACCATTTTATAAAACTTTAAGTAACGGTTACTAGTGGATTCATAAAAAGGTGACATATGGGTTACCGTAACTCTAGTTATATAACTAAAACATCTTGAGTTTTTTAATGGTGTCGTAAATTACCTTTATAAAAACTGGTAGGAAGTGGTGTTGACTATATTTCTTATAAAACTATTGGTTATTATATCGCCTCTTTTATAAAACTTTGCAACCATCAGTAATACAAATTATTCTAATATAACTATATATCTCATTTGTAATTGTATTTGTTATTTTTTTATGGCAGGAGGCCAATAAATAAGAGTGCCATCCTTTTCCCAAGCTAATGGGACAATTGTAAGTAGAGGCCCCTTAGTTCTTTAGTTTGCACTATTTTGAAAGACATAGTGGAGATAATTTAATAATTTCAGGTTATGGATGCTCGTGGACGGAGGTTAATTTTTAATTTTTAAATCACGTTTGAAAGAAATGAATTGCCGTTTTGGTTTCATTATGGTAACAAGTGTTACTACAAATTATATAAAGGAATTATATAGGTTGTTAAGTTTTATATTGCAACTATGAGATATATATTGTTACTACCAGTTATATAATATTACTTTTAGTGATATTAATGACGTCTTAAGTTATATAAGGTTACTCGTGATTCCGCCATACTTGTTTACAGAAATCTTAAAAATACTGGAAACGAACCATACATACAAACACTTAATAATTTATTTATTTTTTAAATAAATCTTAAATAAACATGTTTTGGTTCTGATGAAATATCGGAATAGTAAATGTTAGTAATAAGCTGTTAAATTAAATTTGGTTCATATATTTAAAGTAAAAATATAAACTAAAAATAATTATTAGTGGAAATTATAGTGGCCCTTACGTTTCTTCGAAGTATCTCATTAACTTTCACAATGAAATACGATTCCCACCAAAATTTTAAGTCACCCAACAGTTAGTAAAGTCCAACAATAATAGTACATAGGTTTTTTAATTTTATTATGATTCTCCATTTTTGTTTCTATCGATGATGCCTGACTAGAACATAAAATTTTATTTTATTATTGGAATAGAGAAGGATTATAAATAAGTAAGTGTATCTGAGAGAGAAGAGTATCTAGGTTTTGACAAATGACAGAATGAGAAATGTCAATGTTAAAGTAACAAAACTCTGGTAACGGAAATATTACCAAATCTATTATAGGCAAGTTATATAAAGGTTGCCTAAAAATGTACAATGCTATATTATATTACTATAGGTGTTTAAACGAATCTATTTGTAAGTTATTTAGTGGTTTTCACAATGTTTCTGTTACTGTTACTTATACAACTTTAAGTTATTAGCGTTACTAAACAAAGGTGTTCGCAACTTTTATAAATGCCCCATTTAACCTCTTTAAGAGGTTTATAGCAGCAAGAGAAATGTTACGGTTGCCAAATATATAACTATAAGTTTTATAAGTAGAGTGTTGTAAAAGTAACGTTAACTACTATACAATCAAAAATGTTTATTGGGTTGTATATTAGTTTAAGTCCAAATGTTACAAAATACACGATATTTTCATAAAGAGGATTTTTGTGTTGAACGGTGTTATTATAACACCAAATAAAGATGATTTTGATTTTAGTTCTGACTGATTTTAGCTTAAATATTATTTAAGTTGTAAAATGTAATGTGTCGTTAATTTTATTACCTAACTGTTCTAATTATTATTACTTCTTTTAAATATGGATGTTTATAAACTAACTGAACATAATTATATTTTATTGTAAATTAAATCAAGCCTAAATAAAATTTGTTTGTTTTTTCATCCTTAACCTAACCTTTTTGTGTCATTTTAAACCTCTTATGCAAAATTTATTACTACTAAATTCAGTGTTTTCCTAAAACTTCAATTTAAACATTATCAATGACCTTCATTGGCTTTTATATAGAATTCATTATACATTTAAAATTAATTGTTTCTAATAATATAGCCAAAAAAACAACGTCATAGTTTTAAAATTCCTACATTCTTAGACTATTTTGAAGATTGGGCAACACTGCAAGGCTATGACTTCACAACTGATTGATGACGTGTATTGAATGCTCTATATACGGTTGACTCGTTTTTCTTTGCCTGCACATTTTTTTCTTGGTCCCTACTTTTATCATTACTCTAGAAAAATAATAAAAAACTAACTGAACATTATGTTAGGTAAATATTGTTTTAAACGTTTCAAAGCTCAAAAGACTGAACGTTGCTACTAAAATATACAAATTTCAAATTTAAATTATGTTCTAAATAGTACTACTATTTCAAACTTAATTTTATCACTTTTAATTCTTAAGTTGAATTTTTTATTTATTAAAAATAAGTTAAAACTTACCTTGTTTGCTTTATCCATGTGCCTGAATAACGTATACCTCCTTTTGTAATTTGTAATATAAATTAGGCACAAGCAGAGCGTTTATATACCTCCTACAGTAGTATACCTATCTAAATCTCTGTATTGTTAGGCAATTCTATATAGACACAACTGTTGTAAGGGCAGCATAACTCTGATATAAATAACAATTTTTAAATAGGAAATATGTTTATTAATTTTGAAATTAGTAAAGTATTAATTTATATAAAAACAACAGAACACTGAATTATCCGAAAAATTATTCAGTCTGAAAATTATCCGATGGTGGTTGAAATTATCCGGACATTGGCAACACTGCTTGTTATTCCATTTTCTCAAACAATCTTAGAAAATTACCTTCAAACAATATCGTATCGATTAAGGGATTCACATTGAGACAGACGAAACATTCCAACTACAGCAACAGCAGCATCCTTAGACATTTAATACACGTTAGGACGAATCTGATTGTAACTGGGGAATATATCACTAGAAAGATAACTGTCAAAACCAGAAATCTACACAGTTTGATTTATATTTGCGCTTTGATGATGATAGATTGTGCGAAGTTGTCCTGTCTAGATTTCAAATTGTTAAATTCGAACGGTTATGATGGGTTTGAATAATCGCGTTTGCGACCCGGTCGCCGAACAATGTGCTCGTCAAAAGGGCAAGTAATTCAATTGAACATAATGGATAGAATGCTGCAATTTTCCTCTCTGTGACTATTATTTGACGTATGGGATTATAGGAAAGTAAAGAAAAAATAACAGTTAATAATAAAAATATATAAAATAAATTTAATTATCAGTATTAAAACCAATACGTTAGGAATGTCAAATAGTTGAGAGTAGCGTGCTTGACTGCCATGCAGGAAGGTTGACGTTTAAATTTGGTTTAATGCAAACGAAATAATATTTTTTAAATTTTATTTTATTTTAAATAGTAGTTAAATTCATAAACTACTTTTAAATTAGTTATTTTCTCAAAAACCTAAATAAGTTTTTAAAATTTGATGAATGCAAGAGACACTAAAGTCTATTCAGATTTCATTTACGCCGCGTCAAAACAATCTCTCCCATCCAGCAACAGCTCACGTGGCATTTTCTTTGCGCTTCTATTGGTTAATCGGTCGTTAGTCATTTAGACGACGCGCAAATATTTTCTGTCAGTCGAATTCAGTTCAATTTGGATAATTATAAACGGCGTTTTGGTAGCATTCACCGTGTTGGTTAGTTTGGACATTTTGTATGTTTGATTGATTATGATTCATTATATTATAGTTTAGATATACATATATTGTGTTATTTTGTTTTTTTTTTGTGGTTGTTGTTAGTTTGAACATTTTTTACTCTATTTTATTGAAATTTAATTGACTATATTTCGTAACTGCTGCGTGACACTATGTCTTCCACAGATACAGCAGATGAATTTCAGAAAAATGTTTTTACTCCTTCTAAAAAGCGACCGAAAAAGGGACATTTGGTCATCCGTACTACAGAAATGGTTTTAATATTTATAAGCATTAAATTTTATAGAACCCTGATATGTTGGTACATGATGTTGAAAGGAGAGTTGCTGATAAAACAGGGATGTGCGCTAAAACCGTTTTTAATGTTATGAAGAAGTATAGGCAGATTCATAAATTTTCTGAACCAAAAAGAAAGCTACGTTATAAACAAATTAGTGTGTCTGTGGATGATTTTGATAAAAATGCAATAAGACGCAAAGTACATCAATTCTTCTTTAGAAATTAACTTCCAACAATCGATAAGGTTTTATAAGAAGTCAACGATGATCCATATTTGTCTACTTTTAAGCGAGCTACATTTTACAAGCTTTTTAAATCCCTTAATTTTAAATTTAAAACTCGAGGAAAAAATAGTTTGCTTTTAGACAAAATGAAATTGTTTCGTCCTACGCCACAAAAAATAAAACGGTACAGAGAAGAAAAGCAAAAAATATATTATTTTGATGAGACTTGGATTAACGCAGGCGACACCAAATCAAAAGTATGTTTCGATATGTCGGTTTTATCATCCAGACAAGCCTTTTTGGATAAACTTTTAACTGGTTTTAAAACCCATCAGGTATTTGCGTAAAAACAGCTCATTATATGCCATATTGGAAGTGAAGAAGGCTTTGTGTCTAATGCACTTTATGTATTTAAGTTGAAAAATCCGGTGACTACCATAAAGAAACGTGTGGAGAATCGTTCAAAGAGTGGTTTTCAAACACCCTACCAAAATTAGAAGATAACTGCATTATTATTCGAGAAAGCTGGAAAAAATACCTACAACGACGTCTTAAAAAGGTGATATTTAAAAATGGCTATAAGGGAAAAAATTGAATTCGACTACCAAATGCTTGAGATCCAACTTCTAAAACTTGGTAAGCACCATAAAGATTATGATAGGTATGTAATGGATGAAATGGCTAAGCAGCAAAACAACAGAATATTGAATTAATCTAGGTTGACGTTAAACAATACGTAGCAGATAAAAACTCAACATTTAAATCTGGAGACATTAAAATTCTTTTTGAAGAAGTAATATTATTAATTTCTCCAGAAAAATGAAAAAAGTGTATCGACCATGTTCGCCAAAAAGTTGAAGTAAAAATGTGGGAGTTGGATAATATTATAGAGGTTCAAGTAAAACCACTTGTAATTTTGATTAATGAAGATAGCCCTTCAAGTCTAACTAATTTATCCGATTCAGAATAGTGCTAAGTCAAGTAAGGAAGATTGCTATAATACAGGGTACAAGGTGTCTAATCTAAATACTAGTAGAACAAGAACAATAAAGAACAAAAGTTGTCAAAAATACAAAAGGTTTCTATTTAAGATGCACAATTTTAATTCAAATACTAAATTCAATACCAAATACCTCTTATATTTAAAGTTTTTTAATGCTTTTAGTAGATATATATTAGCTATTAAAGAAATTGCAATTATTTGGACACCCTGTATAATATAATTTTATATTATGATTGTTTTAATGCTCTGTATAACAGTAGACATATGTAATGAAATAAATATAATGCAAACATCTCTTTTAAAGTCAAATACATTTATTAATTTGTATTGCAGGTTAACGCAGTTTATGTCGCTCACCTATCTACGTCCAGAAATGTCACTAAAGTCTGGGAGACCGTGTATGGCATTTATTTTATAGTTTTAGTTTACAAAATATGTTTTTATCGTAATAAAAAAAATAATTTCACAATTACACTTTTTTATTTTACATTTTTGCAAGACGGAAAAGTAAAATACGGCCCTGCTCAATTTTAGCGTCCACCTGCTTCTGTTTACATCAGGCGTAAATTAAATTTGAATAGACTTTAGCATTTTTTTAGCGTGTCTAATTCAAGAAATAGTGAGTATGCACGAAGACAACGCAGATTATCAACAATCTTTTTAGAAAATCACAGTCACCTAAAATCCTGTTAAAGTAGGGGTAATCAACGACAAATCGTTGCGGTCGCCCTCATCTAGGACCGCATATATTCATCAGAGTTCCAAAAAATCAGAAGATAAAGAGTGTATCCAAGTATTAATACAGCTTTCAGAACCGTTTAAGGCAGTTCAACAAAACTATTTCTAGTACACTTCAACATATCTAGTTTCTGAAACAAAGCATTATACTGCAAACTTCGCAAACTCAGATGACGTAGAAGTTAGCTAACGAAGATCTATCCATCTATGACTTTTTTTGTCAGAAAGTTGTCAAGATGAAGTCAGATCCGAAAACATGAAATCTAACCTCTTGAAAATTAATCATGCAGAACAGTGAAAATCCTGCAGTGCACCATCAAACAAAGGATCCATTTGAGCAAAAATAATGTTTGTCTTCACAGATCTAAGCACACCGATATAAAACACCATTTCGTCATAGGGAAAAAGACAAGAACCTGGTTAAACAAAAGTCAAAGTGAATGGAACAAAGGACATGCTAGCTAATTAGTTGGTCTAAAACTAAAGATTGCATAGGAATAAAGAAGATTTAAAAATGACTACGGGTGACAGTAAACAATACGGACACAACAATGTTCACTATTTTCGCTATATTGGTAATCCAAATGATACATACTACTTACTATTTTTAATCAATTTAATTGCGGCATAACAAAATATCCGAAGTTAATATAAAAATATTGTGTATTAATTAGAAAATAAAGCATTTTTTTGATATAACCTCAATTTTTTTTAAAAAACCTCTATTATTATATCGGACTATCGATGGTAACATCAACGAGTGTCAATTACATAAAAGAAATAATTTATTTCGTTTCGTTTTCTAAAAAACTGTTTTACATTTAATTTCCAGTCACATCCGGCGATTTATACATTCATTTTGATTGAATTGTAGTATATTGACAAAATATTAATATTACATCATCTCTAAAATACGTTTAAAAAACTTTTAAACTTGATTACTTTGTGTAATTCAAAAGTTTAAATTTTTTCTTTTTAATATGAAATTTATCTTATTATGCATTGACAACGCCTTTAACAATTAAAGAGGATAGCTGAATTTGTTCAATTTCTGTTGAGTCAGCCGTGACATGACGTCACCCCCTGGATGCTTTCAACGGTTTAGCCGAAACTCATTTAAAATATAAATAGATACAATAAACCTTATTTTATTCTATTTATTTTTAAACTAAAAGGTATTTTAGATATTTAAAATATCATTTTAACCAGAGAAAAAATTACAAACATACCAAAATTACAGGAATAAATAAAAATGGTAATAATTTGAATAATGCCGCCATGTTATCTAAAAATATTTCTTACATATTTGAGAAATTTGACATGCTAGTTATAAGATAGTTAGAAGTCGAAAATCATATACAAAGTGTACAAATGTTAATGCAACTTATTAAAATTAAAATTCTGATAGCTTCACAAAAGTTTTGAATAAAAGTTTTATAAAATTATTTAAGTAAGTATAAGTCAGCCTATTAAGCAAGAATATATTTTTCTGTACTGCATTAAATTTAAATAACTTTATTAGCTAGAATACAGGGTGTACTATTAAAAAAAATATCAAAGCGTTATTTTAGAATAATAGTGCGCTTAGTATATTTCTAACTGACTTATACCGTAATAACTTGATTTATTTCATCAAAATTATATCCAAACGCTATTCGTAAATCTATTAGAGTTCAAAAAATAAAAAAGTTATCTGACACAAAAAACGCGCTCGTCTTTTTACATCGGAACTACCATGGAAGAGAATGCGCTTGGCCGATACTTAAAAATTCATACTCATCCTTTTTACATTTACTCCATAAGAGCACGCTATGCTCGTTCCGCTTACGTCCTAACCGTTACAGAAAAGAGGTCCTAACCGTTACAGAAAAGTGGTTCTAACCGTTACAGAAAAGAGCGAGCGCGCTCAGCCGTCGTTTCGAAATTCGCGCGCGTGAATTTAGAACGTCGACCGAACGATCCATTTTCCCACATCATAATAAGAGCAAGTTACACTTTTCCTTCCTACACCTACACCACAAGAGCCAGCTGTACTCTTTGTACCAACAGACTTGCCTGCGCGAATTTCGAAACGTCGGCCATGCATGCTTGCTTTGCTCGCTCCTTCCTCTAGTGATAAGACCCTTGATGGGACGAGCGTAGCTGACTTTTATGGTGTAGATGTAAAAAGCGCGCGCTTGGCCGAAGTTGCGCGAATTTAGAATTGTCAGCCGGGCGCGCTCGCCTCCTTGCTCTCGCCTCCGTACTCGCTTTGTTCGCTTTTTCCTCTAGGGGTAAGGCCGTTGGTGAAACGGGCATAGCTGGCTGTTATGGTGTAAAAAGGATGCACACAAATTTTAAAACATCGTGCCAAGCGTGCTCGCTTCTAAGGTAGTTGGGACGTGGTAAGACCAACGTGCTTTCATGGTGTATGTATGTTAGAAAACTTTTTATTTTGTTTATGAAATAAATCAAGTCATCAATGTAAGTCGGTTAGAAATGTATCGGGTGCACCATTACTCCAAAATAACGAATGTTTTAACGGTTTTATTTTAAATTTAATTTAGTACGAAAAACTATTTAAAAAGATATATTCTTTTGTAATTTATGAATATTGGTCAACCCAGTGTATTTATTATTAAGCACAAAGGTGTATCTCTTATTAACTTATACTGATAACTTGATTTATTTCTTGAAACTTTCATCAAATCTTTTTTTGTAAACTTATCAGGAATATACATATTAATAAGTTAAGTTACTTTTTGTTCACTCTGTATATAAATTTTAATTTACCTTGTTAAATTTTTTAAATATGAGTTTATTTAAAAGTTGTTTAGAAAACGTAGCCGTAGTATTTAAATTTATTACCTTCTATTTACCTATTTATTTACTTCTATAGTAATGAAAAAATGATCTTTTAAATATCTGAAATATCTTTTAGGTTAAAAATAAATAAAATAAAACGTAAATTAAAAATAAGGTGAATTGATGTACGTTATAAATGGGATGGCTAAAAGTTTTCAGGGGTGACGTCACGCCGCACCAGACTCAGTAGAAATTGAATAAATTCGGCTATCCTCTTGAGTTGATATAGTCATTGACTTTGGTTGATAATTCATTTGTCAGACTAATTAATTATCTTGTTTGAAAGTTTGAATAACCCAAATTAATTACTGTTTATTACTTTATAGATGAAGTAATATTAATATTTAGTAAATATGTATAATTTAATCAAAATGAATAAAACAATTGCTGGATTCTGTCAATTATTGTTCTAGATTTTGTTATAAATTAAAATGTTTGGCAACCATGTATATGCCTTACACAAAAATCGAAAAATCTTAGGTTAGAATCGCCAAAATTTATTTATTATTTATGCGTAATCCGCTATTTTTGTTTTTGTTATTTCATATATACACTCAATACTATTTTCTAGTTTAACTTTTTTTTAAATTCGTGTGTTCATTACATTTACGGGCACCCGACAAAGTACATTTTGTAATATCCTATGTATGTACTTTTTATTTCAACTACCAAGATGTACGAATGTTTTCTCAAGTTAATTAATAAATTGTTCTTTGCTAATGAGAGCATTTTGAGTGTCACTGTATACATTTTGCATACGTTGTTTTATTTGCTCCAGATTCTGTCTATATAACGCAAACTTCAGTTTTAAATGCCACATCACATCTTTAATATCAGGTATACCTATATAAATAAAGTTCTACTTAATATCCCAAATGAATTGCATGTAGTATTATGACAAGTTTATACAACATTTAAAACGCAAACTAGCATTAAAAAAGTTATTTTATGACTTTGTTTTATGCTTGTCATTTTACGATCACTGTATTTCACTCACGTAATAAATTTACCATGAAAACTTTATAAAACCAAAAATGGGAATTAATTCAATTAACACGGATAGGATTTCTATAAATATATCAATATAAATAAATAATGCTATATGAAAATATTTTTTATACAGAAAAGTTAAAAAAATTACAAATATAATCATGTAAAAAATATTTAACAGTGGTTATTTAAAAATTCTGACATATTAGCTGTTTTAGAAAAAGTATGTCTTGCATTTATTGTATAAAAAAAAATTCAGAAAAGAATTAATATAAAACATTGTAGATTCTGTGATAAATCTATACTAAAAAGAAGCATAGTTTTATAACAAATATACTGCCAAAATATTAAAATAATTGAACCTAAAATCATCAAAAAAATATATTCTTCATTATTTATACCCCTTAGATTTCTAATGCAGAATACAAATGGTTGTATACTTGTTTGGTTTCTTTTTAAATCCTCAGTGAGGTCTTCTACTTCCTGGTGATTTTTTGGCAAATATGAAAAGGAATTTTGGAAATCTTTAATAGTAAATTTTATTACCAACAGTGTGATTTCATATTTAAACCTAAATCACTAGAATGCTACCAAATCAAGCTATAAAAAAAAGAAGAATTCTAGGAAAACGAAATTAGATCAGACTACTTTTATAACAAAAATAAAAGAAGTGTTTTCTATTATTATCCAAGTTTCCATGAAAAATGTTGATTATAAAAATTATTTCACTTTGAAAAAGGTACATAACGATTCAAACCTCTTCAAAATAATATCCCTTGGCATGTAATCCTGAATATGCACATCAAAACAGATTCAAACAGCGTAAAATTTTTATTGAAATCACAAGCATCAAAAGATACTCTAGAAATAAAAATTCTGCGAGCTTAAACTTTATACAAAAACATTAATCCTTTGGGGCTGTGATACGAGATAGAAATCAATGTATTTGTAGAAAAACTATCGAAATATATTTATCAAAAGGAATATTAAAGTCTCATTATTCGCCGTTCCGGTAAAACAATGACGCAAGTGCAAAATTGTGACATTTTGATTTTAACATGTCATTAGTTTCCAAATTAGTCTCTCTATACGGTATAACAACGGCGAAATTTTTTATCCACTCCCGGCCATCTAAATGGTAGTTACTTCAATTTTCAAATATTAATGTTTACCCCTCCACTTTTGAAAAACAATGACATATGAATCAGTTGTGTCTGCAAATTTAAGGGAGACATTACTTAGTCTATGGTTAAATGTTGTATTTGCTATTTAGGACAAGTTCTTTGTGATTTATGTGCTCAAATTTGGAAGTAATAATATTCGTTTTTCGTCTCTCCTGAAAAATTTATAATTTTGCATTTGCGTCGTTGTTTTACCGGAACAGCGAATGTCGATATTTTAATATGTGTTTTAAACACAAACCGGTTTTATATAAAAGCTATATAAATTTAAAAAAGTATTCTGAAAATAGTGGTTTGTGAAATAAGAGATATTGACAATCCACTCGAGTTGTGAAGTATATTTTTTCTACGACCCACTACGAAAATCTACAAATTTAAAAAATTATTTCAGGTTATTATGACAAAATAACTAATTTTAAAATAATTCGTGACTTTTACCAATTTATGAAATGAAATACACATGAAAAAATATATAATTTAATTATTCTTCAGCCCAAATTTGAACCCGGGCCTCTCGCGTGGAAGACAAACGCCGTTGCCTCACCTTCACCGTAACACTTTTTAGTTTTAATACTCATAATTAAATTAGTTTTGTAGTAATTGTCATATATCATTAGTTGTCAGTTGTGACAGGCTTACGGTCGAAGTGCCTGTATCAATTATTACTAGTTGTAATATATTAAATTAAACCTTTCTTCGAAAAGTGTTGCCTTCATATTACCACACTAGCTGTTGTCTGTTGTTCTCTACTCCAAACATTACATGGTGGCAGGACATCTTATTCGGGACATAAAGTTAGTGTGCGTGGAAAAATATTAATTGACTGTAAATATAAAAACATTCAGAAAATGTTAATGTTTTACATTTTAGATTCAAACATACCGAGTTCAATTTTAGGACTGACCAGTGCTAAAGACTTAAATATTCTAAATGCGGACTTTTCAGTAGAATCAGTGACTTCTAACAAAGAAATAGACTCTGTAAATTACATACTTCAAACATATAAACATATTTTTGAGGGTATAGGTAAAATTTCAAAAATTTGCAGAATTTCACTTCAAGATAATGCAATACCCAGTATTTCCGCTACTCGGAAGATTCCATATTCATTACGTGATAAGGTAAAACAAAAGTTAGATGAAATGGTGGCCCAAAATATTATTGTTCCAGATACTGAACCTACAGATTGGGTCCACCCTTTGGTGATAGCACCCAAAGCAAATGGCGATATTCGTCTATGTTTAGACCCTAGGAAATTAAATAAATATATTAAACGGGAATTTTTCCAAATTCCAACACAGGATGTTATATTTTCCCAGCTCTCTGGTTCTCAATATTTTTCACTATTAGATGCATCTTCAGCATTCCTTCAAATACCAATTGATCATAACAGTTCCCTTTTATGTACAGTGACAACCCCATTTGGCAGATATCGATATTTGAGGCTTCCTTAGGGACTTTCCTCATCTCCCGAAATTTTCCAAAGGTGCATACTTGAAATACTATCTGGACTATCAGGAGTTGTAGCTTATTTTGATGACATTTTAGTATTTGGTAGTACCTTAGATGAACATAATACAAACCTAGAAAATGCATTGAAAACGATCAAAAATTCCGGTCTTACATTAGATTTAGAGAAATCAAAAATTTGCGTAAGGGAGTTAAAATTTCTAGGTCACATTATAAATCTAAATGGTATAAGCCCTGATCCCAATAAGGTGAAAGCAATCATTGATTTAAAAAGTCCAAAAAATAAAAATGATTTACAACGATTTTTAGGTATGATAGGATATCTATCAAAATTTATTCCAAATTTATCTGAAAAAACTAGTACTTTAAGAAAACTTCTTAGTAATAAATCAGAGTGGCTGTGGTCCCTAAATGAAGAAAAATCGTTTGAAGAATTAAAATCTTTAGTTTCTACAGTACCGGTGCTAGCTTACTTTAACCCTAAAAAACCCATTATTCTATCGGTTGATGCCAGTCCTTTCGGTTTAGGGGCGGTAATTCTACAAGATGGACATCCAATAGAGTTTGCGTCAGTTTCTTTGACGCAAACGCAGCAAAATTATAATCACATTGAAAAGGAACTATTAGCATTAGTATTCGGATGTGAGAGATTCCATTATCTTACTTTTGGTAATAATATCACTATTCAAACAGACCATCGCCCATTACTAGGCTTGCTTAAAAAACCTTTTGAAGACCTATCTCCTACAACTCAACGCCTTACCTTTCGTTTATTGAGATACCAATTTGAATTAGTTTACGTTCCTGGAAAAAATCAACAACTTTCTGATACACTCAGTAGAGATCATATTAATACCTTCATCGACACATCCTATGTCGACACAAACCTAAAAATTTATTCAATTCTTTCAACCTCAGAAGAGAACGAAAATCGTTTAAAAATAGCAATTTCTACAGATCCTATCCTCCAAAAAGTAAAATATTATCTATTAAATGGTTGGCCATCACATAAAGGCAACCTACCTCCACTTTTGAAACATTTCTGGCAAATTAGACACGAAATATTTTGTCACAATGATTTAATTTTTTATCAAAAGAGGGTAATAATTCCTGAATTTTTAAACTTGATACACAAAAGTCATCAAGGAGTCATTGCCTGTAAAAGAACGGCAAGAGATTGCATATACTGGCCTGGATTATCTTCAGACATAGAAAATACTGTTTTAAGTGTATAACTTGCCAAAAATATTCCAAGACAAATCCAAGGGAGCCTCTCCATTCTCATTCAGTTCCGGAACTTTCGTGGTAAAAAATTGGAATCGATTTCAAGTCGTTAGGCACATTGAATTTTATAGTTATTATTGATTATTACAGCAAATTTATAATAGCAAATAAATTAACCAACAAAAGAGGAGAAACAGTCATATCATCATTAAAAAATGTTTTTACGAACCACGGAATACCCCAAGAAATATTTTCTGATAACGGCCCGCCCTTTAATTCTCACGAATTTTTGGAATTCACTAAAAAATATGATATAAAACATAATACTTCTAGTCCTCTTTACCCTAGATCTAACGGGATGGTAGAAAGGGCAGTGCAAACTGTCAAAGGTTTATTAACAAAGGCATACCAGGATGGCGAAGATCCATTCCTAGCAATATTAAATTACAATGTCACTACCAAGGAACAATTACCATCACCAAGTGAACTTCTTATGGGCAGAAGATTAAGAACTACATTACATGTCCCGAAAACTCTTCTAAAACCTAATTTCTCAATGGAAGGTATAAAACAAACATTGGAAGACAAACAATGCAGACAAGAGACTTACTATAACCATTCTACCCAGCAGTTGTCAAAATTGATGCCAGAACAAAAAGTTTTGATTCAAAAAGGTACTCGTGATTGGGTTCCTGCAAAAATTGCAAGGGAATCCGGCCCTAACGACTATATAGTTGAGATAGGAGAAGCTGAATATCGTAGAAATAGACAGATGATTAGACCACTACGAACATCATAAGTTACCAATGATCCAGAGTATCGGTTATCAAGCGGTCACCTTATTTAGATTTAAAATTTATATTTTAGTTTATTTTTTTTAAGAACCTTTTATTCTAAAAGTTGTTAACTTTCAGTTTTATTATTTTTATTTTTTTTGTAAAGTGCGTGTCATATATCATTAGTTGTCAGTTGTGACAGGCTTACGGTCGAAGTGCCTGCATCAATTATTACTAGTTGTAATATATTAAATAAAACCTTTTTTCGAAAAGTGTTGCCTTCATATTACCACACTAGCTGTTGTCTGTTGTTCTCTACTCCAAACATTACAGTAATTATACAATTTATAGATTTTCGTAATCTTTATTACTGACAATCAAAGTCAAAAATAATCATACAGGGTGAAATTAAAAAGTAAGATATTGAAATCACCACACTACTCCCCCCCTTTAGAAATAAGTATTTTTCAACAAAAATTTAGCTTTTTGACCAAAACGGGTAACGTATTCTTCAGATTTATCTAGTTTTTTGGGTTCGTCTTAAACGTTTGTACCAATATTTTGCGAATCTTCTTCAAAGTTGTTATCTATAAATGCAGGTTTCAGTCTTTCAATTGATACATTTTTCTTTTCCATTTATTAGCAATGTAAAAACGCCATCTCTTCTATTCAAAACTTTATATGGTCTAAAGTAAGGTTTTTGTAAAGGTTTTTTTACGGCATCAACCCTAACAAATACAAATGCAGCAACACACAATTCTTTTGGAATGAATGAAAATTGAATGTGATTTGATGTTTCAATTGCTTTAATTTAATACATGGTTTCTCCTAAATTGTGTAGAAATTTCACTTGATTTTCTTTGAAATTTATTTCATTTAAAATTAAGTCACCTGGTACTCTTAATGTGGTACCGTAAACTAATTCGCTACTGGATGCATTTAAATCTTCTTTAGGTGTGGTTCTTAAGCCGAATAAGACAGTTGGAAGCATTTCTGACCATTTTTCAGAAGAATTTAAAACACATTTTAAAGAAACTTTTAGTATCTTTGAAATCTCTCAATCATGCCATTAGATCGTGCATGATACGAAGTTGTTTTTAGATTATTAAATCCCATCAATTTAGAAAATTCTCTAAAAAGTTCAGATTAAAATTGTCTTCCTTGATTAGTAGTGACTTTTGAAGGAACTCCGAACCTACAAATCCATCCATTATAAAACTCACGAGCTACGGATTCTGCCGTTATATTGGTTAAAGAAAAAGTTTCATTCCACCTATCTATCAATACATGTTAAACAATATATAAAACCATTTGAGGGTGGTAAAGGGCCTATTAAATCTGTGTTAACATGTTCAAATCTGTTATCTGGTATTTTAAATTCAGCTATAGGTCCAATTGTATGTCTATTGATCTTCGATTTTTGGCAAGGTATGCATAATTTCGACTTTTTAATATATGTTTACATTCTTGGCCAAACGTATTTACTTTTGATTAATTTAATATTAATTCTAATTGCTGGGTATGACAAATTATGATATTTATTAAAAATTTCCCTTCTAAAACTAAGAGGAACAAAGGGTCTGACGTTTTTAGTTTATAGATCACAATTAATTTTATTATTACTATTCGAAATTTGAATTTTTTTAAATCTAAAGATGTACTTTCTTCTAATAGATTTTGCAAATCTTGATTATTTTGATCTTTGTCCCAATTTTCTAGATTTTCGTGATTATTTAAGCTAATTTCCTTGCAAAATTGACTGATATAATCTAATTATCTTGTTTTTCTTGGTGAACAAGTTTAAGGATTCTTCTTAAGAGCGTAGATGAGTAGTTTATGATCCGTATAAATAACAAATTCGCAACCCTCAAGCATCCAGCGGAAATGTTTAATACTTTCGTAGATAGCTAGAAGTTATCTGTCGTATGTGCTGCATTTTATTTGAGACTTGGATAATTTTTTTGCAAAGAAACCTAGAGGTTTCCAAATTTTATTTCCTTCAAACTGCTCCAATATCGCACCCAGAGAGTGGTCTGATGCGTCTACCATTAAAGAAATTGGACAAGAATTTGAGGGATGTGTTAACATTGTCACATTCTCTATGACATAATGTCAGTCCATTTTAATTTTCTATTTTGATTTGAATTGCCTTTTAAAAATTCATTCAATGGAATTATTACATCGGCTGCTTTTGGTAATGAGGATCGGTTAAAGTTAACCATACTACGGAAACGTCCAATTCCCTTTAAGTCAGTTGGTCAGATCTATTTTTGAAAATATTTTTTTTTTGTTTTTAAGGTGGAACGTAAAATCTTTATCAAGGTATCAAGGTACCAAAAGGTGATAATATAAATAGTTTTTTAAGGTGGAACGTAAAATCTTTATCAAGGTATCAAGGTACCCAAAGGTGATAATATAAAATAGTACACATTATACCGAGTGTTTTGAAATCTATCATAAATCTTACTTATTTTAAATTCAGTTCCCAATTTTGATGCCTTCATATTTTAAAATGAATTTTAAATACACTTGGTAGTCAGTCACCAAGTGAAGGGAAAGCAAACATACTTTTTTATTTTCACGAGAAAGCAAATTAGAAAAATGTGAAAAAATTAATTAAGTAATATTTTTAATAAAATCAGGTAAAAACCATCAAAATCTGGACCAAAAATGCGTTTGGGTATATATTTATACTTCAGACCCCTATAGTTTTTAAAGCCACTTTTGCAATATCGTTAAAGGACGCCAAGGTCAGTTTGTACTAAAATAACTTATAAGATTCTTCTTTCGTTTGCCAGTTTTAAGTTCTTATATGAACCACCGTAAACGTGAAATAGAAAGAAAGCTGAAAAATTGGTTTAGGTCCGATAACTAATGTACCTATACAATTTTGAAAATGTAAAGATATAATCCTTATTTCTCCCTACGAAATTAAGAAAAAAAGAGGAGAGAAGAGAATTTTTGTACTGCCCAACGAGAGTCGAAAACTAATGATTTCAAATTTACAAATTTGAATCTCCAGCTATGTGTTCGAATGGTAAAGGCGCAGATGATAATACTCGGAAGATCCAGGTTCGATCCTTGGCCAATGCACTCATTTTAATTTTTTATATTTCTTAGATTTTTTAAATTTTCTTCGGTTTGGTTTTACTTTGGCGATGTGGGAATATATTTCTTGATTTTGAAGGGATACTTAGGAATACTATCTTCATATTTCCAAAATTACATAGTTTAGTTTTCGGATATAAACTAATTTTTTACCTTTCTTTCTTCGAATAACAAAATTGTCTTTGCTCTCTTTTTTTTTAAATTATTATGAATTCTAATGTTCTGTTTTTTATTTTCAGGTAAGGAAATCTTAACAATAATATTGCCAAGATTGAAATGGTAAGTTACCTATTTGTGTTGGTATAAACTGTAGTTCTTTAAATTTAAAAAAATGTTTTTAAATTAAATAGCGTTTTGAATCAAGGTAGTCATTAATAATGATGTTGTAATTCGAAATAAAGCTATTAGGGGAATTATGTTTTTGTAGTTAGTACTTTGAAGAAAGTATTTCGTCGTCAGAATCGATCTTAGAGTTTCTAAAAGAAATGTTCTGTCCAATGATTAAACTACGTGCTATTTAAACTAATTATTACGTTACAATTTATTGAATATATTTTTTGCCTAATTTATTGACTTATGATTTCAGTTATCTATCACATGCTGGTAGAGCGAACAATAAACATGAGTGTAGAAGATGTGAATTTAAATGGCTTGGTTGCGAGAGGATGTCCACAGGGAGGGGTGCTATCACCTCTACTGTGGAACATGATACTCGACACCCTCATCATTCTATAAATTTGAGAATATACTATGCGAAAGAATGCAAGTTGCTCTCAAAATTATAGAACAGTATTTAGATCTCACCTTTGACAGTTAGTTAACATGGAACTCACATTTAGAAAACATATTCAAAAGAGCATACATTGCTTATGCTTATGGCCGCCGAACCGTGGGGAACACCTGGGGTTTTGCCTACGGTTATCATAAGACATATGCTAACATATCGAATACCCATAAATTCAAAGAACAGCATGTTTCAACATAACAGCAGCCATGGTAATCATTCTTAGTCCACTCCTCTTAATATTTATATCAAGTAGGGGAGACCGGGGTTGGTTGTGCCAGTTTTTGTTAATTATTTTTTCTACTTTTTGTAACTTAAATTACATGTTTTTCTTTAATTACCATTTATTTTAATTAAAATATTTAACATAAAAACACAAAAACATTAAACTTAAGAGTAATATAAACAACGCTATTAATGAATAATGTAAGTAGGTTCAAGTGTCACAACTAACCCCAACTTGGGGTTACTTGTGACACTGCTGGGGTTAATTGTGACATGCTTCACAAGTTCACAAATCATCATCAGAATCGCAATTCTGACATACAAAAAACGGATTGTTGTCAGTGCATGCTTCGTGAGCCCAGTACCGGCACCTAGTACATTGGATGCATATTTCTCTTGAACGTGAATTGAAGTACGGTTCTCCATATACTAGACAATAAGTGTCTGCTTCGTCCTCAGAACTACATGGTGAAATCCTGTGGGCAGCCTGTTTCAATGACTTGCGCTTAGTTGTTGCTTTGGTCTTGCAAATATTTCTTTTAGTACCTGACTCTCTTGCCTTTTTCTTCAATTCCTTTTCTTGTTTTTTTCTGTATTCCTCCTCCAATTGTTCTTTGTTGGGTGTGTCAGTCCAAATCGCCGTTCGACCACGTTTGCGCCCTTTTCTAGTTCCCACTCGTTTCTCTGCTTTTGGATCAGAACGTAAATCTTGTGGCGAAAAATATGTTTTGCCAACATTTGATGGTCCAGGTAAATTCGTTTTATCCGATAGAATCTGATCTAAAGTAGTCAGTTTTGGAGGTGAATTCATAATTATAGGTGATTGTCTGGGAGTTGATTGCTTATGTTTATCAGAGGGAGGTAATTTTCTTTGAGTTCTATCAGCTTCAGCTCCATCAGCTTGTTTGGGTTCATTTTCTTTATCATTTAGGACAATCTCTTGAGCTTCAGCTTCAGGTATTCCATCTTGGTCTGGGATGGTTTTTGATTCGGTTATAACTGGCTCTATCATATTTTCTGGATTTGGCCTATCTGTAACAACTGCTGGCAAAAACTCATCTTTACTAAATATATGTTTATTAAAAGGAAAAATTCCACTAACCCTGAAACCCGCTTGAATATTGGTCGGAGTTGCAGCTAGAGGTAACGCTTCTCTTGCAATATTTGGGATATCATATATAGTCATTGTTTTTCCTGCATGATTTCTCATCCAAGAATCAATGGTGCTGTTGATGTATTTTTTCAGCGGGCCATACACAGACCGATCTAATGGCTGCATTTTGTGCGAGCAGTGAGGAGGCAAAGTAATCACGACCACACCATTTTCTTTGCAAAAACTTATACCGTTAAACGACAGATGCGACTCGTGATTATCGAGAATCAGTAAGACTGGTTTCTCTTTTGATGAACGTGTATGCTTGGCAAAATGCTTCAGAAATATATAAAATTCATTTTTGGTCATCCACCCCGATGGATTTGCAGCTCCAATACAACCTGGTGGGCCATTGTTCACAAAATGTTCTTTGTAATTCTTCCGAGGGAAAATAAATATGGGGGGAACTGAATTTCCGCTAGCGCTGATGGCGAAACAAAAAGTTACTAATGTACCTCTCTCCGCAGATGTGACATAACCAACTTGTTTCACACCCTTTCTAGCTATTATTCGATCGGGTTTCTGGACGGTAGTTATGCCCATCTCATCAACGTTATAAATGTCTTGGGCTTTAAATTTATAACGATCCAAAACTTCTTCAAGTAGCGAGAAAAAAGCATTAACATTGTTTTTGTTAAAACTTGTGGCTCTGCTAAGACTTGTTGCCTCAGGAGTCCTCAGAGACAAAGCTATATGACGTTTCAGAAATGCAGTGAGCCAATCTGAAGAAGCCGTTTGGTTTTGAATCCAATTTTGACGAACCTCTATTTTGTTTTTAACTGAGAACTCATATGCTAATCGCCGTACTTCTTTTGTCGATAGCCCAAAATACAACTTAGATTGTTGGATAAGGTATTCAGCTAAATCGTTTTCCATGCAATCTGGAAGAAACTGCCTATTTCGTTTGTATCCTACTTGAACAGGTGCATGGTTATCTGAAAAATATGGCTTTAGACAAGGTTTACATTCAACTAAATAAAATAAGCTTACCTTCAATGTTCCTTTTTCGTTTGCAAAATCTTTGTAGCGTCATCCGGTTTATTTGAAACTTAGCAGCCACTGAACGAAGAGATCTATTGTTAATTAACACCTCAACAGATGCGCGTTTAAAAACTTCTAAGGGCGTTTTTCCCCCTTTCCGTTTTGCGTTTATACGTTCTCATTATTATTTTTCTATGAAAAAACAATATGAACAGTTAGTGAAAATAACATTAAAAAACCTCGTTAAAATCATTTAGGCATTATTTTTCAAACTCAAGGAGAAATAAGAATTTCACAATAAACATATTATTAAATATTATTTTTATAAAAGTAAGTAGGTACCTAAATGTTTTTAAATAAAATATTTTAATCGGCGGCAGTTTGATACGGGGCAAGTTGTGACAGTCACAAATTACCCCATGTCGAATGTCACAACCAACCCCCAAACGACATGTTTGTATTTTTTCTGTTTGTTGCCACGAGAAGATTAAAATTAATAAAATACGCAAGAACAGAAGAATGCACATACCTTGATGATTATTTTCGCATAGGAATAGTAACAAATAGGCGTAAGACACCTCGTGTATAAATCTTTAATTGAAGGCTACAATATTTACTTTACACCGCTAGAAACACACTATTACACACAGCAGACGGTGACGTGCAGCCACGGTAACCAAAACTATACTGAAGTGAAGAGAGCGAGACACTGTTTATTCAACCACTGACCGTACGCTGTTGCCATTGCTACTATGACAGAATTCGCCTCTGTCACAACTTACCCCTGTCACAACCAACCCCGGTCTCCCCTAGGTTATTTTATTGACAATAACATAAAACAAAACAAGACTCAGGATGTGGAATATACTCTAGATCCTGAAACCAAATAATAAAATGGACTGTGGGCAGTCATGCCAGTGTAGTTAAAACTAAGCTCACAGGGACTCTCGTAGCAAAAAAAGAAGTTACCAGAAACAATATCTCTGGAAAAAACATACTCATCTATACAGATAGCAGACAAGCATTTCTCACCCTAGACAGACAATGAATTTACTCAGGGTTAGTATTAAAATGTCACGAAGCTTTGCCTAAAATATCCATCAACAATGTGGTCACATAAAGATAGATCAAAGGTAACGCCATATCGAAAGGTAACCATCTTGTTGATTTTCTAGCCAAGAAGGCAGCCAACCAAATATTTTTTGGACCTTTCCCTTTTATTGGACTAACAACATTGGTAGTAACTGAGTTTAGTAAAGAACATTCCCTCACAAAATCAAGAAAAGGTGA
This sequence comes from Psylliodes chrysocephalus, assembly GCA_927349885.1. Lineage (NCBI taxonomy): Eukaryota > Metazoa > Arthropoda > Insecta > Coleoptera > Chrysomelidae > Psylliodes > Psylliodes chrysocephalus. The sequence continues at coordinate 77,071,520 of OV651817.1, forward strand.
GATTATTCAAGAAACTGCAGAGTTATCAGAGAGTTTTTAAGTTATCCTGACAACACTACAGCAAATAAATACTTGATTATGACTAGACAGAATCTGCGTATCATCACAGGAATTCTGACTGGTCATATCATGGGGCTGTCAGAATCCGCATCCAAGCATATCCTCTACGATTTCTCGACGCTCTAATTTAATGGAAGATTTGTATTTGGCGAGTAATCAGCTAACACCTGCGCCTCTTGGCGACGTTGTTAACTATATTTAATTTGTAGACTGATTTACGAGCTAGGAGGTTTCTATCATTTTAGGAGGATGCACAAAGGACCTAGAGAGGCCTAATTGCCATAGGGGTATAGATTTAGATACAAGTTGCATTTTTCTGCAATGGATTGAATCTAAAAGCAAAAGCAGTAAATCTAGATCGTTCTGCGGACATATCGTCCATCTTGAAAAACTGTTAACTAGTTTTATTAATTTTTAAACCAAAGTCTAAATTAATTGCAGTTTACTGACAGCACTATGATCTCTATAAAACTAATTTACATGTATTAGAAAGATATCTTAAATGGCTTAGAAGCAATTGTAAATATTACTATAAAAAAGTGTTTTGTTTCCATATTTTTGATACGTCATAAAAATTATCATCGGTTGCTGGTAATATGAAAATATTTATTAACTACGTAAATTGTTTTATATTTAATACTTTAGAATTTTTGTATATTAATTTAATTTTTTTTTGTCACTCATTTATTTATCTTTTTAAATTTCTCGCCAATGTATGAGCATTTTCTCTATTTTTTAATTATTTTTTATAAAATTAGTCTGGTACGTTAAGCACCTTACTGTCCTGTCATTAACTTGACATGGTTTTATTACTTTTTATTGACATTTTCTGTTTTTACCAGAATGACGTCTCCTCAAGAGCATAACTTTTTAAAACGGCGATTTTAACCTTTTAACTCACTCTGGTTTTACCTTTCTAACTCTAAGACGAAACAAATACCATTTAGCTGCTCCTCCGTTTACTTAAAATGGATAAATTCGTTTTCTGTTTCTGAGGTTAACGATCTTACATCTGGCACACGAGGTCTCTTAAAACACTCACGTAGAAAAGTCCTCAAGATTGTTTTTTTGCATTGTAAATCACTTCTAATGGTGATTAAGTTATTGGTTTATGCGATAGATATTTAAGTGTTCCGAATCTGCTTATAATTAAATAGTAAAGGTTATTCAACTGCTCAAATATGGCCATTTTTATGAGCGAAAACAAAAATCTCTTAAAATAAAAACTTTTTGTTAACTAAAGGTTCGGCTAGACTTAACAGGCATCTAACGCTCGAGCTTAACAACTACATGTCCAGCGGGGAGAGGTCCGAGGTACGACGAAGGCGGACTGCGTGTTATATTTGGCTCTTTTCTTTAAAGAGAGAAGCGCCTTGAGAAGGGGAATAACTTGCAGAAGAAGATTTAACGCTGCACATTCAGGTCCGGACTTGACGGAGTGGAATAACTAGAACGCAAATCTCATCTGATCTAATTCTAGTGTTGTATTGTTGTTTGTAATAGTGACGATAGTAATATTACGGAGGGTTGTTTGTTCCAGTTTTTCTTTGTGGCAATTGACATATTGGTATTATTATACTTATAATTATAATGGAAGAACAATCATATCAAAAAAAAAAAAAAAAAATATAGCAAGGCTTAGACTTTCCACTAAAAGAATAATGCCGTGGAAAAAACAACTAGTTTTCCTAATAAAAAGGTAACTGGTAAATATTTATATAGAATTTTTGGCATAGTTAATATATGTACACATGAACAAATCTGATAAAAAATTTAATAGTAATAGAATATAAAAGTTATAAAAAAAATATTTAGAAGGTCCCAATGTCACCGCAGAGACTTTGAGCATTTTAGGTAAAAAATTGTAAATTTTGGACCACAAAAATTTTTATAACTTGACAAAAAAATTTGAAAAAATTCAGCATAGGGTATTTTGACCTGGAAAAGACGAAAATGGCAATAAAAAACGGATAGGGTTCATGTCGAAGGAGATAAGGGGACCGAAAGTGCGTTTTCGAGCAATTTTGGGGCCCTACGAAAAAACTGAGAAGCCCTAGAAAAATGTTGAGGTAATTTTTGGCTTTTCCAGACCCAAATTACCCTATGAGAATTTTTTCGGAATTTTTCGAGTTAAAATAAAGAAATTAGAATTCGCACGTGCTCAAAAAAAAAAATGGGGCGAGAAATTGAAAATCTATCTTCTAAAGGAAAATTGGCACAAACTTTTAGAGGCCATTTCCTTTCTTTTCATGACATTCTAAGGTATTCCAGGACATGAAAAGTCACAATTAGTCGACCGTTTGGAAAATAATTTTTTTTTTAAGAAGAAGACCTCTTTAGGACATGAGTGCAGATAAACCATTCCTGAGCCCATATTATTTGGAATACGACAAAATATAGAGTATAAAAGTTATAAAAAAAATATTTAGAAGCTCCTAATATCACCGAAGAGACTTGGAGTATTTTAGGAAAAAAATTGTAAATTTTGGACCACAAAAATTTTTATTACTTGACAAAAAAAATTCAACATAGGGTATTTGGACCTGGAAGCAGATGAACTAGAGTAATTAACCAGAGGCCAGCATGCCTCGGATTTATGGTATATTGAGAGAAGAAAGAGACTTACAGCATCGCTCTTTGGGGTTGTTTGCATGAAAAGAACAACAACCAGCTGTAAATCACTTTTGGAGACAGTATTGTATCCCAAAAGATTTTATTCGGCAGCTAGAAAAAATAACTAGGAAAACTATAGATCATTGCGGTCTTTTTGTTGATATCGAACAACCTTTTTTGGCAGCAACCCCAGATGGTCTTATAGAAGAAGAGGTCTAGTTGAAATAAAATGTCCTTATTCTGCAAGACAAATGACCCCAGAACAAGGAATTCCAACGAAAAATATTACTTTTTGGCAAAACAACGACATTAATAAAAACCACAAATGGTTCTACCAAGTTCAAGGGCAATAACAGATAACGAGAAGATCATATTGCATTTTTGCGGTTTGGTCGCCACACGGTATGAAAACAGAAACAATTCTAAGGGATTCAAAGTTTTGGAAAAATAAGATGGAGCCTTTTCTACGATCTTTTTACTACGATTGTATGATTCCCGAAATAATCGATTCTCGAAAGGCTAGAAACATGCCCATAAAAGATCTTGAGTATATCTTAGAAGCCATCAATAAAAAAAGCAAAACAAAAAAAAATAAAGACTATTTTGGTAGCATCTACTTTAAGTTTTAAGTGTTTACCTATTTTAGAAAACCTTTTACGTTAATGTATTTTAATTTGTGATATAATGAGCTTTATTAATTTACCACTATATCTTGTTTTCTGTTTTTGTTTGTCAAGTATGTTTTCTTTTACTTCCTTGTTTCTTTGCATTTTTGTAAATAATTTCAAAAATTATGTATATTTTAAACTATGTGTACCACAACGTGTGATTTTTGCCTATATCAATAAAATGTAAGAGTTTTCGTTTTTTGTAATTTTTAAAAACAATAGTAGGAGTGTATATAATGCAACATTTTAAAGTGAAAAATTAAACAAGTTTATGGGCCTATAAATTTCACAGGGGCTAAATCTGTAAAAAAATTGGTTAAAATTAGCCCTAGTGTTCGAGAAAGTCTCGAACACATTGAATTTATTATTTAGAATAAACACATTTTCTTTTTATCATACTGTATATTTCTACTCATAGTAAAGACCCAAAGTGGAACAGCTCTAGTTTTTCCGCAATCTTTCAAAATACTAGAATAGGCTCCAATCAAGGGTAATAAAAAAATCCATTAGAACGGCAAATAGTCCGTTATAACTTATTAAACTTAGGTAGTTGGTACTAATCCAAAACAATCTTAAAAGACGGTTTTTCCCGAAAAATATGCATGCTGCTTCTAGGGGTTTAAGGAGGAAGACAAAGTTAATAAAAAGGGTACAATAATAACAGACTTCAACGATATTTCGTGTATAAATAAAACGTTTTGTAAGCAGATAAAAAGCTGATAACGTGTTACGAGCTTATTTTTGAAGATATATTTTTTTTTCTTGGGTCAGAATATTGTTAAGGGATGAATCTAAGTTTATCTTAGACTAATTTTTTTAGTTTTTTTCTAATGAAGCACGAAACTAGATCTTAAAGATCCTCATTTTTTGACATTTTTAGAACTCTGCCAAAACAACACATGAAAAAAATCTGATGTGTCCAACACATGACTTTCCTATCTAGTTATTACAGGCTTTTTTCGTTTATTGTGTACAACCTATTGCAGCATCTCTATAAATGTTTAGAGGATAAACTAAATATATACATTTTACACATACATTTACCTCGAAACATTTTTCTATAGATATTCATTGAAAACGAAAATACTGAAAAATTTAAATTTAGCACTTTTCCATTACGGTCCATTTTAGAAAAATCATGTATAAACAAAAATTATAGAAATCGATATCGCAAACAACTTTTATTTCAACAATTTTCATAAAAATCAGAATTTTGCACATTTCTCGAATACGGACCATTTCAGGAAATTTTTACATAAAACAAAAATTATAGATAATAATATTAGAAGTAACTTATTTGAACAATTTTCTTCTCCAAACATAAATAACAGATATATTCCATAAAATATAAAAACGGCCTCCCATAAAGTACCCCCCCAGATGTTCCGACTTTGTCCAAAATCTAATCATTTCACGTCAGGCCGAAATAAAACTTAAGTTTAAAATTTAATGTTTTTTTCTTTATCCGTTTTTGAGTTTTCTTCAAATTTCGAAATTTACACATTTTCTCAAATATCTTGAATACGGTCCATTTTAGAGAAATTATCTAGAGGATAAAAATTATAGAGAATTATATTACAAACAACTTTTGTTTAAACAATTTTTATAAAAAAAAATATTTTTTTACATTTTGTCAAATTTCGCGAATACGGACCATTTTAGGAAAATTTTGTATATAACAAAAATTATAGATAATAAAATAAGAAGTAACTTTCATTTGAAGAATTTTCTTGCCCAAACGTAAATAACAGATATATTCCATAAAATATAAAAATCACCACCTATAAAGTACCCCCCCAGATGTTCCGACTCTGCCCAAAATCTAATCAGCTCATAAGACGCTGGAATAAAGCTTAATTTTAAAATTTGGTGTTTTTCCGTGTATCGGTTCATGAGTTATGCGTTATACAGACACACACACACACAGACACACACACACACAGACACACACACACACACACACACACACACACACACACACACACACACACACACACAGACATCATCGCGAAAATAGTCAAAACGGATTCAGGGGACCTCAAAACGTAAAAATCCGTCGAAAACTCGAGGTCGAAAAAAATCATGATTCCTATACTTTCCTTATATCTGTATACAGATAGGAAAGTAAAAATTCAAAATTTTGTTCTAACATAAACCTTTAAAATTGTTTTTTCTAGACATCCCAAACAGATTTTTTTTTAAATGTTGGAAAATGAGCCTGTAATCTGTTATCAGCCGACTCTCTATATTTGAGTCATAACTCGAGCGTTAGATTCCCCTTAAAATGGATCATGTTCATATGTGAGATATGCCGTTTTATAAATTATATTGTAATAGTCACTGTATAAGTTATTCGAAATAATCAATTTTTTAAAAAGCCATAAGTTTTTAAAATAAGACCATTTATAATTTAAAATTTTAAATGTGTACGTTATCGGGAATAGACCAATCAGCTTGTGTCGATGTTTTGTTTTTTATACAGAACCAAGCCAATGGACAAACTGACAAATAGAATATCGAAGCGAACGAAGTGACATTTAAAAATTGACACCACCTAGACCACCTAACCTAAAATTCGTTGTTGTTTTGTTTCCTTTTTTTCTCGGTTCTCGATTTATTTCTTTTGTTTTTGCTAAGTGGTTTATTTTTATTATTAATATGAGTTTGTCAGTTGAAGTTATGAAAGCTGATTTAAGTGTTACACACCTTATAGTAAAAACATATTTATTTCAGGTCATTAGGGTAGTCGAACAGTTTTTCAAAAATAAACAAGATTTTTCTTATAACATATTAGCGTACACTGATATCCACAAACATAATACTAGAAATTGGGACAATATATATTTACCTTGAAGAAACAAGAGTCAATCTCTAATTTGAGCGAGAGAGCAACGTTTAAAGCTGTGCTGTTAGTAAAAGTAAAAGTAAAATTATAAATATTATGTATTACCTGAGAAATAGTAAATTTGTTATTTTATAAAACAAGTTTATACATTTAAAAAAATTATCTTATACTTTATTTTTATGGACTTTTTCTTTTTGAATAAATGTAAATTAGCAAAAACACAGGAAGCTTATAGACTCTTAAACTTTATAATGCCTACCTTAAAATAACATCTAAAACTATTTAGAAGGGTAGTGCACAAGTATTTACTATAATATTGTTTTTATTTAGCCGAGGATTACCTATTCGCTACATGTCATTGTAAATAACTGTAATTTAAGTACATTTTTGTGTATGAATGACTACTTTTTGTAAATATACATTAAATATTTCTGTTACAACTAATATACACATAAATAAATCTACGATAATATTGCTAAATTGAAATAATAAAAACACAAATATGTTTATATGTTATGAAATAATTTGGAACAGAAAACTAATAGAAATTGAAAAAATAGGAATCCATAAAAATGTACTCTTGAAAATACTAAAAAAAATCATCACCTCATTAAATATTTTGTTATTTTTAGATCTGTCCAGTAAGTATATGGAGATAATGCGATTTTCCATGAATAATAAAAAACGTGGATATTTTCACAGTAGACGGAATAATTACACATAAACAAAAAGTATTTTGCATTGTTCCTCCCACATTTGAAGTAAATAATGAGGTAGAAATAACAAGTTGAATTTGATAATAAATCTTTAGAGAAAATTTTAATTTGTGCAACTGCATTCTGAAAAGAGGCTATTATTAAATGTTTAATTGCAAGTTATTGTTAGAGCTTGTATATATTTTTTTTATTATTTGTAAAACAAACTTTCCTAAACATACTTTTATCGAAAAACACGTCTCAGGTCAGTCAACAAATCTGAAAGAGGAACCTTTGTATTGTCAGAAAAAGCTAAAAATGTGACAGCAAAGTTAGCACCCAAATTTGCAGGCCATTTTACCATCACTAAGATTCGTTCTCCTTGGAGCTACCAGCTACAAGATGAATCTGGGAAGAACTGTGGGGTATGGTATGCAAAGGATTTGATGTTGATGAAGACAGCGACTCAAAGTTTTTTTGTAGATTGGTTACTTTGTTATTTTAGGAAGAGGGGGTGTTGTTACAGGATTAAAGCATACACATAAGAGACATCCTATTTAAAAGAATGTATGTACCAAGTACAATTATGATATATACCGTTATATTTACTTTAAATTTAGGAAAAGAGAATTTTCATGTAGGTAAACTTATCTTACTTGAACCTAGTTGTACTTTTTCCTAGGGTAATCGATTTTCTTTAGTAGGTAAACATTCCAGGGACGTCTCTCCTAAAATTATGAATACAATAGAGAAGTGTGACGTAAGCCTTCAAGATGTATATATTTTTATTACCTAGCTAAGTCAAATTTAATTTCATATTTATTATTTTAAAATAGGTTTGTTTAAATTATTAGATATAAGACAAGGGCGACATATGATATGTGACAATCCTTCTTGTGTAATAAAACTTTTATTGAATGATTGTTACAGTAACTTATAGATCTATTTGGTAGAAAGTATGTACTACGAACTTTTTCTCTTTAACTTTCTCTCTACACAAAGAGATATCTATCTCACTTCTTACTTAAACAATTTAATAATAGATCATTTAAGGAATGAATTAATTAGAGCTCTGAAACAGGAAATACCTCAGCAAGGTTAAATCTGACATTCTTCTGAAGAAATTCATGATATCCACATGGCAGATTTGTAATTTGTTACAAATTTTCTTAATCGTAAGCTGTTATTTTTCTTTATTAAAAGTTGTTCTAGTTTGAAACTGTTCGAGTTATTTGGATTTTAAAAGGGATCATAGCAATCGCTTAAAAATAATTTGTATTCAATTATCCCCTATTTAAAACAGGCACATTCACCCAAAGGGGCCCCATTACATCAAGTGAGATAAGTTTATTTACATGAAAATTGTATTTTCCTAAATATAAAGTAACTATAACGGTATATTATATAATTGTACTAAATACATACATTCTTAGGATATTTCTTATGGGAGGAAACACTTTTTCGTACTCATAATATTTATAAAAACATATTCAATGCAATCACATTGCCATTTTCTTGTTTATTAGGTGACGATTTTTAAGACAATGAAACTATAAATGTGGTGAAAGTTTAAACATAAATTCTTTTAAACATAATTAATTTAAAAGATATTTGTTTAACGATATTTTAGAAGACCTTGCACTCAAATGATTTTACGAGGTCTGTAAATTAAGTAATGAAACTGATTTATTTAAATTTTTTTATACAAAAAGAATTACAATTCAATATTGTCACCTTTAAAATAACTTCCTTCTGAGGCCACACAGCGCTTGAGATGTTTCTTCCACTCCTCATAGCAGTGCTGGAACTCCGATACTGAAATAACCTTCAGCTGGTCGGTTACAGCCGTTTGAAATTTTTCAACTGTCCCAAAATGATTTCCCTTGAGGTGACTTTTCAACTTTGGGAAGAGAAAAAAGTCACAAGGACTCATGTCAGGTGAATAAGGAGGCTGAGGAGCCACAGGAATGTTTTTACTGGCCAAAAACTCGTTTATTGAAATTGCTGTGTGACAAGGAGCATTATCGTGATGCAACACCCACTTGTTTTTGATGTGTGGTCTCACACGAATGACCCGTTTTCAAAGTCTTTCAAGAACCTCTCGGTAAAAGTGTTGATTGACCGTTTCACCTTGGGGTACAAACTCTTTGTGGACGATTCCATGGATATCAAAAAAACAAATCAGCATACATTTGATCTTTGACTTTGCCATCCTTGCCTTTTTTGGCCTTGGAGAGGTTGAAGTGTGCCACTCCATGCTCTGGCGCTTGGTTTCTGGGTCGTACTCAAACACCCAAGTCTCGTCACCAGTAATGACACGTTCCAGCAAATGGGGGTCATTTTCAATTGAATCCAAAAAGTCAAGACACCTTTCCTTCCTGATGTTCTTCAGGTCTTTTGGAACCATTTTTGCGCAGATTTTTCTCATCCCCAATTCATTGGTCAAAATTTGATGAACGGTGGTGTGAGTCAAATTTAACTCTTCCCCTATCATTCTGACTGTCAACCGACGATCTGAACGCACAAGATCCCGGATTCTGTCGACATTTTCATCGGTTCTTGAAGATGAAGGCCTTCCGCTTCGTGGTTCATCTTCAATCGACTCTCTTCCTTCTGAAAATGCCTTAAACCACCGAAAAACCTGGGCCCTTGACAAAACACTATCTCCGTAGGCCTGCTGAAGTTTCAGAAGAGTTTCCATTGCACTGTGCCCAAGTCTGAAGCAAAACCTGATAGCACATGCTCGAAATTGATGTCATTCATTTTTAGAATACAATAGAAAAAACTGTTTCACAAAAACAATCGCTACGCACAACCAAATGACTCGAGCGAGGTCAAACCCGTACTGAAGGTGGATCACATGTTCCTTGCACTACTAAGCCCCGCGCTTCCAGTATTGACAGATCAAACGCAACGTTGCCAGTCTCATTACTTAATTTACAGACCTCGTATATTACTTCTCGTATACCGTCTAACCGGCAACGTTGTGTCTCTATAGGTCTATTCCCGGCTACGTCATACATATTTAAAAATTAATAACTGGCAAAAGGATAGATAAAAAAATTAATGTAGCTTTATTTTGAACTGTATTAATCATAAAAATCATAATCATAAAAATCATAAAAATTACATTTTTTTAACATGCCCCATTGTCAAGGCAGGATTATATTAATAGACTCCCATCCTGCATACTTTAAATACAGAAAATTCTTGTTTTGTTTCTTAATTTCTAAATAATTTTTGACAATTTGTTTCGGAGATCAGGCGACCAACGCACTATTTTATTCAAGGACGTCATATTGTTATTTTTATCTAATTTCTATTCCAGAAAATCGATTAAGATTATTTAAATTACATCCTGTATTATTTGTACTCTTGTTTTTAGTATTCATTTTATTAATGGCAACAAAATACCTGGAAACGGTCTTTACTCATACAAAATAACTGCGTGTAATCCAAATCTATATCGATACAAAACATTTTTTTATTATTATCATGAACATCAAAAGAAAATCCACAAAAATCCACAAATAAAAATTTTGAATTTTTTAACATCATACCCAATAATGGTTTGGATATCCAGGAGCTCTCAAACGAGATAAAATCAATGTATTATGTAGAAAAAACTATCGCAAATACATCAAAAGAAATACACAAAGAGCAAATACTACCTCCATTATATAAATTCAGCTTTGTTTCCCTGACTTATCTCCATTTTCTAAGAATAAAATATTGTTGAGTCTATAGGCCGTCTTTTTTCCTCTTTATTCGGTTCCGGCATTTGTTTTACATCATCATTTCTTGTCGGACCTACATCGATCATTTGCCACATTAAAAAAGATTTAGTCGAAGTTTTTTCTATAAATTCCATGTATGCCATTTTTCGATGTTCTTTTCCAATATAGCAATTTGATGATCGGGAAAAGTTCTGGTTCGAATAAAGGAACTTGGAAGCCTGGAAAATATGGAGCTAACAATACTGACGTAAGATCGATAAATGAAGTTGTACGAATATATTATTATAGGGAGTTATCTACAGACACTTTTGTATTCAATAAATAATCAAGGATCTTTTTGAATGTATGTAGAAATATTTTCTGATATTATTAAGCTCAAAAACCTCCTTCCACAGTCGTTTTTGTAAACATGACAAAGAAGAAGTTGGAGTTTGATAAATTGCTTTGGAACTAGAAAAAAATATAAATTTTTTATATTTACATTCCAAATTGGTAAAAGCAACCTTTTTTCTTGGTAAAAAGCTTTTATTTTGCAGATTTAAATAATAAAGACTAATTTTAAAACCAGCCAGTCAAAATACCTTTTGATTTAAATTAAATTTAAGAAAGAAAAAACGTCAAGTTTTAAAATGTTATTCACCTATTTCCAAATTTTACCCCTAACCCTTATTATAATAGAAATATCTTTATTGAAGTAGGTAACGCTAATATACAAAAAACTATAAAAGTTTAAAATACCAAAGTTCAAAACACAAAAACAAGTTAAAAATACAAAATATAAAGTAAGAAATACAAAAATATACAGAAATGTATATATCGATGCCATAAAATAAAATTTTTAAAACAAATTACCTCATTTAATCAACATTTACACTTAATCTCATCAATCATGAACATGTTTTGTCATTTTATTTTTAGAAACTGTTAATGATGAACCAGTTTTAATACAAAACGGTAATGTAACGGTCAAAGCATTTAAAAAACTAGAATGACGATATATAAGGCTTGGCATTATACAGGGTGTCTGTAAAAGGTCTTTACAAAAACATACCACATATTCCTTAGACCAAAATAAGTCGATTTAAGTAAAATTACCTTAGTACAAAGTTGCTTCGTTTGGGCTCCAGAGGGCCTTGAAATTACAATTTTTAAGTCGTTTTTCCCATATATATTTAAAACGGCATATGCGATTTTGCTGAAATTTGGTATATTGGTAGAGTTTTATGTGGCAAAAAAATGGTATTAAAATTTTGTCCGATAATAATACATAGGCGTAGAACTTGATTTTTTAAATAATTGCACCTTTAAAAATTCTAGGCCAATGGAAGAAAAGGAGTTTGAGTATGAAATTTAGATTGCGCAACTCATTTACTTTAAAAAAAGTACTCTTGATACGACTAGATTACTCTCATGGTTTTGACGAAATTTGCATTTTAGTAATTTTAGAACATAAACAATAATTATTAAAATACAAACTTTTTCAAAACCATGAGAGTAAATCGAGTGTTATCAAGGGTACTTTTTTGTAGTAAATGAGTACCCAATCCAAATTTTATACTCAAACCCCTTTTTTGCCATTGGCGTAGAATTTTTAAAGGTGCAATTATTTAAAAAATCAAGTTCTCCGCCTATGTATTATTATACGACAAAATTTTATACGATGAAAAACATAAAAATGTACTTTTTTCATATCTTCTACAACACCTCTAATCGAGACTTTAACCAAAAATACTCGATTCTTGCCATGTACGATTTTTTGAGGAATATTAATTATTTGCCTGCAATACGTATACAAAAACATTTATTGTTGGTTTCCATAGTTTCATCTAAATAAAAATATTGTCAAGTTTTAACACCTAATCTCTTGTTAACGATTGAAAGTGTTCTATCTAACTCAATAATTAAAAAAACAAATGCGTAGTTTATTAATATGGCTGTACAATATACCAATGCAGAATATACGGATATGTTACTGACATTAGGATTTTGTGAAGGAAATGCTCGAGAGAGTGTCAGGGTGTACTCTGAAAGGTTTGCAAATCGTCGTGTACCTAGCCACCCAACTTTTGCTACTGTTGAGAGACGTCTTCGGGAGACCGGTTCCTTTGCTCCCAACACTGTTAATAATGGAAGAGAACGTTTTGTAAGGATTCCTGAAGTTGAAGAAGCCATTTTAATACGTGTTGAAGAAGATCCAAAATTAAGCACCAGACAAATTGGAAGGGAACTAGGAGTAAGTAAAGATGTCGTTTATAAAGTGCTTAGAGAACAATTACTATTTCCATACCATAAGAAGCCAGTACAAGAATTATTAGTCCATGATCCTCAAATTCGTTTGGGTTTTTGTCAATTTGTTAATATGCAAAGAGAAAGAGATCCAAACTTTGTCAAGAAGTTTCTCTTTACCGATGAAGCGGGTTTTACAAGAAGAGGTATAACTAATACCCATAATGAACATGTTTATGCCGTTGAAAATCCGCATGTAATAAAGGTAAACCATTTTCAGCACGAATTCAAAATTAATGTGTGGGCTGGAATAATTGGTAATTTCATTGTTGGTCCTGTCATACTTCCACGAAGATTAACTGGAGAAAATTATTTGGATTTTCTACATAATACGTTGCCAGAATTGTTAGAAGATTTACCTCTCCAACTTTGGAGAGATTTGTGGTTTATGCCAGATGGAGCTCCACCGCATTTTTCTTTAAATGTTAGAAACTACTTGAATGAACAATATCCACACAAATGGATAGGCAGAGGTAATGACGCACCTGTAAACTGGCCACCACGTTCCCCAGACCTAACACCCATGGATTACTTTTTATGGGGACATCTGAAATCCACAATTTACAGGAAACCTGTAGAAAATGACGAACAACTCTGGCAACGTATTCAAGATGCAATAAACAATCTTAGAGGTGATCAAGAAGTTATGGAAAGGATACATTTTAATTTTCTTCGACGTATAAATCTTTGTATGCGTGAAAATGGTGAACATTTTTAACAATTTTTGTAAAATCTGTATTTTGATTATGTTGTAAATAAATATTTTTGTGAAACCCATACACTCTAAATTATTAAAACAGAAATTTAGCGAAAACCATGAGAGTAATCGAGTCTTATCAAGAGTACCTTTTTTAAAGTAAATGAGTTGCGCAATCTAAATTTCATACTCAAACTCCTTTTCTTTCATTGGCGTAGAATTTTTAAAGGTGCAATTATTTAAAAAATCAAGTTCTACGGCCATGTATTATTATCGGACAAAATTTTAATACCATTTTTTTTGCCACATAAAACTCTACCAATATACCAAATTTCAGCAAAATCGCATATGCCGTTTTAAATTTATATGGGAAAAACGATTTAAAAATTGTAACTTCAAGGCCCTCTGGAGCCCAAACCAAGCAACTTTGTACAAAGGTAATTTTACTTAAATCGACTTATTTTGGTCTAAGGAATATGTGGTATGTTTTTGTAAAGACCTTTTACAGACACCCTGTATATTGTACTCTTTACAGTTTAACATACTCCCCCTTAACCCCCCATTTTCTTCTTCTTATTCCCCTTGTCTTAATAATTTTAATTTGATATATTTTTAACCGACTTCAAAAAAGGAGGAGGTTATTTTCCAATATTTCAACCTCCCCCTTGTCCCACATTTTTATTTAGATTTTTTTCAGAATCAATAGGCTCTATTTTCTTACAAAGCTTGAGTTTTACCAAAATTTTTATGTTGATATCGTTTTCACTGTTTGATTTCTATTTTCTTTTATTCAGTCCCCCTTAAACCCCCCTTCATTTTGTCCACACCTCTTGGCGGCGTTGTCAACTACATTAAATCTGTAGACTGACTTACGAGCCTTTCATCTTAGAAAGATGCACAATCGGTCTAGTAAGGCCTAAGTGCCGTTGGGGCAACCCTTCACACGTTACAGAGATACAAAATGTACCAAACGATACAAGAAGATGCAAATTTAGTCCAACATATTCGTTTCAGTGATGAATGAATATTTAATTTCTGTCATAAACACAACTTTAGATATCAAGTCAACAAAAATCATCAACTGTTTCGACAGAAAAACGAGCAATTTCCTGCAAAGATCAATGTATAAGTTGGTATTCTTGGATGTGAGATAATTGGACCATATTTTATGTAGGAAAATCTGGCAGGAGAATTATTAGGTCTGTTCCAATAACGATCCGAAACCAGTCATAGATACCAGGATTCTGCGCAGTGGAATATTTAGACAGCCAAATTATATACTGCGCAGAATCCTGGTGTCAATAACTGGTTTCTGATCATTGTTGGAACAGACCTATTTTACATCCAATTATTATATGAACAGGAAAATATGATGCTAGGCGTTCAGAATGTGTATCTGCAACAGGAGGGAGTTACACCACATTTTGCAATAACAGTAAGATAATGGACCCATTAAGAGTAATTTTACTCATTACGAGCTGATGATTAGAAACTATCAATTATTATGTTTTATTCTAAAATGGGGTGTTAATACACTGATCTAAAAGATCTATTATGCCTCCTTCTGCTGCTAATATAGCAAGGAAATGTCTCGATGCCTATAATGACCTTTTATAACGGGGTTTATTTAATATAACTCAAAAATCGGTGTTAGTTTTGTATATTATTATTTAGAATTTAGAATAACCGTTACAAAAAAAGGTTATAGTGTTCTCCTAGAGCTTAGAGAAGAATACCACTTCGGCTAGCTGTCGGGACAAAAGGTGTGGGTCATTAAATAGTTAGTATTACTGTTTATCTTTAAAGTTAAATAAATAAAACGCAAGAGTCGGTATTATGGCATTTACTATTTTATACGTGTTCTTATAAAATTTCATAGATCAGATAGATAGGTATACATTTACCTAGAGCTCTTTTAAGATACACAATGACAAGGAAAATTAATAAAGTTAAAGAGGAATTCTCTGAATTCAAAATTATTAGAGTAAAAGAAACAATCAATATTACCATGTGATCACTAAGTGTAAGTGTAAGCAGGTTAAGCTTAAGCACAATTAATAAAGTTACAGAATTATTCCCATAAATAAAAGTTAAATGACAAATCGAAATATAAATTACTAGTATCACTGAAGTTATTACACTGAAGGTCTTTCATACCTTGGTTCACAGATTTTCAGATACCTGATTTCTGGTAGAAATCCATTAAGCGATGGAACTCTCCACCACTGGTATTAGTTACGAGTACCCCGGACTTAAGTACAGTACAGTAATCACACTTCACAGCGCATCACCCAGATGCGTCTGGAATATCCGGAACAATGGAACAGCGACTGAGGACGGAATCCAATGGGGTCGTTGACAACAACCCTCTGGAAGTCTGATATAGGCAGTCGGTGGTGCGGGCCGTTAGCAGGCTTCGCTCACCGCAGTCGTAATTATCCCAAAAATGGTTTAGGGTACCAACCCCTGCGCGACACTGCAACGTGTTTAATAATCCGATCACTATCGGCGACAAACGTTTTGGTTTTATCCACGTGCTTCGCAACGACCCTCGACTCAAAAGGCCAGACGAACAGTAAACCACGTACCCCTGGTACCTTTCCCAACAAAAAGACGACAAATAATGTTCCACGAACCTCATGGCTACGGCGTATTCAACCCCTTTTTCAAAAGTCAAGATGGCTTCACCAAGGAGGATATGACCATGCATATTTTGGAAATCACACTTCCGGTGATCGCCACAAGTTACCAGAAAACTTATCTAAAGTAATCTAATTCGACCTCAAATGTATTTATACACCCTAATAAAATATTATTCCTAACTAGAGTTAAGTATTAAACCTAATTTTCCTAAAAATGTATCCTAATATAACATGACGTCATGGACAATCAATGATATTGATCTCAAATAGAACAACACCAAATATCCCCTTAATGTTATCTGTCAAATTCGTGCCACGGAACAAGAATTGGCTATCGGACCGTACAAACTAGACGACAGTTATTTCCTAGAAAGAAGAAGATAACCAGAGTTTCCATAATTAATAATGTCAAAACATTGTTGAAATAAAATGTAAACAAACATGAATTACAACTAAATAGTGATATAAAAGGGGTGAAAACTAAGTGAAATAACCACCACATACTCGCAGGTCATTATGCTACACGTTTTCTGCTCATAAGACCATCAGGATCTTAAAAAAAGGGAAGACAACAATTGCAATGAATTGAATCATATTAAAAGTTTTATTCAAAACAAAGCAATGCCTTTTTAAAATGCTGTATATTAAGGATATGTTTTAAATGCCTGTATCCTTTAAATTGCCAAAGATTCTTATTTAAGACAAATCAATATTTTATTAAAAGTTAATATTCTTTATACTAAGAATGTGTTTTAAATGCCATACCTATTTAATTATTCTAAAACTAAAATCAACATGTAACACTTTCTAGTTGATACGCTCCTAGGTATAGTGCCCTTACATACTAGAGAGTGCTGCACATTCAGTCAGAATGTAAATAGAGGGTTTGTTCTCCTCCTCACAGAATCAGCTTTTACTTTCTTTTACTACTTTCAGTTTATTAAGGTCTCATTTGAGTCAACAATGCTCAGTAAGGATCCCTGTTACAATACGTAGCCTGTTCTTACTCGGGAAGATGTAGATTTCCGATCTTTTCTGGTTATATTTACCCAGAAGTATCTTAGCCTGTCTTAGACCCAAGAGAATGTTCCAATTATTGGTTCTTCTATGGCCCAATTCTTTTTTATCTCTTCTACTATTGTGTTACTGCTGATACCGCAAAATGTCTCAGGTCCCACAAAGGCTGTTTGATTCCCTTTTATTGCAATCTCGTTAAATTTTACACCGTTATGTCCCAGGACCCAAGTAAGAGTAACTCTATTTTCCTCGTCTAACCCATTCAATTTTTTTTTGCTATTAAACATGATTATAATCTCTAGTCTACGATAGTTTCTCTTGATGTTAAACTAGATACACTTTTCTCCATTCTTTTTACTGTTAGGCTCTACATTAGTGGGACATAAGTCCTTCTTGTGGACATCCTTTGGTTGTGCAGATGAAGATGGTTTCATGCCCTATCTGTCTCTGCAGTTCTCGTAGATAACTACTGAGCCATCCACCTGGATGTAGTGCTATGTACTCCTCTGTATGCAAGTGCTCTTCATGCAGCGTGTTGTCTAGGAAGGCACCAATGACTGTTTCTTTGTTTGGCAGTGTTTAGGATGTATCGTATCCTTTTCCCTACTTTGAGAATAAAAGTGACTTTGGCCCTTTCCCACGATTCTGATATATATCCCAGTTCCAGACTGCTCCAGAACATCCAGATTATGTGTTGTAGTAATTCTTCCTGTGTCCGCTGAAGACGAGCAGGAAATATTCCATACATACCTGGAGACTTAAATTGTTCTAAAGCCTTTGTGGCCCAGTTTACCGTTTTCTGCTGCTTATGTGTTTGACCACTATAGCGGCCTCTCCTGAGGGTCTGCTTATCTTAGCTGTGTCTCTTATTAGAAATAGTCTGTTCCAGGCAAGTGAGTTTTGAGTAGGAGACGAGCTCTTTCCTCATCACTCTCCATGAAGCTTTCATTTGGTTTCTTTAACGCCATAGCTGCATCAACTTTTGCCAGGGGCTTACGCAGTCTCGCTGCCGCAGATTTAGAGTTAATCATTTAGCTGAATTTTCTGAAGCTGTTACGTTCAGCTTTTCTAATTTCTTTATTGTAAGTAGTAAGTGCCTCGGTGTAGCTCTATAAATGTTTGTTGTGTTTGGACAAATTGGATCAATGGGCAATTTAAATATAAAAAAATTAAGTATTTTTGTATTTATATTGTGCAAAGAAGAAATTGTATTAATAAAATTCCACTTTATTTAACAATAAAAGTCCAGCACTTTCGACGATTAAGCCCATCTTCAAAACAGTAAAAAGAATAGGTAATGAGTACAAAGGGATTATATAGTAATTTGAATAACACTCATACTGTACGTTGGAGTAACATAAATAGTTTAGCTACTACGAGAGCTAATATCTCAAAAGTATAAAATAAGTATATGTTTGCTTCTCCGATGCAATGAGTAACTGTCCTATCGTCGCAATGGAGTTGATATTAAACCTCATTCTTCTACATCTAATGATAGAGAATGTGGCAGAAAGGACAAAACAAGTAATCAGATGAAAGTATATTACCCCTCAGATCTAAGATGCTTGGGTCATACCACAGGATCAAATAAAAAAAGAGTACAGTTTTGTGAAAATCATCAAAACCACACAGCTAAGCTTCAAGAAAGAATGGAGTAAAGAATCTATCGCATTTGCAAGAGAAAGGCATGCAATTCGATGGTGTGCGGATGGTTCTAAAACCACATAAGGAACTAGAATAGGATTTTATAGGCCTAAAATCTGGTACTGATTAAGACCCAAACATCTTCCAGACATATATTCACACCACTGAAAAGTGTATTCAGTTCAATAACTACATAAACTATCGCAGTCAAGAGATCATTATCATGTACAATAGCCAAGCAGTCATCAAAGTGCTGAGATCTTACGTAATCAGCTCAAAAATGCTATGGAGAAAAATACAGTTTATCTCACAAGTAAAAGGACTCAGATACCCTTATGGGACCTAAGCTGTTTTAAGCTATCAGCAGTAACACAATGTTGAGAGAGATTAAAAAATAATTGAGCAGTAGAAGAACCGATAACTGTTTTGGGACTAAGAGGGACTACTATACTTATGGATGACTATAACCAGAAAAAATGGATTTGAATATGTCTAAGCAAAAATAGTCTACGTACTGTAACATAAATTCTTACCGGGCATTGTCGATTCAAAACACATGTTAGTAAACTAGGTATAGTGAGACGGAAAGATAGTGACGGTAAAGTCTGTGAGGAGGACGATGAAATCTCTATTTATATTTTGACGGAATGTGTGTCACTTCAAAATCCAAGGGTACTAAGTGGGCAAGTTCGAGATGACGCCCTATGGAGTGGGCAGGGTATGAGCAAAGTCCTGTCAAGTTAGAGAGCGAATGTAGTAACGTCTCGAACGCGCTCTGTCACTCAGAGTAAAAATCATAACCTCAATCCAGTATGTCAGTCAACGGTCAGTTAATTATTATGCATTACAATAGAATAACATAAAATAAACTTTCAGAATTTACTTTTAATAATCTGTACCAGTTAAATAATTTTAAAATAAAAATATTACCTAGCACAAACCCACAGAACAATAATATGTGCCGTTCATTGACATAATTAACATTTCATTATTTAACTTCCCGACAGATCTCGATTTTCTAACACAAAGTTAAAAGAGTGCACTTGGAGTCCATACCACGTCCATACTCAAAGTCATATCGAATGCGACAGATCCACATACTTTGATTTTGTGGACAGATCACACTCCGAAACTCTAAAAAAAACGCGAAAATGAACTGAGAGCAACCTGAGTTTCTAGTCGAAGTCGAACTCACGGACTATACATAAGAGCATACCAAATAAAAGAGGGCGCCACTCCAAATCCTACATTTACTTGAGACTATAAGATTGGGAAAATCGTTGTAGGAATCGAGACTATTCTCTGATGCATTAGCAACAGAAGATGTTAAACCAGATATATAAGATCGCAGGTCATAATACCCCATACATAACGCAAGATAACATACGTCTGACGATAAAAATCAATGAGTTACGAAATAATGAATTTATTCTGTTTCTTTGAACAATACTGTATAATGAGATAATACCAGTGTTTAATGTTTTATAGTGTAATAACCATCACATTAACAACCATTAACAACCACAAACCAAAAATCCAATTTATCAATTAACAAAAAACCGCATACCTGATTTACACAGCCATTACACAACACAACAACGCGAAAATAACAAACAGCGAAACTCCCCCGTTCAAAATATTTCCCGTTAAAATTATGAGTCTTATATTTCAGCGAAACTCGCGCTTAGTTGAAGGCAATTTTCAGCAGGCAAACACTCCATCCCCGACTACAGTCCTGCACAATTTGTGATTGCCTAGTTTCGTAATTTATGGGCAGACATTTGGATTTCCCGACTCCGGCCTGAGGTTAGGATGCTGCAAATTAAAGAGGATTTTTCATCATACCCGATTGAATCTACTTCTCTTCTTGATTTATGTGTATCCCAGGAGGTGGAACCGAATGCGCTGGCGTGCCTTCCGAAAGATATGTGGAGAAACTTGAGTTGCTGCTCTCTCTTCGGGAGAAAGGAGAGAAAAAAACGCACACCGGTCCCCGTCCGGATGTTGGTTTTGCGGACGTCGGATTTCTGGAGCGAAGGTCAATTTTTCCGGTTTGAAAACTTCTTAGGCGAAAAAATTTAATATCTGGTGAAAATCGAGGAGATATCGCTAAAGAAAATGGCTGAAAAATCGACGTGAAAAATAGGTTTACTTAAAAATGTAAAATAATGAAATATACAGAGTAAGTTATAACTATCGAGACATACAGTAAGCGCAGGTAATTTGGATGGATGGATTGAACTATTTCATGATCTGTAACTGCAACACATGGAAAGTGGATTAACCTACGACAGTTACAGAATTAAATGTAAGAGGTACTTCTCTTATATCGGTCGGCGTTAGCCGATACTCGCCACACACAAATCTACTAATAAATAACAACGTCTGGCAATCGCAGAGGATATTCTCGATGGTACTCATATTCTTGTAGTCATTCAAGTGCGGATTCTGGTATCTTTATGCAATATAGATGCTTCTGCAATTAGCAATAACCAGCTAGAATGCCTGTAATCAGACGCAGATTTTGTCTTGTCATGGTCAAGTATTTGTTTGCTGTAGTGTTCTCAAGATAACTTAAAACTTCTCTGCTAACTTTGCAGCTTCTTGTTTTATCGAATATTTTCTTCAATTTTACAAGGGAATGTTCTTTAATTAGGTTTGTCACTACCGATGTTGGCAGTCCAATAGATGAACCAGGTTCAAAAAGTAGAGAGTTATTGCAAGTTCACTTAAGGTCAGTCACTATTAGTGCCGCTCTTATTTTGACATCTGAGCATGCGCAGATCACTAACTTTAATAAAGATTGTGCCTGTCCTAAATAGAGAGATATTGCAAATTTCTATAAAGCCAGCCACTAAACTTTAAATCATAGTTAATCTTTTTTGTTGTCTATAATATTAAAGAGGCATAACAAATTATAATTTTAGAAGGTTTAAATGACGATTATAGTAAATATTTAATAATTAAAAACTTGTAATGGATACGAATGTCGGCGAGCGCATCCGAAAACTATAAAGTCGCCACTACCTGCTACCCTTAAACATCCACAATTAAGGACAGGCACAATCCTTAATAAAGTCAGTTTTAGAACATAAACATCTACGCATGCTTAGATGTCAAAATAAAAGCGGCCCTTATAGTGACTGACCTTAAGTGAACTTGCAATAACTTTCTTATTAAGGACAGGCACAATCTTTATTAAAGTTAGTGATCTGCGCATGCTTAGATGTCAAAATAAGAGCGGCACTAATAATGACTGACCTTAACTGAACTTGCAATAACTCTCTAGTATTTGGTTGGCTGCCTTCTTGGCTAGTGAATCATCAAGACGGTTACCTTTCGTTGTTGCTAGATTCATCTTAAGGTGACTTCATTGCTGATCAATACTTTGGCAAAACCTTCGTGATAATTCTAGTTCTTGAGTAAATTCGTGTTCTATCCACAGTGAGTAGTGTTTGTCTGTTATCTGAATAGATGAATATGTTCCTTCCAGTGATATTGTTTGTGGTTACTTCTTTTGCTACTATGCGAATCCCTCCGACTATTTACTACTGTTTATCATTGAGATGACCTTTTCGCACTAAATAAAGGTTTAAATATTAAAAAGGGTTACATACCTCTAATCTATGTATTGTGATGTGTCTCTTGGATCTAGAATTTTTGATTCTAGTGCTGATGAAGGCATTTAAGTTCACGGATTTTGCTGGTCACTACGGGGATTAACAGGATAACATCATGTGTTTTTAACCTTTTTTGTTATTATTCATCGATAGGTATTGTATTAGGAGTCATGTCGTGGTTACTTGAACTAAGAGTCCTGTTTCATGTGGGACAGCGATTGATGTTGTCAAAGGCTGGGTTCGGTGTCTTTTGTGGTAACCCACGAATTTATCTTTCGATTTCAACTGAGTAGGGTCGATTCAACGAATAGTTTTCAATTCCAAATATTATCCATATCTCAAAGTGGTCCGAAGTAGATTAAAGGGAAGTAAAAGGCTCAAAGTCTGTCGACTACATAAATTTATTAGGTTGGGTTGCAAGCGCTTTCGACCTAAAAGGTCATCATCAGGTAAGTGAGTAGGTAGGTAGGTACAATCTGCAATAATAATTTAGGATAACAAAACGTTTTTATAGAAATGCTAGGTGTCTTACCACTATGTGTCCACAGAAAAAATTAAGTATGTTGAATTAAAAATTTTAAATTGTAAAAATTGTAAAAATTGTAAAAAATTGTAAAAATTGGCACATACTGCCTCCCTCATTTGAGGTTGGATACTGTTCAATCTTGAACCTCGCCTGTCTCCATCTAATGGAGGTGGTTTCGAAAGAGATCAATTTTAAAGTTCCACATGTGTGCTTAAGGCACCATGTGGAAAGTGTTAATTTTGGGGAAATACCGCTACTCCCCCTATCCCCAGTACAAATGGGGTAGACGTAGTCCCGTTCGTGTACACCCTTAAGCCTAAGCTTAAGGGATATCATTAATTATTAACTTAACTTAACTTTTTTTTTTCACTAATTTTACCGCTACTGAACACATCTACGAGTGATTTCACTTTCAGTAATATCCGAATAGTTCACTAAATATTCCACTTGACCAATGAATAATTTAAATTCCAATTGTCTTTGAGTAGAATGTTTATTACTGTTTTGTATTTATTCAATAAATTAATTTCATTTTCTTTTTTAAAAGTTACTAAACGTATTTATTTTATGAAATTGGATACTTAAGAGCATGCAACCAGTTTTACACCTAGACGTTTATTTGGTTGCCTGTTTTAAATCTTGCCCAACTGCCAAACTCTAAATTTTCTGAATAAGTGCTTAGAAGAGTTATAAAAACGATTTCCAATATCTTCACAAAGGTTATGTGAATTAAAATAAGAATGCGTTAAAGGGAAAAATAGACTTAGTTAAGTAGCTTTTTTAATTATTTTATAATTATGAATTTGGTACTTAGTGCGTTTGATACGAAAATTCAGCATCGATACCAATACTAATTTGACGTCAGTGTCACAAAACAAGAGAATGAGTGTATGCAAGAGGAAACGTCAAATCCAAACACTAGGCCCCACCTACACATTTGAAATGTTTCTGGATTAAAATATTTTCCCTGATAAACAATAAAGTACAGTTTTTTTCATGAAAACTCACGACTTCCATAAAGCAATACAAGCATTCATTAACTCATGACGTATCACAAACAGCATCATGATGAGCAAAATCAAAAACATGCGGATATATTATAATTATTTACTTGGACAGAAAATTTGTCGAATGCACGACAGCATCGGCGATCAAACTTTAATTTTAAATACCAACTAAACATCGATACCTCCATTTTCGCTGATGATTTATTTCACGAACAGTCTGAGTTCATTAACGAATAATCGATCATGGTTTCGTAGGTCAGTCAGTACATCCAAATTAATTATGATCGCGGAAAATATAACGTAATAACACGTTTAGTTTAATTTTGTTCAAAATGCATGCCAGCTATAATAGTGGTATAAACGACCGCAAAATGCTGTGTAAATTTATCAAAATTTAATGTTGGAATATTCCTGTTATTATAGCAAGTTACACTGAAATCCGAGTACTTAATAAAAACAATTTTATTTCATGATGTTTTATATATGTGTATCAGGGAAAATAAGGGACCTTTGTACATTCTCCTAAATTAATATAGGCATCTCTTGGTTCGTCAGCTAGCCTACAGATTTAATGTAGTTGGAAACAACGCCAAGAAGTGCCTTTCTTTCTAAACTTCTTGTTTGAATTACCTGCAGAGTGCGGTTTCTGACTGCCCAATGCTCTGAAGTTGCTTCCTTACATGGTAAGCCAGAAAAACTGTGCTCAGGCACAGAATATGTCCAAACTCTATTCAACTTAAACGCAAGTTACGCGTAAACACAATAGCTCCTTGACCACAGCACATTGAACTAGTGGGTAGGGAAACGTTCAAAATCGGATCACTGGGCTGACCAATACCAGTCGGGTTTGTGCGTATCATGCTGTGGTCAAGCGGCTATTGTGTTAACGCGTTAATTGCGTTTAAGTTGAATAGAGTATGGTCATATTTAAATATTAGTTTCCAATTCTGCAGATGTTTGTTTCATCTTACCTTCTTGGTCCTATTTCATTCATGCAGAATCATATTATTGTCCTCAAAGCTGCCTACCTGATGTAAATACAAAGAGGAGTAGGATTAAGTATAACTTCTGGTTTTCTTTATGCTTACATTTAAATATCTATTTATTCCAATTTCTGAGACAGTTGTTATCGGTACCTAAATAACTGCACCGTCTTGTCTTATGATGGCCATGTATGTAAGTTGATGTGATAACTCTTGGAGAAGAACCCTAGGTGCGCTTCACGTTCGATTGACTTAGAAACATCGTTCAATAATAAAAACTGTAAACATTATATCAAATCTTTTATGAAACAGTAACACAAACAATTAATTCTGAAGTGAAAGCACAGTTCTCATAAAATCGACCATCACAAATATGGATCCTTTTTTTAAGGGGTTTACTATTTGTGTAACAACCGGGAAGCCTGAAGACCACCACTTGTCACTAAATGTAACAACCAACTAGCCTATAAACCATTTGTAACTACTGATAGGTCTTTAGCAACTATTGTTAATATACTATTAAGGGATTAGGGCAGCACTGTCACCAGCCAAAGGGTCCTGGAGTCCTGAAGGAACCTCCATTGACCAGTGGCAAATACAAATAATAAAAAAAATTAAACTAAACCAACAAAAATTATCCCTTAATAGCATAGTCAAGCGTTTCTTGGCAACTATTTTTAGACTCTTTTAGTTCTAAGGGAATAAAAACGCCAAGGCTTCTCAAATGCTCGGAATATTTTACTGGTTTGGAAAGAGGGGAGAGTATTAAAACATAAACAAATGTACATTTACAATAAGTACAAAATTTGACTAATAGTCTTAAGAAAGAATGAATAAAATTACATTTTGGGGATAAATCACTACTTGTTAATATATCCAAACTTTAAATAAAGAATTTTGACAATATATAAACATTTCATTGAACTATACAGTTTGGACTTTTTAACAATTTAACAAAACTTCAACTTTATTTATAAGATAAATATGATAATTCGGGACGAAAATGTAAAATTGGAATTTATATGTAAATCAATTATTATCAAACAAAACACTCTAAAAATAAGTTAAACATATTTACCCATAATTCACAAATCGCTGCACAAAAACTTTACACATTACTTTGTTTTAGGACGTAGTGTCCCAAAAAACTAGAGCTCTCGTCCTCGACGAAAGTTCTGTGGAATCTATGGAATATGTGGAATATCTGAAATTTCAGAAATTTCAGAAATTTCAGAAATTTCAGAAATTTCTGAAATTTCTGAAATTTCTGAAATTTCTGAAATTTCTGAAATTTCTGAAATTTCTGAAATTTCTGAAATTTCTGAAATTTCTGAAATTTCTGAAATTTCTGAAATTTCTGAAATTTCTGAAATTTCTGGAATTTCTGGAATTTCTGGAATTTCTGGAATTTCTGGTACGTAGATACTGGGTTAGAGACTGCAAAAGCAAGGCAGCGGAAAAAATAGGAACACATGTCAGGAAAAACATAAGTTTCAACTGATGAACTGGAACAACGAACAAGAAGGATCCTACAGGAGACACAACAATGAATACAGATATGAAACACAAAGGAACGACACATACCAGGATGGAACGAACCGTACACAGAGGGACTTTTCGAGAGCGTCACAAGGAAAAAATCTAGGATACGATATGGATAAATACAGAGGAAACAGAGGCAAAGACTCCAGAGATTTCAGAGATTTTCGAGATGCAAGAGATTTCAGTGTTGCCAGAGATCCAAGAGGGTCCAGAGGTGCCAGAGCAGCCAGAGATGTCAGAGAAGCCAGATATTCTAGAGATTTATGAGATGCCAGAGAAGCCAGTTATTACAGAAATTTCAGACATTATAGAAATTCCAGAAATTACAGAAATTATAGAAATTCCAGAAATTCCAGAAATTCCAGAAATTCCAGAAATTCCAGAAATTCCAGAAATTCCAGAAATTCCAGAAATTCCAGAAATTCCAGAAATTCCAGAAATTCTAAAAATTCCAGAAATTCTAGAAATTACAGAAATTCTAGAAATTCCAGAAATTCTAGAAATTCCAGAAATTCCAGAAATTCCAAAAATTTAAAAAATTCCAGAAATTCCAGAAATTCCAGAAATTCTAGAAATTCCAGAAATTCCAGAAATTCCAGAAATTCCAGAAATTCCAGAAATTCCAGAAATTCCAGAAATTCTAGAAATTCAAAAATTCCAAAAAAATTCCAAAAATTCCAAAAATTCCAAAAATTCCAAAAATTCCAAAAATTCCAAAAATTCCAAAAATTCCAAAAATTCCAAAAATTCCAAAAATTCCAAAAATTCCAAAAATTCCAAAAATTCAAAAAATTCCAAAAATTCCAGAATTTCCAGAAAATTTAGAAATTTTAGATATTCCAGAAATTCCAAAAATGTCAGAAATTCCAGAAATTTCAGAAATTTCAGAAATTTCAGAAATTTCTAAAATTTCTAAAATTTCTAAAATTTCTGGAATTTCTGGAATTTCCGGAATTTCCGGAATTTCCGGAATTTCTGGAATTTCTGAAATTTTTGGAATTTCTGGAATATCTGAAATTTCTGAAATTTCTGGAATTTCTAGAATTTCTAAATTTTCTGGAAATTCTGGAATTTCTGGAATTTTTGGAATTTTTGGAATTTTTGGAATTTTTGGAATTTTTGGAATTTTTGGAATTTTTGGAATTTTTGGAATTTTTGGAATTTTTGGAATTTTTGGAATTTTTGGAATTTTTGGAATTTTTGGAATTTTTGGAATTTTTGGAATTTTTGGAATTTTTGGAATTTTTGGAATTTTTGGAATTTTTGGAATTTTTGGAATTTTTGGAATTTTTGGAATTTTTGGAATTTTTTGAATTTTTTGAATTTTTTGAATTTTTGGAATTTTTGGAATTTTTTGGAATTTTTGAATTTTTTGGAATTTCTGGAATTTCTAGAATTTCTAGAATTTCTAGAATTTCTAGAATTTCTAGAATTTCTAGAATTTCTAGAATTTCTAGAATTTCTGGAATTTCTGGAATTTATGGAATTTCTGGAATTTCTGGAATTTTTGGAATTTCTAGAATTTCTGGAATTTCTGGAATTTCTGGAATTTCTGTAATTTCTGGAATTTCTGGAATTTCTGGAATTTCTGGAATTTCTGGAATTTCTGGAATTTCTATAATTTCTGTAATTTCTGGAATTTCTATAATGTCTGAAATTTCTGTAATAACTGGCTTCTCTGGCATCTCATAAATCTCTAGAATATCTGGCTTCTCTGACATCTCTGGCTGCTCTGGCACCTCTGGACCCTCTTGGATCTCTGGCAACACTGAAATCTCTTGCATCTCGAAAATCTCTGAAATCTCTGTAGTCTTTGCCTCTGTTTCCTCTGTATTTATCCATATCGTATCCTAGATTTTTTCCTTGTGACGCTCTCGAAAAGTCCCTCTGTGTACGGTTCGTTCCATCCTGGTATGTGTCGTTCCTTCGTGTTTCATATCTGTATTCATTGTTGTGTCTCCTGTAGGATCCTTCTTGTTCGTTGTTCCAGTTCATCAGTTGAAACTTATGTTTTTCCTGACATGTGTTCCTATTTTTTCCGCTGCCTTGCTTTTGCAGTCTCTAACCCCAGTATCTACGTTTTTCGCAATAAAAACAGGATCTGTCTCCTGTTTTCCCATATTGTCCCGGATGTTACTTCTACATTCTGCTTCTATGTGTCCTTGTTTTCTGCAATAATGACATTTCTTGTATCCTTCCATAAATGTTACCCTATGACTGTTACTTTTTCCTGATACAAGTAACCAGTGGCGGTTTGCCCGTAAGGGCATTTGGGCACGTGGCCTAGTATAATAAACAAAAACAAAATAACTTACATATTTTATATTTTCCTCAATGCATATTATTATTTTATCTAATATTCAGCGCTTTGATATATTTTAAACGGGCATTTCCGAATGCGTTCCTAAAGCAAATAAACCAAAAACAAAAAAAAATATCAAGAGAACTGCTGACAAAGAAGCATCGAAGCCTAATTACAGATTTCCAAATTCATAAATCTATACCAATAAACCTGAGAATTATTGTTATAGTGAAACATAAGCCTTACTCATTAAGCAATATGCTATTTACTGTTAACTTGTTAACAACAACGCTCTGTCTGTCAACAATTTCAGATTTCAATCAATTTAAACGCTAAAAAGATCGGTTCGTTTCATCACAACCAAATTTCAGGAATTTATAATTACGGAATAAGAATTTAATCATTAGGTTGACCAAGTTGATATACGAAATTAGTGAACAATCTTCGTAAACCATGACAAAATAATATCCACTACACATGCACAGACCGGCAAATGGTGTATTTCAAACAAGAACTGTACCGGACTGGCTAGCTGGATCACAAAAGCGGAGCGGTCTCATCTGTGGCTAGTTAAAGTTTTTGTAGGTTTTGCCGTTTTCGACGTCCTCGCCTTTTACTCGATGGCCGTTCCGACGTTGCCGAGTTGGTGGTTTTGCTTTATTTTCCGGTGCGTTCCGGTGCATCTGAATGGCGGAGAATTTCGAGAAAGGTTGTTTGAACGACCCGACGACGACACGTTCTTGCATAAATACTGGGAACTAAAACTGAAACTCAATTCTAGGCTTACTTACGGTAAGTTAGTTAATTTAGTTAAGGTAGTTTGCAGCTAGCAGCGGTTAGTTGATTCGATACAAAGAACAAAGAAAGTGGCGTTATAATTAGCTTGGTGAGTTGATAATAAGAAGTGTTGACAATTTAGTCAATTTAAACTTATATTTATGCCTTTGAGAAAGGAGACCAAAGAAAGGTTTTTACACAAAACTGTTATACAATTTTCATTTTTTTTTTATTTAAAATTATGATTTTATAATGCGTTTAAAATAAAATGAGTTTCCAATATCCTTAATGTAACCTGAATTAAATTGCAATTAAGTGAAACTAAAGGTAAAAATCAAAACCCAACATTACTCTTCATTCATTTCTTGATGTAAATATCAAATTTTAGCGCTGGCTTCCAAAATTAACTCAGTCGAGTGCAGAGATAACTACTAACAAATATCGTGCGGTCTTGAATAAGACATATTGTCTCTTACATGAGGGTATGATATCCACTATTTTCATATGCCTATTTCATTATTCTCGTTTTGTTTACAAAATTATTTTCATATAATAAAAAAGCTAAAATAATTCAACCTATTTTATTGCAACTGAACCCAAAAATTTTTGAATCATTAGTTATATCAAATTTAACTAAATTAGATGTAATAATCTTGAAATAATTCCAAAACCTACTGGAAGTAGAAGTGCCAACAGGGCTTACACCGACATGGATATTTACGTTGTTTATTATAAGCGCACAGCGGCTTACACATTTATTCATTGATAAAAATAACTTGTATCTGCGTAAAATTCTTCTCTTTATCTCTTCTCTTACTTCTCACCTTTCGTTGCCTCGCCCCGTCCCTACCAATGAAGTGTATCGTTTGTCGAATTAATGTTGGCATCGTGAATATTATATTTTATCAATGAATGGTTATATCTCTGTTATCTCTGGTCGAGTATCAGACATGTTTCTCAAAATAAACTGTTTTAAGGGAAAGTTGGGGGAATACCAACCAAGTAAGAATAAAATGCAATGCAATATTCGATAACGTTGGTACAAAATTAGTAGGCATATTAAAATATAAAAAACTAAATACTACTAAAAATTGCTAAACAAATACGTATTCCTTTATCTCACTTGCTATTTTCCTATGTCCCTACTACTGGTAACATCCAGTAGTCTAAAGAACCACCGTTTGTCATCAGTGTAATAACAAATTTGTATTTAACTATTGTTATCAATATAATATTATGAGACGAACGCAGCATTATGCAGGAACATTCATTCTTCTTTTCAAAAAAATGTTGGAAATAAAAAACTAAAATAATCCCATAATAGAATAGTCGAGCAACTCGTTAAAGATTCTGATAGTCCTTGGGGGTAGAAACGTCGAGGCTTCATAAATACTCCGAATAATTATACAACTGGTTTTTGAAATGGGTAGAAAGAATAATAATAATAAGTCAATAAACAGTAATATGTGTATTTAAAATAATTAGAAAACAACTAATAGTTTAAATATAAATGAAAACAATGTTTATTTACGGAACAAAGCAAACATAAATTACTACGACTTTGTAAAAATATCCAAACTATTTGTTAGTTTTTTTTAGTAGCAATGAAATATATGTTTCTAAACATCTATAACAAAGGAAATCCAATCTTAGCACCAGAAAAACGAAAATAGCAAAACGGGACGTCTGAAAATGCTTGCAAAACGAATAAATCATCAATAAGCAACTATCTCTTAAATTTGACAGATTAAACAGCTGCTTCCACCACTGGAATATAGTACATATTGTTCATATCCCTTCCTTGTACCTATCTATGAATAGCAAGCTATAAACACGACCTCCCACTTTTTACAGAGAAATAAATTTCTCATAAATGTATTCTGTATCTATTACGCGTGGATAATAGGTTACCCCACGGCACTTAGGCCTCACTAGGCATATTGTGCACCCTTTAAGGTAGTTGACAATGTTGCCTAGATATGCTTCTTTAAATAAATAAAAGCGTCGGGCACTCGTAGAGGATATGATGGTCTCACCTTCTTGTTCGGACCCCGCCTGTGACCAAACGTAGATTATGTCTAGTCATAGTCAATTATTTCTTTGTTTTAGTGTTGTCAGAATAATTTAAAATTTTCCTGGCAACTCTGCAGTTTTTTGTTTCATCCTATTATTCCTTGCAGTTGACAAAGGAATGTTCTTTATGTAGGTCTGTTACTACCGATTTTGCCAGGCCAATAGAAGGATCAGGTCCAAAAAGTATTTGGTTAGCTACTTTCTTGGCTATTGAATCACCAAGATGGTCACCTTTCGATGTGGTGAGATCTTTGATCCATTTTAAGGGGACAACATTGTTGATGGATACTTCGGCCAAAGCTTTATGGCATGCTACTACTAACCCTGAGTAAATTCGTGGTCTGTTTAGGGTGAGTAGTGCTTGTCTGCTATCTTTATAGATGAGCATGTTTCTTCCAGTGATATTGTTTCTGGTGATTTCTTTTGCTGCTATGAGAATTCTCGTGAGCTTTGTTTAAAGTACACTGGCAGTACTGCTAACAGCCCATTTCATGTTTAGATTTAAGGATCTGGAGTGTATTCCACATTCTGTGCCTTGTTTTGTTTTAGAACCGTTGGTGTAGATATTAATCGTACTTGCCACTTCTGGCTCTTCCATTTGTTCTGTTTTATTTTTATACGACAGTCAATGTTTGCTTAAAACAGTGGGAGCCTATCGAGTGCCTCCTGCCAAAATCTACGTCTCACCTTAACAGATCCTACATTAGGTTCTATTTCAAATGTGCGGAGGCGCGTCATTGTCATCAGAGCAACATTCTTGATGTAAACATCAAGGGGAGTGAGACTAAGAATGACTTTCATGGCTCTAATTGGTATGGTTTTCATGGCTCTTGGTATGTTATGCTATGCTCTTCTTTCAATTTGTTCTAGTTTGCAGATAGCTCTCAAGTTTTGGGTTTTGGGTTTTCGGTACCCATAAAACTGCACCGAATGTTAACATAGGCCGTGTAAGGCCATGTGACTGATCTGAAGGAGAAACCTCAAGTAAGCCCTACGGTTCTGAGGCATTTTCATAAGCGAAATATATTCTTTTGACTCTGTTTTCTAAGTGGGAGTTCCATGTTGACTTGCTGTCAAAGGTGAGACCTAGGTACTTCACCTTTGTTGCAAAGTTTTGTTTTGTGTTTAGGAGTTCTGGAGAATTTAATTTCATTTTCATCATTTTCCTCGTGAAAATGACCATTTCTTTCTGCTATAGGTTTTATATAATTTATATTAAACAAACGAATTAAGCTAATATCAATAAATATTCGCAGTTATGAATATCAGCTTTGAAACAGACGTGCACTCTGCATGTGCCCAATATCCGTACTTTTAATATTTATCTACATTTCTACCAAATTCATCACATACAGAATATGTTTCGTCCTTATTTTAATTCTTTTTTGTTTGTCTCGTACTACAGAATTGATATTTTTCTGATAACAGTCATGTTGGACTTTTTATTTCAGTTACGTCTTTCTTCTAATCCTTTTCTTCTGATACCTACTTATAGGGGAATTATTTTTTGATTGAAGAATTTTATTTTCATCATTTGTTGCCTCAGTGTCAGCAACTATTTTTAAGTCATTTTCTGTTTTACTTTCCAAACTAGGTATTGAAGATATTTTTTGGCAACACCGTGTAGATCTTAAAGAGATATGCAGAGTTTAGTATGTTACTTTTTTTATTACATATATAATGTGATCTTGCCATCTGAGATAGGAATCTATTTACAAACTAAATATTTAATATTTTCAGTAGACATTATGCTTACCTGTTGATCTAGATCTAAAATAATGTGTATCTGGTTAAAAGGGAGTAGTTTTCTATTATAAAAAAGTAAATGAGTTAAAAAATGCTGTTTATTAATAAAAGGAAATCCAGTTGTCATATTAAAAAAAATAGCTGTATACTCAGAAAAGATAATTATTTTACTTCTAAATCTCTAGTTGTAAGGTCATAAACGTATGAATTAAAGAGTATTGATCCCAAAAATGTTCCTGGGAACTCCATAGGTAGCAGTTTCATTTGCTCACAGTGTTGTTTATTCTTAAACACTGTTTTCTCTTACTTAGATCATTTCGCTTTAAATTATATAAAGTTCCACTAAAACTGAAATCCTCAAATCTGAATTTCTGTGATACCAGCAGAAACAACGAGTCACTTAAATAAGTTAATATAACTTAAGTTAAAATCTAAACATTCTTGAATAAATAATTTTTTGAAATTTGAAATAATTAATACAGGTCTATAATATTTTATATCTGTCAAGACTTCCACCTTTGTGAAGCAGTATGACTAAAAAATCATTAGCGATATTCGTAAATGAAGCAATTTAATTTCATTGATTGTATGCGTGCATTGGAAAGTAGAGACTACATTAAACTGAAATACAGAAGATGTAATAGATCTCTGCATAACAATTTGCTTTCTTCAATAAGGAATGTAAGGATTAGAACAAAATCTGGTTTAAAACTGTTTTATTCATAGATCTCATGCCACGCCCTAGACTGGATAAAGATAACCCCATGTACTTATAAGGACCTTGTGTTGACTATACCACACATCTGCAAACACATTTAAAGACTTGTTTGGATATAATACGGCATCCACTTTTAGGGCTCTGCCAGCAAAAGCAACATCAAAGTTATTCAACAACAGAAAAACATACTAAAAACCATCTACGATATACCTCTATACTTTCTCACATCTGATATTCACCAGGAACTAGGAAGTAGAAGTATTACAAGTAAACTATTATCAACTTCGCTAGAACTTATAAACAAAGATTTATTGAACATGTGAATGTCGAAGAAATTCAGAGAACACAAATCAAGTAAGAAGACTAAACCATAATTTAAAGCCATATCATATTGTGCTAAAAGTCTTTGTGATAAATATTTAGTATAATTAATGTATTAAACACTAAAGATCAATATTAGTGAGCCTTAGTTTTAAAAGTTTTAGAACCATCGTCAATTAGGGTAGGAGTAAATTACCCTTTGATCCTTTTTTAATTATTAGATTTTAGTAAGTAAAATACTCCATAAAGTGTATAATTATCATACACAAACCTCTTGTCTTTCCATCTTCAGGTCCTTTAATATTCGGTATCTTTATCCTCTGTTTTTCAGGATTTTGTTGATGTGTGTGTTGAAGATGCTTTATCCAGGCTCCATGAAAGGATTATGCATATTCTCTCGAGAACCAAAATTATTGCAAACTCTTTTCTACGTTTGTTATTGGTCACACTTTAAGATTGCTTATAATTTATGTGGATTATAATGTTAGGATTCAATTTAATATGCCTAGTTCCTAAATCTGGCAACGTTGTTGCTGTAGCTGATACCCGAAACTTTTTTGCTCCAATTCGTTTCCTCGACCGAATTTTAGTGCTTACTTTTTGTCGATCAAGAAGTATTTCTAACAGGATATAAATTACAGAAAGTGAAACTTACCGCTCTTTTTGTCGATAAAGATAACTACTAGAGTTTAGGTATATGAGCAAATAAAGATAAACTGTTTTTTCTTCATGATATGATATGTCCAATCTTTAAGAAAGGATCCAAATCTATCATAGAAAACTACAGACCTATATCCATCCTTAGCAATTTTGGAAAAGTTTTAGAAAATGTCATTTATGAAATACTTTTCGCTCATGTAAAATCGATTATATCTACGGCACAGCACGGCTTTTTTCCAGGCAGATCCACAGAGACCAATCTGATATGCTTTACACAATATGTTGCGCAAAACCTTGATAGGGGTGGTCAGGTTGAAGCTATATATACTGACTTTTCCAAGGCCTTTGATCGCCTCGATCATAGTATACTTTTAAACAAGCTTTCCATTGTTGGACTCACTACGTCTTTTCTGCGTTTCTTTGAATCATATTTAAGTAATCGTAAATTAAAAGTTGAATACCATGGTTTTCAGTCAATTTGTATAAAAGCTTCTTCCGGTGTCCCTCAAGGTTCAGTTCTAGGACCTCTTTTATTTTCCATTTTTGTAAATGACATTATTGAAAACCTATCATGTAATACTCTACTCTATGCCGATGATTTAAAATTGTTTAAATCAATCTCTAGTATAGATGACTGTTTGCTTATGCAGGAGAACCCAAATAAATTGAACTTTTGGTGTAATTCTAACAACTTACCACTAAACATATCTAAGTGCAATTCTATCAGCTTCACTCGCAAACTAAATCCGATTGAGTATAATTTCACTGTCAACAATATTACCATCAATAATTGTCTTTCTTTTAGAGATCTTGGTGTTCTTTTCGACGCTAAGTTAAACTTTATTAAACATGTAAATACTATTCAAAGAGAAGCATACAGAAATTTGGGTTTTGTCATTCGAAATGGACGTCAGTTCTCTGAACCTAACACTTTAAAAACTATTTTTAATGCTTTTGTACGTAGTAAGCTAGAATATGCGTCCATTGTTTGAAGTCCTGGATATGAAGTATATAGCCAAGCATTAGAAAAAATTCAGCGAAAATTTGTCAAACATTTGTTGTGCAAGCTAAATGGCGTCTACCCTACTCGCAATATTCCGCAAACCATCTTGCTGAATAGATTTGATATCCTTGAATTACGTACTCGCAGGAAATGTTATTCTATCTGCATTCTTTACAAATTATTAAATTTTAAAATTGACTGTCCCGAACTACTTCGTCAACTAATGTTTAATGTTCCTAGTATCAGAACTCGCTCCCCTTTTTATTTCTATTTTCAGACACCCAGGACAAATATTTTAAAATTTTCTTCAATGTATTTTATGTATCAAAATTTTCTATTTCAATTAAAGAAATAAAACGCTTAATTGTGGAATGAGTTAATTATCATAAGACAACGTAATTTTTTCTCCTAACGGAGTTTTTTTTTGCGTTTTCTTATGATGGTTAAAAACGTTTATTAAACTATTTTTTGTTTACATATATTTATGCTATTATTAGTATTTAATATTTTGTTATTATTTTTATGATGTAAATTATACTGTAATTGTAATTATTTTTGTGCCCATCCTGTAATTGGTTTTATACTGTTGGATGGTGTAACCCAAATAAATAAATAAATAAATAAATGACGACATGAAGTTAAAGGTTATAAATATATTCGGCTTAGCTGCAAAATTGTGGCAAGATTATTGAGTATTGCTCAGCTCGTTCACCTGATTTAACTTCAATATAAGTAAGCAAAAGATTGAAACGCAAAATCAGTACCAAATTAAGTTTAATGTTCTTAAAACAACAAATGTTTTCGACTAGTTTTAGCTCTTCAAACCTGCAATATAAAAACTTTATAACGAACAGTAAATATAAACATTAGTTAAAAATAAAAAAAAAAAAATGTGATCTTCCACAATTAAAGTATATTTTGTACTTGGTGAGGTTTTGGATTTCAACCATACAAATTTGAATTGAAATAATCAGCACATACATACAGTCCAAAAATTAAAAAAAAATTCAATTTATCAATGTGGAGAGTAGCATTCAACTTTATATGTTCTTATTTTTTTGTGTTTTTTTTTTTGTACTGAAAACCTGAATATTGTTTTTCAGTTGTACATGCATGTCATTAAATATATATGTGTCAGATATAAATCGTCTTTGTGCAAATTCTTGATGTACTTACAAAATCCAAAACCATAATATGTTTAAAATAAGCGCCGAAGAAACAGCGACAGAAAGCTCTCTACCGTTTTCACCCTACTTTTTACCGAAACCACGGCACATTAAGTTTCAGAGAACATAATTATTCACCGTGACCACAAAATAGCAGAATACGGTAAAGAGCAAGCGACTGGTATAATTTAAAGATTAGATGTCGCCACCGATAAATTACAATCGGTGCCCAAGTCGCTTAACACTTTTTTTTGGTTGACGTTCGTGTCCTTTTACTTTGTATAAACAGTGGCTTGTAATTCTGATCTAGCTTTATTGATTGAACAGGAAATTTGATCACTTTGATACACGCAATATAGGCCAGTCAGTAAAAACATTCTATTTTGAACATTTCACATTAATTACAAAAGTTTTTAAACTTTGCAATAATAATCGGACATTTTAAATAACACTAAGTTTAAATTTGCAACCATTTCGAAGGTCAGCAACTAGTTAATTTATAACAAAATATCGCTTTTGTTTACAATGTTGAGAAAAAAATTGCAAAAGTGCTGAAAACTTAAAGCAATATACGAGGGCAATTCAATAAGTAAAGAGACAAATGGCTATAGCTCAAAACCGGTTTATTTCAATCTTTTAAAATTAAGGCTATTTTTCAACATAATTATTCCCTTGGCGAAGAATTCTTTCGGTTTACACCGAAGCCACTTTTGCACCGCTTCCTTAACTTCCTCATTGTTAGCAAATATTTTTCCACGTAGGGCGTTTTTGAGTGGTCTAAACAAGTAAAAATCAGATATGGCGAAGGTCGGGACTATAGGCAGGAGAAGGTAAGACCTCCCAACCCAATTCCTGAAGCTTATCACGGGTCAGCTGGGCTCTATGAGGGCGGGCGTTATCGTGCTGAAGAATGACTCCTTTTGACAAGAATCCACGGCGTTTACTCCTGACAGCTAGTCTAACTTTGTATTCTAGCATCTCAGAGTAGTATTGGCTATTGATAGTTCGCGAATCTTAAAGGAAATCGCAATAGACTGGACCCTGTGAGTCCCAAAAGATGGTCAGCATCACGTTACCGGCGGTAGGTTGAACCTTGAATTTTTTGCGAACTGGAGAGCTAGTGTGTTTCCACTCCATTCTCTGCCTTTTGGTCTCAGGGTCGTAGTGATGAATCCAGACCTCGTCGCTGGTCACTATTCTTTTACAAAAAGCGTCTTGACTAATGGAAAGCCTTGATTCTTTATGAGCGCCAGTAAGCTGTCTGGGAACCCATCTGGCATACGTTTTTCTGTACTTTAAATTGTTCTGAATGACAGTGTGAACAGTAACAACACTTTCTTGAACTTTCTCAGCTATCATTTCAACAGTAATTTTTCTGTTATCACGAATAAGTCCGTCAATCCTCGATTTCAATGAGGGACCAGAAACTTCCACTGTACGTCCACATCGGGGTTCATCACCTACACTTGTTTGGTCACTTTTAAACCTTTCAACCCACCATCGTTTTATAATAATGTTGATTTAAAAATAAAATTAGTTATTAATGAAATAATTATTAAGTATTATATTAGGTATTGTAAAATAAAACAAATAATAAATATTAATAAACTATTTCGATCAAATAACAAATTACTCTTATTGCATATGCTCTGCATATTTTTAATTCTTAATATCGAGGTGAACTTTGTTTTTTTAAATGGGAATCCCATTTTTTTCTTACATATTCTTAAAGTACATAAAAAAATAAGAAACTTTTGAGAAAAATATTTTTTTTATTGGACTTTTACTTTTTGAGTAACAGTTACTTAAAAATGTTGCTGCGCGAAAAAAAAGTTGGCCATATTATGGTTAGCTATAAAAAACGATCTTAGCCAAAAGTTTTTCCTTACAAAACTATAAAACTTTCGTCTGAAACGTTTTTTTTATAAAAAGCGGTATATAGCTGTAACGCTTTAATTTAGAACACCCGGTATATGCGCATATTTAACTACTTTTTGGGTGCATATATTCCTAGGTCTACTCATTAACAATAATTTTTTTATTATATAGAACTACAAAGAAATAATGTCCAACATAAAAATAATGGGTAGAGAGCACTAGGCATAAATCATAGGTAAAATTACTTAACCTATAAAGCGCTGGAGCACGATAATCACTACAGGAGGTAGAGATCTGCAGCAAAAGGAGTACAATCGGTGAAGTGAAGGGGCAAAAATAAGCCGCAACCTTAAAGAACTGACTCCCAGATCGGCGTGACTACCTCTCCCAGAAATTCGCCTGGAGATGGTTAGGGCTCCAACAAAAATCGCTAAGTATGGATAAAAGAGCCGCAACAATCAGGATCGATAATATGCAAATAAATCCCGAACCACAGGTCAGAATGGATTCCCTCTCGGTATTTAAAGATGACGGGCGCATCCCCGCGTTGAACACGCTTATCATGAAGCTTAATTAATCCTTCTTACGAAGTTGTTCCCCAATTCACTAACACTAAAATCAATAACTTTTACTCACAGAGCCAAACTCAAAGAATTGGGGAAACCAAAATGAGGATTAAAACCTAAATCCGCCAAAACTTTTGGCGATACCTAAATGGCACTAATTGGTTTTAATTTTATTGTTCCTCTCAGCTCGACAGGTGCAACGGAAGAGAGCGAACCACGAACCTTTTCAAACCGAAATTCTTCTTTGGCCTTTTAACGTAGACATATTTAGCCCATCGTATTTTATCAGGTGCACGGGTGTTGATAACACCTCTTATTCTCTCAATTTCTAATAACCCCTCAACATATAATGTTTACATTTTAATATTTCTATTACCGAGCGATTCCGAACAACCGAGGGCGAGCGGATCGCACAAGACAGTGCCTAGAACCAATTTATCTGACAAGTGGCAATAATTCGAACATATGATCACAAAAATAAACAATTCAATTGATTATGGGATATATACTAAATTATATTTATAATAATAATAATGTAATTTTGAATGTGAATTACATAAAATGAAATGGTATGAATAAAGAGATGCTCCAATTATAACCAAAACAAGAATGATAAATATACGAGGTATGTTTTAAAACTATTACCTACATTTAATGGCAAATAATACTAAAAAATAAAAACGGAGTGTAACACTTTAATGTAATGTCTTTTTGAAAATAAAAAAAAGTATTGTCAAAAGTAAAACCTTGTATTTTTACATTAAAATCTTTGGAATCAACTGTGGCCTTAATACTTTCCTGCGATAGCAACATCCCAACAGGTCGATATTCCAACAAATTGAAAATATACGTAATACCTAATGCTTTCTTCAGACGCAGTCTCTGGTCCCATAACCTATTGGTTCTTGATTAAACTAGCAGATATCTTTTTGAACAAAGATTCATAGACGAACAAAAAAATGTATATTTTACTCTATTGATATTTATATAAAAACAAAACCATAAAAATCTATAAACATATACTACAGTATGATATACATTTAATGAAGTTCTTCCAATACCTATTAAAGGCTATAAAATTTCGAACGATCTCGGTACACATAATCGAGATCATTTTTCCGAATCCTACATTTTATTTCGCGAAAATTCGTATCCACTTAAAACTTTCTCTCCATTTTCCAGATTATTATTCATTTAAATCGTTCCAGTAATGTAGAATATCGCTTCAATTATCTTCCAGACGACCGTTTAGAGGGAAATCCACAAAGCAAAATAATCTCATTTCAGAAACAACGTTATCTCTCAGCCGGGATGTTCGCTCTGCTCTCAACAAATTATTGAGAGTTGTAAACAATATAAAACCGCGAACTGTTTTTGATGTCGGAACTTCTTCCTGCTGTTGCAGGAAATTTGAACCTTTCGAGGTAAAGGTGTGTTGTGATTATCGCCGATACATTTAGACAAGTGAGAAAATATGGAGTGATTTGGGAAATAGGTTTCTGATGGAAAGTTCTTACGAAATGTTTAAATTAATATGTGACAGTTGTTTTTATATTGTAGACGCTATTCTAATATCCTCCAGGCATTTTATAAATATTATTGGCTTATAAAGAGTTTATAAATTTTTTGAATAGTACTTTTAGTCAATAATTAAAAACAAATATAAAAAATGATTTGTACTTACTATCGCTCAGACAAATCCACATTTAAAAATGTTTGTGATATGTATATCAATATATTTTATAGCTGTTTTATGTTCTGATACAAACAATTTGAAAAACTGAAAATTTGATTAATTTGTAGTAACATAGGAAGTACATATTGTGATGATATAAACATCACAAGAATATATGCTACAGGAAATCAAATCAAGTAAACACAATAATGAACCATAAAATCTGATTACAAGGAAAATATATGTCTTTATTTCTAAATACAATATATTGTCATGAAAATATGAATAATTAATGAACAGTAAAAATTTTCATTTAAATTCAATCAGAATTTAAATTTTTATTAAAGAAAGTTAATATATATTTTTCGAATTCCACCACGGTTGATGAAATGTTTAACACATTTTGGAATGATTTTATGTATGCATTCAACGCCGCATTTCCATTAAAAACAATAAAAAATAGCGGGAAAAGAAATAATATTAATAAAATAAAATTTTCGTCAGAATTA
Organism: Psylliodes chrysocephalus; assembly: GCA_927349885.1. Taxonomy (NCBI): domain Eukaryota; kingdom Metazoa; phylum Arthropoda; class Insecta; order Coleoptera; family Chrysomelidae; genus Psylliodes; species Psylliodes chrysocephalus. The sequence goes on from OV651817.1 coordinate 77,113,496, forward strand.
GAAAAACAAATCTCTATTTTAAAACATGCAAACTGGATTAGGAAAACAACTAATGCTATAAGTAATGAAGAGTATAACTTAAAGAAAAAAATCGTAAATTCTCAAATTAAAAATGAAAAGCAGGCTCATTTCTGTAGCATAATAAATAATTCAGGAAATAAATCAAAAACAATTTGGCAACTAGTCAACACTAAATTAGGAAAAGATAAAAAAGATACAATCCCAGAAAAACTTAAACATGACGAAAAACTCTACGAAGGCAAAAAAGAGGTGAGTAATGGTTTTGCTATATTTCTTGTTGATTCGGTTTTATCGATATTGCCACCTGAAACTGATACTGTTTGTACACTAACAAAAAAAACACCGTGTGACTCATTTTATTTTAGGCCAATGTTAGATATTGAAATTGTGGATGTAATAAACAGTTTGAAAAATAAAAAGTCTACAGGTTTTGACGATATACCTGTATTTCTCTTGAAAGAATGTGCAGATCAGCTTGCCCCATTCTTTACCAAAATAATAAACAAATCAGTAACGTCTGGTAAATTTCCTGATATACTAAAAGTATCAAAGGTCGTACCTATCTATAAAAAAGGGCCAACTAACATTCTTTCAAATTATAGAGGTATATCCATCCTCAGTGTCGTTGCAAAAACTCTTGAAAAGGCTATTTTTAATTCCATTATCTCATATCTGGATAATAATAATATTATAACAAGCAAACAGCATGGATTTCGACGTGGATATTCATGCGAAACTGCCACAGTAGAATTTACCCAAATAATTCACGACAAAATTGATAAAAACTTGTACACTTACGGTGTATTTTTTGACTTATCGCGAGCTTTCGATTGTTTGGACCCAAACATCTTATGTCAAAAATTAAATGCAGTCGGTATAAGAGACCCTGTAAATTCATGGGTAAATTCATATATTTTAAGTCGTCCGTTTTTTGTTTCAGTTGATAATATCCAGTCTGATATATTTTATAATGACCTAGGAACCCCTCAAGGGGGAGTACTAGGTCCATTACTTTTTCTACTGTACGTTAACGATATGCCTGAATATTTTAAAGACCAGGAACTAAATTTCTTGGGACACTTGTCGATTGTAATCTAAACTTCAGAGAACAAATAGATAATATTTGCAAAAATCTTAATAAAAGCTATTTTATGTTGTATTCACTTAAAAATGATATGCCAAAGGAATCTTTAATAACAATTTACTATGCCCATGTATATTCAACCCTTAACTACAACATTACTGTTTGGGGACAGGCGTCAGATATCTCTCGCGTATTTATTATTCAAAAACGAATATTACGGTTAATTTTTAGTTTGGGTTACAGGGATAGTTGTCGAGAAATATTTAAAAATAATAAAATTCTTACTGTTACAGCAATATACATCTATAAATTATTGTCTTTTACTTTTAATAAAATAAGAAATCTCATAATGAAAAAAGATATACACGGGTATAATACCAGAAATGCTGAAAATATATATTTAAAACAACATTACCATACCAGCTACAAAAAATCACCATACTACGCCGGTTCTTACCTCTTTAACAAACTGCCATCAAACATAAAAAATAATCAAACCCTACAAGGCTTCCAGAAAGATCTTAAGCAGCTATTAACAGTGAATGTTTTCTATTCATTAGATGAGTTCCTACAGTATACGGTTGCTTAGCTGATATATGAGATTTTTATAGATTTTTATATTGTACTGTGTTGCATTGTTACTTTGTTCATTTTATTTATTTATTTATGTATGACTTACCTTATTCATATTTTGTAGATATGGCTTCAAAGGTCAATAAATATTATTATTATTATTATTATTATTATTATTAATAAAATCACTAGACAAACGATAATTAATGAACAGTAAAAGTTTTTATTTAAATTCAATAATAAAATCACTAGACAAACGATAATTAATGAACAGTAAAAGTTTTAATTTAAAATCAATAATAAAATCACTAGACACTTTAACTATGATCAAAAGAAAACAAAATTAAATTTTTTTTTAATGAGTAAAAATAAAAAGTATGGATACGCACCTTAATATTTTGTGAAATTAGATCAACTCTCTTTGATTAGTTTTATTTTTTTTTTTGACCTAACCTGCCTAACAACGCTGGTTGTGAGGGGAGAATTAAACAAGACGGGGAAACATATTGAAATTTTTTGGGGGACCTAAAAAGAAAAAGGGTCAATTAAAAAGTTTTTAGAACCAAAAATTAAAAAAATTTTTTTAAAGTTTTCGTGTTGAATTTAAATTTGACTTATCCCAGAAATATATGTGATAGTTGATTACTAAGTAAGAAGTTTATCTCTAATTTAAAACTGAAATAAAAAACTCACCGTTGAACATTTAAGAAGATCGGAAGTCCTTTAATGGTGTATCTAAGGAAAAAGACACTCTACAACACGGAATCAGGATTTCTGTGTGTGGTTGACCTAGAAGAGAATAGAATAATATTGAAATCTGGTGAAGAACTTGTATCAGCAGGTATTTATAGTACTTACGTGAAATAATTGATTATAAATATAGACAATTTGTATATTACAAATGATTGAAAAACCATTATGTCTTTTGGAGGTTAAAAAAGAACTTAATCTCTGTTCTGTCTGTATATAGCTTAGTTTAGGTAGTTTTTAAGACTTATTAGGTGGCGACACAAATACTTTAAGTAAAAAAAATTGCCCATATTCTATAGATGTCGCCAATATAAATTTGTAGGTACCTACACAATTTTTTTTGAATAGTTCGGCACTTAACAAATAGATGTCGTTATCATTTAACATAAAATTTTTATAACGTCCATTGTTGAACCAATTTAAAACTGTCAGCAAGGTATTATTACATAAGCTTTCTTTTATACAGTTTTAAAAAGGATTCGCCTAATTTTAAATTGATTTTAATTCTGTTTTCGATTTATTTATTTGTATCCTTGTTATAATAAAAAATATATAAAAATAAGTCAAACTTCTATTCAATATCAGTTTTCTTTTGTGTCATTAATAGAAGGGGGGAGAAAATGGAAGTTCTAATATAGTCCAGTGATTAAAGGTAAATTTTTTCCTAATAGTAATTAACAAGCTTAATTTTCTAAATTAATTTATTGACAAACAATGAAACAACAAATTCATATGATTAATATAATTAAATATTCATTTTGAACCGACACTGAGAGTAGAGTCATATATCCTCTGTTAAATTACTTAACAGACTAGCCGGAGCAACAATCTAGATAAAAAAAAAGTAAGCATAATTGACCATACTATTATTTATTATTGTCATGATAACTCTATATAAATAAATAAAATAAACTAAAATTTCATAATACCCTCACCAATATATTATCATGACAATATATAAACATTATTATAAATTAAATTAAATATGCAAGGAGCAAACCTTTCTTAACGTTTGTTAAATTCAATAAAAGAGTTAAGAAGTAGACTTAGCACTGCGGCCTTAGAAGACACCTTAATCTCTGATGAATCCATACGTGGAATATGTAAAGTGGAGGACGAAATTCCTATTTACATACCACGCCATTGTCGTAACCTTTAAAATCCAAAACCTAAGGACATATTCTTGAATTTATCAAGAATATTAACCTGATGGGTGTGAGAGATACAATTCAGTACGAGTAGTAGGAGCTGTCGTGTAACCTGTCAAATTCGAAGTAAAGTTGCCCATCCATGCTACCTAGTAAGATGGAGAAATATGGAATACGTAGAGTTGCTTTTTCTTGAATTTACAGTTATTTAAGCTTTTGAAAGCAGTATGTTTAGACTAGATGGAACAGTCTCATCACTTAAAACAATGGATGTTGGTGTTCCACAAGGCTCTATATTGGGACCTGTACTATTTGTCCTAATTATTAATGACTTAAGCGATTTATCTATTCAGTTTGCATCTCATTATGTATGCCGATGACACCTCATTAGTATTATCAGATACATATAGACATGATTTGCAACTATAATGTAATGGGACCTTCAATAATGCTAATATGCTTTATCTTAATCTTGATAAAAAAGTCTCCATAAGGTTTTATAACCGATAGAAAACTTGTACCGATAAACCCGTATCATGGCGATATAGCTGTCAATAACAATACTACCTCCAAATTTCTGGCCTTTCAAGTGGATTAATACCTGACATATGGACTGATCATTGCAAAATTAACTTATTAGTCTATCAATTTATAAATTTAAAAAAATATTAGAACTAAATCAATTACTGAAATTATACTTTGCACAAGTTGGCTCAAAGCTGCGTTATGGAGTATGCTTTTGGGGATTTTCCAGTGCATCTTCTGAAGTTTTCTTGGCACAGAAAAAAGCAATAAGAGCTGTAATTGGAATATCTAACCGCACCACTTGTAGAGAATATTTTTAAAAGGGTGAAATTTAAACTATTCCATCTTTAGTAATATGAGATTTCTGTTTACATATTTTTCAAAACCAGAAGAATTTTATATAGATTTTCCAACAAAATTATTTCTTTATTAAATTTAGCCATACGAATTTTTTTTTTCAATTAACGAGCAGTTCGTTTCGGTTAATAACCATCATCAGTTAAAAACCTGTACAATATATTATTAGATGCTACAGAACAGAGTTTCCCAAAGTTTTTCTACAATGGAATACTTCGAAAATCCGGAAATTTTAACAGAAAGCTTATTTTTTAGGTTCGCTAACTTTCACTATGGTTTATGTTTAAACTAGAAGGAGTATTTTTGAGGAAAAAATACTACTAACTAAAAAAGTTACTGGATATCATTTTAGCGGTAAATTTGAATTTGACTTTTGTATCATTTGAAACAAAACATTTAAGAACTTTATTATGAATATATTGAAGTTAAAGTTTTATGTAATCCACGAATTAAAATGACATTACTAAATTGTTCTTAAATTGCTATTTTATTAATTGTAGATTCTTTTAGTTTTTTGCTACTTCGGCTCGCGTCTCGGTATAGATCGCAGGTCGCGCCAATATGATGTCAAAGAGAACCAAGCACTGACTAAATGTCAACTAACAAAATGTTATTTTTGTTTACAATTTAGTTTTAACATGAAGTTAGAGGTTTTAGATCGATGTAATTTTCTTATAAGGAAAATCGTTTTAAGCAAATTATATTTATTAGGGCTCGGAATTTTTCAGATTTTTGTATTCGAATATTCGTTTGAAACTTTATTCGAATACACAAATTATTCACTATTCGAATATTTCTAAGTATTCGAATATTCGACTATTCGTACATTCGAATATTCGTTTATTCGAATATTCGTTTATTCGAATATTCGTTTATTCGAATATTCGTTTATTCGAATATTCGTTTATTCGAATATTCGTTTATTCGAATATTCGTTTATTCGAATATTCGTTTATTCGAATATTCGTTTATTCGAATATTCGTTTATTAGAATATTCGTTTATTCGAATATTCGTTTATTCGAATATTCGTTTATTCGAATATTCGTTTATTCGAATATTCGTTTATTCGAATATTCGTTTATTCGAATATTCGTTTATTCGAATATTCGTTTATTCGAATATTCGTTTATTCGAATATTCGTTTATTCGAATATTCGTTTATTCGAATATTCGTTTATTCGAATATTCGTTTATTCGAATATTCGTTTATTCGAATATTCGTTTATTCGAATATTCGTTTATTCGAATATTCGTTTATTCGAATATTCGTTTATTCGAATATTCGATTATACGAGTATTTGAATATTTGATTAACGTATAATTTATACCTGTTTCTTTTGGTATGATGCTTATTTCTTTATTGAATTCACAAATGACTGGTATTACTTCTGTGTATGACATTGTAAGTACATAATTTACACTGCACACGATTTTCTTTTTTATCGAAGTAGTAGCGGACAAGCGTTGACAGACATACACAACACACTAATAGAAATAAAAAAACTAGTAAGTCATAACTTAACAAATATAAACAAGCGTGTGAAAAGTGCGAATGTGAAACAACGTTGGGGTTCCCCTCATTTACCAAATAAAACGCCAGCGCTACAAGGAAATAAATAAATACAATGTTGCCGTAACGTAATAGTCCCAACTCCCAAATCAGAATTTTGTTAGTCGTTCTTCTTCTATTTTAATTTTTAAGCAATAGATAAAAAAAACATAAATTAGGTATACAGTATGGTTCAAATGAAAGGAATAAATTCATTATAATGGAAGTAGTTGGTTTTTCAAAAAAATGCTCAAACAGGTCAATTTTGTTACTTAAAGCGCAATTTTATAAATAGAATTCAATTTTCCCCCACTTCTCATTTTTGGGCAGTGACGTCATTGACAATTTTTTTAAATATAACCCCAATTTTTTTTTTCTTGATTTTGATAGATCTTGCAATTTCCTACTCGGAAACATAATATTTGAAATATCTTACATAACAATTTTTTTTGAATAAAAGTCATTTAAAGATCAGATACATAAATTTTATTTTATGCTGAAACAGAATAAATGAATAAAATATATTTTGTAATTAAGGGCTTCATCTAAAAAAATAATAATAATAATAATAAAAGAATTTAATGACAATTTCACAAATTCTTTTTTATTATTATTATTATTATTTTGTTAGATTAAGCACTTAATTACAAATAATTATCTTTTATTCATTTATTGTGTTTTCAAAATAATATAAAATTTATGTGTCTGATCTTTAAATGACTTTTATTCAAAAAAAAATTGTTATGTACGATATTTCAAATATTATGTTTCCGAGTAGGAAATTGCAAGATCTATCAAAATCAAGAAAAAAAAATTGGGGTTACTATTTAAAAAAATTGTCAATGACGTCACTGCCCAAAAATGGGAAGTGGGGGAAAATTGAATTCTATTTAAAAAATTGCTTAAGTAAACAAAATTGACCTGTCCGAGCATTTTTTCGAAAAACCAACTACTTCCATTATAATGAATTTATTCCTTTCATTTGAACCATACTGTATAAATAAATTCAAAATATATATCCGAGTATTTAAACATTCACAGTATTCCGATATAGTCGAATATTTGAGTATCGAATACCTAGTTGAATTAGTCGAATATTCGAATATCGAGTATTCGAATATTCAACTATTCGAATATTCGACTATTCGAATATTCGAATATTTGAATATTCGACTATTCGAATATTCGAATATTTGAATATTCTACTATTCGAATATTTGACTATTCGACTATTCGACTATTCGAATATTCGACTATTCGAATATTCGACTATTCGAATATTCGACTATTCGAATATTCGACTATTCGAATATTCGACTATTCGAATATTCGACTATTCGAATATTCGACTATTCGAATAATTTCGATCTAAAAATATCGAATTTTGAGTATTCGAATATTCGAATTATCGAAATAACCGAATACAATTCCGAGCCCTAATATTTATGCCATAAGCTATTATCAATTATAATAACATAAAAGGAAGATTTTTTTATTTTTTGAATTGAAATTACCTACCCAATACCTATATGACATATTTAGGAGGAACTAAAAAATTGTTAAAAATGCAGAATTTTATATGTACTTTTACATCTATATACCAATTAATTGATCATTCGAAATTTTAAGAAACCATCTATTAATCTATTATTTTTTTTTAATACCTATGTCAAATTTTTTTATTATTTTTAATCTATTTTTATCAGTTTTAAAGCCAAAACTATTCATCAATACCTTTAAATTTGTGTAAACTTAATAATATTAAAAATTAAATAAAATTCCTACATGATTTAGACTTTAACAATGTGTATACTCATGTCAACAAACGTGCTGCAAATATTTTTCAGAAGAAATGTAACATAATGAATAAATATTTATCCAAATAACATTGAAGATAATAAACAGATCCACCTGTTCTAATAGTGTAGTGACAGTCAATCGGAATTATGGTTTCTGTGGGGGGCTAAATTTTTAATTTATTGAAAACTGATATTTTGAAGATTCTAAAACTGAAGGTAATCCAAAATTAGACCGTGCAGAGGGGTACTGTTTTAAAAAAATGAGATATTGGTTGTAGGGACGACACTGGCTACTTATATGATGCTCTTGCAGAGGATACTTCTTCATAGAATTCAGATCCAATTAAATGTCGGTCGAGGAGTCATAACTTGAGACACAAAAAAAATGACACGGCATTGTTTAGTTAATTATATGCGTTTATTAAATACTGTTATAAATAGTTTTATAAATCCAAACCTGGTCACAAATACATGTTAAGTTACAAAACTATTAATAATCACTGGGTAACAAAACAATCATTATCGTTTTAAAAATAAAAATACACATGGAAAATGAGTAGGAAAATAATTGTTACTCTGTTCAGGGCATCTGAACATGCTGGGGGTCCGCCGCTGACCAGGTCGTAAAAACAAAACTAGAGTTAACTAAAGGAGATATATACATTTATACTCAGGGTGTTAGGAAAAAAAGTTGTACTAAAGGACTGTAAAGTGGTTTAGTTCAACATACGGTAAACGTAAACCAAAAAGAACATATACAATGTGAGAACTCACTATAATCCAACCTGAGTTTGGTAATTCTGGGATAACGGACATAACTTAGTTATTGGACGTGTGAAGCAACCATCTGAAGTTTTAATCTTTACTACTCTGACGTTATTGTCATCTTCCTTTAGGAAAACTAAATCATGTACCTTCAAATTGGTTGAAGGATGGAGCCATTTGGATCTATTCTGAAGAATGTTTAAAATAGACCATCTTCTCCAAAATGACTGTTACATGTGAGAGCAGCGATGAAAAAAATTGAGCCTATTTTCAGGTATGTGTGCGAGATCTTGTTCTGGATATGCTGAGACTATTGCCAATGAGAAAATGACCAGTAGTTATACATTGTAAATCAAAGGGATCGTTTGACAATGGGCATGAAGGTCGCGAATTGAGATTTGTTTCAATTTGCGTCAATACAGGACTTAATTCTTCAAAGGTGAGAAGTGCATTTCCGATAACGCGGTAAAGATGGGTTTTGGTACTTTTAAGGAGGGATAAATTTCCAATGAATTTGGTTTTCAGCAGCGAAGGTTTTAATAGTATCAATTACCTGAGTGTTCTTAAAATAATTATAAATTTCCTTGAGATCATTTTTTGCTCCTACAAAGTTTGAGCCATTGTCACTGTAAATAGTTTAGGGGTTTCCTCTTCGGGATATAAATCGTTTAAGTGTCACAAGAAAAGCTTCGGTTGGTAGAGCAGATACTAGCTCAATATGCACAGCTTTTGTCACCATACCCACAAACAATGCGATATAACTCTTTATTAAAGGGATTTTATGGAGTTTTGAGGACTTTGTAAAAAGAGGACCAGCAAAATTTACTCCTACATTTTGGAAGGGTCTAGTGACTGAAATTCTGTCTTATTAGTGTTAACATAAAAAGAACAACATTTGTCTCAATTTTTTTCTTAGGATAAAACCCAAAAAATCACATTTTAATTTTTTTTGGACCATAGGCCTGAATGGTTTTTCAAATGTTATACATTTACTTACCTAGCTTGTAAAGTGACTTTTTGGATTTTGCGGTCATATTGTAGTACACGTTACGTCCTATGAAATGGTATCAATATCTTGTTTTTTGAAAATAGTGCCCTTATGCACTAATTTTGGATTACCTCCGGTTTTAGAATCTCCAATCTCTAATAATTCAGCTAGTGGCACTGAGTCCCCTACAAAATTCATTTCTAGAGCATATTTCTTACAAATATAATCCCTTGCCCAACACTTGTTGCAGTGCACTCTATAATTCGTTAATCTCAGATCTATTTTCAACGTTAAAAATCTTTTGTGTAAACCTCTTCTATAAAAATATCAGGTGATATTGACAGGACTATCACAAAAGGAAAATCGTAGCGCCACGTTGAGTGAACACAATGTCAATTTTAACACGTTTAGATAGATTGCTTTCGCCATGTTGTAATTTACGTAGGTAACGTTAGATCGATTGATATCACATTGGTAATTTAATTTTTATCGGGTTTCTATTACGGACGGTATAAAGGTAGAATTCGGCTTTGTGTAAGCATCTTGAATATTTATTAGCATCTGGCGGGGCTCGTCTTTTTTTTGTTCGTTGAAATATTGTATTTTTTCTGCTAGGGTTCTTGTCTTCAAGCATATATTAGAGGCAGCATATAATATGTAGATTGGTAACTAACATACTGAATAAGAAATGTCCTCTACGATATGAAAGATATGAAAGAATGATTTAATACTGATTTTTTTAGTACATTTCCTCTAAAAGAGAGCCACAACTACAGCTACTCATTATGCTAATTTAATTCCAAAATAAGGTGTAGCAATAAAAGAAAAACGTTGGGAGAAGTTGCGAGAAGGTATTCTCTTGATAGGTTTGGATCCATCTTTAACAGCTACCCTGTATAACATTTGAAAGGGTTTAACACCCTGATTACAAAAATGTATCACACATGGGATCTAAACACAACAAAAAGGATATTATTAATAGGGAGCGTAGGAGGCTGTGCATTTAACACAAGACGTCAAATACATACATTTTTGTAATCAGGGTGTTAAACCCTTTCAAATGGTATATCACATGACCTATGTTGCTGATTAAAAAAAAATCAAGATGGCGGCCATGCTTAAAATTTTGTTATTATAAAAAAATAATTTTTGGGCTAAAATATGCGCAAATATATTTAGTTGAAATTCTGAAATTTTGGGTTTTGTATGTTGAACCGTTTAAGCACTATAGGTTTGGTTCCATCTTTATCAGCTACCTTGTATAACTTAGTAACGTAGTATTTTTGTTTATAACTATTTTTATTTATTTTATTTATTCTGAAAAATATCTAAAATAATAAACACATAAATAAATCGAAAGCTAAATAATTCGAAACCAAAGCACACCAAAATATAACTTTTTAAATACTTACCCAGGGAATTTACGCGTTCTAGAAACAAACATAACCCATCCAACAGTTCGAACAGTTCATCAAGAGCGGGCCGCAACAATCCCATCCATACATATATTTCATTGGAGTGCTCCCGATTCCCGAGCGCTATCCACAGGAATGATTTCCAGCAACGTGCGGTCAAGGTAGAGCGCACTTAATTTAAAATTGAATTACAGGACAAAGTTATTCCAGATCAGTAAATAAAACACGATAACGATATATCCAGTAACAAGGGAAATCTTTCAGGAGCACTCATCCGCAATCGGGATTTGATTAATACACTCGCCGAAGGACAATTAGTTTAGTTCGTTTACAGAATGTAGAACCGCATTGGCAACTAACGTGTCGTTTTTCTTTAATTGATAGAAATACGTTAATCTTTAAAAAGTTACCAGAGAGGTTGTCCGTTAATTTTTGTAGTTTCAACATCTTAGGCTAGTTATCGATAACTCTTAATTCTTGGAAAATGCTGTTTTTACTTGAAACGTACGTTAAGAGAAGACCTGCGGGGCAACGGTAGTTTAGTAGGTATAAAAATTAGAACTTAAGGGTGGAGTCTAAATACTACAAAATTACTTTCGAGACTAAACAAAACCAGCATTCATGTCGAAATTTAACATTTTTCCTTAAATTTCTCTGTTACCTACGATCCATTTTAAAGGAATCATACAAATAACAAAAATTTAAGAATAACCTCACAAACAACTCTTATTCAAAGAACTTTCTTCTGTAATCATAAGTAACAAAAATATACCATAAAGTTGAAAACTTTCGTATAAAGTACCTTTAAATGTTCCGACTATGCTCAAAATGTAATCATCTTACATGAACGTAAACATATTCGCATATTCGTAGCTAAAACATCTAACCACTGCTAAGGCAAGATGGCATCTATAGATTTTTTTTGAAAATTGCCATTTTAACAGGATAAACTGCGGTAGATTTGTACATAGCAAACAAGTCTTAAATTCAACTCTATTTGCTTATCGGAGTTGGCGGATGAGATTGGTTGGCGTTACGGGATTACCAACTTCTTCTACTGCATTCTCTCTCTTCCTTAAGCTTCATATGAATATTCTTATTTCTGTTGCTCCTTATATCTTTGCACTATACTCAAGAAAAATTTAATTTGGATATTTATATAAGATTTCAAATCATCCCATTCCATTTAAACCAATAATGACAGAGATTTAGGCTTAGGTTCTTTTATAATTATTACTGTTTTTTACTGTAACTGACATATAAATGACAGTTCACATTGATTATTAGGCATTCCCAATGACATATATAGATTAATAGACTGCTCATCCATATATAAACAAGACGACGAAAAGCGGGTCATATTGCTTGGCTTGCCGAGTGCTCACCAGGCAGAATCGGTCTGGCCCAAATGAGTTTAAAACTCATATTTCATCAAAGTAGGAATTGAATTAAAAAAAAAATTATCTGTATGTTTATTTCAAGAGAGGAGCTTGCGTTAGATATTTTAAAAAAGGATTTTGAGTTGATTTAGTTTCCCAATTTTCAAAACATTTTAAGAGATCCAACCAATTTTGAAGATAGATATAAACAATTTTACACTAATGTGTATATAACTAACTTTAGACCACGACCACTGTATAGTGGCACTATTCGGACACTTGATTATTCTTTTAAAATTTATTTCGCATTATAAAAGCAGATATTATGCAAAAATTGAATGAACTTTTTAAAGATTTTACTAAAAGTTAGTAGCTTTTTCACATTCTAAAGTTTGTTCCCTTTAGACAATTAATGATTATTTTGGTGGTGAATGTGAATGATTTGATGAATACTAATAAGATTCCACCAGTGGAATAGTAAAATGAACTAGGTACAAAGTGCAATCTTAGTTGACGTCAAGATCCGTTTAGCATCGGTAAGGGGGAAAGAAAGATTCTGACTTACAATCACAAAAAGAACGTACAACTAAGCTTAGTCGATGTAAGTTAGCTCAGATTAGTGGTAAAAAGAAAGCGACTATTAATAAAAAGAAAAGTAATCCAGCTAAAACAAGAATTATGGCTACTGTCTTTAATAATGATATGTTGCCAGAACTAGTAGAATGTTAAGTGTTAAGTTATCTTCTTCAGGCAATGGATGTACGTATGCATAATTTAAAATGTTTGGTTAATTATTATTATTATGTTTAATGTGTTTTTGCAGTTAATGAACATATATCTACTACTGAAGCAGATAATGAAGATTTGTATGCTGCTGAAGAGCTTTGCTTAATTTACAAAACTTCGTTTAAAAGCAGAAAATTGGGATCGATTGTTCAACACAAGTGAAGAGTGGTGATTTAGTTGATCCGTTTTCAAACAGAATTGTCAGTGCTAAAGAACTATCTACTTTAATAGGATTGCAATCCTTTCAGTTATTAGCCACCATTGTGGAATTCGTTGTTTCTAAAGAATAGGAAAAAGGAGATCAGTTATGTCTGTAAAGGATCAAGTTATATTTACTTTTATGAAGTTGAAAACTGATATGCAAGATATAATGTCTTATCCATTTTATTTGGAGTGAATAAAAGTTTTTATCATTAAATTTTTTAACATTTTTTAATAAAACTGGTAGAAATTCTTAGTATGGTATAATTCGGCCTTCAAAACAAGAAATATTAAATAATGTGCCTCTATGTAAGTAAGAGTACTACTTGATTGTACCGAAATCCCAATACAGCAAGCCAAATGTCTTTGTTGTAGGCTAAAAAATTACTCTGACTACAAAAAGAGACATACTATTAAAATATTGACTGGAGTGTCACCTACTGGTCTCATTACTTACAAAAGTGAAGCATATGGTGGTAGAACTTCAGAAATAAACATTTTTTAACAAAGTTCAATACTTGAAGTGTGTGAATCATTTCTCGATAGTAAAATGTTTAACAAAGGTTTTCTTATTGGAAACATAACAGAAACTGAAGGTATACAAATTATACAGCCTCCTTTCCTCAATAAAAAAAATCAGTTCAGCCATCAAGAGGCTTTACTTAATGCCAAAATTGCCAGAGCTAGAATTCACATAGAAAGAACCTATCAAAGAATAAAAGTGTTTGTCTGGTACTTATGTCCGTTTTTCTTCTATTTATATTGTTTTTATTATACGATACTTCTCTGTATCTAACTAAATTTTAAAATGTACTTGTAAAGCCCAGATAACTCTAACTCGGGCCTTTGAATATAATAATATTTATGTAATTGTATTTACAATAAATACTTTATTATTAGTATTATTATTATAATTAATTATAATTCATAAAATTATTATAAACGTATTTACCTTGTACCTACTTGTATTGATACTTGCGTGAAAAATGAAATGTTACTTTTATATTTCTGTAGCTGGTCTTACAACACTTTATAGAGCAATTCACCATTAAAATTTAAAAACAAAACAAGTTTTTATACTCAAATAATTAAAAAATTTAAAACAGAACATAAGTATAATTAAAACTAAATAAAATAAACAACTCAACAAAATGTCCGACTGAGTAATGACAATGAGAACAAAATCTCAACTAGACTAAACTTTCTTTGAAACCGGTCCTGTGAAAGTTTTGTTTACCAGTGAGCACTCAAAATTGAGACAAAACACAAACATTGCATGTACTAGACAAAGAGAAAACATCTCCCAGTTCGACCCGCTTTTCATCGTTTTATTTACGTATGGATAAGCAGTCTATTTAAACTATATATGTCATTGGGCATTCCAAACAACATGATTGCCCTTAGGTAATGAGAGGCTACTGACAGACACATTATAGGTTATGATATATCAACATTGTAGGCCTGGTGATTTGACAGGTATAATGATATAGATAGTCATATAGATTGAACACTCAAGTAAAAATGTAATTATTTTTTTAATATATTCAGAGGCTGGAAATTGGTTTTAAAACACATTTTTGCTAAACCAATTTAAATTAATGAACACTTGCCAGGCAATATGGCCGCTCGCAAATGACTTGCTTTGAGAAATCTATATATGAATGGAAAGCAACATCAATATAGGGAAGCATTTTCAACTGGTTTTTTATTTTCATCTCATATTGGAACTGGTACCTTTTAGGACAAAGGAGGAATAGATATATTTTTGACATGCTAAAAACGAAATCTTCTTAAATGGTTCATTCTCATCTAGAGAAGTCTTATATTTTACTGTGCCTATTTTCTAAGAATCAACATTTGCTATCTTTCCTACAAATTTTTTGGCCATTCAGGTCAGTTTTGGTTGCTTGAATTATTGCCTCAATAATGCACGGTACATCAAATGGCTGAGAGCTACCACAAGACCTTGCCAACTGAATCCAGTCTGTGTGATGTTTAATGGAAATGGGATATTTTTTCTATATTTCTCAATGACTGAATGTTCCGAGTCACACTCGATGTGATTGTGATTCGAAACAAGGAATATGTGATTTAAAATTTCTAACTGTCCCTGTTCTGACCAGGACATGTATTATAGTATGTACTAATTTCTGTGGTTTCATTCCAAGATACAAGCGTAAAATGTTTAGATACAAGACCTTATCTGATTTGCTCCTCGTCTTCCGACAGCCTCATACCAATTAAAACAAAAACATATTTTTGAAGTAAGTTTTGCGCATTCTAAAATTAAAAGTCCACAGTTGGCGTTTGTAGAATGCACTAGAGGTTTTGATGTCGGGGGTTGGAAGACATTGCTGTATATCAAAAGAATACACTAAGCACTTCTTATCTACAAAAGCCATAGTCTTATAATGTTTCTTAGCCTCATAAGCCTTCCTTGCCTCTAACTGGTGGTCTTGCAATTTAGTTTTAAATTGTTAGACGGCTTCACCTTTCTTGTTTTTAATAAGCATTTGAAGCTTATCAAACTAAGCAGAAGTATCTTTGTGAGGCTTCTTAATCTAAATACCAGTTTTTTGAAACTCCGTCTCATAATTTTTTTTAAACTACTGGTTTTCTTTTTTCATGTAACCAAAGCTTATACCCATTATAACTTATAGATAATGTATAATGACTTGGAGTCAAAGATATATTTTTAGAAACCATATCAATGTCATATTTGGGTGTCTTGTTAGCCGGAATCGACTTTCCACGCTTATCAGTGTCTAATAATCCAGAAGTCGAGACACGTTTGTTGATGTGGTAATAAATTTGTTCGTTACATCAAAAGTAACATCGTTTAAAAATAGGTCCTTTAACACCATCAACACAAGGTGTGAATTAATTTGTTATAACTCTCTTTTTATGCTTCGTTTCTTCTTCTTTTTTCATAAAGACCAATTCCCCAAAATCCTTTAAAAATATTTCTTCTTCCGGTATCATTAATTCTGTCTCTGCATGTGGGCAATGCATTATACTTCTTTGATTTAGTTATTTTGCCTTTTCTTGTTATGTATTTTTCTCCAAAATTTCTAAGCTTCTTCATTGGTACTTCTCTAGTTTCTTCCTTGATTACTTTTCTGCCTTTTTTCCTTACTACAACAGGGCTAAAATTCTCATTTGCTCTTAATATCACATCCCCTGTAATATGAACTTTTTGCCACTTTTTGGTCTTTTGATTCTTCAAGTTACTGTTGTCCTTATTGTTGTTGCCCTCACTGTCACTTATGGCCGATCCAGCAACCTAATTTTTATCTTTATCCGAGTCATCAATTGGCTTATCCACATCTGACACATTTTCATTTTCAACAACCCTGATATCTCTTAATTTTCCCGGAATTCCCAGTGCCTCTGTTTCTTTAATTAATAATTCATTTTTTGTTGTTTTAGATAAATGTCACAATTGCCAATTTTACTGTATTCTATTGGGAATAAAAAAATGTTTAGACTTTTTCTGTAAACCTTTAAACTCCTAAAAATGCATACCTTCCCCGGAAACAAAAGTTTGATGAATAGTCATTGACACTGACTCCTCTATGTTACTAGGTAAAGTGGGTGAAACATCTAAAGTTTGGATGGTAAAAATATGGTTACCAGCATCTGATTCTATGTATTCATCTTTATTTTCTAATCTATTTAGTTCTACTGCGGTTGAATTTGAGGTTGAACCCACATCGTTGTTTGTTGCAATGTGCATATCTCAAAAATAAAATAATTGGCTATAAACCCATATTAGATCAGAAAACAGTGCTTATCATCATCATCAGTGTTTGATTCACGATACAGTGGATTGTTGTATTCACTGTTTTTACTTTCACTTTTAAAGTTTGTTGTGAAATCATAATTCGCAAATTGCATACACATCAAAATAAACCAGAAAATACAAGTAGGTATTAATGCAACTACATTAGTTTGTTATAACAAGAAATTAAACAAGTCTGGTGCATGTTATGGCGAAAACTGCGAGAAGCGTTTCGAGAGAAAAAGGATATATGTATACTTATATCCTGAAATTAGGAAGATTTTAAAGTGTGTAACGGTATATGTGCAGACATTTTTATTTTGTGGCAAAAAAACTATAATCCATTTTTACTTTATTTATCCACTAATTATTTTGGAGTTTGGACGTGTAGTTATATCCTTTTGCGCTAAGAATAGTGCCTTCTTATTTTTTTGGTTTAAGGTATATGTCGACGGATATCGTTATTTACAAAAAAGCTTATGGATTTTGAACATACAGGTGAGGCAGAAAAGTAATAAGACTGATCTCTGTATCTGTATCTATATCTATATCGTGTGGAGGTTGGGTTACCCCCACGGTAGTTAGGCCTCACTAGGCCCATTGTGCATCTTCCTTAAATGATAGGCACCTCCTAGTTCGTGAGCCAGCCTACAGATTTGATGTAGTTGACAACGTCGCTAAGAGGTGCTTTTCCTATATCGGCCGGTGTTAGCCGATACTGGCCGAACATAAATCTTCTAATAAATTATAGTGTCGAACAATCGTAGAGGATATGCTCGATGGTCTCATCTTCTTGTTCGCACCCTCTGTAGAGTGCGAAATCTGACAGTCTCATGGTATAGAGATGCTTCCATACTTAGTAATGACCATTCAGAATGCCTGTGACTAGGGGCAGATTCTGACTAGTCTTAGTCAAGTATTTTTTTATTGCAGTGTTGTCAGGATAACTTAAAAGCTCCCTGGCAACCCTACAGTTTCTTGTTTTATTCCATATTTCTTTAATTATTTAATTAGGTCTGTCACTACCGATTTTGTCAGGCCAATGGAAGGGCCAGGTCCAAAAAGTATTTGGTTGGCTGCTTTATTAGCCAGTGAATCAGCAAGACGGTTACCTTTCGATGTGGCGTGATCTTTGATCCATCTTAAGGTGGCCACGTTGTTGATGGATATTTCTGCAAAAACTTCGTGATATTCTAGTACTAACCCTGAATAAATTCGTGGTCAGTTCAGGGTGAGTAGTGCTTGTTTGCTATCTATATAAATGAGCATGTTCCTTTCAGTGATATTGTTTCTGGTGATTTCTTTTGCTACTATGAAAATCCCCGTGAGCTTTCTTTAAACTACACTGGCACTATTGCTCCCAGCCCATTTTATGTTAAGGTTTAAGGATCTGAAGTATATTCCACATCCTAAGCCTTGTTTTATTTTAGAACCGTCGGTGTAGATATGAATCGTACCTGCCACTTCCCGCTCTTCTATTTGTTCTGTTATAACTTTATATGGCTTATGGAAGATATATATCGGTGAGATGGAGTCCATATTCGCTTAAAGCAGTGGGAACATATTGAGCGCCACCTATCAAAAGCGACGTCTCGCCTCACCAGATTGTACATCAAGTTCTATTCCAACCGTACGGAGGCATGTCATTTTAGTCAGTGCAACCTCCTTGATGTAAATATCAAGGGGAGTGAAACTAAGAATAACTTCCATGGCTCTGGTCGGTGTTGTTTTCATGGCTCCTGTTATGCTGTTTTTTGAATTTGTTCTAGTTTACGAATAGCTGTTATTTTTAGGGTCTTTGGTACCCAGACAACTGCACCGTATGTTAACATAGGTCTTATGATAGCCGTGTAAGTCCATGCGACGACTCTAGGAGAGAAACGCCAGGTGCGCCTCACGGTTCGGAATTGTTCATAGGCAATGTATGCTCTTTTGATTATATTTTCTATGTTAACTTGCTGTCAAAGGTGAGACCTACGTACTGCACCTCTGTAGCAAAGTTTAGTTTTGTGTTTAGGAGTTCTGGAGGTTTCAATTTCATTTTCATCCTTTTCCTTGTAAAAAGGACCATTTCAGTCTTCTGAAACTGATTTTTTTATTTACAAAGTTTTTTTTCTCTTTCAAACATCATGTTATTCCCTTCAAATTAGTTCCCTTGGGCAGCTACACACCGATGAAGACGTTGTTCCCACTGTTCGTAGCAGCGCTAGAAGTGTTCAATCGTTATGGTTTTCAGCATGTCCGTTACAGTCTTTTGAATGATTTCTGAAGTCCCAAAATGACGGCCTTTGAGGATAGTTTTCAATTTAGGAAAAAAGGAAAAGTCACAGGGACGAGTAAAGCTGTCCTTGAAAGGCTCAGAAAAATGGTCATTCGCGTGAGCCTAGACATTGCAGAGAAATGGTTGCTCCATCATGACAACGCCTCATGTCACACTGCCCTCTCCATAACAGAATTTTTGATCTTAAAAAGTATTGCTGTGGTTCCCCATCCCCCTTATTTTCCTGATCTGAGTTCCTGTGACTTCTTCCTTTTTCCTAAACTGAATCGATAAAAATTCTGAAATAATGATAAAAATGTGTACCTTCTGTAATTGTACCTCTGCGCTGTCAGCTATGATAAATTAAATGGTCATAATCATGATAAACATATCTCGTTTTTCACAATTTTCGACTTATGCCCTTTTCCCCGCCGGGCCGCCGATTATTTTTACGGAAAAATCGCCTCGGTACGCCTTACAGCGATAATTCCTTTTAGGGATTTTCCTTCAAATCGACCCTAGCGACCTTTTTGTAGCCTACACCAATGAGCACTTAACAGAGTTTAGCGCACTCTATAGATCGGTTGCTTAATTATTGTTTCTCGATGGGAAACCATACAAAAGAGTGTATTTTAGAGGATTGGTTTTTTTTTTCTGTGATAATGAGTTGTATTATTGCTTTCTTTCGCTTGCCTTGAGAGAGAAAGTGGGCAATAAATGTTACTCGAGAGCACGTGGAGTTTGACGATAAAAAGACGGTTAGCTCGTTTTATTGGCAGGCGCCTGGGTTTTCTCGAAGACATTGTTATCTAAGGATTTTTTAATTTGTCAATAATAGAGGGTGTGATTGGTTTTCGGATTAACTTTTATTATTAAATAATTTAAAATTATAATTATACAGAGTGGCCACTGTTTAATTATACATGACAAACTCTTATAAGAAAGCCTAATGCTTTATTTGTATTAATGTAATTTATATGGGTGGCACAAAAATGATCGAAAACATTTGATCGAATACATCTGATCAAAAACATTTGATTGAATGCATTTGATCGAAAAAACATTTTATCGAAAAAACATTTTATCGAATAACAAATGATCGAAAAGAAAAATGATCAAACAGAAAAATGATCGAAAAGAATATTGATCGAAAATAGATTTAATAGAAAAAGCAATTGATCGAAAAACCAAATACACATAAAATTATAAAAATTAAATTAAAATATTTCAAGTAATTTACCTAACTTATTGTGTGGCCTAGAGCCATCGTTGTTTGGCAAAAAAATATAGAAGAAATTAAAAAATAAACAAAAAATTAAATAAACAAATTTACCTAACCAGGCCGGACAAGTTAAGTAAATTGGTTAGAGTTTTTTTCTTCATTTTTGTATATTTTTTTGCGAAGCAACCCCCGATGACTCCAGGCCGGACAGGTTAGGTAAATTAGTTAAGTATTTTTTTTAAATAATTTACCTAAAACGTGCCATCGGGAGACAACTCGTCATTACTGAAATACATATTTTGGGCGAATGGGCCATGTTCACATGTGAGATATGCTGTTTTATAAACTATATTGTAATAGTTAGTCGCTATACAAGTTATTCTAAATAATCAGTTCGTTAAAAAAGCTAAAAGTTTTTAAATTAAGCCCAATTGAAATTTAAAATTTGAAATTATACGTCATCGGGAATAGACCAATCAGCTTGTGTCGAAGTTTTTTTTGTTATACAAAACCAAGCCAACGAACAAACCTACATACAGAATGTCGAAGTGAACGCACATCTAAGTGACATTAAAAATTGACAGCACCTAACAACTAACCTTAGTTTTTTGTTTTGGTTTAATTTTATTATTAATCTGAATTTATCTGGGTAAATTATCCTGTGGGATAAAGGATATATAAAGGAAGAAGAATATGAATTTATCAGCAGTATTTATAAAAGTTGAATCAAGTATTTTTCCCATTGTAAACGAAAATATGATTACCGAGATGATTACTGCATTTTTTAACAATACTCAGTTTACAAAAGATAGAAAGGTAAAACTTTATTTATAAATTGTTTTAATGGTAGGTAGTTACAGTTTATATGAAGCAATACACTTTATAGTAAAACATATTTATCTCAGGTTTTATTTTTAGATCTGCCAAGCAAAAATATGGAGATATTTACTTTTTCCATAAGAGAGAAGGAGACAAATTACACCTAAACATAAAGTACAGCAAAAACCTTATGATGTGGCTGTTGTATTTAACAAAAATGAAATTTTTAGTGCACAATGCTTAGGATATGTTGAATCTCAAGGTTTGTAATATTTATTATGCTTTTTTGTTTTTATATCACATATAATAAACAGTGTATAAGGCCCTTTATTCTTATAAATATTTTTTTTCTAATTTTGACATAAAGAGACATTTTTTGTAATCGCAGCAAGTGTTAAAATAATCTAGAAATAGATTTTGTTAGTGAACCTAGTAATAATTATGATACCAAAGAATGCTGCAGAGCACCTATGAAATTTTGAGTTAAAACATGCCATATTTTTAGGCTATTTTTATACCCTTTTCAAAAATTTTATGCTCCTCGTTTTATGCAAAACTTAAAATGCTCTGATAGCTTCGAACGAAGTCAGCAAAGCACCTCTGTTTTATAAAGTTTTTTCTGTAAAAACAGCAACACCATATATTTATGCACTTGAAATATTATATTTTTAAAAAATACATGGTGCTTGCTAACCTTCGAAAGAAGCCAGCAGAGCAATTCGGTTTTTTAAAGCTTTTTTTCTAAAAACCACACCCCATTTTTAGACTCTTGAAATATTGTAAAACTTTACTAAAAAAATTGCTATTTTTAAATAATACAGGGTGCTTTGTTGGAACAAAGTCAGCAGGACACTTCAGTTTTTTAATATATAAAAACAACTACTTATGACACATGTTTAGGCTGTTTTAAAATCCTAAAAATGTGGTAAGTATATTTGTTTTCAGAAAAAAAACTTTGAAGTCAGCAAGGAATTGCGAATTTTTTTAAAAATGTCAAATTTCGAATATTTTATAATATTGTAGGAGCCAAAAAATGTGGTGTGGTTTAAAAAAAAACTGGGGTGCTCTGCTGGATTCGTTTAAAGCTAACAAAGCATCCCGTAATTTTTTATTTTATAATACTCAATAGCCTAAAATGAGACATAGCTGTTTAAACAAAAATGGTACTTTTAAAAATAGCAGTTTTTTTCGAAAAGCTCTATAATATTTCAAAAATGTGAAAATGTGTAAGGCATTTTGTAGCTGGTTATATAGTTATTTTGTAACTGCATATCTAACCCTTTTATTTTTTTCAGGAGGTTGTAAACATGTGGCTTCAAAAAACATTTGATATTATATATTTAAAAGATATTTGTTTAACAATGTTTTAGAAGTCTAAAAGTAAGAAGGAGTACACAAACGAACGTACATCACTTCTCGTAAACCTTCTAGCCGGCAACGTTGTGGGCTAGCTCCTATTGGTCTATTCCCGGTGACGTCATAAATTTTAAAAAAATTCATAACTCCGGCAAATGAATAGATAAAAAAAAAATTAAAAAAATGTAATTTTATTTTCAACTCTATTATTCATAAAAAAAATTTCAAAATTTTTGAACATGCCCCATTCATCACAATGCTTAATCTCAATGACGATAAATAAACGTTTAGCTCAAAAAATATTAATATTAAAATGTAAACAGTATTGTTTGATTATCGATAAAAATTTTCTATTAGTACCTAATTTGACGATAGCCCCTGAGGTTAGTTTCCCCGGTAATAGGCATGGTTTTCATAAATAATGTCACACAGTTGTTTATTGTGAATAGTATTAAATATAATTTTGACGCATTATCGTAAAAGTCTGCTAAGATGGATGATTTTAAATATGTAGTGAGCCAAAAAAATAAGAAAAAAGTGTATAAAGACGGTTATTTTTATATTATGGAAAAAACCGATAAAAACATATCTTATTGGAAATGTGAACATTGGAGAAAACATTGTAAAGCAAGGGCTATAATTACTGAAGGAAATATAATATTAAAAAAAGCACACAATCACGAAGGAAACCCTACCCAATTGGAAATTTCCGAGAAAATAAACAGTTTGAAACAAGTTGCAGTTAAATCGAGCGATACTCCAAGGTCACTCATTTCCAGTGAGGTAACTGATTTAAGTGATGCTGCAAGTCTCAATATGCCATCGGTATCCAGTTTAAACTGAACAATAAGAAACGTAAGAAAAGTAACAAGTATAGGAAGTACTTCAGTGGTGATAAAGTTACAAGACTTTAAAATTGCTGAGCAATTGCAAAAAACGAAAAAAGGAGACCAGTTTGTTTTATATGATTCCGAATGCGCTGAAAGAATAATAATATTTGGAACAAAAAAATAATCTTAAATATTTAAGTAACTCTAAAGAATGGTATGCAGATGGTACATTTAAGACAGCTCCTGAACAATTTTACGAACTATATAGTGTATTAGGAACAATAGAAGAAGAGGCGTATCCTTTATTATTCGGAATCTTGGCGAATTAAACGGAGAAATCGTACATTCGGTTTTTTGAAAAAATACGAGAATTTATAACAGCTCCAAGAGTAGCAACAATTACTCTTGATTTTGAAATCGCAGCTATCAACGCTTGTAAATTGTTATTTCCTTCGGCAACAATACATGGATGTTATTTTCATTATAGACAATGCATATACAGACATATTGCAAATTGCGGATTAAAAAGAAAATATGACTCCGACCAAAAAGTACAGGAACAAATTAAAATGGTTGTTGCTTTGTGCTTCGTTTCAATGCAACATGTCAATAGAGCATTTGAGGCTATCTCAAAAAAAAATATATTTAAAAAAGAAATCGCCTCATTTTTGGATTACTTTAAAGATACATGGCTTGGCACTGTTTCCAAAAAGACAAAAAAGAAGTCCCAATTTGATCACAGTTTATGGAATTATTATTTACAAACCATAAATGGACAACCAAGAACCAATAATTTTGTGGAACAGAAACTTAAAAAACCATTTTCATGGCAGTCATCCTTTTTACTGGGTAATTATTAAAGGATTACTCAGAGAAGAGGCTGTTCAAGAGTTAAAAATCAACCAACAAATTACCGGATGTCAAAAAAATTAAAGAAAGAAATACAAAGACAAAAATAGCCATCTAGTGAACCTTGTTTGTCGCTTTCCTAACGAATACGAAGATAACGATCCATTTTTTGTAGATTATGTTAAAAAAATTGCTAGCGTTATATAAATAATGTCAGTTATTTTGTTCTATTTTTAATCAGTATAACTTTAGTTGCATAAATACTGTTTTCAAATCTATTATTCGTTGGATTTTTTTATATTTCACTATTTTTAATGTTGATTTTCGATATATTGTCCTTTCGATCTAATGAATTTTAGATCTTTTGTCTTTTCGATTAAATGTTATTCGATAAAATATATCTTCGATCAAATGTTATTCGATAAAATGTATTTTCGATCAAATGTCATTAGATCAAATGTATTTTCGATCAAATTTCCAATTCGATCAAATGTTTTTCGATCAATTTTGTGCCACCCAATTTATATGTGTGTCAAATAAAAGTTTACTGTCGAAAAAAATTCCGAGGTCTTTTACCTCAGAGACGCGATTTAGAGTTTTATTGTTGAGGGAGTACTGATGGTCTATAATTTTTTCATTTCTAGTGAAAATGATCCAATGACATTTCTTTGAAATAAGAAAAAGGTTATTGTTTTGACAGTAAAGAGCCAACCTATTCAAGTCGTGTTGAATTAGTAAATAATCAAAAGCACTAGTGATTTTTAGGAAAACTTGTCAATTTTTTCGACGAATTTTAGAAGATTTTCGTTAGGTTTCTCGTCAATACAGAAAATTTTTAAATTGTTCGTACTGATCTGCTGTTCTAGCAATGCAACTATATCCTCGAGGTTCTGAACGTCTTTCTTTAGTGTTACATTTTCATTTTGTAGCTTTTCAATGATTTACTGATTTTCTTCATTTCGCTTTCGAAAAAAGTGATTTGGTCGCTACAAAAAGTTACACTATGAATGAGATCAGAATTTTGCGTTTTAATGTTATTCATATCGGATTGTGGCCGAAACATGGGGTGTGACTGCTGAAATGCGCCTTTTCCCACCATCAGACCTGCAGTTGAAGCAAAACCATACAGCTCCTGGAGTTAGAAAGTTAGCAACAATTTGCTTGGACAGACCTACATAGGTACTTTTCTTGGTAATATTTAGAGCAGGAATCGCCACATTTCAACCCAGGGGTGGTTTTATTGGTAATTGCCGCAGTAGGTACATATATTAAAAATCACAATATTGGCCGCCGCACTATAACGTAGTATAAAGACTTGTTCACGTAAAACAATAATACTATACCAGAGCATAATGAATGGAATCACGCGCTTAAAACTGCAGAAGTTATCGGTATCACGTGCCAACAGTCATAAATGCATGTTTATTGCCAAAATGAATTACGCCAGTGGCGTATAAAAACTATTGGCAAAGTAAATGCGGTAATAGTAAATAATATTATATGAAAGTAGGTGGGTTATCTATTTTTGTAGTAATAATCATTTATGTTTATAATTTTGTTTTTGTTTATTGTTTAAATATGTAAATATTATACCAGTGGCGTAAAAACAGTATTGGCAAATTAAATGCGGTAATAGTAAATAATATTATATGAAAGTAGGTTGGTTATCTATTTTTGTAGTAATAATCATTTATGTGTATAATTTTGTTTTGTTTATTCTTTAAATATGTAAATATTATACCAGTGGCGTAAAAACACTATTGGAAAATTAAATGGGATATTATACTAGAACAAAATATTGAAGAAGGTGCGCCTTAAAACTGCAAAAGGTATCGTTATCATATTAAAATACACTCTTCCAGTATCGCAGAAATACTATATTGGCAAATTAAATGGGTATTTGTGAATATTACTAGATGAAAGTAGGTTGGTTATCTATTTTTGTTATAATAATTTATCAATGTTTATAATTGTATTTTGTTTATTATAAAAATATGTAAATTAAGCTTGGTATCACTTACTTGAATTCTAAATCTATGAAGTTTCGTAATTCATTGCTTCTGCAGAACTATCACTGGAATCGTCTTTATCGTCGGAACTTAAAGTTATGACTAAAGGTTCAACTACCGTTTTGATCATACCGTGCAAGCGCCACATAATATTGTCTTCCTTAATTATATGGGAAATAGCATTCTGCCAATCTTCAGGTTTTATACGTTCTATACCGGTTTTTAATAAACTTTAAACGTCGGCTATTTTAAAAGTTTTATTTTCTCGAGCTACAAACCCTTTCACTTGCGCCCAAATTAGTTCAATAGGATTGAATTCGCAGTGATAAGGGGAAAGTCTTAGTACCGTGATACCACGATCATGATCCATTGTGTCGGCAACATATTAAATATATTAATGGCGGTGTTCCTTTAATTCCACTTTAAGCATCTCCTCAGTAAATTTTATTGCTTTATCCCGCAGGCAGGTTTGCATATCCGCTTTCCTACTGGACATTATCGGAATGTGTTCAACTCGTCGACTGTGATAAGAAGCGTTATCTAGTACAATAACTCAATTTCGTTCTACACGCTGTAATACTTTAGTAAACCATTTTTCAAAGCATTCCGCATTCATGTCCTCGTAGTAGTCTCCTGTTTTTTCAATATAAACACAGGAGCACTCTTTTCCAAAAATCCACTGTCACTTCCGATATGGGTAACAATTAGGCGGTGTCCTTTACCTGATGATGCTTTCAAACCTGTAAATAATTCCTCTATAAAAGCTTGGCGATGACTAGTTACAGAAGTATCTTGCCATAACTTAGATACCGTGTATCTTTTTTTAGCGGCTCTAAACTCTTTAATATTTCGTAAATAACGCCGTCGCCAGGACACTATATCTGACCTCTCAATTTAAATTGATTTCCTACACCGTTTGACAAAACGAACTTTTAGGCCCCATAACATTTTTCATAAAGTTTCACGGCTCATTAATGGAATTTCTTCGTTTTCTCTTAATTTCGTAAGAACAACTTTAAGTGTTAGGGCTTTGTTTTCGAAAAAAAAAAAAGAATGTACAGTTCTTTGAATGATTTGTTTTTGGTTATCGTCCAATTTCAACAATTTTCGACCACGGGTATCCATTTTAGGGGCTTCTAAGGAGCCTTTTTTTGTCTTTTCGCATGCAATACGTTCAAATGTTGAAACAGATACTCCAGTTAAAAAAGAATTGCGGTTTACAGCTTCATTTGCAGGAAGTGTCTGTTTCAGCCCATCATACACTTTCCATATAATATTCTTTTAATCCTTTGATAAGGGCTTTCGCCGACGTAATTGGGTTGAACTTGGACCCGCCTCTGAATCCATTACTATTGTAACAATATAATTCTACTATTAAATTGTTTCTATTACACCAATATTTTACTATTTAATAAACTTTTAAAGTACCTATCTAATATATTACACAATAAATATTACTCATCGAATATGCACTACCACTACCAAATTGTAAGGCACAAACATGAACACCTACTCGTATATCAGAAAAGAGCACTTACACAAAGAATATAAAATAATTATAGTAAATAGTTAAAGCGATACAAATCTAACTTCGTCGAAAGTTAGTTTTCAACTGTCTTTGTGCCTGTGCTGATAGTATTCAATCTGTAACCCGTCTGTCGTTTATTTACTTGAAACACATTTTAAAACCATTAAACACAGATAACAAAGTCATTAGAGAATAAATATATTCATTTCTTGAAAACAATTAAAAACGTATATTTAACGCATTATCTGCTTAAATAAAGATGTTGACAAACAAATTTAATAAAGTTTACTAACAAATACCTAATAAATAATAAATAATTATTTGGTATTTGATACGGCGCCTATGCCAACTCTGTCGAAATTTTCATTCATAGACAACAGTGTTGATGATGCATATGCTCACCTTCTTTAATATTTTGTCCGAGTATACCTAAAGTTTTTGTTCGATAAGGAAATTTGATAGTAAAAATTTAAACACTAATAAAATAATGAGAGAAACTAAGTTATTGTTATCACACATGCATAGAAATAGAAACTAAGATATGCGATGCAACGAGCAATAATAAGGCCGTAGATGTGCGAAAACTAGAAATTTTTACTCAAAAAATTTTCGACAAAAATCGCAAACGAAACGGAGGACACAATAAACATGTGACTTGCTCGAAATATCGATGAGATTCAGATGTTAAAGGTTGTTTGGATTCTTATTTACCTAAAACATCTTTAAAGCTGTCATAATGAATTTATTACCACTCCAACTTGATAGATAGTAGAATATCCCTTCAGAATATTATCATTTTGTTTCCCATCTATTAACACTTCTCGAATCTATAATTGCTATCCAGTATAACGAATATATTGTAAATTTACTTCTTTAGATTTCAAAAGTAGGAACAAATGGCTCTAAGCATTTTTATATTAATTTGCTCTTAACTTGACTACCTAGTTTTCTAACATAACCGCGATATAATTTTTATTACTCACCAGCCTCTATTTTTATCATTTTTTTTCATATTGTATACGCAAATAGATTTTAAATTTACATTATATTCAATTGATTCATCGGTTTAATGAAAGCAATCGGTAATTTCTCAATATCTCTTAAGTTATATATAATTTTGTTAAGTGTGTTTATATAAGAAGTTTTTGATGTGTAATTTATAGGCATACGAATTTAGAATTTTGATTTTATATATCGAGGGTCCAGAACGAAAATCCGATAAGTAAAGAAAATTAGTTATGAAGATATTGACGTTTTAAAGATTTTTTTCATAATTCAAAAACGAGAAGCGATATCAACGTAATTTTTTTTCGAAAAAATTTAAATAAAAACGGGAGGTTGGGAGGGGTTAAATTTTTTAAAAAAATTCTAGCTCAAAATTGAAAAATTATTACGTGTGTAAATTCATTTTATGTTGTCACATTAATGGTATATTCAACGATCGGGTAATGATGGGTATTACTCACGAGGATGAAGTTTGCATTACGACCCGCAGGCAAATAGTGATTAATAACCATTACCCGCCAGTAGAATAGTATACTTTTTCTATGACTATTTAACAATTGACACCGCACAATTGATCATTTTGACAGCTGCAGTGACAAAGTAATAGTGAAGTTGATGGTTGGCGTATAAATTTTTTGTAATAAAGTAATAGCATCACTTCTACATAAGCTTCCTTGAAAACCGTACTTTTATAATTTTTTCCATTCTACATTTAAGTGTTTTTTCAAAGATTTTTGTAACAATTGCAATTAAAGAAATTGGTCTATAGTTAATAGATTTATTGGACCTTTTTTATGTATAGGCACAATAACTGTTTTTTTTTAAATTGTTTTGGAAATTTACCAGATCAATAAATTTTATTGATAACATTTAAAAGTATTTCGTCTGCTAGAATTTTGTCTCAGATGTTATGTTATACAGTGTGTCTACTTAAGTTGGAACCATATAGAAAACATTTTTATTATTGATTTTAGGAAAAAAAAGTTATTCTTGATAAAAAGTCCTGCATGACCCAAAACTTAAAATACAGTCATCAGATATCAAATTTTTCAAGCCGTATACGAGGTTTGTCAAAAAATATGAATTTTGCTCAAGAGTAAAGTACGTTTATTTTTTTACAAAATCGAAAATTTTCATTAAGAAATTTGCTAAATTCTTCACAAACATCAACAAAAGGAAAGCATATCATGTTTATAGTAGCTAACGTAATTTATAACGTTTTCAGATATTTACAATCAATGTGTAGAGTGTAGTTTATAAAAAATAGGAAAATCTGTTTTTTCAGATAGATCGGTATAATTGCACAATTGAATGTAATATTTAAGTCTAATCAACTGTTCTTAATGAAAATTTTCGATTTTGTCAAAAATAAACGTACTTTACTATTGAGCAAAATTCATATTTTTTAACAAACCTCGTATACGGCTTGAAAAATTTGATATGTGATGACTGTATTTTAGGTTTTGGGTCATGCAGGACTTTTTATCAGGAATAACTTTTT
The DNA here is from genome assembly GCA_927349885.1 of Psylliodes chrysocephalus. Taxonomy (NCBI): domain Eukaryota; kingdom Metazoa; phylum Arthropoda; class Insecta; order Coleoptera; family Chrysomelidae; genus Psylliodes; species Psylliodes chrysocephalus. Next base: position 77,143,998 of record OV651817.1, read on the forward strand.
TTCCTAAAATCAATAATAAAAATGTTTTCCATATGGTTCCAACTTAAGTAGACACACTGTATATCTATCCCCGGTGATTTTTTGTTTTTTAATGAGTTTATTTGGGCTTTCATTTCATTTTCTGTGACTAGCTCTAAGAATAATAGAATAGGACAATACCTATTAGGTTTTGGAGTGTCTGAGCAGCTAGTTTTTTTCCGATGTCAGAAAAAAAAAATATTAAACGCTGTTTCAAGTCATATTTCCCCATTTTTTTTTGTTTTGTTGTCTCCAGTTATTTCTTTTATTATGTTCCACATATTTTTTGAGAATACCCTATTTTTTAAGATTTCTTTGTTACAAATAATCAGCTTTTGCTTTTCTTATTAATTTGTTTTCTATGATTAATGAATGTACGTTTTTTTGTCATTTTTTTGGGTCACCTTTGTGCTGTTTGTGTTATTTACTTTCCTGTTTTATTGAATTTATTAGGCATTTTGTTATCCATTCTATTTTACAAATTAATTTAGTTTTTTGTTTTATTAAGAAACTATTTTTATTAGTTAAATTATTAATTGTTTTTGTGAGATACAGTATTTGATCTTCTGTGTTAATGATATTATAATAATGTATCCAGTCTTTTTTAATAAAATTTATTTTAAGTTTTTTGTAATTAATGTTTTTTATAATTCGTTTTTTGTTTTCATTTAAAAATAATTTCTGTTTTATTGGTAAAAAAGATATGGTAGTCTTATGGTGCTAAACCCTGGAATACTACAGTGTTTTTTTATACGTTATACTATTATATCGTAAATTTTATGACTTTAAATAAAATTAAAAACAAAATAAAAAATACTTGTGGCACTCGGGGACTTCCGCGGTAAAGCTATTGCATAGTATTTTTTATCAACTTATGCAATTATAATTATTTATTTATTTTATTTATGCAGTATTTTTTTTTCTTTGATATTAATTCAAGTTTTTTCTTTGATATTAATTCAAATTACACTTTTTGGTGGTCCCATATTTTGTTGTGGATTCTTGTGGATCATTATTCATTTTCAAATTCAATTTTTCCGAAATTGTGTCTAAAAGAGATAGAATCAGTTAGCAGCTAGTTTACAGGCATACGTCTATTCGCACGCACACAAACACGGTGCCGAAGTCTGCCGAACTGAAACGACGTTAGACGATGCACGGCTTTCAAGGCCGCACCGCACCGCAGATTTTTCGATTTTTTGATTTTTTGATTTTTTGATTTTTCGATTTTTCGATTTTTCGATTTTTTGATTTTTCGATTTTTCGATTTTTTGATTTTTCGATTTTTCGATTTTTTGATTTTTGGATTTTTGGATTTTTGGATATTTGGATTTTTGGATTTTTGGATTTTTTTATTTTTCGATTTTTCGATATTTTGATTTTTTGATTTTTCGATTTTTCGATTTTTCGATTTTTCGATTTTTCGATTTTTCGATTTTTCGATTTTTCGATTTTTCGATTTTTCGATTTTTCGATTTTTCGATTTTTCGATTTTTCGATTTTTCGATTTTTCGATTTTTCGATTTTTCGATTTTTCGATTTTTCGATTTTTGGATTTTTGGATTTTTTTATTTTTCGATTTTTCGATTTTTCGATTTTTCTATTTTTCGATTTTTCGATTTTTCGATTTTTCGATTTTTCGATTTTTCGATTTTTCGATTTTTCGATTTTTCGATTTTTCGATTTTTCGATTTTTCGATTTTTCGATTTTTCGATTTTTCGATTTTTCGATTTTTCGATTTTTCGATTTTTCGATTTTTCGATTTTTCGATTTTTCGATTTTTCGATTTTTCGATTTTTCGATTTTTCGATTTTTCGATTTTTCGATTTTTCGATTTTTCGATTTTTCGATTTTTCGATTTTTCGATTTTTCGATTTTTCGATTTTTCGATTTTTCGATTTTTCGATTTTTCGTTTTTTCGATTTTTCGATTTTTCGATTTTTCGATTTTTTGATTTTTTGATTTTTTGATTTTTCGATTTTTCGATTTTTCGATTTTTCGATTTTTCGATTTTTCGATTTTTCGATTTTTCGATTTTTCGATTTTTCGATTTTTCGATTTTTCGATTTTTCGATTTTTCGATTTTTAAATTTTTCGATTATTCGATTTTTCGATTTTTCGATTTTCTTTTATTGAATAAATGAGAAGTTAATATTGTTTAACACCGCACCGCTGTGCCGGTCGGAGTGGGGGGGGGGGGGGGGGGTGTTAGGTTTTTTTCGTTATGGTTTCGTTTTTTTTTCTTGATTCGGTCACCACGCTCAAAGCTTAATAAGGATGCCTGGACCTATTCGACCTATTTCAATAAAAGACCTTTAAAAAAAATCGTAAAGCGTAGTAAATTATTCCATTCATCGATTTTAATCTGTTGTCTGAAAAAGGAATATATTTATATTTTGATTGACACAACAACCGCCGGCACTATTCGAAATTTGTTTTTTGCTTTTAACAAAAGAAAATACAGTTATTAACTTTTTTTAATATAGACTGATCGACCGTTTTGTTAAATGTCATCGTCATTACGTTCAAAACGAACGAAAATGAGATTGAAATGTTTGATTTTCTTTATCGATATAATTTATCATAATAATACAAAGTTCCGATAAAGTAGTCTGTTATTGTGCGATTTGAAAGCTTCTTTGTTATATTAAGTACTAGCTACATTAATTTGGTTGGACTTATAATAAATTAATTTATTATTACAGAAACGTTATTTTATTACGAGCAGTTAAAATTGCTTCTACAAAGTAAACAGTTAAAATTTTCGTCTCAGAAATGGTAAAACAGAATGGAACAATGTCTTAATTAACCAGAATAATTTAACAAAAAGATTTTCTGTTAAAATATTGTACTTTCATTACATTCTTTTCAATTTATATAAATTAGAAGCATACAAGGTATAATTTATGCATTTTTAAAAATACAAAAGCAAAAGAAAATTATCATCGCAAGTATGAAAGATATCTTTTAACCCATACGGAAACTATTGGTTTTATAATATCTTCTGATAAATTGTGATTCGGTTTGCTTCTGATTGACAATTAGTAACTTTTAGAAACAATAGTATTTTCAACGGGCTTCTCGTTAAGGCCAAATGGAGATAATTGTTATGGCAGTATCAGGGTGCATCGAATACGTTCCCTAATACTTTATCTGGAAAACGTTGAAAAACTCAGATGTTAGGCACTTCTACTAGCACAGTCTCAAAGCTGGATATGCTTCGACCGGGCAGGTTTCAATATCTACCTGTAAAGGAGCTGCTTATTATATATGTAAAAATGTTTTTTACTTGTAACCAATAATATTGGAATATAAGGAATTTTAGTGTCGTTTATTCTTATTGACTTATTTTACTTTTGTTTATTGCTAAAGTTGATGTGGACACAGCAAGTAGAGTACTGCACTTTTTTGGGAGGCAAAAATGCTTTATGTAAGGATTATGTATAATTCTTCACTCTTAAAACAGAGCGGGACTCCAGGCTCCCAAGTACAGTTCTGTTTACGCTCTAAAATCTCTCTTGGACACTCTCCTGACCCCTGGAAAACCCAACCAGGCTGTTTTCCTCAGCTGCTACTAGAATATATATTTATTTCCAGCTTTTTTTTTTCTCTCTTTTGAGTCTATCTATATCTTGTCTTTGACTTGCAATTATTTTTGCTATAACACTGTCGTTAAATAATAAGTAATATTTTTATATTCTTTTCTATCTGAGATCATAACCTCTACTAGATTTCCCACGGTTATGTCCAAGTCTTAATCCAATCTATAATTTTCCCACCTATTGCAATAGAAAATGGTATGTTCTGGAGTGTCAATTTCATGAAAAACATCAATTTTCTTCGTTCGACAGTAAAACTAAACGACTCAAATGAACCTGGCCCTGATGTAGTCTGAATAACGAAATAATCTATTTTTATAATTGACTTATTTTATTACATTTGGTATATATTTTGTTCTTCATTTACCCATTCTTCTTGCAAACTGCTCTCTTTACCTTTTGGATGACTAATAATTCATCATTCACTTCTAGTCCAGGATCCGTAAGTTTGGTCGACCTTCACCCATCGGTTTAATGGATAACAGTTTTTTTTTTATTAATTAAAATATGTTTTTAAATATACCGCAAATGAGTTGCCTAAGAAAATATGGTCAAAGCCATTTTTTACTTTCCTTTCTGTGTACAGATAAGGAGAGTATAAGAATCATGAAAAAAGTTGCTTATAATGTCATTCTTTATTATTTTGTTCCTATACATGATTTCCATAAAATGGACCTAATTCGAGATATTTGAGGAAAAGTGTAAATTTCGAATTTTGAAGATAACTCAAAAACGGATGAAAATAAAAACACCAAATTTCAAACTTAAGCTTTAATCCATCCTGCAGTGAGCTGATTAAAGTTTGGGCATAGTATAAGCATCTGGGGAATACTTTACAGGGTGTCATTTTTCTTTACTTTAGGAAAATAAATAGTCTGGACCATATTTTCTTAGACAATCCGTTTGTGGTATTTTTAAAAAATATTTTATTAAAAAAAAAGAAACTTTCATCCATTAAACAGATGGGTGAACGTCGAAATTACTTCGGATCTTAGACTATTCTATATCCTACATTGTTCTATAATCAGCAAGTATATTGTTATGATGCATGTGTATCCCAACTTTCTCTGGATACTTTCTAAGGAACCTTTATATTTTTTAATTCTTAATGGTTCGTGTCTGACTCGGATAACATAATATTGGACCTAGTTACTCCTGCCTGGATTTTGTTTAGGTCAGATTAAGCTTCTTTCTGTTCTATTCTAAAAGACCTTAGTAATAAATAGGATTTCAATAGTTCTTAGTATTGATATGACAGTAACATGTTCAGTCCTTTACGGAATACTTTGTCGAAAGCCTATGCCACATCTAAAAAGACAGTAAAACAAATGTTTTTCTCTTCTAGGAAGGTCTCGATGATATTTATAATTCTGGAAGCTTGTTCGGGTTTTTTTCTCTAAACCCAAACTAATGGTAGGGTATTAAATAGGTCTTTTTCTTGTATTATCTACAGGTTTCAATTTCTCACGAAGCAATTTTTCGTAGAGTTATGAAATAACAGGCATCAAGCAAGGAGATAGACCTATGTATTTGGTTTAAATATCATTATAATCTTCTCTACCTTTCACGTCTTTTGCTACGTACTTCACTCTATTGACGAGACTGGTTATTTTGACAACAAATGGTTATTAAAATTTCGCCGGCATTAAGATCAAACTCTAGTAGATCTTCTGATTTATATTTAATAAGAATAAAACTATTCAAAAACGATGGCACAATATAATTTAAGGTTTAAAATATAATGGGGCAGCTAGGCACAGGATATGCTATTCAGTGGCACGCGCAAGGTTCCAAAACCATAAAAGAAACTGGAATAGGAGTGAATGGGACTATAACTAGGCACTCTGGAAGTTTGGGAACATACCCAAGCAAGATCTAGACAAAAATTCACGCCATCCAGAAGTGTATCCACTTTAATATCGAGAAAAACTATCGTAGAGATTATTATCATGTCCGATAGCCAGGCAGCTACTTACTTTCGTACGGTGCACCGTTTTTGCGTAAAAAAATAAAAACCATTGTAGTGGTTGGTCAAATTTTTTCCTTAAATTCATTGATATTTTGTTGAAATCTGGTAGACACCCACCATGCGTGGAAACATTTTTTTAAGACAAAAATTAATTTTCTACGTTTTGAATAGAAAAAAATGTTAAGCGCATTATTGCCCTCTTAAAGCAAATGAAATAAACATTAGTAGGCTGGGTAAAGCGTCATCATTTTTGACGTTTCTTTTCATAAAGACAATAAAGTTGACATTGATTTTACATTATTAAATAATTATTATTAGAGTAAGAGTTAAAATCTGAAAAAAAAATGGTAAATTTTACGAACAGTGAATTAGCTGACATGCATTTTAGTTATGGGCTTGCAGACGGAAATGCATACGAAACCAGACGGATATACCAAGAGTGGTATCCAAATCGCGTACTACCCGATCCGAGAACATTTTCTAGGATTCATAGACGTCTTCACGAGACCGGAACTTTAAAAGTAGACCACAGGGCTAAAGGAGTCCATCAAACAGTAAGAACACCGGAACTTGAAGAAGACATTTTACATGAAATTGAGGAGAACCCCGAAACTAGCACGAGGAGAATCGCGTCAACATTTAATGTTTCACATGTACTTGTTTGGAAAATTCTCATCGAAAATTTGTTATACCCATATCACATTCAAAGAGTCCAGGCATTACTCCCTAGAGATTTCCCGTTGCGCATTAATTTCTGTGAGTGGTTTCTTCAAAACCTGCTGGAAAATCCATTATTTGACAGGCACATTCTTTTTACCGATGAAGCTAATTTTTCTCGGAACTCAATAATAAATTTCCATGATAACCATTTATGGGCGGATGAAAACCCTTATGCAATTGTTGAGTCAAATCATCAAGAACAGTTCTCATTAAATATTTGGGCTGGCATTATTGATGATTATTTGTAAGCCCTATTTTTTCTCCCAAGAAGACTTGATGGACAATCATATTTACACTTCCTTGAAGATGATCTGCCGCCAATGCTTAAAGACCTTCCTCTTTTATTAAGAAACCAGATGTGGCTAATGCACGATGGTGCGCCTCCACATTTTAGCTTACGAGTGCATGAATTTTTAAATCACACCTATCGCAATCGGTGGATAGGTCGCGGAGGAACGCAGTCATGGCCGCCTAGATCTCCCGACCTTAATAGTTTAGACGTCTTTTTCTGGGGGCATCTGAAAAGCTTAGTGTACGCAGTGCCGATTCAAACCGAAGAAGAGTTACGAAATCGTATAATAGTCTGCTGCCAAACCATAAGAAACACCCCTGGAATCTTTGAAAATGTGCGTCAGTCTATGCGAAGAAGAGTAGATGCTTGCATACGTGTGGGTGGAGGACACTTCCAACAATTACTGTAAATAATTTGGGTTCTTTATTTTGTTTGTATTCTCTTGTAATTTCGTTTTAGATTCAAGATTTTGAATTTTCATTTTACTATAAATAAATCCCGATTTTTAAAATACATAGAATTTAAAAAAATCAGAGGTGTACGTTTTTTTTTCTATCCAAACATTCAATATGATGCCTACGTGGCCGTCACTGGTGGAAGAAGAAAATTAATTTTTGCCCCAAAATAAGTGATTTCACGCATGGTGGGTGCCTACCAAATTTAAAAAAAAAAATCAAAAGCAGCTTAAGAAAAAAAAAAATTTGGTTTTTATTTCTTTACGTTAACACAGTGCATCGTACGAAAGCAAGTCTATGGGCCAAATTTTCTCAAAAATAAACGAATATTTCAAAAATAATTTTGGATTTTAGAAAAAGCAGGGGCGTACCATTTTTTTCTTCAAAAATATTCAGTTCAAACCCCGTACGGAAGTCACTGGTAAAAATTTAAAAAATCTTATACGTCAAAAAATGCTCCTTAATGATTAAAAGGTGTTTACAAAATTTCATAGAAATATCTGCAGTGATAATAAAAGTATGAAAAAAAATATATTTTTTTCTTAAAACTGTAACACCCTGTAGCTCAAAAATTAAGAGATTTACGACATATGTTGATATTAACTTTTCTTCTTAAAATCACCCAAGGATTCACACCCTTAAGTATCGGCACTCAATTAATAAACACCCTGTATATAGCTTTGTTTCGTTAAATGCGTTTTTGATATTAGACAGATATCTATATTTTGTTCTATTAGGAACACCTTTAGCTCTTCTTGATGGTCGAGGAGTCCATTGACATTCCATGTTACATTGATTAAGTCTTTACGCTCCATTGAGGATGTCTAGTCGCTTGTTGGAAGGAGCTCTCTTCTAATTCGGTTATTCTAACTAGAATTGTATTAAGCATTGTCATTATTTAGTTCGTTAAAGATTCATTTTCAGTTTGATTAGGTCTATTATTACTAGTCACGTTTGAGTATGTCAAATTTGCCATTATTTGTGCATTATTAATGATAGGTCGCCTAGTTTTGGTATTATTTCCATTGTGGTTAGTTTTACTTGCCTGGTCTCGTCTGTATTTTATCTCCTTGCCGGCTTATCATACTCTCCTGGTTGACTATTACAAAAATGTTTGGTACCGTTTAAATTGGGGTATCAATATTGGGCTTCTCACTGGCTCAATTTGGATTAGTTGGTTTTGTAATATCATAAGTGGATTATTAGGTTTTATAATGTCTTAATTTCATAAATCCTTTTGATATCTTTACCGTTTTTAAATGGTAACATCAATAGCGGCAGTGGCAAGATTTTAAATCCACTGTGCTTTAATTATCTAGCTATATCTTCTGGCTTACAGGTAGGGTGTAGGTTTCTTGCCATCACTTTTATTGGTCTGGTTTATTTCATCTCATATGAATGCCACTGATAAACTTGGTTTGAGAGATCTGTGGTCTTTGTTCTATATTTTTGTTAATCTTTTACGTTTAATTTGATTTCATCATTATTTAATATGGCAGCTACAAAATTGTGTTGCTTACTTATTAGTTTTTGTCTTAACTCTTCAAAGTTTTGACCTGAGTTACTATTATTGGTAGTGGTAAATTTTGTTTTAGTTGTTCTTTTTGTGCAATACTTTCTTAAGCGTTTTCATTTGGGTGGTTTAATTTTGCTTCTTTTTGTATGTTGTATTGTTCTTTGGTTGTATTTTGAGGTGACACTTCAGGAGATTCTCGTATTTTTCGTTTTTTGCTTTTTTGCACTATCCAAGCTGTTTCTTTATTGATTATTTTTTCTTCTTTTCTCGATATAGGTACTGTTGTTGTTGTTTTTGCATACCTAACATCATTTCCATTTGTTGTATTCGATTTTGTTGATTTTCTCTATAAATTTTAGAATTATTTTTATTGGCACACTTTTACTTTTGCTTTTAAACATTAACTTTAGCAATCTGGGTTTTTTTTTTAAATCACAATTTAGCACTTATGTAAACATACGCTATTGATCTTGACTTAGATTCCGAGCAGTCTTTTGAAATATTTTTATAATTAAATGCAGCTTTTAAATGTTATATCAAATTATTTTAACTTTCATTTTTTCGGCCCATCCTAATAAACAATCCTAACTTCAAAACAAAATATTAATTTACTATTCAACTAATAGACCTATTAACCTAATAGACTTGTCACATTTAACATCGCATGTTGACATCGTAAATACAAACGCGGACTCGAAATAGAATTAGAGCCGACTTGACAGCTCAAATCGTTTGTCATTTTCTTTAATAGAGGCGAAAGAAAAATAAGTGCAAAACACACGTACTCAACAATGCCGGAGTAATATTTTCAGGAAAATGAAGTTTTCACCTAGTAATTCAAATAACGGTAATTGTGAGATCCGTCAAGGCGGACTTCATCAAATAAGCGTAGGATTCTTTCTTTATTAAAAAATAAACAATTGAAAATGAAAAAAGAGACAACTTCTTTCTATTGTTATATTTTATTTTCACTAGCAAATACAGCATACTATATAATAATTGCTTTTAAAGACTGATAACAATGCTGTATAATAATCGCTGATTATTAATTAAATTAATTGAAAATTATTCAAAAAATTCATGCTCATTTAACTCTAAGAAGTTTCACTTTCACCAAATTTCATGTAAATTAAATTATTTTTAGGTTGGAAAAAATTAAAAACTAAAAAATTGGTTTTTCACCATTTTTTCGGATAATTTAAGGTTATGTTAAAAAATGTAATTTACAAAAGTTTTAAATATTTTGAATATCTACAACTTTTATATTAATCACTTTTCGCTAGGAGCTCATGTTTCGCCGCAACACGCTACCTAAACTGCACCCCTTATTCCACCCCTCCCAAATATGTTCCACCTGGTCCTTACCTGTTATTATTTTTTTTAACTGTATCGACACCAGCCTATATTTGAGATTTAATTGATAAAATTTGTTGATAAATCTGAAGTTCCTGAGCAGACTGACATGTACAATTCAAATTCAAATCCAAAAGTTTCAATTTCAATGAACTTTTAAAATAAAACTATAAAGCGGCATTATTTGCAGGTATTGTTTCCAAAAAAAAGCGGTATCGACGATATATCACGCTCACAAATTAAACCGTATTGCTTTCATATGGAAATTAATTTGTACGAGTCCATCATTTGTCATTTCCTTTAAATCCCTTTGAAAGAAAAATAAAAACGAAAATACAAATCTAATTCAGTCCCGTCCATGTGCCGGTAATAAAGCCTGCAAAACCACTACAACTCAATATTCAAAAATACAACCAAAAATTCCGAATGTGCATTGGTTTAAAAACTATTCACTTCCTCGAAAGTATATAACAACTATCATTAGATTGAAATTTGGACATGCATGTTATCCAGCACATTTATTCAAAATCCATGTTATAGATTCGGAGATATGTACTATGTGTCAAGAGAAAGGCGATCTAAATCATATTTTCTTTAGTTGTGCAAACTATACCCAACAATCTCAAGATCTGACACAAGATCTAATTAAAAATAATGTATTTCCTCCATTTAACATTTGCCATCTCCTCTCACTTAATCAAACAAAAATTTACGACCTCTTGATAAAATTTGTGTATGAAAGTAAAGTATGTTTGTAATTAATATTAGTCTTGCAACCTATGTTCTAACCCAATTGTTATATACCTACCTTTCCGTGGCCTAGTTTTGTGTGTAAAAAAAAAATGTCTTGACGGGCCCCTAGACAAGAAGAAATGTTTTCCTTTGTTTATTCCTTGCTTGCCTTATCTTCTGTTATATATTTTTCTTCTTTTCTTGCTTAGGACAAAAGTGTGTAAGTGTGTATGATTGAATGGATGTATTTAGAGTGATAATGCAATTTAAACTTATATAATTTATTCCGCGACTGGCTGAATGGCAAGTGCCCAAGGCAAAAAAAAAAATGTTTTCATATTTCTACTTTTTTTATCAATTCAGAATTACAATACTATTTTCAATAATAAATAAAAATTACGTGTGTATTTTAGATTAATCAATAAGAAAAATAAGCATTTTTGAAATATTGATAAATGAATAAAAAATCATCTAAAACACGTTGATTGCCGGTCGGGTCTGTTGAGCCGAAGTAGTTTTTCTAAAAATGTAAGTCTGTTTTTACGTTTTAAGAGTAAAGTAGTTTAAGTAAATACTTAGGTAAACTACAATATCTAATAGAAGCGTGAATAAAATATAAACGCGGCGCGGGATTAAATTATTACAAACGTATGTCACGTGCATATATTGTGAATAATATATTCAGGTTGTCCCATTAGTGCGTAATTGTTCAATATTTCAATTTGTGTTGTAGACACGTAAACAATTTCCAAATAAAAGTTATATGAATTTCAAAAATAGGTATTTTAAAGATATTTTTAGACATACAGGGTTTTGCGTTTTTCTCTGACAAATAAAAAAGGTATATTTTTTAAATAGAAGACCCTGTATTTTACTTCAATTTTAGAATGCTTGGTAATACTGTATTTAACCCTAGAATTTTATTAACAAATATTGCAGGGTTGGCAATAAATTATTTTTTTTATGAAATTAGAGAATGATGCAGACCCCAAATTAAATTATCATAATTTAGGTAGGTTTAAAATAATTTCAATTTTTTTTTAAAATGTAGTAAATAGATACTAAGCTAACGAATAGTGGTAGTAGAACTGGAATATTTTATACAGTGTGTTTTGAAAAACAAGTCTTAAATATGGATAATTCCAAGTTAAATTTATATAATTTTTTTCAAATGCCACACCCTGTATATTATTTAAGAATACAATTTCTTATAAATTAACATATTCAACGATACCAATATGTTAGTCAATAATACATATACAGGGTGTCCCATAAGTGCGATAGCACTTTTATAATAGGAAATGCGAAAAAAACTAAAATAAAAGTTGTATGACCATATTTAACAATTATTCATAAATATACAGGGTGATTCATAAACGATTGTCTGACCAAACCTATACATTTTTAAAGCAAAACACCCTGTAGGTTATACATATTTGATTGTTTTCACATCGTCGAACAATAATTTCAATTTTATTCATTTGCTATGTTGTATATAGGGTGTGTAAAAAATGATGCATATTTAAGACATTTTTTATAGCCCTCTGTATAAAATAAATCAGTTCTATCACCACTATTTGTTAGCTTAGTATTACGAAAAACAATTTGAATTTCATGTTTTTAAAAAAAGACGCTAAATAGGTTAAAAATAATAGAAATTTATTATAAAATAAATGAAAAAGCTAGATAGTCCAAAACTAGTCCAAAAATATTTTCTGTTTCGAAAAATCTCAAAAACTAGTTGAATTACGGAAAATAAACGTTTTGAATTTCAAGTTTTAAGAAATGACGCAATGACTTTGATAAAACTTAACAGATTCATTTATTGTAGTTAGAAACTAATTATGACCTATTTATATCTAAATTATTAATTCCAGTGGCGTCCTAAAGGCAACTTAGTTAATATTTTTGAAAAAAAAAGTACGCCACTGACTTTTTCATATTTTTTCTTTTCTTTGTCAAATTTGCCAATCAAAAACACATCTTTTTTGTCTCTTAAACTTTTTCATTTTTGTTAAATATTTCTCATCACTAGAGAGCGGAATATATGCAAAATGCATATATATGCATTTTTTGCATATTTTACCAAAGTTCAGAAAATATTGCATATTTTTCCAAAATTCAGAAAATATTGCATATTTTCGAAAAAAAAAAAAAATGTATTACTATACTGTCCAAATCAAAAACTGTTTTAACAGATTATACAGATATATTTGAAATAAAGACCTTTTAAATTTTTGTATTTGTTTTTAAGTGTCACTTCTTGTAAATTCTTATTAATTAGTTCTTGGAGGGTGGCATGCACTGGGTTTTTACCTTCTTAAGAGATTAAGCCCATTAAGGTAATTGTTAATAGATGGTATTTACACAGATAAAGTATTACCTACAATACAATAAAACGGTTTATATAAAATTCTCAGTAATTTCTTGTAACCAATCTACCCTAACATCGGAATATTTTGAATGTTTTTCATTCAGTTTAATGAGATAGTATCCTCGTTATTTGCCTAGTGAAAAGTCTTGTAATAATTTGTTGTTTTAAAAGTGTCCTAAAATGTCGAGAATTTCTTCGTGGATTATTAACTTTCCAGAGTTAGAAATCAATGGGGATAAAGTTTTTTGTAAAGCTTGTGCCAAAATAGTGGTTTGCGAAAAAAAGTTCAAAGTGGTTCAACACGTGAAAACATCATTGCATAAAGCCAAATTGCAAAAAATGAAATCACAGCCGGTTCAATAATGCGTTGTGAGGTCATTTCAAAACGCCGACAAAACAAAAAGTGACAAGGAGGTATTTAATCAGGACTTGTGCAAAGCTCTTGTTGCGGCAAATATTCCATTAAAGAAGTTACAAAAGCTACATCTAAGAGAATGTTTACAAAAATATTGCAATCAAACCATTTCTGACGAATCTACACTCAGAAAAAAAATGTACATGCTATATATATAAATGTAATAGAAGAAATTAAAGTTTTACTGGATGATAGCAATTTTTACATCATTGTTGATGAAAGCACAGATGCTTGTGGAAGATATATGGTACATCTTATGATTGGAGCCTTAAAAGAAAATGAACCAGGTACATCATATTTAATTGCATCAAAACAGTTAGAAAAAACTAACAATACAACTGTTACCCGATTTATTCAACAATCTCTAGCAGAATTTTTTTTACCAAATCAAATTCCCTCAGAGAAGTTCTTAGTGTTTTTGTCTGACGCAGCACCATATATGATAAAAGTAGGGCAAAACTTAAAAATATTTTATCCAAATATGGTCCACGTTACTTGTCTTCTGCATGGAATAAACTTAGTTGTAGAAACTGTGAGAACAGAATATCCCTTGGTTAACAAGCTAATTTCGAATGTGAAAAAAATATTTTTAAAAGCCCCTTTAAGAGTGCAGTTGTATAAAGAGAGAATGGTAGGGGTGTGTTTGCCCCCGGAACCCGTAATAACGCAATGGGGGACATGGATTAAAGCAGCTATATTCTATACAGAAAATTTTGAAGCAATTAAGGATTTAATTTTGGATATAGAAGACAATTCACAATGTGTAGTGCAAAGTAAAGAATTGTTAAAAAATCCCCTTGTGCCTAAGCAACTTGTGTTTATAAATGTTAATTTTAGTTTTTTACCTGATAACCTAATAACCTAATAACTACATTGGAAGAGAAAAATTTAAGTTTAATCGAATCAACAAATTTTATTGCAACAGTTTCCGATAAATGTAACAATGTTCCTGGTGACATAGGCCTTAAGATTAGAAAAAAAATAAATACAACTTTATTAAAGAATGAAGGGTTCAATGAAATAAGGGAAGTGAAAAACATTTTTGAGGGAAAATTTTCCAAAGAAGTTTTACGTTGGCCCTGTACATTACTTCCAAAATTACGGTATTGTCCTATTACTTCGGTAGATGTTGCAAGGACCTTTTCTATATCAAAACATATTTTTACAGACAGAAGACAAAAATTTTTAATAGAAAATTTCGAAAAATATTTAATTATAAATTCCTATTATAATATTATTATTTAATATTTTTATACTATTCTATACTTAACTTCTACTAGTTTGGTTTGTTTTAAATTAATTTTTATATTACATATTTTCTTTTTTTTTTTTTTCGTGTAATGGCTTTGATAGCGTACCAAATTAGGAATAGCAATGTTAATTAGAACCCAACAGTGAATGGTCAAGTGGAAATATTCGCTAGGCATCAGAATTAATTTTTAAATAAATTAATTAATTTAAAAAATCGCGTCCCGCCTGGAATTTGAACCCGGGACCCCTAAGTCCACAGGCCAACGCACTAACCACTAAGCTACCCACCCCCTACTTTTTAAAAGTATTTTTAACAAATATGCATTTGCATATTTAGGCATAATTGGACAAAATAACTGCATATTTTTGGTAAAAACGATGCATATATATATGCGCATATTTTGTTATATTTTGATGCATATATTCCGCCCTCTACTCATCACATATTTGAGAATGGGAGTCCAGGGCCTGCACAAAATCTTAAAATAAACAAAATTTCAAGTGGGCCATGCAAACAAATTGTAGCATTTCCATGGAATCAGATTAAATAATATGTACCAAATTTCTTCAAAATCGGCAAAAGAATATTTATGATATTGATGAAACACTAATAACTTTTTAAAAAATTTGCAAAATAAAGCAATTTAGGACACATGTTTATATGAAAACAATTTTGAAATAAATATAAACCTATCTAAATTTTGATAATTTAATTTGTAGTCTGTTGAATGCAGTATTACCAAACCATTTTAAAAATAAAATAAAACAAACATGTCTATTTGCCAGGTAAAAATGTTTTTTTATTATGTATTTTTCAAATCCATATAACTTTTATTTGAACCTTGTCGACATGACTGTAACAAATTGAAATATTGAACAATTACGCACTAATGAGGTACCCTGTATTTTGATGTTTGGCCATCCCCTAAAATAATTATAATGAGCTTAGAAGTCCCGGGTTCCTAGGATTGGAGACTAATTAAATTATTTTTTTATAAGTTTTTTTTTTTTTCATTATATAAATTAGTAAAAGTCATAAATTATTTTTAAATTAGTTATTTTAATAACCTACGACATCGTGCTCAAACTCCATCTTTGTGCAACATGGCCATCATATCCACTACTATTGTTATTGGTTAATATAAATATAGCTGCATATCATTTTTTTTTATTTTATAGATTGTGAAGGCAAAAGTTTTGCATGAAAAGCCAATGTATTTTAGTAATAAACAATCTGTATAGTTTATTAAGACGACATAACAGTTATTTTTGAGAATATATATTTTACTAACTAAAGTATTATTTGTTATGTTATTATCTAATATTATTTGTAAAAAAGGATTTATTAGAGAAAAATCAAACTTATGTGACATTTGTTAATAATTATAATATTTATGATAATATTAAATATTTTTAGTTAACAACTTACAATATTTTACAATGTTTTATTTTTCTCAGTGTATTATCTGGGCTTACAATTGTACGGACACGTTTTTCCCAAGAATTTAGAATCGTTGAGCAGGAAGTTTTGTTAACTTTCTGCCTCAAAAATTCCACGACAAGACGTAATCGACTACGATAGTTGTAAGTTTCCATTTCCTTCTTCGTTATTTTGTCAATATTGAATTTAGGAGATAGAATACGTATTACAAGTTAAACGAGAGTAAAATCAATTTAGTTTGGCATATAGGTACTTAAGAAAAATATATTTTTACTACATCAAATAAATCTCATTTTAAGTTTTGTTAATTTTTTTGCGTTTACGACTATTAGAGGATGAAAACAATTATAATTAAAGCCAGTTAAGGTGATTACAGCACTCCCTTATAATTTTCGGACAAGGTTATCTCAAAAAGTAATTTTTTAAAAAAATTAAAATTTTGGAAAAATATATTAGACAATAATATTTAGAATATGCATATATTTTAAAGTTTTAATTATTTCCAGTTTCCAAAGGGCTTTAAATTTTGAAATATCATAATGAAAATAAATGCATTCCTCAACAGCACTATTTTTAATATAATCACTAAATTTAAGTTCTTTTTTTTTTTTTTTTTTGGCATAGGCACATTGCCATTCAGCCAGATACAGATTCGTCCATAATTAGAACTACCCAAGAATATTTCCTAACAGCAAAAGGTGTAAGAAGAAGAAAAAAATAAACAATATAGAACGGGGACACTCGCTTTTCGTCCAGGGACCCATCAGGACGTTTTTTTAATAGACAAACAAAATTAGGCCTCGGTAAGAGAGTAAACAAATAGGTAAAATACAGAGGAAACAAGATTAAGATTCCAATTATAGACGAATCTTAGTGTCTTTCAGAAATTGTAAGAGGCAGTTGATAATATCATCAGAAAAATGTGTTAATGTTGTTTCAATATTTAAGGGGGATGGAATGTTATTTTTTATAAGATTCATATAAAGAGTGTTTGAATGTATTGAGTATTTCTTGCCTTCGAAGAAAACGTGAAATAGGTCTCCGGTTGTTTCACAAAACTCGCAATTTTCATCTTCTTTTACATTAATTTTAAATAAGTGTTTGTGATAACTGCCATGACCAAATCTGGTTCTAATTAAAGATGTAATGTAGTGTCTCGGAATTATATGATTTTTAAACCAGGGTGAGTTTGGAATATGTCTTTGAATTTTAGTTTACTGATTCGAATAAGTGCAACAGAATTGTGACCAATCATGTCTCCATTTTCTCATATTGTTGGATTTTATCAAGGCGACAATATCTGGGCTACAGATGTTATGAACGGTGTTGGTTCCTTTTTTTATTGCAGATTTTGCTAGCATATCAACATATTCATTGTGTCCAATATGAGCCTTTACCCATATAAAACATATCTTTAGGTTATTATTAATTAGTTGGAACAATGCCTTTTTGATCAAGAGAATGTATGGATTAGAATTAAAATTAGGAATATCCAGAGCTACAGCCGATTTTAAAACAGATAAAGAATCTGACGCAATTAGAGCTGCTTTAGTATTAGATTCTGTTACAAATTGTAAGGCTTCTAGTATCGCAATCGCTTCTGCAGTGTAACTAGAAAAATTATCAGGTAATTTGTAACGAGCTTTAATATGCAGAGACGGGACGTAGTAGGCGCAACCAGTGCCTAAGTCTGACTTGGATGCATCGGTGTATATAACAATATGTTCAGGAAAGTCATTTAGGTTACAAAGGAGTAGATTTGAGCAATTATGAGGATTTTCATCATAATTGGGTTGTCTAAGTAAGACTTTAGTAAAGAAACAAGGAAAGTCGGATGTAATGAAGAATTGGTCAAAAGAACCTAGGGAATCGAACGCTATCTCACAATTTTGAACAGCTTTACATAATGGCGGTGAGTTTTTATGAATCCAGTATTTATTTGTTAGATCATATGTATTAAGTTAAATAATTTCAGAAAATAAGGTTGAGTTATGTAAGAATGCCTTAACGAGAAATTTTTGACTTAGGTATTCTATTCTATATTTAATGGGTGGCTCTACATCTTCGATATAAAGGGATTCAGTTTTAGTAGATTTCATAGCACCCAAGCATGTGCGTAGTACAGAATTTTGAAAAACTTCTAACTTTTTCAGTAAAGAGTTGTTGGCTGATCCATACAAAATACATCCATAGTCCAGTATAGATCGAATGTAGGATCTATAAAATAGTAAGCATGTATTAACATCGGCACCTAACCAAACTTTCAAGATAGATTTTAGAAAATTTAGACCTGTTTGACACCTGTTCAACGCATATTCAATGTGATGTTTCCACGTGAGCTTCTTATCGAAGATCATTCCAAGGTATTTAGCGTGTGTTTGTAAAGGAAATTCTTGTTGTTTTAAATTAATTGTATTGTTATTAGGTGTGTTGTGTCGGGTGAAAATACATACAACAGTCTTGTTGGTAGAAATTTCAAAACCATTAATACGGCACCAAGACTGGAAACTAGACATAATTGTATTTAAGGATGTAAGGGAAGAGTCATATTTCTTTTGTTCCGTGTAGATACATATATCGTCTGCATATTGGATGACTTTGAACGGTATATTAATCAAACGAGTTTTATGTAAACTGGCGGTATAAATATTAAAAAGTAGGGGACTCAAAACAGATCCCTGTGGTAGACCAATGCTGGTGTAACGAGGACCTAGGAGCTTATTTTCATTGTCTCTTATATATATACACCTGCTGGAATAAAATTTTATAATGATATTAGCAATTGAAGAAGGAATTTTGCACTCATCAATTATCTTAATTTTTAATATTGATAGATCTACACTATCATAGGCACCTTCTATATCTATGAAAAGGGTAGATAAATAGTTATTTCGGGAGAAATTGTTCTGAATGTCTGTTGTCAGAGTAGAGAGAGCATCCATCGTTCCATATCCTTTTCTTAATCTTTTGTTAATTATTTTTTAAAATTCGCCGAAATTAGTGGCTAAAACGCCTTGTTAAGTGCTACTTTCTAGTTTAAACTGGTGTAAACAGGTGTAAATCGTTGCAAGAAATGAATTATGACTCAGAGTGTACGATACGATAGTTACAGATGCGTTACACTAGAAAGAAGTACTTAACGAGGCGTTTTAGCAACTAATTTCGGCGAATTTTAAAAAATCATTAACAAGAGATTAAGAGCTTAAATTTGGGGATTAAATTAAGAATACTGCTTTTGAGGAATGCATTTATTTTCATTATGATATTTCAAAATTTAAAGCCCTTTGATTTTTTTTTTGGAAACTGGAAGGAATTAAAGCTTTAAAAAATATGCATATTCTAGATATTATTGCCTAATTTATGTTGCCTAAATTTAAATTTTCTAAAAAAATAACTTTTTGAGATATCCTTGTCCGAAAATTATAAGGGGGTGCTGTAATCACCTTAAGTACAATTTGTATAAATATCTATAACAAGTATGTAGTATTGTAGCGAGTTATCCTATTAAAAAAAAAATATGGATATTACGACTATATTTTTTTTTATATAAAAATTGATGTACTAGATTTAATAACTATTCAGGCATATCATTAGTCTGGTGTTAAATATAAACACTTACGTGTTCTGCTTCAATCTAAAATAGCTAAAATTAAAAAAAGAAAACTATAATTAGTTTCGCGTACAAATATTTCACGGGGGTGAACGATCGATGGGAAAACGTTTCATTCACAAGAAAACACGAAAAGGAATTTTCGCCGGATACTTCAAAACTAATAATACCAGACACGCTATTTGTTTGTGAAACATAATAAGTATTACTGAATGGCAGCCGCACCACATTTCAGTTCATCCAATATTGTTTTTTCCAATATTAAAAAATAAAGTTTTACTCTGTATCCTGTTGTTCACAATAATTTTATTATAATTTTAAAATTTTAAAATTGTATGGTCAAAAATGGTATAAAATTAAATAAACATTCATTTATCTCGGTTGGTTACATCCAAAACCATTGTCTTTTTCACCGATTTTTCTTTATACGCCTATATCATAAAAACTGTCAAAAAATTTATTTTTTTTACGACCGTGTATTTTTACCCACTTTCCCGCACGAATTTTAGTTTTGAAAGTGTCACTTTCCCGCACTAGTGCGGGAAAAAATCACTTTCCCGCACTAGTGCGGGAAAAAATCACTTTCCCGCACTAGTGCGGGAAAGTAAAATTATGAATATTTGGCCTATTGTATAGTTTTTTTACCTCGGATGTTATAACTATTGTTACAATAGGTAATTTAGTATTTTCCAACTATTCCATTTAATAAAATTTACTTTTTTTCTTGCTTTTTATTATAATTTTAAATTTTTCGAAAACTATAGAGATATTTTTGTGACAATACCTTCTGTATATTTTTAAAAGTCAGACTAGGCTGTGACATGTATGGCTTGATATGGTTGCTATATGGTAACCAAGGCGTGTTATTGTTACAAAAACGTCAAAGTTGTTTGTTGAAGCGTCAACTGAATTAAAATAAATTAAAGAAATAATGGATTCATCGGATGAAGAGCTGCCCGAAGCCATTTTAAAAGCTGCAAATGAAGCACATTTGGAGGTGTTACCTGCCAAATCACGAGGAAGATATGAAAAACAATACGACCATTTTGTCATATGGTGTAAACAGGAAGGGGTAAAAACCTACAAAGAAGAGGTGTTTCTGGCGTATTTTTCGCACCTAAGTAAGTTTTTTAAATCTAATACTTTATGGTCTCGCTATTCGATGGTGAAAAGTTTAGTAAAAATAAAACAAAATTTGGATATAAGCCAGTTCCATAAGTTAACGTCATTTCTAAAACAAAAAAATGTTGGTTTTCGAGCACAGAAGGCGCAGGTTTTTACCAAAGAAGATATATCCAGGTTTATGTTAGCCCCTGATGAGGTATACCTTATGATTAAAGTGAGTACCATTTTTGCTTTAGCTGGTGCTCTCCGCAGAGCGGAGCTTGTAAATATCACTCTCGATGATATACAAGATAAAGGCAATCTGATAGTTGTGAAAATTTCCGATTCCAAAAATCATTCTTCAAGATCATTTGTTTTATGTGAAGAAATAAATAATGGAAACTTTCTGAAGCTGTACAGAAAGTACGCAGGTTTACGACCACCTACCACTCCGCATCGCCGCTTTTTTATTAATTATAAGAAGGGAAAATGCTCAATTCAGTGCGTTGGCGTAAACACCTTTGGTAAGATGACAACAGAGATTGCTGCATATTTGCGTCTACCTAATCCTGAACGATATACAGGACACAGTTTTAGACGTTCTTCAGCAACATTCCTAGCAGGCTCAGGTGAAGCGATAACCAATATAAAACGTCTCGGTGGCTGGAAGTCCACTACTATCGCTGAAGGCTATTTGGAGGACTCCGAAACACAGAAGAAAAACATTTCGAATAAAATTCTTTCAAATAGAAATGACTTGCAACCTTTGCTGCCACCGTCATTTTCATCTTCATGCGACCTGCAACCGATGTCACTATTAACAGCCAATTAACACCAACTAATTCCTCTGTACCGGCAATTTTACATAATTTACAAAATGCTACAAATTGTGTATTTAACATTAATATCCATAATAATTAGTTGTTTTTATTTAAAGATTTGTATATGTTGAAATAAAATAATTTTCCTACTTTTTTGTATATACGGTCGTAGAAAAAATAATGTTCCTAACTCATGCGTAAAGTGTCTTTCCCGCACTTGACCGCTTGCCCGAACTCCGCTTCGCGTCGTTCGGGCCAACTGCAGTCGCGTGCGGGAAAGTAACACTTTCCGCACTTGTTAGGAAAATAACTATTTACTATCCGTTTGGGAAACTACATACATATTTAATATTAATAGCTACAAATTTTAATTTAATTATTTAAAATTAATTCTGATGCCTTGGTAGGATTCCCCACTCGACCATTCACTGTTGGGTTCTAATTAACAGTGCTGTTCCCAAAGTGGCGCTGGGAAACAGTAACAAAGCCTACACAGAACACGCGGCTAATGGCCGTAGTAGTCGACGCCGATGACACCAAATAAAAAAAAAGCTACAAATAATTTCCTACACGTATTTTTTTTCATTTTTAAGTGGTTTTATCACAATACTGGAAAGTTATTTCTGGAATCCATACTTCATTTGCAGAAGATAGACCAGGGGCCTATTATACAAAAATACTTTGCATCTTTTCACTTTTTACTTTACAATTTTAAGTAAATTTATGTGTCATAAAAGAGAAAGTTGAGAAATTGAAAAGTAGAATTATTTGAAAAGTGCAAAGTAAAAATATAAAACTCAAGGTTTCTGTTTCATAAGAATCTGACAAGTCAACAGATGTCAACATTAATTTTCAATTTAAAACTGCAAAGTGAATTTAAACTTTCGATTCATTCCAAAGTGATTAGAAATGAGTGAGTTTAAATTTAAATATACTATGAACAAAACATTTATTATGTTTAATATTAATAAATCTATTTTAAACAAGTAAATACGTTTCATATTAGATTAGATTTAATTACGACTGTGGGCCATGTGGCCTTCTTACCTCCACCTTTTTTCTAATTCGGTATTTTGTAGTAGACTCCATAGAATGGGAAGTAGTTCTCCGGTATAGCTAGTTGCCCTTGGTTTTTCTTCTCCAAGTGTAAGGAATCTCAGTCTTGCTAGCCCTTCGCAGTAACACAATACGTGTTCTACCGTTTCCTTCTTTTCTTGACAGAAGAGACCTTGTGCCGATTCTATATAGACATATATTATACATATATGTTTGTTAAGCCTATAATGCCCTGTTAATAGACCTACTAAGTAGTACTTTAGTATTTTTCCTATTAAGGCTTAGTAGATGCTCGGTGAGTTAAGGCGATGGTCCTTTTAAGAACTCTTTGGCCTGTCTCTGCCCTGGTGAGTTTTTCCACCACTTCTGATATTTTTTAAACATCCAGTGCTTTGTACATGTTCTGATAGTTGTTACATTACAAAAGGGTTCTGGGGCAAAAAGAGCATTTGAGGCTCCTTCTCGGGCTAGTTAATCAGCCTTTTCATTGCCCTTATGTCCTCTATGGCCTGGTATCCAGGCTAAGGTTAGTCTGTTTTGACTACCCAGCTCTGGTAGGGCTTTCAAACAGTCCGACACAAGCTTTGAGTGTACCCGCATCGAACTCAGTGCTTTTAATTTCGCTTGACTGTCTGAGTATATGACAATGGTTTTTCCATTTACCTTCTGTCTTAATACTTCTTTTGCACAGTGATGTATTGCTACTATTTCTGCCTGGAATACTGTCGCATGTTAACTTAAGCTTAGCGAAATTCTTGTCTTTGGTTGGGTAGTATATATACCTACTCCTGATCCTTCAGGGATTTTGGAGCTGTCTATATACCAGGTGAAATCTGCATGCTTCCCTGTATGGGATACTTACTTTATATTGCTTTTGAAGGCATTGCGAATATTTGGTCGTTCTTCAACTATTTATATAGCTCTCTGTAGTCGCGTTCATGCAAACTTCTTATGGGTGATGAACCTTTGTGCAGTCTGTATGTGACAGACCTGGATTCGCCTTTAATGAATATATGTAGTGGTGTTAAGTTTAGCATGGCTTCTATAGCTGCTGTTGGAGTCGTTCTCATAGCTCCCGTGGTACTCAGGCATGCTTGTCTTTGGATACCATTGAGCTGTCGAATGGCTCCAGTTTTGCGGGTCTCTGGCCACTATACTACCGAGCCGTTGGTTATCATCGACCTTATGACTCTAGTATATAACCATAGGTACATTTTTGGTTATTGTTTCCAATTCTTTCTACACGATCTTTGACAAAAGTTTAAGGATGTTGTGCTCTTTTGGGTGACTTTTTGCAAGAGTTGATTCTAGGTAAGCCTGTAGTCAAAGATGACTTTCAAGTATTTGGCTCTAGAGCAAATGGAATCTTCACTTCTTTCAGTACTGGTGACTTTAGTCCTGTTGGTACTTTTTGTTTTGTAAAGTTGAATATTGTGGTTTTGTGAGGGCTTGCTAGTTCCTCTCTGCACCACTCGTCAATAATGTTTAGAGCAGTTTGTGTGTGCCTAGGCAGTAAATATCTGCAGATATTAGCCTTTTATGAGTTCGACCATTAGGACTAACCAGAGGAGGGGTGATAGTTTTTCTTCCTGGGGACAGCCTCTGCCTGCTTTGGCTGTCAGAGTAGCTTCGCCTAGAGATGATGTTATTATCTTTTGTTCTAGGTTGATATAGGACTAGTGGTTCCCCTTTCATTGTTAGTGCGTTAATTATATATCTTGTTTGGGTATTACTAAAAGCTTCCTCAATATCTACGAAAGTTGCTACTGGCATTTCTTTATCCTCCAGGGATTTTGACAATAGCCTGTTAAGATCATTCAGGGCCAAATCAGTTGACTTGCCTGGCTTATATGCATATTGACGGTCGGTGAGAAGATTTTCTCTGAGTGTTTCGTTGTGTATATATCGATCTATTAGTCTTTCTATCATTTTCAGCATAAATGACGATAGACCCATTGGGCGGTACGACTTTGGTGTCATATCAATAAACATTCCTACTTTAGGAAGGTATATGCCTTTCACCTTTTGCCACGCCTTTGGTATATGTCGCCAGGCTATACATGCTTTAAATATGCAACACATATGTAGAATTAAAGTTTCCTATCCCTTCTGCAGAAGAATGGGATATATTCCAGCTACTCCTGTGGATTTGTGTGGTTGAAATTTGTTTGTAGCCCATCTAATTTTGTTTGGCCTCGATATTTCTGTAGCTAACTTCCACTCCAAAGGAGTTGGCCTACGAAACCTTCTACTATCAGGCCTAGCAAAATTTCTGCGGCGGAAAAGTGTACTTCTGTGAGCATTTGTAGCGTTTCCTGGAACGTTTTTGTATAGATTCCATCATCTTTCCTGACAAATCCTACTTGGTTTGCAGCACCCTCTTTAGATAATACTTTGTGGATCCTAGAGCATGTGAGTATTTCAGATAACTCCTCACAGAACTTCCTTCACGATTGTTTTTTAGCCTTTCTTATCTCCTTGTTGTACTGCGTGAGTTTAGTCTTATATAGGGCCCAGTCTTCGGTTGACTTGGCTTTATTAAATAGCCTTCGCACTTTGCCTCTGAGGCGTTCCAAGTGTTTGTTCCACCAGACTGTTTTTGTTCCTTGCTGCCTTATTTTTACTGGACATTTTTCCTCGTAAGCGGTTATAATGGCCTTACGTACTTGGTCTACTGCTCGGTCAAGGCTTTATTGACCAGTTATTTCCACCACTCTTTCTTCGAGATACTCTCTAGGGTTTCTGTATTTGGTTGAAATTCGAGGTGGTGTAATTAGATCAAATCTAATATGTCTGTGGTCTGAGCACGATGGTTCGTCTGACACATGCCACTTTAAAATGTTATTACTTGCTTTACTCGTGTTAATTTTAAACTAAGATTTAAACTTACTATTTGATTATTGTGAACCTAAGTAAGTTTGACCACATCAAATATTAATAATATTTCCTAATAAACAAACATTTTTCTCAGTGTAGTACTGACGGCCCAGATTAGATTTCGCATTATGAGAAGAGCTTCTCTCGCGTCTGGTTTCTCAGTAAATAAAAGGAGAAATTGCCGCGTTTTATGTTAAATACAATGCCGGTTTCTAGTTTTTATTTCTAACAGCATAATACAGGGATCTTGAGCAAAGCGAAAAAAGTCGCACTTCAAGTCAGCAAGCAAATTGGGGTTTAATCTCAATAAGTAAAGCTTTTTTATAAACATTGAATATACAATGCATTACTGAAATACTACAGTGGTTCTCAAACTTTTGTGGTGACGGAACTTTTTTGAAACGCGAAATATTTGACGGAGCCCTAAACACATTTCTAAAAACAAAAAGATCGTCCCCTTTCTCTTAGTGACTTCTAAAACAAAGGCTTTTAAGCAAAATCATATCCTCCTTCTCTTGATAAAAAAAAGGCCTTCGGGCCAGATCCCTTTCTTTTGTGATCATTCTACTGCTGTTTCTTTATTATGACTATTATTATTTTTTAGTATCACTGCTATAGAGGAACACAAAAATTACTTTTTCTTTAATGATTGTCATATATCAAAATATACTAATTCATGTATTTAGAATGTTTTATACAGACTAAAAACATGATATACGAAAGTGAACATCCTGAGACATCCTGTATACAGAAAATTGAGTCATACATTTTTGTACATTACGAATCATAACTAAACATCTCACCTGGCTTTGCGATAGGACGTTCTAAAAGCAAATATTGGTACATTAAGAAAGTCTACCATTGAGATATTAACAGTCATATTTCTGCAGATATTCCATGTTTCCCAACCTCAAATATACGCTGTTCTCGAATTTACTTGAGATTTTACTATTTGAGTTATTAACTTTGACTTTACGGAGTTTGCTTTGTGGTGGTACATGTATGCCTGGCGTCTGTTGTAGGAGTTAATTGCACCTTTTTTTTTGTGGTGGTTAAATATTCTGATTGAAGCTCCGGAGACAGTTTAAAGGCCCTTCTTATTCGTAAATATACCGATTGTCCTAGGATTCAGTTTAGTTTACGTTAAATTAACAAAAAATTTAAAATAAAAATTATATGTATGTTAAAAATATGAGACATTTTGTGAACTTAGGTTAGTTCTACAATAACTCACGGTGTCGTTGAAGGGCGAAAAAGTTTGCCAAAAATGGCGTTAAAATCCGAGTATAGGGGGCTGTTCTACATGCAATAATGAGTCGATATTCGCTTACAGAAAAATCGGGACTGCTTATTTTCAATATTTAGGGTTGTAAAATGAATTTCAACCTGAGGGTGTAGAATGACCGTTGAATTCAAATGGAGAGAGTCCCACATGCACACTAGTATACGAACGGGTGTATAAAGTTACAGGCGCAGAACTGTAAACACACACAAGAAGTGGTAAGACGAAAACCCCATTCTTGTGTTGTGCGTAAAGATAGACCTGGTAACACCGTAACCAAAAACTTGCTCTCAACCATTCAGCGTCTTCCAGAAAAACAACAAGACCAAATCGCTAGCTCTATTCTCCGAAAAAAAAATCGACGCGCTTCCCAGTACGTCCACGAATACTCCAGAAATCGAAGTGAAGTTGACAACAGGTGGGCGTCCTTGTCGCGTACTTGTGAACCCTCTCGAAAAAAATAACCCAGTTTTTTCTTTCGAACGTTTGAATAATTTACGAGTTAACACTGGAGCTTCTTTAAGACAAATGTCTAAAATCACCAATTTTATTCGTTCTGTTGCTGGGAGAAAATCCGTTCCGTCTCATCATTCGAAACACATGACAGAAAATTCATAAACGCTCTTGGATATTTACCACCAAGATCAAGTGGAATTTGACGTTGAAAATAGCGGAGCAAAAGAAAAACGCACTGTCATCTGGGCGAATGCTGTTATTGAGAAGCGCAAGCTAGAAGGATTTTATTTAATAAAGATTATGGCTGATGGAGGACAGGGGTTTTTCAAGGTTTCCATGACAATTTTGCCAGCAAACGACGATCCAGCGTACGACAGTAATCTTGCAGATCACATACCAGGAAAACGATCAAGGTATGCTGAAGGCGGATTGGTCGGTAAAAGAGCGAATTGGACCAGCGTCCAAAAACTTATGTTAGCCACAGTTCCCAAAATCAAAGAAACATACGAAAACCTGAAGGTGTTATTTGATTTGACTCAGCTGAATAATGTTCTATTCAAATTCGTAGCAGACTTCAAGTTGCTTTTGATTGTCAGTGGACAGCAAACGGCCACCTCTACGTACCCTTGTCCGTACTGTTTTGTGACTTTTAATGAATTGAGATATCGCGATCCCGAAGAGAGAAATGTTATGCCTTCTGCTGATATTTTGAAAACATATGGACATCTGAAAGACGACCATAGTCGATTTTGTGCTGACGGAAAAAAAAGATATTCCAACAGTACAGTGAATCCTCCTTTGTTCAGAGAAAAAGACGACTTGACTGTGTTGGAAAAATGCTCACCTCCTGAGCTACACCTCCTACAAGAGTTTGCAAACCATTTGTTTTGGTCTGGTTTGGTACCAATTTTAGGCAAAGAAAGGGCCCTTCTTTGGCCAAAAAACTTGAACATCATTTTCAAAGGCTATCATGGAGAGGTTTTCAAAGGAAATGCTTGTAGAATCTTGCTGAAAGAGGTAGAGAGGTTGAACGATACCGAAATATGTCAGGAATGTGGTTACTTCCGGATTTTCCCCTTCATTGCGGCTTTCAAAATAATGGATCAGTTGGTTGAAAACTGTTTCCGCGTGGAAAGAGGACCTTGTAATGTTGAGAAATTAGTTGGAGTCTTGCACAAAGCAGTGGAAAGTACAGGGTTTCCATCGCCCTGAAACTTCACGTCATCTTAACTCATCTGAAAGGGTTACTAGAGTTTCCGAACGCCAACACAGGTTTGGGCCTCTGGTCAGAACAAGCTGGTGAAAGTGTTCACCATGAATTTTTAAAATACTGGGACAGATACAAGATCAATGCGATTGATGCTTTATCTTACGGTGAGAAATTGAGAAGAGCAGTTGCAGAATTTTCGTCCTTGAACATTTAATTATTTCCAATCGCTCACTTTATTATAAATATTTCATTATAAATAATTTAAGAAATCAAACTAATGTTGTAAGGATTTTTTGTGTATTTTTACTTAAGGAATAAAAAATGTATCGAACAAAGGCCTTGTGTCTCTCTGTAATGAATTGTCTAATGGAAACTCGATTATTTTCTCCTAAATTTATACACTCTCATTAAAATTCAAGTTTTATACTTGCTATTACCGAAAATAAGCAGTCTCTAAGTTTCAATTCACCGGAAATTCTATGCCATCAGGCTGAAATTCAATTTTTATCCCTACCTATTTAAAATAAGCAGTCCTGATTTTTCTGTAAGCGAATATCAATTATTTATTGGGTGTAGAACAGCCCCCTATACTCAGATTTTTGCGCAATTTTTGGCAAACTTTCTACCCTTCAACGACACCGTGAACTTT
This sequence comes from Psylliodes chrysocephalus, assembly GCA_927349885.1. NCBI lineage: Eukaryota > Metazoa > Arthropoda > Insecta > Coleoptera > Chrysomelidae > Psylliodes > Psylliodes chrysocephalus. The sequence goes on from OV651817.1 coordinate 77,173,199, forward strand.
ACATTGCTTACGATCCAGTCATATAATAAGTAAATTACTACAATGTTACAGGAATTAAAATCAAAAATTTACCCTTTGGAGTCACCTAGTGGTAGTAGAGATATTTTTGTTTCGCTACAACACGAGCTCTTGTTCGTATTTTTGATACCTGTTGCCTTACATTAACTCAACAGTCGTCTCATTAAGTTCGTATTTTCGAGGAGCTAGACTTCCTCTACATTGTTATGGATTTCTTCGAACTGTTATTATAGGTGCAAAGCTTATGAACTATATAGTAACAGATTTTCATCATAAAAGTCAGTACATTTTAATGATCTTTTCGATAAATTGGCAACTTTTACTGGAATTAGTTGATCTACGTTAACGAGACATCTAGCTACCAGAGTTCCTTTACTCACAGATTCTTCACTTTCTACAATGCCCACATATAAATCTTGTGATTTTTTGCTAAGTCTCACCGAAACGACAGCTTCGGAAATTTGGGAGACTTCTCTATCTTTTTCCACTAGGACCTTTATCGGTTGAGTCTTTTCCTCCGAATTTAAAACAGTTTCCTTTCCAATTACCAAAATCTTATTTTCAAGGTCGATGATAAACTTATTTTGCATAATATCCATACCAAGGACACACTGATCCTTAATATCGGCCACCAAAAATAAGTGTTCTATCAGAGTATTATCAATCTGTATGTTTGTTGATATCTCATCTAAAGTAGAAATAGTATGCCCTGTAGCTAATTCCAGAACTAAGCTTCTTAGTGTTGTTCGAATGAAAGACTTGGTTGCACCAGTATCAAGGACGAAGATTTCTTCTTGGTTATCGATTTACCCCTTCTAATAGATTTTGTTCGTCTTTTAAGGTGTAAGTGTGAATTTTGAAGCCCTCTGTTACAGCTGACGCCTGCCCCGTAGTGTCGACCTTTATTCGTTTGCCTGATTATTACCAGAAAGCCGGCTAGGAGTAGGTGACCGCCTTCTGTGGAAGGTATATTTGCGGTAGTTATTTCTTGTTGGACTTCATGACGGGCTTCGAGAGGTTGATCTAGGTGAATTTCTAGCATCATTCCTCGATTCTCGATTCACAGACAAGTTCTTTGAAGGTGTTCGATTCTTCCGCAATTGAAGCATCTTCTAATCTCATTTTTAGAATTTCGTTGCATATTTTGCAGGATATTTAAGATTTGTGGGATGGTAGGTTAAAGGATAGTATTAGTAGTGGCATCTTCACCTTCCTGAAATCTACTTTTCTTCAATTTTGCGCAAAAAGATCTGGATATATTTTTTGCGGCTTTGTATTCTTGGGCTGCAGTCAGTGTCTCATTTAACGTGTTATGATGTTGTAGCCGAAGAGTCTACTGCATTTTCACATTCTCTAGTCCATCAATAAATATCTGTATGCCGATTTGTTTTAAAAAAAATTTGGGCACCTGAGGAGGGGCCAAATTCAGCCTAAAGCTTGGACGAGGGATAAATAACTGGGTTTTTCTTGGTGAAGTAACTTTAAAATGGTTGCCACTCTCAATGAATCCGCCATTTTTTCTTGTCCCAGCCATTGGCTTTAGCTGTAGCTTTAAATTGGAATCAATATGTTTCCCATATTATTTGACCATCAAACTTGACTGGCTTAAAGCTCTTGATACTATGGATCTGTGAAACTGGGATTCATATGGCTCGATTATAAATAAAGACAAGGTGGTGTTTTCAGTTTTAATGTTGCTTACTAAGGCTTGGCTACGAATTTTTTTTTTAACTCATTCATGTTAGTTTTAATTGGTTCTTGTTGTTCTATATTAGTTTGCAAATTTTCTTGCTGTTGCTCTAAATTTTCTTGTCAATGTTTAATTTTCTTGCTGCTGTTCTAAATTAGTTTTAAATTAAATTTTTGTTGTGCTAAGAGATCTACTCGACTGTTTAGCTCATCTATCTCTTGCCTAAGGTTTTCTTGAAGTTTCAGCAAACCGTTTATATTTTTTACCTCAGCTTTTCTACGCCTCTCTTCCTTCTCTTTTTCCTCGTCCTTCCTATGCCTTTTCTTTTCATCTTCTTCTTTCTTCCTGCGCCTTTCCTTTTCCTCCTCTTTTTCCTTCCTGCGCCTTTTCTCCTTCTCTTCTTGCCTTTCCTTCTCTTCTTCTATCTTCGAAAACTATGCTGAGAAACCTGAAGTATCAATTCCTGTTTCGTCTTAAACACAGGACACTATATTTGGACGGTTGCCAATAATCTTCATGTAAAAATGGATTCCATTTATTCAGCTTTTTCTAATTTAGCATATAAAGTGACATTTTTTGTCATCACAGCAAGTGTCAAAATAATATACTTTACGGTACCAGTTGCATAATGTTGAACAATATGAAAATTTTATTACATCACCAGTTGCGAAAAGAAAAGAAATAAAATTAAACGTTTATGTTACGAGACCTCGCTCTGCTCGTCCTGCAAATGTACACTTCTTACATAAAATAAGGAATTTCATAAATGGCTATTAGATAATAATATTTTTTTTTAAGTACGTACGACTCTGTTCACTAACTTATGATATGTTATATCTCCATTTTTATTTTCTTTAATTTTTTTTATTTATACACGATCTATGCGTGTAGAATCTCGTTTAGCACAAAATACCATTATTTTCTTAAGTTCTTTCAAGTAACAAACGTAATAAATATAGAAAAATAAAACATTCCACAAAACTTTTAAGTAAATGTCACAAATGCTATTAGGTAACAATATGGCGCAGGCTTCAGTATACGAGTAGCGACACTCCTCTCCCTACTACCTTTAAGGAATTTACCCATAAATTGACAGGATATTTATAACGACTGCATTACTACCTTCGAGCATATATATTTCATAGAGTTCGCATTCAATAGGGTTTGTTTACGTTATGAGGGGAAATGCCTAGACACTATTACCAGTGTCGCATCATTTTTATGAAGTTGCAATTAATATAAATAATAAATTTGGTACATAAACTACAAAAATAAGCTAGAAATGAATGAAAATCAAAAATCAAATGATAGTTCTGACAATTTTGAACGATTTGACATGGCAAGCAAAACGAAACAGACCAATGGGAATGCTGAACACTATTTTTCCCCCTGTACCAAAACAAAGTCTATTTGGACGATGGCTCTAGTAATATAAACTTAAAGATTATCACAGAAGAATGAACAATACAGAAAAAAAAAACATAGGGCTAGTTCCACCACAGAGATACTCTGAGAAAACGTAACTATTTACCGTATACCTAGCTCTGTGGTGTACTATGAATAGATACGTTTTCTCATAGTATATCTGTGGTGGAACTAGCCCTATGTTTCTTTTCTTTATTCTCTAATCTGTAGCATTACATTTTTGGCAATTAATCAAAACATATACGTAAGTATACAAGTTTTTGTCAATTTTGTCTTTGATTGTTTTACTGTAGCGGGTTTGCATTAATATCCATGTAGGAAATTATGACCTTTGCTTATAATATTTTTTTATTCAGTAATAAAAAAATTTATTAAAAACAGTATTTTCAATAGTTATTGCAACGACATTGACAGAAGGTGACTTATCCACTTGCGCGTGATAGTAGGCACTCACCATAATACTAAACAATCCTATAAGCGTCACTTACGCGTGACATTTTAGGTTAAGTCAGTTTGACAATAAGTAGGATTATCTCATGTCAAACTTATAATTTACCCAAGCCACACCGTTTGATGAAGCCCATGGTTAAATCGGGAGAAACCTGTTTAAACTTAGTATGCTCTAGTCGGATGAATTCGAAGATCCGGAATCTACTTATTTTCAAAGCGGAGCGGGTACATATATTGTGCTCTGCAGATTCATCTCCCACGCTGCAGTATCGACAGTCCATTGTTTGTTGCAGACCTAGCCTTCTGATGTGGTTACCTTAACGACAATGTTCTGTCATCAGTCCAGTGAAAATTCGCAGATCTTCCCTATTCTATTTTGGATCTGAGCAAGGGCATTTATGGAAGGGCTGGTTGTTAATGCCTTGAGGTATCTCTTCAGTTCGTAAATATTAGACTGTCTGACCATTTTAAGATAATTCATTTGGCAGTACTCTTTGCAGTGCCCTAGTAATAGTTCTGGTCCGATTATCTTAGATTCCGTTACTCTTTTTCATTGTCCTCAACAGCGGTGTATCCTGAAACCTAGATCAAAGTAACTTTGTTCTGGAAACCAAGGCATTCAAGGGTATCTATACAGTTTTAAACCAGCTTTAAGTCTACTCGATTGGAGCTCTGGGCCTGGCTATCCGAAAAGTTCTTCAAAGTCTTGTTAGCGGGGAGAAAATTAATGAACTCCCTCGCTCCCACACGTACGCGTGACACATCGCATACTTTCAAAACCATAATAAAATTAGTTTTATCTGATGCACGCTCTCGAAAAATGTATTTTCATCCTCCGTCCTAAAATTAAATTACGGAAAATTAATTTTGTACATTCTCTTTCTAATTTAAATTCACATAATGTAAAAATAGAATAACGAAAATAATTAGAGAAACGTGTAATTCATAAAATGATAAAATGATATGTTTGTATTTCTGGATAAAATAAATAAAAATATATATTAAGTAGATAGTATTAAAAAAAGTATTAATTTTTATTCTGTAAAAGCTTAAAGCTTTTAACAACCTATAAAATAGTTATTTTTGTAATAAGTGAGCGATGACGCGTGAGATTTTTAAAATAAATTGTAAAACACCGATTTTGTTTCGAAATACAAATATTTCATACATCATCAATCAAAATGTTGTGAAAACCGATTTATAAAGTAAAGAAAATTAAAATTCCAATCCGATATCTTAAATAAATTACCTTTTGTGTACATTAAAGCTGTTTGGAACAGTTGAAGAAATAAAGTTTATTTATTTATTGACTTTATTCATTTAAAAGTTGGTTGGTTAACTCCAAAATTAATATCTCGGCAAAAAATTCTAAATTAATAGACAAAATATTTCACCTTTCTTCTTTGGACCTTACAAAAAAATATTGGAATAAAAATACTATGTATAATAGAATATTTTGGAAATTTTTCGGATTACTAACAAATATTACATCGTGATTCTACAAACCCAACCTATTTACTTCAGGTACAATACTTAGAAAATCTTCAGATCATTTTTTAAGAAATTATGAAGGCTACTCATTATTCATAAGAAATCAAATTTTTAAATGTTTACAGATGCGTCTAAAAATGATGGTGGAGTGCATTTGCAATTTACGATCCCAAAAATGACATAAAAATGTTCAAACTAAATATAAATATGAGTATATACGGCAGAGCTATTGGCAATATTGTAGGCATTAAAATATATAAGTACTATACCTGATGAAACATCCTTTACTATCCTCTCAGATAGCCAAAGTGCACTACAGAAATTAAGCCACTTACAAACAAACGCTTAAACAATGCAAATTACATCATTATAAATATAATAACAGAAATTAATAATTTAAAAAATAGCGACAAGAGAAATCATTTGAGCTGGGTAAAAGTACATTGTGGGATAGTTGAAAATGAAATGGTTGACAAATATGCAAAAAAGGCCATTGAAGAATGTCAAGAAACAACATGTTCGCTATACTTACTTATGCAAATTAGTCATTGACAACCAGTTTCAATAAGCCTCTTCCCAAGAAATTTGGTAAAATTGCCCTAATGGTCAGATTTAAATTAAAATAACATTAGGGTGGGTACTAAATTTGTTACAAATATTGCAGTTGAATTGATTCTTTGCAAGTGTTGACATTGTATGTATATTGTAAATTTAGTGGAAATTTTAAAAATGCCTAGGCGTGTGTTAGATTCAGATAATCTAATTTGTAGTATACATAAGTATTTTACTGATGAAAAAGAAAATGACCGTCCTTTAAAATCGGTAATGTCTGTATAACAACGCGTATGCGATGCTCTAGGAATTAGTGAAACCAAATTAAGAGGAGTATTACAAAATCACAATAGTGAACTACCGAAAGAAGATCACCGCAAAACTCGCCCATCATTGAAAATGAAAGATATTCCAGATGGAAACAAATTTGAAATTCGTGATACCATTTATCGAATAAGGGCCAACAAGGAACATATAACCTTAAATACAATTCTCTCGGAATGAATAGATAGAAAATTTGACGACATTGGCAGAACAAGTCTATGGCAAGTGATACATAACTTAAGTTTCAAATTTCAAAACGAGGATAACAGAGAGGCCCTTTGTGAAAGAAGTTCTGTCGTGCACAAGAGAATTAACTTTCTAAGAAAATATTCTAAATTTAAAGAAGGGGCGAATTTAGACGAAAAATAGATATTTTCTAGGGTGCAACCAAGAGAATATGGCAAGATGATAACGTAAAGTCCACCAAACATACCGATGGAGAAGGAGGGAAGCGACACATAATTTTACATGCAGGAGGGAAATCGGGTTTTATAGAAGGTGCTGATTTAATATTTTCATCTAAATCAAAATCCACTGACTACCACGATAATATGAACACAGAAATGTTTGTAAAATGGTTGCATGAAAAACTTTTCCCAGGTTTAAGTGAGCCCAGCGTAATTATTTTAGACAATACACCTTACCATTCTGAAGTATTAAACAAAAGTCCAACGAATTCTTGGACTTTTGATAAAATTAAAGAATGGTTGACAAAGGAACATATACCATTTCCTCAATATATATTAAAATCAGAATTATTACGCTTGGCAAATATACACGCAAAACCAAAAACCTTTGTTGTGGATCAGATTATTGAAAGTTACGGTCATCTAGTTTTACGTCTGCCACCGTATCATTGATAGTTTAATCCCATCGAATCTATATGGGGAATAGCAAAACAATATTATGACAACCATATTGGGCCTAATGGTTATAGTGACGACGCAGTTCGGGAAACTTGGCGAAAAGCACTTTCAATTGCAACTCCAGAAGTGTGGCGGAACTGTATATCCAAGTGCGAGAAACTAATAGAAGATTGGCGGACTCGTGAAAATAAAATAAACGAAATAAGTCTAATCATAATAACAATTAATGGTCATGACAGTGATGATGATGACGATTATGATATTTTGGATGATAATGACTGATTTTCATTTTTGTTGACAAGTTCAATTTTTTTAATTTTCATTTGAAATTCTCTACATGGAACAAATTTGTATGTTAGAAAATATTTTATTTGAGCTAAATAACCCTCTTATTATATAGCTTCTGTTTAAAGTGTAATATAAAATTATTATTAGACTCCATTAATGAAGAAGTTTAATACTGCTCTCAATTATACAAAAGATTCTCTATTATTATTTTATTAAAAAGTTGTACAATATTTTTCATTTCATTTAACCAGTTGATATTGCCCCAAAGAACAGGTCAAACTTTCGGGTACTTACCTGGAAATACTCATAAAATTTTTAATTTGAAAATAGCTCTGGATCTAATGTCGCCCACCAAAATTATTTAGAAAAATGAGTGGAAAAAATGCTATATTGAAAGTAGAAAAGGTTTGTTTTTTAAGAATATTCAAAATGAGATACCAAACAAGCCATGATTCACTTTGGTGCCTGTTGGTAAATCAGTCGCTAGACAAATTTGTAAAATGAGGTTTAATCACACTTTGGTCTCATCTCATCTATACAAAATAAAATTAAATGATCATCCCTTTTGCACTTGTGGAGAAATAGGAGATACCGAACATAAAATGTTAAATTGCCAATTAATACAAACAAAAAAATTATTACCTAAATAACAGTTTTGAATTTAAAATGAAAAGCTTTCTGGTCTTCTTCTTCTTCCCCAATCCTGCTGCTTTATACCTTCAGCTACTGTTTTTCAATATCTTATAAATTCCTACCTGCTGCTGTAACTTCTTTCACTGCCTGGTTTTCTTTGCTACCTTCTTTTCCTTTCTACAATGTGGCAAGAAGATCAACCATATTCTTCTTTCGACCATTTACGAGAAATTATCTAATCTTGACATAAAGAAAGGTCCAGGTCCTGACATTATTCCTCTTATCCTACTCAGAAATTGCAGCTTCGTATTGTTTTGCCCTCTCTTCTATATTTTCAATAAATCTATCGCCACGGGTGAGTTTTCAAATTATTGAAAACTATCTTATGTCACCCCAATATTTCAATTGGGTAGCTAGTCAGACGTCAAAAAATAACCGACCTATATCTATTCTCAGTACTATACCTAAGGTTTTTGAGAACATTATTACAGACTACCTCACTTATGACTGCTCCGGCATCATAACGGATCATCAATATGGTTTTTGTGCTGGGAAATCGACTGAATTAAATTTAATTACCTACGTCAACTTTTTGTCGGAAGCTTTGGAGAAGGGTTGCAAAGTTTGCAGATTGGGTAGATGTTTTACCAGAACCTATTTCGAAAAATATAGGTCACACAGTTAAACTCAAAAGGCAACATTTATTAGACGCTAAAAATGGTATTTTAACTGTTTTTAACCGACTTTGTAGTCAAGGAACGCCCTGAAAAGATCATATCCAGGAAACAGTGTTTCTAACAAACACTCCTTAGGCTACAGTATACAAAATCATAAAACTAGGTCCGGCAAGGAGACGAAAAAGAAATTCAGGCAATTCCTGACGAATCAATTCACATCAGTTAGCACCAATATGTGTATACACTAAACATCATGCCAAATCTTGCACGTATTCTAGCAGAATTAAAAGACAAACATGTCCTTGAGGTATGTTCTGTTAAAACACTTGGAAGATGTAAAAAAAAATGGTTTTAGATATAAAACAGTAAATAAAAGACGAACAATAATGTAATATAGTTGTTTAGTAAAGTGAAGAAAGGAATATATATCGAAAATTTTGAAGTATCGCAATGCCGGAAGGCACATCTATTACTTGGATAACACATGGTTTAATAACCACGATACTATTCGTGAAGCCTGGACAAATGATAGTTGGAAATTCAAAACGGTAGTTCAGCATTCTCGTGGTAAACGCTTTTGCATACTATACTGCGGTGAAGAAGCGGGCTGGGTAAATGATGCATTATTGTTAAGCTCAAAACACATTAAAGATACCTCTTTAGATTATCACCAGGAAATCTTTTCAAGTCTTGGTTCAAAGAAAAACTGAACTGTTGCCAGCACTACATCCAAACAGTGTAATTATCTTAGATAATTCAAATGTTCTACCAAAGAAAATGTCAGAAAGTTTTTATTTGAAGATTTATATTTTGAAAAGCATTATACGAAGGTCTAACTTACCTTTTTAAATAAATTTTTCTTTATACCTTTTTCTATTTCTAATAACTTTATTTTACTACTAATTTCTATTTACAACTATTTTTTTTACTGGACCATCTAAACCCTTTGACAATTTCTAAACCCCCTGATAATTCTAAAATTTTCTGATAATCCTATCCAAAATTTTTACAAATTTCGTTACCATTGACGTTAGAACTCTAAGACCGTTTGTAATAACTTATCGACGCTTACGAGATATAACGGAAACATGACATCTAAAGTAAAATGACCGAATCATGACAATTTATTCGTTTTCGTCAATGTCATTTCTTTAAATAATTTTGATACAAAAAAGTATGTTTTGAAACTCCAAATTTGTGTAGATTAAATAATAAAAATATATTTCCCGTATGAAGCTGACTTTAATAATGACACGGTATATATTAACAACTATAAAAGATATTTAACAGAGATGTTCTATAAAATAATATATAAAAGATAGTATAATATAATCGAATTAAATTACCGGTTTCGAGCACACATTAAATTGTAATTAGATGAAACAAAATGGATTCTATGTATTTTGAGGTGATCTTTTCGAAAAAAGGCAAAACAAAATGTAGCAGTTTTTCGAAAGTGCCGAAATTTTGGATTTTGTCAATTTTTCAATTTTGCGCATGCGCATGTCGCAAATAAATTAATATTTTTAAAACGCAGTTTACGACATTTGAAATCTTAGCAAAAATGCTAATTTTTATGTTTCATGAGAAATTTTGATCCGACACACCGTTCTCGCGGTATGGACGATTGAAATTTGTTTAGTATTTTGAGGCGGCGAAGGTTGAAAAATTGAATTTGTTAAATGTTCAAACACTAAATTCTTCATAACTTTGGTAAAAATTAAGATATATGAAGAGGGCAAGAGAAATCCCAAAATTGGACATATAGCGGAAGGGCAAAGTGTACCGCAAGCCTAATTTCATTGTTTGCCTATAACGGCCAAACTATTTAAATCTTTTTAATGCCACTTACAAAGCTTACTCTTAAATACGAAAACTTATACGTGTGTGAATTTTACCGAAATCGGATTATAATTGGCCAAGATATCAAACAATTTAACAAATTTTTTTCCCTAAAAAAAACTAAATTTTTTTCGAAAGTTTGAAGTGGCACAAAAATGCACCCAATAACTCAAAACTTTTTTTTTAAATACTCCATTATATCTAGAATACGATTACATTACGGAAAATTCTGCAAAAATATTTTATCTATTTTTTTGACCACTGTTCATTGAGTGACGACCAAAAAACACGGTTTTTGAGAAAAGTTGCCTAAAATTAACGATTTTCAGTTTTTTGGTCTGAAAATTGAGCAAACCCAAACCTTACGTCTTCTGAATGTGTATACAAAGTTTAAAGTGTGTATGTTTCTTCTAAGTTGTAGAACTCTCCCGACAAAAGTCCCATTACACGCGCTCCGCGGGATCCAAAACTCGTGCATTTCTGTTATTTGATTTTTTTGTGATTTCCAGTTTTAAATTTATTACATACCACATTTATTAGGCCTAAAATTTAATAAATTGTATTTTACTGACTTGTTATAAGACGTTTCTTGAGTTTTGTGCAAAAAATAGAATTACCGCAAAATTAGCCGGACGTCATATCAAAGATAGCCATGGTCTCGGCGTTTGCTATCCGACAAGTTTAAACTTCAAACGGTCATATTATTACAAATTGAATCACTTGATAGTGTTCATCGGCATAGATTTTTAATAACTGTGTTCAGCAAGCTCTGTGTACACGTGGTTTTTCGGACTTCTTCAGCAATTTATTGAGTAAGTACGTTCTTAAATTAAGAAACAAAAAAATACGCAACATTTCTCATGGACACATATGTCTAACATTTATAATTTCGCCACAAATTCATCGCAAATTTCATGTTTATGATTCTGATCAAAGAAACGAAAAAACTTTTTGGTAAAAGCATTTTTGGCGGCGAGAAATTCGCCATTAAAACTACCTGTGCAATGAAATTCCGAACTATTTTTGCCTCCTCTTTCGATTGGTGCATTTATTTTTACTATCAGAATGATACTTGCCCAGATAATTAGCATTTTTACCATGGAAAATTCCGGAAAACCCGGTTTTTCCTAATTTAAAAACAGCTACATCATTTTTTTCTTTTTTTCGGAAAGATCACATCAAAATACACAAGGTCCACTTTGTTTCATCCAATTACAAATTAATGTAAGCTCGAAGGGGCTTTTTTTCGTTATTTAATTGGACTAAATAATGTCACTAGGTTGTTTTTTATGGAAAATTTTATAGACGATCTTGATCAAATATCTTTTGTCTAGTATCAGCCTATAGACCTGATGGTATAATCCCGGCACTTCTACAAAAGGGCCAGGAAGTACTGGAGGGACCTATTCTGAGTTAGCATAGCCCTCGGTTATGTTCCACAAAGCTGGAGGTGTGCAAGAGTTGTCTTCATTCCCAAACCCAGAAAAGTATCTTACGAGGAGGCCAAATCTTTTAGACCAATCAGCTTAAAATCATTTTGGCTTCATACAATACTGGGATCAATGCACAGGCATCGAGTAGCCCACTGCATTACAAAGGGGATTGAGTTCATACTTAATCATAGAACCATTACCAGTAATCTCTTTAACCCAACAAGAGAGGTCTCAGTTATCAAGAGATACCCGGAGGGAGGAGTGTTATCTCCTCTTATGTGGACCTTGGTGGTTGATGACCTCTTATGGAAGTAAGAGAGAGAAAACTTATACACGAAAGGATGCAGCGAGCACTAAATATCGTCGAAAGATGGTATCTAACAGATGAATTGTCCACAAACCCAACAAAAACCTCTGTTATTGCATTCACAAGAAAATGGAACCTTCAAGGAATGAAAAATCTTTATTATATGGGGACAACATCTAAACACTCTTAATGACAAGCTTAGCTTCTGCAGCCATGTAGAAAAAACAACTGAAAAAGCTGTAAGAATACTATGGGCCTGTAGACGAATGATAAGGATCATATGGGGGCTTAAACCAAGTATGATGTACTGGCGTTACACTATGGTTGTAGTACCTGTTATAACTTACTCATTAGTCGTATGGTGGCACAAGATTTAAAGCATAACAGCTATCAGAAAATTAGACAAGATACAGAGACTAGCCTGTCTAATAATAACAGGGGCATTTAGAACTACGCCCACAGCAGCAATGGAGCTACTGCTAGGTCTTCCTCCACTACATATTGTAGTGGAGAAGGAAGCTATGGCGGCGACATACAGGCTGTTTATTATTGGATTCGGATGGGAACTTTCGAGAAAAGGACACCACACACCGATATTAGAGAAATTAAAACAAAATCCGGCATTAAGAATGCCATCGGATAAAACGCCCATTATTCACGACTTCAGGAAATTTTTCAATATTTAAATACCAGAATGGGCCAAAAGCCGGGAAAACAGGGAAAAACAGAACGTATCAAACTGATATACAGATAGTTCGAAAATGAAAAACAGCACAGGAGCTAGGATCTACCATGTGAACTCAGGGAGGACCATTAGTCTAAACCTGGGGTCACTGACAACAGTCTTCCAGGCCGAAGTAACAACAGCAATAAATGCCAGCGCCAAAGTCATGCAAAATTACTCTTTTAGAAATAATTGGGTATTTTTTATGACAGACAGTCAGGCAGCCCTTAAAGCACTGAAAAGGGTACAATCTAAATCAATACTTGATTGCCAACAGTCCCTCCAGGCCCTGGCAGAATATAACAAGTTCAGCCTTGAATGGGTACCGTGACATGAGGGAGTGTTTGGAAACAAGAAAGCAGACCTCCTAGCAAGGATGGGAGCGGAAACAACTCTTATTGGACCAGAACCCACATGTGGTATCTCATAGCAACATGTTAGATGGGTGTTAAAGGAACAAATAAATAGAGAACACCATAGGCTCTGGTTTGAGCTTCCTTGATTTGGATAGTCCAAAAGATTCATAGAAGGGCTATTAGTTCAGGATCCGTAAGTAAGGTCAACCTTCACCCATCTGGATGAAAGTTTCTTTTTATTAGATAAAATATGTTTTTAAGTATACCGCAAATGAGTTGCCTAAAAAAATACGGTCACGGCCATTTTTTGCTTTCCTTTCTGTGTACAGATAAGGAAAGTATAAGAATCATGATAAAAGTTGCTTATGATGTCATTCTCTATTATTTTGTTCCTCTGCATGATTTCTCTAAAATGGACCTAATTCGAGATATTTAAGAAAAATTGCAAATTTCGAATTTTGAAGACAACTCAAAAACGGATAAAGAGAAAAACACCAAATTTTAAACTTGGGCTTTAATCTATCCTGCGGTGAGCTGATTTGAGTTTGGGCATGATCAAAGCATCTGGGAAATACTTTACAGGGTGTTGTTTTTTTATTTTTAGAAAATAAATAGTCTAGACCGTATTTTCTTAGGAAACTCTTTTGCGATATATTTATAAACATATTTTATTTAATAAAAAGAAACTTTCATCCGGTAAACAGATGGGTAAAGGACGACCTTATTTCGGATCTTAGACTATATCCACTAGTAGACAAAATCAACTGCTAAACCTTAGCAGAAGCGAACTCAAGGCCGTAATAGGATTCCCTACGGAACACTGCCGCCTTAGAAGACACTTAAAACTCTTAGGGATATCTAAGGACTCCCTATGTAGAATATGTGAAGAGGAGGACGAAACTCCTATTCACATACTATGTTACTGTCGGAACCTTAAATGAAAACGGGAATGGTATTTCCGGGTACAATATCCGGAACCTAAAGAAATTGCGAAAGCGCCTGTTAGACATATTTTTGAATTCATCTAGAGAATCAATCTGATGGGGTAGAAACTGTGAGCGGTAAAATAAGCTTACAGCTTTAGTACGAGTGGGCTTTGAACCACGCTCTAATTCAGATAGAATGCCAGCTTAATTGTAACACTGTAATTCAAAAGCACTATTATTTCAATCCACGTGGACTAATTTAACACATAAACGCTTGGCATATCACCCAAATAACCTGCAAGACATTTAATCATACGATGCTGCAACTGGATAATCACAGTCAACGTGTATGAAATAAAATAGCATAACAAATGTAGAGAAAATAGAAAACGTAAGAAAAAAATATAGGAACCTGTCATATTATTTTTATTGTGTTTCATCTAAATCCGGGAGATTGTCCACATATTATGGAAAACTCTGTACGTTACTTGCATAAATATTCCAATTGCAATTCCTAAAACTCATTTCAACGTAAATCATATTTTATAGCAGTGAAAAGAAAACAAGTGCATTCTTCAAACCGGGTATTTTTCAGAAGGTTGCATAAAACTTAATTGATTTTAAGATTTGCTTCGGCCATTAAGTTAATCGTAAAACTTACAATATTCTACAACTTGCAACAAATCTATGTACGGTTGTAAAAACGACGTCGAATCGGGGATTTACCGTCATTTCCTTAATCCTTCAAACAAAACTTACGAAAAGCAATAAACTAGGAAATTAAATAGAACGTTTCGACATTAAACGAAAAGTAAGAATAACAAGATAGTACACTAAATTTATCGTTTTAATGGGTAGTTTGATTATGAGCTTTGTCTTTTAAAATTGTGTATTTAGCAAGAATTATAATATTTTTAACTAAGTAACATTGCTACGTTTAAAAATATACAGTGCTGCTTAAAATTCCCCTTTTCTCCTCTTTTCTTCTGAATAGTGATATGAAATGTAGAGGGTGAAAATAAACTATTGTAAGCTTCTCTACTAGTGGTAACTTAATTGACATCGATGACATCACAAGACGAGTGGAACCAATAATATTAATTAGGACCTTATGGAAAATGACACTTCGTTTAAAAAGTATTTATAATACCTATTTAGTCATACCAATTTTGTTTGGATTTTGATGGATATAATAAATAAAATTTCAGTTGCGTTTTTAATAATAAAGATTCAATAGTCCGCCTATAGTTATTTGTCAATAAAGATGACGTGTTTTATAATTGTCGTTTTTATAGGTGCATGTTTGTCTTGAATTCTTAGTTTATTATTGTGTTTTTCTGGTAGACAATAAAAGATTGTTGTGTAATTTTTTGTAATTTTATTCTGCATGAGTTGATGACAACATATATGTCTGATTGCTATATTTCAACTGACCTGTTGGTCTCAGTGGCACGTGTAACAGGGTTGCCATTGGTGCCAGATTTACATATTACAAACGACAAGCATAATAAAATATTAAACATATTGTTTAGCGAAACCTTTAAATATCTACATAAATAAAATGGTACCTACGTGCTCTAGCTGATAAAATAATAAGTATTATTTATAGGTATTCTCTGTACCAAAATAACTATATAATTAAAATTTCTTTTTAAAATTCTTTTATTAAAAAGGTCAAGAACATGTTACTTCAAAAAAATGTAAAAATAAAAATTTGTTGATGTTTCTTGTCTCTTGGTGTTCTGTTCTTTCTTTTTTTTCTTCCACAGCTATCCACCACACACTCCATTGTTTTTCCACCTACTACACCACAAATCAAAAACAGATGTGACTTCCAATGTCATCAACTTTGAAATTCTATGACATTGGCAGGAAACAGGATTGAGTCTCATGCCACCACGAAACATTCTAAAGTGCCATTCACATAACAAAAATAAAACGTCGAAATGACAAAGTGGAGATGACTGGTTTAAGGTTATAACATTTATCTATCAACGTAATTATGACAGAGAGAAGAGTAATATGTAGTACGAAGCACTACAATACTTCCCCTCTTAAAAAAAATAACATATAAGTTATGAAACAACTAAAAATAATGAACTATTTAATTTAATGCAAATGTAACTTTCTTAACTTCTTTTATAGATTCATTATTATCCGATAATAAAAATGCAGGTTTTAACTGATCAATATTGATAACTAATTCGTTATTATTTTTTAAAATTGTAAAAAGTTTATCAGATCTACGAATAACTTTAAAAGGACCTTCGTAGCAAGGTTTTAAAGCGGCTTTAATGCCTTGAACTTTTAAGAAAACGTATTCTGCGTTTTCTAATTCTGGAGAAACAAATGTTTTCCTTATACCGTGTTCCTGAACTGGAGCTGGTCTTAATTTGTTGAAATTTTCTCTCAAATTAATTAATATTGAATGAGTATCTATCTCTTCATTTGAAGACGTGAAAAATTCACCAGGCAAACGTAAAGTTTGGCCGTATACCAATTCTGCAGAAGAACATTGTAAGTCTTCTTTTATAGCAGATCTTAGCCCTAATAATATTAAAGGTAATTCATCATACCAATTATTCGAAATTAATTTTGCAGATAACGATGCCTTTAGTGTTCTATGAAAACGTTCTATCATCCCATTGGCTTGAGGATGGTAAATAGTTGTATGGATACTTTGAAATCCTAACCTTTTACTAAAATCTTTGAACATACTAGATTCAAATTGACTGCCTTGGTCATGAGTAATATACACTGGTACACCAAAGCGTGTTATATACTGATTTAATAAAACTTTGATTACTGATTCTGAACTGATGTTCTTAAGTGGATAAACTTCTACCCATCTAGTACATCTATCAATAACAGTAAATAAATAATTATGACCTCTTGAAGGTTTCAAAGGACCCACTAAGTCTACGTGGATATGTTGGAATCTTCCTTCTGGAATTTTAAAATTTCCTAGAGGTGATTTTGTGTGTCTAAGCACTTTCGCCTTTTGACAATTAATACAACATTTTGACCATGAATAAATTTCTTTATTCATCCTTGGCCAAAAATACCTAGAATTTATTAATTTAACAGTGGCCTTACATCCAGTATGAGCTATGTTATGTAACTTTAAAAAAATACTATAACGTAAACTCTTAGGAATGTATGGTCTGCTCTTTTCCTTTGAAGTTTCGCACCAAAGATTCAATTTTGGGGTTTCAACCTCTACATTGCTTAAGAAAAATTTTCTTCCTTTTTTATTACTTGAATTCTGTTTTTTTAATAAGAACTCTAATTCTATGTCTATTTTCTGTTCTGAAATAATTTTATGTAAATTAAAATTTGCAATATCATTGCCTTTAATTCCGTCTTTTTTAGCATTGATATTTATGATTTCGTCTTCTTCAATACGACTTAAAAAATCGGCCACTCTTACATTTTTGCTACCAACATAAATTATTTTGTTAGTGAACTGTAAAATATATTCGATATAACGAAATTGTCGTGGTGATTTTTCTGATTTTGAATGGATTGCTCTTTCAATTGGTTTATGATCGGTAAAAACTTTGAAATCCATTGCTTCAAGCATATGTCTAAAATGTTTAATTGACATGTAAATCGCATACAGTTCTTTATCGAATACACTATAATTGATTTGTGATTTTGAAAGTTTTTTAGAGAAATAAGCTAATGGTTGCCTAACATTATTTATAGTTTGTTCTAATACACCACCTATGCATGAATTGCTGGCATCAGTGGTTAACGATAGTTCGGCACCTTCTTGTGGATGTACGAGTAAAGAGGCTTTAATAAGCGCGTCTTTGGCTTCATTAAAACTTCTTTCGTATTCCTCAGGCCAATTTTCTATATTTTTGAATTTATTTTTATTAAGATAAGCAACAAATTCATGCAATGGGCAAATAATTTGAGCAAATTTAGGAACAAATTTATGGTAAAAATTTATCATACCTATAAATCGTTGCAATTGTTTAAGAGTAGCTGGTTTTTTATAATCTTTTATTGCTTTAACTTTTTCCTCTGTAGGTAACATTCCTTTAGCAGAGATATTGTAACCCAAAAAATTAATTTCTTTGACGCCAAACATGCATTTTGAAGGATTGACATTTACGCCAAAAGAATCTAACCTATTAAACAGAATGTCCAGCTGTTTAAAATGATCTTCTTCGTTTTTACTAAATATCAAAATGTCATCTAAATAAACGTAAATAAAATCAAGACCTCTAGTTACTTCATTGATAAATCTCTGAAACGTATTTCCTGCGTTTCTTAATCCAAAAGGCATTCTTAAAAATTCAAAAGCTCCAAATGGAGTAGTAATGGCGGTCTTAAAAATGTCTTCTTTTGCGACAGGAATTTGATGATATGCTCTCACTAAATCTATTTTAGAAAAAATGGTGCATCCATGGATTTTAATGTTAACATCGGATATTAACGATAATGGGTATCTTTCAGGGATTGTTAATTTGTTTAAGAAACGATAATCGCCACAAGGACGCCAATCGGCTGTATCTTTCTTAGGCACCATGTGTAACGGTGATGTCACACATGACGAAGAAGGACGGCATACACCTAATTCTATCATATTATCAAATTCTTTTTTGGCAATATTAAATTTTTGTGTATCTAGACGTCTTGGTCTACAGTAAGGTAAATGTCCATCTGTAATAATATGATGTTCTATGTTATGTTTAATTGGTAAATGAAAATTAGGTGATGAAAATATATTAGTGTATTTTTTAAAAATTTCCGTATATTTATTTTCAACTATAAAAAGTTTGGGAAAATCTACTTTGTCTATATTCATAATTTTACCTTTTGAGCTTAGTGAAGTTTCGTTATCTAAAATTCTCTTATTTTTTAAATCAACTAGCAATCCAAAATGTGTTAGAAAATCAGCACCTAATATTGGTTTGCAAATATCAGCAATAATAAAAACGAAAAGAAATTCTCTACGTAAACCTAAATCTATTTTTAATAGTTTTTTCCCAAAAGTAGAAATTTTATTGCCTGATGCTGACGTTAATAAAAAATTGTTATCTTTATCATTACCTTTGAAAATATTTTTTGGTAAAACACTGACTTCTGCTCCACTATCAATTAAAAAATTTAAATTATTGATTTTGTCAAAAACAAAAAGTCTTTTTGAAGATATGTTTCCTTCTCCCAAACAGTTCATAGTTGATCTTATTCGTTTTTTGATTTATTTTTAAATGAATCATATAATAAACAAGGTGGACCATTACATTTAAATGCTTTCAATTTAAAACGTTTATGATATGAGCATAATAATTTGTCAGAATCGTTATTATATCTGTTCCTACTTTTTGATCTGTGACGACAAGAATGACACTGATTATCATTTCGTCTGTGAGAAGACAAGTTTTCTTGTTTAATTGAGCTTACCTCGTTTTCTAATTTAATTTGTTTGTCAAGGATTGTTTTTAATAAAGTTTGACAAGAATTGTTGAAATCTGTCATAAATTTAACTAAAAATGTATTGTCAGTTTGTGTACTTGGACCTTGAATTTCGTTTATATTCATTTTTGAATTTTGAGATTCCCAAATTTTATCTGAAAGTTTCAATAATTCAGTCACGTCGTCTTTCCCAGATGCTGTTAAAGCTATATCAATAACTGCAGGTAAACGTCTCCGCCATAATTTAATTAGTAATTTCTCATCAATAATTTTGTCTCCAGAGATTTGTAATAATTCTCTAAAGAAATTTGATGGACGTTTATCTCCTAGTTCTGATCTAGAAATTAACTTATCTAAACGAGCCTCTTCTGATAAAGTCAGTCGGTTAATTATTATTCCTTTTAGGGATTCATACATGTTTGAATTTGGTGGATTATTAATTACATCTATAACTTCACTAAAAATATCTATCGGTAAGTTTGCTACAGTAAGATGATATTTACTTTTATCTGAATTAATTTTATGAATAAAAAATTGGCTTTCAATTTGTTTGAACCATAATTCAGGTTTTGATGACCAGAAAGGAGGTAATTTAATGTGATTTAAATTTTCGACACAACCAGTCTCTGACTCTGTTTCGTTATTCGGCATTTTATTGTCAAACACAAATGGCAACTTCAAAACATTAAGTAGTAACTCAAAACTCACCTCTTGCAATATTTCGCCCTTGACCTGCGGTATAGCAGGCAAAAAAAACAAAAACCTTGAAGTATATCTCGTAGAGATGTTGCTGATGTGGTTGTTCTATCTGATTTTCTGACTTGATCACCTGGACCTGATGAGATTCTTATTTCTATCTTCTACGCCGAAATCCGATGGGTATCTTGTACTGTTGCTCGTACCGTTTCTCGTACCGTTGCTCGTACAATTCCTCGTACTGTTTCTCGTTCCGTTGCTCGTACAATTATGTGTTCTGATCGAGGGGTCACCAATATTATATAGGTATTCTCTGTACCAAAATAACTATATAATTAAAATTTCTTTTTAAAATTCTTTTATTAAAAAGGTCAAGAACATGTTACTTCAAAAAAATGTAAAAATAAAAATTTGTTGATGTTTCTTGTCTCTTGGTGTTCTGTTCTTTCTTTTTTTTCTTCCACAGCTATCCACCACACACTCCATTGTTTTTCCACCTACTACACCACAAATCAAAAACAGATGTGACTTCCAATGTCATCAACTTTGAAATTCTATGACATTGGCAGGAAACAGGATTGAGTCTCATGCCACCACGAAACATTCTAAAGTGCCATTCACATAACAAAAATAAAACGTCGAAATGACAAAGTGGAGATGACTGGTTTAAGGTTATAACATTTATCTATCAACGTAATTATGACAGAGAGAAGAGTAATATGTAGTACGAAGCACTACATTATTATTGGTGAAAGTGGAAATAATTTGCATGCGCCGCAACTGATTTTTAATGACAGATACATACATTGCAAAGACTAGGTACTGTTCGTGATGGCAAACCATTTGTTCAACCCAATATTAGTAATAATAAACAACTTATTGATATAGGGTGAGATTACAGAACGTCTGCAACTTTGCAGATCTGCAAATATGGCGGCAACTTTGCAGATCTGCAAATATGGCGGACTTACATGTTTTCGTATTCCAAAAAAGATCTGCAAATTCGCAATATTTATTATGGTTTATCACCCCCAACAACACTAAACCCAAATCCATTACTATGTTTAAAAACTCGATAATCTGACACCATGAACTGTAGTAAATCAAAAGAAACATAAGACTTTATGGTTGTAGGATGTTCACCTTCTTAAGGGTGGATTTGGATTTAGTGTTAGAGGTAATAAATATTGCGAATTTGCAGATATTTTTTGGATACTTGCATCTGTAAGTCCGCCATATTTGCAGATCTGCAAAGTTGCCGCCTTATTTGCAGATCTGCAAAGTGGCAGACGTTATGTAATCTCACCCTTAGTTACAGAAATTGTAGTTAACCCTACTTTTTCTATACGCCAAGTTGAGTCTACCTATGAAGTCAGGCATAGTACAGTACACAGGGTGTTGACTACTAAAAATGAGATAAGAGACCCTAAATATACGGTTTGAAGACAATGACAATCGAAATTGTAAACCTTTTAGACTTAGTAATGCAAACGGCACTAGCGGAAAAATATTTTTAAAGCGGCTTTTCATCTAATTCATATAAAGACCAACATTTGAATAAATATGCAAATTTGTCTTCACGACTTTCGTTGGTAGAAAATATAGAACTGGGTGGACAGAAATTGCCTTTTATTTCCTAAAAAAAGAGGTAAATAAGAGCATATAGGCGAAGGATAACTGTTATTTAGAATCCGTGGCCACCAAATTTTAATTTTCTATCTGTAAAGTGTGGAGCGTGGGATTCACGATGGCACTTAAGACTTATTAGGCTCCTATGCTTTTTCCAAAGTTGATAGAAACTTCGTACCTCGTAATCCAGCCTATAGATTTGATGTGATTGACAGCGACGTCAAGAGCTGCTTCTCTTATATCGGCTGGTTATTGCCAAACACAAATCTTCTGGTAAATAGGAAAATCGGTCAATCGTGAAAAATATGCTCGAAGGACTTATCTTCTTCTTCGTATCCTTTGCAGCCCCATGCTATAAAAATTCTTCCGTGCATTTATTTTGAAATATGGAACATATTATTCCATTAGTCCATTCTACCGAAATATTACAGCCCATCAGTCTTAAAAGTTGTAAAATAATGAAGAAAAATATATATGAAATACTGTATTTTAGTAACTAATTTTACAATAAACAAAGATTTGTGATTACATATAAGGCGTAAAACATTTGTTCCATAGTGGGACACCACATACTCTACAGACTGATCTTGTGCGTTTTTCAGTATTATTTTGTGAGCATCTAGTATACCTTCTCCGCTGTTGTTCAACAATAGGCATGTGATCTCCAATATTCAACATTGTTCTTTGCCTCTTCGAAGGTCGTCCATATGTTGAACGTCTCTTTATACTCGCCTTACTTTTCCCATGTTCAATTAGACCTTCTGCCAAAGACACCAAGAAATCCAAAAATGTTACCTTTTTGCGTTTTACTTTATTATGTATAATGTAGGAATTTACAGCAATCATCAACATCATTTTGTAAAAAACCTTTTTCCACCATTTGGTAGACTTCCGATCAGAGTCGTAGAGACTAGTCAAATGGTCTGTCAAATCAACACCTCCCATATACTTGTTGTAAAAGAAAATTTATTTCGGGGCATTCAAGAGAGGCTATCACACCATTTGTCTGTGTTCTTTCAACCATGGTTATCTGATCCCCGTGAAAGTTGCTAATTGCCATGACTTCCTTTGTATCTTGCCATCTGGTAAAAGTTATACACAAGAATTTGGCTTGACTTTTCTCTAGTTTTTCTCGACTTTTTGGTTTATTTTTACTAATACAAGTCCCTACTGCTGCGTATGGTAATGTTTTCATCAACGTTACTGATGTAAAGAATCTATCAAAACAAACTACTACATCTGATTTTCTTATGAAAGAGGTAAGCTTGCATACTACCCTTACCCCTAGAGTTCCATCTATCTGGCCTTCTTCTTTACCACTATATACATTTAGATCATATACATATCCGGTTAGAGAGTTGCTTCTTACTAATAATTTGATGCCACGCTTGATGGGTTTTAGTGGCAAATATTGTTTCAAGCTGGATCTACCTTGGAATTTCGCCATACTTTCGTCTATGAACTGGTAAACCGAATCCGTTCTTTCTGATATGTATATTTAAAACACTCCAAGAGCTCTTCTACGTAATAAATCTTTGTACACTTTGGTGGTTTTTCGGGGTAATTAAAATACAATTTAGAAATTAGCAATTTTTGCCGATCGTGCGACATTGCATTGTAGTATTTCCCATAGAAGGATGTTTTGACCAATAGCAGTTCAAGCTTGGCAGTACATTATAAGCCATTACTAACATAACACCAGTTACCATTATAATTTCAGAATAGTCAGTCAATTTCACTTTCTTTTTAGTTTTTCTTTCGATAATTTTTAGTCTCTCATTGGGATATGAACATATACAAACTTTTTGGGAATTACTGCAAAAACACTTCCAATTCTGTTGATTGGCTATTTATACAGTTCAGGAGGATTTCTGTATCCCTAGCAAGAGGCAGGTTAAATCGTGGAATATAATTTTGCGGAACTAAAGACCACATTATCGTGCTTCATGCAGTTGAGGGCCCAGGCTGAGGACTTGTAGATGCAGTTTGAGGAAACAATGTACTCTGACGATTCGCATCACCATTATCGCTACCTGTATCTTCAGCTTCGACGAGTTCGTTATTTTCTGATTGAAGATCATCATCGCGCTCAGACTCGGTTTCTGAACACGAGCTATACCAATCTGGGTCTTCATCACTACTATTTTGGTAGGGATCAGTATCACTTTCGGAGAAATCAAGATTTTAGCAATTCTTTTAAGCTCAGCTTAATCCTGAAAGAAAATAACACATGCGTGTGTCTCGTGGGACAAATGATCCCACCAATAAAGCCTGTTGGGACATAACGTCCCACAAAAAAAAATCATAAAATTTCGCATTAAGAAATACGTAAAATATGTTCAAACTATTATGTATACTATAAGAAAGGTACTTACTTTGCTACACAGAATAAACGGTATATAATTTCCATAAAAAAGGCTTAAAAATATCCAAAAATAATCAACATGCGGCGTGGAGCTCGAAAAATTTGAGATTATCTCACTTAGTTTACAAACAACAAACTGCTAGATGACCGTAGGCACTGAAAAGACTAAACCGGAATTTATATATACATAATTGGGATCATATTTCCCCCAAGTCAAAATTAAATTTGATTTGGGATATACAGGGTGTTATTGAAATACACGTACATATTAAAACTGGGTATTGCGCAGATCCCCACTGAATGTAGAAAAATATTATTTTTTAAAAATATCCCTTATTAAGGGAGTTATTAATTTTTGAAAATTAATTCTAAAACAAACGTACTTCACTGATATGTTGAGGATGACCTATATAAATAAGGTTTATTTACCTATTTTAAACATCAATAGTAATTAATATGCAAGTTTTTGTCAGATGATAAGAAAACTAGTCTTGTAAGAAATAACCATGTTGCCAAGATTTTCGAATTAATTTCTATTTCCGAAGACTGGTTTTTACTACCCTCGTTATCAAAAAACTAGAATATTTGATATATGATTGTTTTTAAACTATACATTTTTGAAACTATAGATTATTAAAATTTTAGTTGATTTACGAATCTGGATAACACTATTTACGAATATTGAACTAACGGATATAGTGCTGGTTTATGGGGCAGCTGGAGAAAATTCTCGGCAAGCACAAATCCTGTATCGCGAACGGTTTCCAAATCGGAGAAATCTGGACTGTCGTACGTTTATTTCAACTGTTCAGCATCTAAGAGACCATGGAAAATTTGAGAGTGTCAATGCAGATCGAGGGAGAACAAGAACACAAAGAACATTGGCGGCCGAAGAAGAAATATTGGAAGCTGTTGAAAACCGGCCTCAATTAAGTTGTAGAAGACTAGGTCTTGAAATTGGAGTGTCCTCATTTGTTGTGTGGCGGACACTTAAAGAACAAGGTTTACATCCTTATCACATCCAAAAAGTCCAGGCCTTATATCCAGGTGATGAAGAAAAGAGAGTGGAGTTTTGTGAATGGATGATTCAAAAATGTGTTGTTATCCTGATTTTCTAAAAATATTATTGTATACTGACGAGGCTTCATTCACTCGTGATGGCGTGTTCAATATGCACAATACGCATATTTGGAGTGATGAAAATCCTCACGCCATTAGGGAAACTGGGCATCAAAGAAAATTTTCAATAAATGTTTGGGCTGGCATAATAGATCAGTATTTAATGGGGCCTTATGTTCTCCCGAACAGATTAAATGGGCCAGGATATCTCCACTTTTTAGAAGATATTTTGCCAGTACTCCTAGAAGAGATACCGTTACAATTAAGGCAACGGATGTGGTACCTACTAGATGGCGCTCCTCCTCACTTTGATTTAAACGTACGGCAGTTTTTGAACATTAGATTTCCTCAAAAGTGGATAGGCAGAAATGGACCTACTAAGTGGCCTCCGAGATCTCCGGACTTAAATCCATGCGATTTCTTTTTGTGGGGTCACATGAAATAACTGGTTTATAATGAACCTATTAATAGTGTTGAACAATTAACCAATAAAGTTAATGCGGTAGCCGAGGAACTACGACAAAATCCAAGACTAATTTCTAATGTTCAAAGTTCTTTGGAAAGACGATTGCAAGTGTGTATAAATAATAATGGACGGTATTTTGAACAATTACTGTAATAAACTTTATTTTGAATTAATTGGTTTTGCTACGGCAACAGTGCAATTTCTATGGGTAAGTTCAATTTCGATTTATTTTACTTTTTTAAATATGGAAACTAGTAGGTCGGAAAAGGGGACTCTTCCCCAATATTTAAATTTTAGAATTTGAAGTTAAAATTGGTGCTAATCGTTTTTGGTCATTACATACTATTCCCCATTTTAATATGTACGTGTATTTCAATAACACCCTGTATAGTCCCGTTAGTCTTGAAAGGGTTAAAATTAGTCATAGTCATTAGACATAACCAGCGGTATTTCGTATTGATATTGTTTGAAAGTGCAATATTTTATTAGATTAAAAATTCTGTAAATCAAAAAAGTATTTTTCCATAATGTAACTAAAATAGTATTATTATACAATAGTTATTTGTGTATTAAGAGAGAAAGGTGCTAATTTTTCGCTTGAGATAACAGCAGAGCGCGGCAATTTATCGTAAGAGGAAAATATCTTTCCGCTCAAATTGCACACAAAATTCTTTTCTACGATCACACGATCTGTATATGATTAAGAGCGGAAGGTGCTAATTTGCCGCTTGAGATAACAGCAAAGCGCGGCAATTTATCGTAAGCGAAAAATATTTATCTGCTCAAATTACACACAAGATTCTTTTTTACGATTACACGATCTGTTTCTGCATGTGTAACATTTGGTGAGTGGGTTACCCCACGATACATAGGCCTTACTAGGCCCATTGTACATCCTCCTACATTGATAGGGCCTCTTAACTCGTGAAACATGTTGGTTTATTATTGATTGTTATTGATCCGTCCACAGTTTCATAAATGTTTTGATTTTATAAACAAAAAATCAACTTAAAATTATAAAAAAAAACTTTTCCCGGTGAGGAATTGAACTCTCGACCTTAAAATTAGGAAGTATCGCTCTGTTTTTTACATCAACGATGCATCTGAAATTTACAGGTTGAAAAAGGGGTAATCTATTTTTAATATTTTATTTATCGTTTAAATATAAAGGGAAATGGGTTTTGGAGGGCGGTCCTTGTCCATTTCTGGGTCTAGACGTCCATTTAAGTGAGGTGTCCAGCATCAACATTTTGATGTGCCGAGAAAACCATTGGGAGTTGGCTAATCCCAAGCTTGCATAAATATCGCAATAAGTAAAACACACACGCACTCGTTAAATGCGCTTTTTATTAACGCTAATCAAAGCAATTTTACACAACTTTGGTTGGTGTAACAATATAAATTTTTACATATATTACGATGGAGCTCTTACAATCGACTGACTTATTTTATTACAATTCGTGAAGTTATTAAATGATTTTTAGTGGGAAAACATTTCTTATGTCATGTATCGCTTAGATTGGTTACTTATCGTCAGCCGCCTGCTATTGGCCAGATTGATTATTGCTTTTATGTCCCTCGCCTTCTGGAGGAGGAGTCGTTGATCGTAAACAAAATGAGAGAGATGTGATTGTATTTTTCTGTCTAGAGGTGAGATTATGTGTACATGTATTTGAATAATGTGTTTTGTTGTTGAGAGGGTGTAATGTTATGTAATCGTAATATTACGTAATTGTAATATTGCTTAAGTGTTCAAATGTAATTTGAACAGGATTGAATATTAGATGTTTAACTAAAATATTCATACCAGTTTATTTACTGCAAATGAAAATAAGAAAGCCTCAAAGTTACTTTTGGCGCTCAAGGGGCGCCAATATCAAATTATGACAAAATCGCACAAAACATTAACTTTCCAATTAGATTTGAATGCAGGCTTTTGTATTTTGGATCTTAGAAAGAATATTTTTCAAAATATGTTTAAACCACCTACAATAGAAAGCTTTTTTGACTTCTAAATCAAATTAACATGACACAAAATTAACCGATAATACCAAGAAACAATTTTATATACAATTTTACTCATGTGATTTTGAATTTTGTCCATGTTTAAATGGATATAGGTCCACAGTGTCCTTCATCGCAATACGTACCATATTAGACAACGTTCTTGAATATTCTTTACAAACAGGGTTACTGTAAACTTTAGGGTCGTCGGTTTGAACCAGGAATTATGGAGGGAATTCGAAAGGAGTCAGGACCGCGGTCTTTGGGTTTCAGTTGAATCAACAGCCGGCCTTACACCAGAAAATACCACTTAATTTCATAATGCCGGCTAGTCTGGCTTCATGTAACGTCAAAACAAGTGGCAGCGATTATCTATATTTAGAGGGTTTTTGTCAATGAGATTTTTAAATTTCCCAACATAGATTACAATACACAGTATAATTAAAAAAAAAGTAAAATTTATATATCAGTTTTACAAAAAAAAAAAAATATTCTTTATAAAAAGTTTTACATCATATAGAAATAAATAATCAAGGATTAAATTTGTAAAATATTTAGTTCACCACTTTTTTCTATCTTGGCAGGTATCTTTATGCACAATTTTGAAAAACACACTTTTTGATAACAACAATTTCCACTCATACATTAAATTCGATTTTAGGTACGTTGATGACATTTTGATTTTGTGGGCTGGCAGCTTCAATTTGTTAAATAATTTCTTAGCTTACATTAATATTCTTCACAATAATATAAAATTCACACTTGAGTTAAACTAAACTTGTTGGATCTAAACTTGTTGGATCTAAAATTTCAGATAAAAATAACAATAAATGTTTAAAAAGTCAACACATACATGTACAGTCACAGAAAATACTTCTAGTCATCCAGCTACACATAAACTGTTATCTAGAGCGATTACTCAATATACCTTTGACAAAAGAGTCCTTTTATAGATAACTTAATACTATAAAAAGTAATGCTATTGACTGTAACTACGAACCATGTCTAATTGACAAGAGAATGAGAAGGAAACAAAATAAAATATAATAAAACGATATATTTATAATAATCCACAAATATTTATACCCGAACAAATTACTAGTAAGAAGTATGTCTCTTACCTTCTTACAAATTGGCCAACCAAAGACTACTTTAAAGTTTCCTTTAAGAGTTCAAATTCTATACATAAGATTTTAATTAGGAATAAGGATAAAATTGACATCTTAGACTTATCTGGGATCTACTAATTAAATTGTAACACTTGCAATTCTTACTTAGTAGGTAGGACTCGTAATTTCAAAAAACGACTGAAAGAGCACACTAGATGTCTGAACCAAAATCATACAGGTTTTTCTCATTTTGTCAACCATCTTATAGACACAATACATATATATATATATATATATAATAGTTTTGAGAACCTAGAAATAATGAGAAATCTTAAAGCCTCCCCAGTAAATTGCTTGAATGCACAGGTCCAATTTGTATCTTTTTCTATTTTCTTCACTTTGCTTTAAATAGAAATCAACTTTTGTTAAACAACAATTATATTTCTTCTTCATTTTTCGTTTCTTATTTCGCTAATTATTATTGCCCTTTCGTTATTAGTCTTAATTTTCCCAAGAATCTTCCTTTACATCTCACACACTTCCTTAAATGTAGAATATTGCTTTGGTAACACCTATTTTTAAAAAGGTTGACAAAGTCAGTCCATTCAACTATCGTCCAATAAGCCTTGTCTAAATTTCCTGTAAAATAATGGAATCCATCTAAACCAATTATATGTCTGATTTTCTCAAGAACCATGACGTTTTGCCAAAAGAACAACACGGTTTTATCAAAGGCCGATCCACACTAACAAACTTAATGACCTGTTTAAACAATTGGACTATGTCTGTGGACAATAAAAAGCCTGTCGATGTCGTATAAATTGATTTTGCTGAAGCCTTTGACCGTGTTCCCAAAAAGAGATTTCTTTAAGGTAAGAGTTGGAGAAATGTTCCTCAGGGCTCTGTCATAGGGCCATTAATATTCTTGGTATATGCTGCAGATCTAGGCAAAGACTTAACTTCTAATATTTTGTGTTACATTGATGACACTAAGATATATTTTAATCCTGTGACAGATTCTACCCAGATACAAAAAGACCTAAAAAATATTTCCAACTGGTGTGATACCTGGCTCCTTCCTTTCAACACAAAAAATGTGTCATCCTGCATATAGGAAAAAATAACCCGTGTGTTAAATATTATCTAAACGGTAGTGCATTAGCGACTGTGAACTGCTATAAAGACCTGGGACTCATTGTAAACTCATCATTAACGTGGTCAGAGCACATATCAGCGGTATGTAAACATTTGAACTTAATGCTCTACCTATTAAAAAAGTCCTTCACGCGTCTGAACCATGGAGGAAGGATTATTAAGAGTTGCCGTGTCTTTGTAGAAATTTGACAACATGTTTGCTTACTGCGACCTGTGGAGGGAAGTTGTAGAAGTAATCCTACTCTGTCGGTAATGTAGTTACCCCTAATATTATATTTAATTTGAAAATTGGCGGGTTTTTTTAAAGGATAATTTACTTTGGCAATTATTTTCTAACTAATACGAAATATAGCCATCCAAAATTTTGGTAGTAATTTTTTAATTTTTAGTGAAATTAAAAACATGTACGTGTAGCTAAAATATGTTCCTGTGGAGCCACCTTTTCAAATTTTAATCAAATCTTGATGGCAAAATTTTGTTTTTATAAAGATTTCAAAAATTGAGAAAATAAATCAAATTTCGGAATAGTGGCTCCAGAAAAATGGACTTTTCACTTTTACCTAAAGGTACATATTTTTCATTCATTAAGAAGTAAAATTAAATTATACAAATATTTATAGCTCTATTTCATATTGTTTAGAAAAAGATAATTGCTTAAGTAAATTTTCCACTTAATTATAAGTGAAATTTTGCTTTTTTATTAGCTGTTTGTAACAATTATGAAATGTTAATAAAAATGTAAAATTCTACGACAAATAATTATGAAGCATAAAATAAATATCATACAAAGGTTTATATAATTATATTTACTAAAAACTCAAGAAAAATAAATAAAAAATTTATCAAAGAGATGGCAATACAAAAATTATTTTTTAAGCACTTCACCCCCATACAAGCAGAGCTTGTTCGAAGCAAGAATGGCTATTATTATTATTATTATTATTTATTATGGCGCTCCCGGACGTCTTACAAATTACTCTTTAAGAAAGTTACTCTAATATCACAAACATTATATTACTATTTCGGGACGTTAACTATATTTGGCTAAAAAAAAATCAGAAATTGCACAACAAATAATTAATTTACTTGATATAAAAACTAATGCCTAAGTAAATAAATTTTCAAACTAAACAAAAACCAAAACAACAAATTCTTCCTGAATCTTAGGAAATAAGATAAAACTAACTATCCATATAAACTGAAACAGAAAAAAATTAAATGCAGTAACTTCAAATCATTTTGTTTGTCTTTTAGACATTGCCGCAGCCCTCATAATATCATTATTAATACTTTCTTATTATTAATGGTGACAAGTTTTAACTAATTGAGAAAAGTCGTCTGATTTACGTTCTTTACATGTAAACCAGAGACGGCTCATAAATAAAAGTAGTTTCACTCACATGTTCTCGTCGACAACCAAAACCATAACCTAACTACAAATTTGTTTGATTTTGATGTTATTTGTTGACAGCGCGCGCGGGGCCCGCTATAGCGGGCAGCCAGCGGTCATGCAGCGGACAGAAAGCCATCTTCACATAGTACAAATAACTAAGTGAAGGCATGTTTTTTTAATTTCTTGTAATATATGAATTAAAATTTAAATTATTCAATCTGCTTTACATTTTAATACAATTTTGCTATTGTAAAACGGACTTTAGAGCACCCAAACACGGAGTTGCATGCGCAGAAACGTGTTTACGTATTGTGCATATGATATAAACCCCCGTGGAGTGAACTTTAAAACTTTTTCTAAACTTTATACAACTTATGTTAGACCGTTGATGGAATGTCTGACCTGTGTGGTGTCCTGATCTGGTTTTTGATCAAAACAGATTGGAAGAAGTTCAACGCTACGCTACCCGAATACCTTTTGGCAGAATCAGACCATCGTATGAAGAACGGCTTAACATGGCGAGTTTGTGTTCATTTGCCCACAGAAGATTAAGAAATGATTTAATTGTAACTTACAGAATTCTTCATGGTACGTTTTCATCCAACCTCTCTAGTTTACTGTTACGTGAAATTAATTTTAAATTAATTTTTAATTTATTTTTACAACTTCTCCATAACCCCTCGTAACACAACTTAAACGACCACCGCTCGCTTCCTGGAAATTTAAAAAGTACGGTTTGCGCGCATCAGTTTTTCTACATTCACGCCAGTGAACTATAAAACACCGCTGCTGTCGCCTAGGTCTTTCTTTTGGTGTATTAAGTTCAATGTGTAGTATGTGCCGATAAATGTGCCAACTATAAATAGTTTTTCATAATTATCTTGTCTTATATGTGTTTATTGTGTGCTAACGTTGGGATAATTGTCAGGTAATGTTTCTTTCACCTTGTATTATTCACATTTTGCTGGATTTCGTTGGAAAGCCGAAAGGATCGGCCATTTGCTTTTTTTATTACCATCATTCCGGTTATTATCTATGTTTTATTTTATTTTATATAAATTATAGCTACCCTAACTAATAATATTTATAAGCTTGCTTTGATACTTTGATATATACGCGGGGAGGCAACTAAATAATTGAATTACAAGTCAGTCTGAAAATACAGTTTAAACGGAAATCTATGGCTCTTAATTTATTTTGGCCTTATAAATAGCTTATATTTTGTTTAGATGATGTAAAAATTATTGTTTTAACTTATTTTGGCCTTATAAATGGCTTATATTTTGTTCAGATGATGTAAAACTTATTGTTATTACTTATTTTGGTCTTATAAATATTTTATATTCTGTTCAGATGATATAACTTTAATATTTGTCCTGTTTATGCATAAGTCCGTTAGATTTCCAAACTGGCATGTATATGTACTTTTACTGAAGTTCTTTTTATTTTTAAACCTGAAGTGGCTCCAAATAGCTCCAATTAGCTCCAATAAACTTCAAGTAGCTCCAGGAAGCTCTAAGATCTAAGCTCCAAGAAGTCTCGAGTTACGTAGTCGCTCCTAGAAGCTCTAAGAAACAAGAAGTCTCGAGTTATGTAGTTGCTTCAGGAAGCTCTAAGATCTAAGCTCCAAGAAGTCCGAGTTACGTAGTTGCTCCTAGATGTTAAGGGATGTTACGAGTTTTTCCAAGTTCCGAGCTCCAAGTATCTAAGTACCTAAAGGCGGATTGTCCACGACACGACATACAAAAGGGAAGTACCTTACTAGAATGCCACATGGTCGGGACAATAATAATTATCTATCAGTAAATGTTGTTCATTCATATAAACATTTTTTATCTATCAGTCAATTTTAATTCATTTTTATTCAGATTTAATCATTAACTATTAATTTATTGTGTAAAGTTTTATTCTTTTTACTTTTCTATTAAATGTATTAAATTTTCTCACTTTCTTTTATTTTCCAGAACTCATACAGATAACTTTAAGTACCAGAGACTGACTCAATTAAACAGGACATATCAAATCAGATAAGTTTTCCAAGTTACTCAAAAACTTGGTGGCCCTCAACATTTTTGTCGTTATCGTATTATAATATCTTTCATTTTATCGTAAAGTAGACTTTGGCCCACGAACCGATCAAGCTACTCTGATTTGATTTGTCCTGGTCAATTTACGAATCCACGCAATATCAGCAATTTGAGCTAAATCACCTCTTAAGTACAATTTACATCGTAGAAATCAAAAGAAGGTAACAATACTCCTACGGAATGTAGATAAGCGCCTACGTGGACATGAGTATAAGTTGAGCAAAGAAAATTTTCAAACACGTATCCGACAAAACATTTTTGTAATAAAGTTTTTTATACTTACCCTCGAGTGTTGTTCGCGCACAGTCAGTAAATGTATTTAAAAACCGACTCGATTACCTTTTTAAGGAAAACTAAAAGTTTATTTTTATTGTTTTGTTTGTATTGTTATTTGCTAATTACCCATTTATTTAATAATTGTCTTTGTTAATGATTTGTAATTTTGGGCTTAATAGGATTCTTTCCTCAGCCCTAATTTGTTTGTAATAATAACTATAATCTTTTTTACACGTGGTTTAATTTTTTAATTTTTTCCCATGTACTGTCAAATTTCCCCCCAGATTAGTAACTTGTTCATGGGTTTACATAAATAAATATTATTTTTAAACTAAAACTATTAAATTTTTTGTCAAATTTTTCATCTCGTCCCCACATTTTTTAAAATTTTTCATATTTTCATTTTTTAAAAAGCTTTGAGGGGATTTTTTGTTACTTATTATAAACATAATCTTTTTAAATTCATTAACTATTAGTCTTGCCACTCCCTCTTTAAATTTAAAATTATTTTTTTTTTAATTAAGTTCTTCAAACCGTTTCAATATTCATTGCCAGTATTCATTTTGCTATTGTGAACATTAAAAACATTTTTTTGTTTTTTGATTTTTTAATGTAGGCTTTTAATTTTAATATGTTTTTAACTCCCGACAAATACCAATGCTTTTATAAAAAATAATAAATGTTCAGTTAACCTATATTTCTTCAAGATTGTAATCCAATAGTTTTATCCCTAGTAGATAAGAGATTATGGTGAGTTTTTTATGTTATTTATTATACTATATAGACATTTCTTTATCTTATACCATTTGGTTGTTGATATTTTGTTCCAACATATATTTTTCAATATTCATTAACACATTTTTTCACTTTTTCTTTTCGCCTTTTACTGATTTTCGGCTTTTTCATTCAGTTAGTACATTAATTTGATTAATAGTTTTTTGTTAGTGTGAATAAATAAATATTAGTAGAATAAGTATATTATTAGTTTTGTTAATTTCACTTAAACTAAATCAATATTCCATTTTTTAATTTTTATGGTTTAATTTTTAGCTACTAACTTAAAACTCATCAATTCCCGCTTTTCTCTTACCAACTAGGTGTGCCTGATGATGAAGTGAACAAACTTCGAAACCGGTCGCCGTTCCAATACAAATTTTTTTGTGAGATATAAAGGACCTGTTTTTCTTTCTTTTCCCACCTTTAATTTGATTACCAAATACAAAATTTCATTTGAAAATATTGATAGTAATTAAAAAATATATCCAAATTTATATTTATATTTTATAAAATAATTTTTTGATTAGGTTTAGGTTTTTTATGTGATGCAGAATTATTTATAAAAAACATATTTTTTTTTTAGTAAAAATAAATAAATTTCCCATTTGTTGTAAACTATAAAATTTTGTTAATGAAAACGAATCCCTTAAAAATATCATCCACGATATTTTTTTCTCGATGTATTACTATCACCTATTATAAAAATAGTATTAAATTACTGCTATTAAGTAACAAAGTGTTACATCTGATTGCTCTTATTGTTAGATCCATTGACTGTATCTAACGGCTACACAATGAATTTTCCACCTCGACTAAAATGAACGGATCGATTTTAAAAAAGAACACCTCAACAAGTCTGTATTTCACACGCCACAGGAGTTGAATGCATAGATTACCATTCGAAGCCCGCCCTTGAATTTTATTCGAAACAAATATATGTATTCTGCTGTCAATAAATTTCTTTTCGTCCATGACCTTTACTGGCGAAATAGAAGGATAAGTGCATCCTTAGATCATCTCAAAATGCATCAAGATTTAGTCTATTCAATATTTTAGTGTCTGGAACGATTATAGTGAGTTGTTTAGTTATTTTATCTATTTCAAAATTTAATTATAACAAAACGACTTAAAAAAAAAAGAAAAAAAAATGGAAAAAATATGAGCTTTTAGAGGGGTGCTAGCGAAAAATCTTCAGATAAAGAAATACCAAGAGCAAAAAGAGGTAAGTGGAGAAATTTGTTTTATTTCTAACGTTTTTAGCTTATATTCTTTTGTGAAAAATAAAAACCTTTTTTTAAATATGGAAAAACTGATAGTGACATCTCGCTTATTTTTTATTTTTATGACATTATTTATATTATATTAGTATAACTAAATATTTTAATTTTTTTTGCTAGGAATTATTTCTAAAAAGATGAGACCATCCAAAACGACATGGTTGTAGTTCCTTCAACATCTAGAAGATCTTCTTCTCATACAAAATCAACCGTAGCTGATATCATTGAAGCAGTGATACATAAATACTGTACCTTGGAAGACAGCGAGAATGAGGAAAATGAAGATCCAGAAGACATAAATTGCTCAAGCATTTCGATCCTATTCACAACATCGAATCAAATGTTACAGGCTAAAATTTTTTTCAGGATCCCCAGGCCCTACATTTTGATATCCCATAGACATCAACGCAATACGTGACCCAAACAGCGGTTCACAGAGCCTAAAGCTATTGCAAGTAGTAAAGCCAATATGTTAGGTCACATGGCCCGAGTTGCCATTTAAGTTGAGAACCAAATGTTGGGTCACATGGCGATTAACGTGTTAAAATGAGAGAAATCGGTAAATTTAGATAATATGCAAATAATAAATTATATTTTTTTTGTACGCACCTTTATGACAATACGTCACTGGTAGACCGGAAACACTCACATTCGTTGTCAAAATTAGATACTATCGCGATTCCAAGGTCGATTCGATACCTCCTTCCTGACTATATATATTCTAAGGTATGATACAAAGTATCACTCTCAATCTAGCTAAACAACTTCTCTACCGGCAGAGCTTTAGTACCTCTCAAACAAAAAACATCGTTCTGCTGTGTAAAAGGGGTAAATGAACTACAGTTCATCAAATTTCTAGAGGTGTTCGACGCCCAGACAGAGAACGCGCTACGTGTGACTAAGATAGCTATTGTACAGTCTGCTAAACAAGTTATTTTAAATAGTTTTTAATATTTTTAGGTAATTAAATTTTAAAAGTGTGGAATAGTTTAGGGATTAAATTGGTCTGATTGGACTTTCTTAGAACGTTTTTAAAAGCAGCTAAAGATAGTATGTAGAATTGAAAATAATTATTATGCCATAAAAGGTGTTTTGGAATTCCTTCAACCTTTTGAAATTGAGTCAGAAAATATAAATTTTATAGGATAGCGGAAAATACCTATAATTTTTTTGTAGGCCTTTGTAAATCGTGGAAATAGTTTATATTTTATTTCTACCTTATTAAGGAAAATGGTACCTATTATTAATAACGGTTGTTACTGAAACATTACTAAAATTTTCGAAATTTTGTTTTTCTACAAAATAATAAACTATACTATTTAGAAAAAAATTTATTTGTCTTTTAATTTTATAAAAAATAACAGGGGAATATTTACATTTCTTGATCTATTAAACAAAACGATAAATTATCTCGACGAATGACACCATGTTCTAGTACGAAAGCTAGCTTTACATTTTTGTTGGTGGTTTCATGGGTTTCATATCAATTTTTTGTAATTGTAGTATACACGTACATATACCTCTTAACACTTGTTTGCTTTATTAAAAAAGTGTGTTGTTGTGATTTACGTCGAAATAAGTCAAAAACAACTTGAAACCCCATATAAAATCAAAAAGGAGAAACGGAAAAAAAAATGAGCCTGTAAATGAACACAACTCAGAAACAAAAATAGCTATCTAATAATAAAAAAATAAAATTTGATTCTTGTGCATCTTCGTTGTAAAAATAGATAATACTTTTTTGATCTTAGGTACAGATATAATTTTAATGGTCTTCCGAAAAACTTTCTTCAGTTTCCATATCAGATTCAAAATCAGTCTCACTGTCACTGTTTAAGTTAATTATAAATCTATCAGTTGCCTCATCCAAAGTAACTTCTCTGTCATAAAATTTAGATTCCCACATTTTAGCATTATTACAACGAGATTGCCACTCCTCTTTAGAAAACGTATCAAAAAAAGTCTTCACACAACAGTTGTACGTCTTGCCTCTTAAATGTAGTGTTGTTACTAGCTACATATTGTTTCAATGATGCCCACACTAATTCGATCGGATTAAGATCGGGATGATACGGTGGCAAACGCAAACAACTAAAACCATGTTCATTTATCATTTCTTCAATTGCATACTTCTTAAATCGTGACTTATGCAATAGCACTAAACTGTATAATTGCATTTTGAGCATATCCTCTTCGTAAGCAATATCATGATTCCTTAACCAATCCTGAATGTCAGCTTTTTTAGAAGTTGACGTTGGTGCTTTATTTACCTGGACATTTGGTAAGGAGCATTATCAACAATAATGACGCTTCTTGGAGGGAGGTTCGGAAACAGCTTTTCTTTCAACCATTTAGAAAAATTATTAAAATTCATTTCATCGTGGTAGTCTCCACTTTTGGTTCCAGATTTGAAAATTAACCGGGCATTCGGAATAAAGCCCATTTCACCTCCTGCATGAATAATAATTAGTCTATCACCTTTATTAATTGGTTTCTTTAATCCCTCATTTGAATTATCACTCCAAGCTTTCTGGTGTGTGTGGGAGGCATGAATGTATGTTTCATCTAAGTAGACAATTGGACGGCCCTCTGCTCGATAACTTTTTAAACGAATCAGATAGTCTAAACGTAGCTTTTGAATATCAAACCTTTCCATTAATATTTTTCTGTTTGTTTTTGTTTTCCGCCAACGAAATCCTAGCGACTTTATTATTTTTCTTAAACTTTCATAGCTTCCTTTGTACCCTGTAGCTTCTCTAAATTTAGTCAGAATTGTTTTTAATGTTGGAACAATATTTTCCAAAATTAACATGAACAGAATAATTCTTTTTAAAATACCTTTGTTAGCTTCATCTATATCATTAACTGTTTTTGGCTTTTTAATGATTTTTCTTGGTGATGAAAATTCCGATATCTCATGGTTATCGATTTTTTTTTCTCTCCAGAAATGCGGACAACAGTTTTTTTCGATACTCCTGTGGCTGCAGCAACACGATCATTTACATTTTTAAATGGTATTGAAGGTGAATTAAAGTTTCCTTTTCTTCTCATAAACTCTATAACATTGGCTATTATTTCGCGAGATTGACTGTTAATCACGCGGCCTCTTAATTTGCTATTAAACTCCATACTTAGGTTCTATTAAACTGTAATGAGCAAAAAACACAAACGAAAATAAAAGAAATGTTTTAGCGAAATTTACATCTGACATTTACGTCTGAATAAAATAGTGAAATACTTGATGCGCAGAGTGTACTTTCATTGCCTAAATCCGTCGGCCCCGCTAACCGATGCCTCTCAGTAGTGCTTTCTCTGTCTAGCCGTCGAAAGCTTCTAGAAATTTGATGAACTGTATGTAATAATATTAACATAGTTTGACTACTGTTTTAAAATAAAGTATGTAATTGAAAAGTGATGTTTTTACGCAAGCACTAATCCTTCCATCCCTACGAATCGCACAGGTATTTCCAACATAATTTATTACAGTTCACAATTTGCCAAGGTCCGTATGTTGGTCTTAGTTTTTTTATTGGAGCATAAAATTGTTTAATGTACAGACTTATAAGATACTGAGCTAATAGTTGCTATAAAACTGGTTTATTTTATACAGAGTGTTGTGAAACATGTCTTAAATATGGCTAAAGTTAAGTTCAATTTACTCATTTTTTTTCAAATGCAACATCCCATATATTATTTTAGCATATAATTTCTTATAAATTTACCTATACAACGATACCAATATGTTAGTCAGTTACACATATATAGGGTGTCCCATCAGTTCGTAATTGATCGATAGCTGTTTTATGCGAAAAAAAACTAATATAAAAGATGTATGACCATTTTTAATAAATATTTTTTAAATAAACAGGTTGGTCCATAAACGAGGGACTGAACAAACTTATACATTCTTAAACCAAAACATAGTTATACAACTTGGATTATTTGATTGTTTTCACATCGTCAAACATTTTTAATAGACTTTATTTATTTACTATCTTGTATATACGGTGTGTCAAAATGCGGGATAACGATTTTCTCAATTTTTCAAATAGAATACCCTATGTTATAACACCAAGTTAATAATAGAGAGAATTCTATTTAGAAAATTAAAAAAATCGTAACCTAACGTTTTGACACACCCTATATACAACATAGCAAAGAAGGGAAGTCAATTAAAATTGTTTAACTTTGTTAAAACAATCAAATATGTATAACTACCTGCAAAATGTTTTGCTTTAAAAAAGTGTAGATTTGGTCAGCAACTCGTTTATGGACCACCCTGTATATTTAAGAATAATTGTTAAATATAATTGTACAAC
Organism: Psylliodes chrysocephalus; assembly: GCA_927349885.1. Lineage (NCBI taxonomy): Eukaryota > Metazoa > Arthropoda > Insecta > Coleoptera > Chrysomelidae > Psylliodes > Psylliodes chrysocephalus. Next base: position 77,213,303 of record OV651817.1, read on the forward strand.
TTATATTAAGGGTGCAAGCCACAATTTGTCGTAAAGTGACTGTTTTAGCTTAAAACATCTATTAATAAGGATACTAGCCTCATACATATTATTTTACCTCTATTTCTAATTAGAGGCACTATTTTTAGTATTATTTATATTTTAATAATTTTGTTTAATTTGTATTTGACAGATTTAAAAGAAATTTAAACCACCATTTTCTCAAAACTAACAATGTGGCATGGTATCCCTATTACGCCAAGGTCTTCAATTCGGCACTGATGGGACACCCTGTATATTTGTTATTAGCTATTATATTGGTATCGTTGTACAGGAAAATCTGTAAAAAAATTTATTCTAAAATAATATACAGGGTATTGCATTTGAAAAAATTGAGTAAATTGAACTTAAAATTTGCTATATTTAAAACATGTTTCAAAACATGCATAAAATAAACCAGTTCTATGACTACTGTTCGTTAGCTCAGTATCTTGTTAGTCTGTGTATTAAACAATTTTGAAAGCAATGTAAACCTACCTAAATTATTATACTTTAATTTGGGGCCAGCATCATACTCTAATTTGAAAAAAAAATAATTGCTTGGCATCACTGTAATATTATTAAAATACTTTTAAAGATTGAATACAGTACAGTGAAACCTGTGTAAAACGGAATCGCACGGTCGTGCACCGATTTTCCGGCATATACAGGATTCCGCGTTACACAGGGTAGATAAAAAATTGCACATAGTAGAATTAAAAAAGTGATGATTTTATTAAAAAAAATATATTAATATACGTACATTTAATATATAGTTGTTATTATTACTATGTACCTACATATTTTTATTTATTATTAGAAACAATATAAATTATTATTTATTCCACATTTCTATCAATGTAAGTTGTTTTTTATTCTTTTGTAATACGTAAGATGATTCCATGAATGTCCTTAATTCTAAAATCTTCTTTCTCATCGGTTCGCTCTCTATTCTTTGGGAAAAATCCTCTAACGCTGCAACACTCCTCAAAGCTTCAGAAAAATTTTTTATCCGATCGGATTCTTCAACTTCTGTTCCTGTAGATAAAAATAATAATTTAAGAACAGATCGTTTTGAAAAGCTAATGGGAAAATAATTTTTTCTATGTGTTATTTTTGTGATGGTAACTGAAATCTTCCTATCTTATTTTTATTATGTATTTTAACTTTATTTCTACTTGGCCAAATGCCCAATTAAGATGGAAAGAATAAATAAAAAGTTGTTTATTTTTTTAGAGAATTAGAAAAATCGCTTACCAATTCCACTCCCATCATTATCGTCTGCCACAGTAGTTTCCACGGCAGTTTTTTCTAACACCAGTTCTTCTATGGACTGAAATCCAGCATTTGTTGTAACGGCTTCATCTAATGTGATGTAATCATGAACATTACAACCGGGATTAATTTCAGTAATTAACTCTTCGACTTCTTTTGTACTTTCGTCAACATTTTCGATTAGGTCAACGTCTCCATCTTGCTTGATTCCACATGCCGCAAAACATTTTTTAACACAATCAGGTTTAATATTTTTTACTGAATAATCAATCCATCTTATAGCATCCAAAACTGATATTTTTTTAGCCAAATCTCCTGCTGATTGAGAGAATCTCATATTCGCAATAATTGACCGCAGCACTTGTTTTCTGTAATGCATTTTGAAGTTTTGTATAACTCCATGATCGAGAGGCTGTGTTTGACTTGTGGTGTTTGGTGGTAGAAAACACAATTTTATATTGGATAGTATTATTTTGGGGTGACACGTTGCATTATCCAAAAATAGAAGGATGTGTCGATTTTCAAATTTCATTTTTTGATTTAAAATTTTTAGCCACTGTTCCATAAGAACTGATGTCATCCATGCTTTTTTATTTGCTCGCCAATAAACTGGTAGCTGAGGCACATTGGTATTGTTAAAACATCGCGGTCTGAGGGATTTTCCAATAACTAAAGGTTTTCCTATTTTTCCGTCAGCAAAGGCGCAAAACAAAACGGTTAACCTTTCTTTAGATTGTTTGCCTCCTTGACATTTTTCACCTTTAAAGCACATTGTCTTGTCCGGCAGCGCTCTATAAAAAAGGCCAGTTTCGTCACAATTAGCAATGTCTTTTAGGGTATATCCTTTAATTAAATCTGTAATGTGCGACGTCCATTCAGTCACAGATTCCATGTCGACGTCCTTAGCTTCACCGCAGATCTGATTAAATCTTATGTTATGTCGTGTTCGAAATTTTCCAGCCATCCATTCGAAGCTTTAAAATCTACTTTTCCAAAATGGTTTGCAATTTCGCTTGCTTTTTCTTGAATAATTTTTCCAGATACAGGAAGATTGCGAGACCTTGCATCCATAAACCATTCCAAAACTGTTGAATTTACGTCGTCGTGATGTGATTCCTTTGGCTTTCTCTTAATATCGCCATTACCACCACGCATCCACTCTTCTTTAATTTTTTCCTTGTTTTTCAAAATTTCATACACTTGCGTTTTTCCGCACTGTATTACCAAATAATTTTAAAAATAAAATACACAGTGTTCTATTTAAAAAACATATATTTTTATTTGCCAGGCAAAAACGCAACACCCTGTATATCAAAAAATATTTTTATAACATCTATTTTTCAAATCCATATAACTTTTATTTCAAATATTAAACAATTTCGCACTAATGGGACATCCTGTATAAAATTTTATGTATGACCGTTTTAATGATCGTTTATTAATAACTATTATTTTTCTTTTTCGTCTTTTGTGAGCAGGTTATTATAGTTAGTTCGCGGGCGGTAAAGTAGTCCGCGGGCGATAAAGGGGCACTTTACGCCCGCTAAACCTATTTTTAATCTGGACTTCATCGCCCGGTCGTGCATAAAATAATTTATAACATGAATAATTAAAAAAAATAATCCACTTCTCTCTCAAATCAGAACTAACCAGATCCGCCATTGTCTTCGAAGAAGTTGGGCTCACATCAAATTTACTTCACCTTTAAATCTTGAAAAATCGATGGAAAATTTAAAGACTCGGAGAAAATTTTGCATTTCGCCTAATATCTCGTTTCTGAATTATAGAGCCGTTTTGTTTGAGCAAATCAATATCGGGTTTTATGGTTTTCAGTTTTTTTTTTCGTCGCCGTTCTCGCTCGTTTAAACGATTGAAGTTGGTAAAGTACAATTATTATTAAAAATGAGAAGTGATCGGAAGTGACACTGGTGATTTATGTCGGAAGTTCCATAGACGGATCACTTTACGGTTGATGGAAGGATTTTAGCGATCTATAAAACACAGCACAATTTAATCGTCATAAAAATATCCGTCTGTAGACAGGTTACAGGACTGCGAAAGAAATGGTACAGTGCAATGACATATATAGTTTAAATAGACTGCTTATCCATACGTAAATAAAACGATGAAAAGTGGGTCGAACTGGGAGATGTTTTCTCTTTGTCTAGTGCATGCAATGCTTGTGTTTTGTCTCAATTTTGAGTGCTCACTGGTAAACAAACCTTTCACAGGACCGGTTTTAAAGAAAGTTTAGTCTAGTTGAGATTTTGTTCTCATTGTCATTACTCAGTCGGACATTTTGTTGAATTGTTTATTTTATTTAGTTTTAATTATACTTATGTTCTGTTTTAAGTTTTTTAATTATTTGAGTATAAAAACTTGTTTTGTTTTTAAATTTAAATGGTGAATTGCTCTATAATGGTTTGTAAGACCAGCTACAGAAATATAAAAAGTAACATTTCATTTTTCACGCAAGTACCAATACAAGTAGGTACAAGGTAAATACGTTTATAATAATTTTACGAATTATAATTAATAATATAATATTAATAATTATTAATAAAGTATTTATTGTAAATACAATTACATAAATACTATTATATTCAAAGGCCCGAGTTAGAGCTATCTGGGCTTTACAAGTACATTTTAAAAGTTAGATACCGAGAAGTATCGTATAATAAAAACTCAATATAAATAGAAGAAAAACGGACATAAGTACCAATACAGAGAGACAAACACTTTTATTCTTTGATAGGTTCTTTCCATGTGAATTCTAGCTCTGGCAATTTTGGCATTAAGTAAAGCCTCTTGATGGCTGAACTGATTTTTTTTATTGAGGAAAGGAGGCTGTATGATTTGTATACCTTCAGCTTCTGTTATGTTTCCAATAAGAAAACCTTTGTTAAACATTTTACTATCGAGAAATGATTCACACACTTCAAGTATTAAACTTTGTTAAAAAATGTCTATTTCTGAAGTTTACCACCATATGCTTCACTTTTGTAAGTAATGAGACCAGTAGGTGACACTCCAGTCAATATTTTAATAGTATGCCTCTTTTTGTAGTCGAGAGTAATTTTTTAGCCTACAACAAAGACATTTGGCTTGCAGTATTGGGATTTCGGTACAATCAAGTAGTAGTACTCTTACTTACATAGAGGCACATTATTTAATATTTCTTGTTTTGAAGGCCGAATTATACCATACTAAGAACTTCTACCAGTTTTATTAAAAACTGTTAAAAAATTTAACGATAAAAAGTTTCATTCACTCCAAATAAAATGAATAAGACATTATATCTCGCATATCAGTTTTCAACTTCATAAAAGTAAATATAACTTGATCCTTTACAGACATAACTGATCTCCTTTTTCCTATTCTTTAGAAACAACTCTGCTACTAATTCCACAATGGTGGCTAATAACTGGAAGGATTGCAATCCTATTAAAGTAGATAGTTCTTTAGCACTAACAATTCTATTTGAAGACGGATCAACTAAATCACCACTCTTCACTTGTGTTGAACAATCGATCCCAATTTTCTGCTTTTAAACAAAGTTTTGTAAATTAAGCAAAGCTATTCAGCAGCACACAAATCTTCATTATCTGCTTCAGTAATAGATATATGTTCATTAACTGCAAAAACACATTAAACATAATAATAATAATTAACCAAACATTTTAAATTATGCATACGTACATCCATTTCCTGAAGAAGATAACTCAACACTTAACATTCTACTAGTACTGGCAACATATCATTATTAAAGACAGTAGCCATAATTCTTGTTTTAGCTGGATTAATTTTCTTTTTATTAATAGTCGCTTTCTTTTTACCACTAATCTGAGCTAACTTACATCGACTAAGCTTAGTTGTACGTTTTTTTTGTGATTGTAAGTCAGAATCTTTATTTCCCTTTTACCGATACTAAGGTACACGGATCTTGACGTCAACTAAGATTGCACTTTGTACCTAGTCCATTTTACTATGATGTTGATCAGATTTCCACTGGTGGAATTTTATTGTTATTCATCAAATCATTCACATTCACCGCCAAAATAACCCTTAATTGTCTAAAGGGACAAACTTTAGAATGTGAAAAAGCTACTAACTTTAAATATTTAAAAAGTGCATTCAATTTTTGCATAATATCTGCTTTTATAATGCGAAATAAATTTTAAAAGAATAATCAAGTGTCCGAATAGTGCCACTATACAGTAGTCATGGTCTAAAGTTAGTTATATACACATGAGTGTAAAATTGTTTATATCTATGTTCAAAATTGGTTAGATCTCTTAAAATGTTTTGAAAATTGGGAAACTAGACGTTACGACTCAAAATCCTTTTTTAAAATACCTAACGCAAGCTCCTGTCTTGAAATAAACATACAGATATTTTTTTTTTTAATTCAATTCCTACTTTGATGAAATTTGGGCCAGACCGATTCTGCCTGGTGAGCACTCGGCAAGCCAAGCAATATGACCCGCTTTTCGTCGTCTTGTTTATATATGGATGAGCAGTCTATTAATCTATATATGTCATTGGTACAGTGTCACTTATTTTAGCCTTTTTTCGCATATTAATTGACTATTGGCAGGTTAAAACAATATAAGTCGACTTTTTTAAATATCGTGTTTTATACAAAATTAGATTCAATACGCATTGAATGCTTTAACTCGGACAAATATAACCTAAAATAATATTCGAGGGTTGCCTTTTATATTTCGAGATTAGACAACCCTAATGTTGCAAACTGGCAACTAACAGCTCTGTCGTAAAGTTTGACATTTTTCAGGTTATGCGTACTCAGAACGTTTTGACATACGGGCGCTATTTGCGTTGTTTACAGTAACTTAAAAGATTCATCTCGGCCAAAAAATGAAATTAAATCGTGTGAACATTTTCATGCGATTATTTTTTATAACTTACGACGTGGATTAACTCAGCAACAGTGCATCGGTGAACTTAATTCAATTTTTGGTGATGAAGCTACATCAAGAACCAGTGTTTATCGATCGAATGGTGAATTTAATTCAGGTCGTAGTTTGCTCCAAGACGAATTTCGTGAAGGTGGTCCAGAATCAGTTGTTGTTCCGGAAACCTGAACTACACGCGAACTGATATTTAAAAATCGGCATGTAACCTATGGTGAGATTAAGACAACCTTAGGCATTAGTGGGACCAGTACACATTTAATATTGCATTAAACTTGTTCGCGTTGGCAGAGCTAAGTAGTCAAAATAAGGTGACCCTAGCCTGGGTGCCAAGCTATGAGGGATAACAAAAAGGCCGACGAATTAGCCCGAGAAGGCTGAGATAAGGCCATGATAGGCCCCAAACTCTTCTGTGGAGTGGCTAAGGCACTGTGCAAGGCATCCATCAAACAATCGAGAAAGAGTCTCAGGAATGGTTTAACAACTATTCAGGACTGAAACGGGCAAAACAGTTCATTAAAGAATTATCGGCCAAATTCACGAAGGACCTATTGGACCACAAGCGTCAAATCGTTAGGATAACAGTAGATCTTCTTACCTGACACTGCCGCCTTAAAGAGCACATGGGCATCCACAATTTAGCAGATGAAGCAACTTTGTGCAGGTTCTATGAAGAAGAAGAGGAAACATCATTCCACGTCCTTTGTCAATGTGAAGGCCAACCAGATTTCTATCAATGGGCGTAGAAAAGCCAAATACATGCAACTACATGCCGTAGCCACTGTCAAAGCTACTAAGTCTAATAAAAAAGACCAAAGTAGACGACCTACTCTAAAACCAACGGAAGTTCCACAATAGATCTCAAAAGGCCGCGGTGGACCACGACAAATAACGTTTAACTCCCAATCTAATCTAAATCTAAATCTTAGGACTGTTACACAATAAACCTTAGTAGTAATAACACAAATACACTGGTGAGCAAAAAATTGAGGTCACTTCAGAAATTGCGAATAATTATAGCATCAATATTGATAAGAACATAATAGTATTAGTAGGCGTTAAAGCAATTGTTTTCCGAGATTTGACAGTTGTCATTAGATTTATTAGAATACAAAGGCCCCCTATTTGTACGACTTGTACCAGCGCTTTCTGGAGACTGGCCTGATTACTAGAAGACCAGGGTCTAGGCGCAAAAGAGTTACCACTCAATGAGATGACCGTTTTTTGGTGTCCATAAGTTTGCGGAATAGGACAGCTACTGCGGTTTTACTGCGAAATCAGTTGGAAGACGTGAGAAATTTTAACGTTAGTGAATGGACTGTTAGAAGAAGACTTCATGCTGCTGGACTGCCATGCAGAAGAATGGCTACAGGTCCCCCGTTGCAACGCCAGCATCGGATTGCAAGATTGACATTTGCCAGAGATCGCGTTCGTTGGAATGATGATGACTGGAGCTGGGTATTGTTCTCAGATGAGTCGCGTTTTTGCCTCACTGAGTCAAATGTACGTCGACGAGTGTGGAGAAGACCTGGGGAAAGATGGGCTGAAGTTTGAATTGACGAGCGTCTTCTATTTGGCGGTGAGTCAGTTATGGTTTGGGCAGGAATCACTGCATAAGCTCGTACAGAGTTGGTATTCATAGAAAATGGCCCCCTAACCTCTCACAGGTACAATACAGAGGTGCTAGAAGATCATGTTATGCCTTTCATGGTGACTATGGGGGAACGTGGCATTTTTATGCAAGATAATGCGAGACCACACACAGCCAGAATAGTCAGGAAGTATCTGGATAAGGTAGAAATTAGGCGGTTTGACTGGCCAGCCCGCAGCCCAAACATGAATCACATAGAACATATCTGGGACGAGTTGGAACGACGAATCCGCAGACACACACCAGCACCAAGAACTGCCCAGAAGCTGTGAAGATTGCTGTTGCAGGAATGGGATAACATCGACCAGAATGTGATCCGCAACTTAATTCAAAGTATGTTGCGCCAACTTCAAGCAGTCATCAATGCAAGAGGAGGGAATAACGTTATTAGTGTAAAGTTTTTTCATTTTGTTCGTTCCATATTTTCTCTAATTACAAAATGTTGAATTTCGCCCAAAATGTTCATTTGTTGCTTTTTCAGAATAAATCATGAAATTCTAGAAAAAAATACATTTCTGGTTAGTATAGAGTATCATATTCAGCTTACAAAAGCACATGCGAATACGATCTGAAAACGTAAAATTTCAAAGAACATGAAAATTTTAAGGTAACCTCAATTTTTTGTTCGCCAGTGTATAAGAATAGATAGAACACTTACGAATAAACTTAAATAGTTGACAGTATGTATAAAACATTAACATAATTTTATTTTGTAGCATTACAGTAGTGTAAAGTTAAAAAAGTGGAGGTGGAAAATTAGATAGGCATTGCAACTTAACTTAAAATATGGGTACAAACAAAATTGCAATAGTAGAGGTGAGACTAAGTAACTGTGGACGTAATTTAATTTATAATTGCTTATGGTAATTACTAAAATAACAAGTAGCGGTGTATAGGTATTCCTTGTTGGAAAAACTTCAGAAATAAGAATAAAAAGAAATTTACTCTGCAAATATTGAGAGGCAACTCTTTAAAAAGTACTAATGGTGTAAAGGTGGATCCTACTCGGTCCGATGTAAGGATGCTAGATAAACTTAAAGGTAGAACGTAGATGAAACATCCAGTAATTAATAAGGAGAGGATGGCATATCTGCTATGTGAAGCAAACACTGGTTGCTTAAATAACATGGGGTAGCTCTCAAGCCACCTTGTTAGCCTCCTAGTATGAAGTTAGCTATTATTTTTAAATCCAAAAAATATTTTTAAATATTTCTTTGGATGTATTAAAAATGTACACTGTAGTTTGGTCATGTACTTTGTTTTGATTACAGCGTAAGTAATAATTCTTATCCAGAAATTTTTGTTGTCAATCTTGTACCGCTAAGTTCATTTACGGCGAAACTGTCACGTTCTTCATTAAGACGCTTTAATTCCGTAATAAAACAAGAAATAATTTCGCGTTTACAACCGTCCCCTTTCGCAAACTCCATCACAAACTTTCATTTTACCGCTAACTACAAACTATCATATCTTATAAGGAACACTTTCCATCAAACCAGCAGCAATCCCTCATCTAGTTAAAGCGACTTTGAGTTAGTTTTGACTGAAATTGTATACAATCTTGAGGTTATCTTAACTACCCTTATCAACATCGTTTGCGTTGCCGGCATCTCGGCTAATTAACTCCTGCAGACCTTAAAATATTGATCGTCGTGTAGCCGAATGGCCATCAAGCAATCGCTAACTCAATATTGTCCAGGTGGATTTATTGAGTGCCCTAATCCGGCCCATTTCCCTATCAAACTTAGCGTATGCGAAATCGTGAGGTGCTTATCTGCCGAACGCGAGTTATGTACATATTACACAACGCAAGTTGTGTAAATGACTACCTTCGAGCAAGATTGCGGTCTAAATTAACCTGAAATTAATTGGTGTAGTGTTGTGTATCGGACCAGAAGTCAAGAAAGCGTGAAATAATATATGTCTCATAAGTTTCGGGGAAACTAAATTCTTTGTAACGTGTACATATAACGTAATTTGTTTAAATGATCCTTTTTCTATATTAACTAAGGGCCAGTCTTTTCACCTCTGAGTAGAGTTCAAAGTAATTACTTGCTGATTAAACTACGGGGCTATTGTTTGTTAATCTGTCAAGTAAACGTACATGTAAATTTACTCAGAGATGAAAAGATCGACCCTACATCTACAACTTAAATAATAACAATAAGGACCATTGTCTTTAAGGGTATGCAGTTTTTGTTAAACTTGTCCTACGATGGTTTTTTTATATTATGGTTTTTTATTTGATATACGATATATTCTACGCCTTAGTTTCGCTATATTTAAAGCTTTCCACCTAAAGGTATGTTATGTTAATACACTACGACCTAAAAGATCTATTGTGCTTCTTTATATCGCTAATGTACAAAGGAAATGTCTTTATGCCTATAACGACTTTTTCAATCCTATCTTTTCAAGGAAGTGTAGGATTTGGAGTGGCTTCAAGTTAGGTAAATCTCCCTCTTCTATTTGATATCCTCTTAGGTATAGTGCTCTTGGATTCTGGAGTGCTAAACATTCAGTTAGAATGTGTATAAATGTTTCGTCCTCCTCCTCATAGAATCTGCACTCACTATCCTCTACTACTTTCAGTTTACTAAGGTATCCTTTTAGTCGGCAATGCCCGGTAAGGATCCTTGTTACAATACGTAGCTTGTTCTTGCTTAGGCAGATGCAGGCTTCCGATCTTTTCTGAATATATTCACCCAGAAGTATCTTAGCCTGTCTCAGGCCCAGGAGATTGTTCCAATTATCAGTTCTTTCACAGCCCAATTCTTTTTTAATCTCTCTCAATATTATGTTAATGCTGATACCGCAGAACGGCTCAGGTCCTACAAAGGCGTTTTGAGTCCCTTTCCTTGCAAGACTATCTGCAATCTCGTTACCCTGTACCTCGTTATGTCCCGGGACCCAAGTGAAAGTAACTCTATTTTTCTCGCCTAGCTCATTCAATTGTTCTAGGCATCTCCAGACCATTTTTGAGCTGATTACGTAAGAGCTAGCGTTTTGATAGCTGCTTGGTTATCGGACATGATAATAATCTCTTGTCTTTAATAATTTCTTTTGATGTTAAACTGGGTACACTTCTCGATGGCGTGAATTTTCGGCCCATACACTCCTATTCCAGTTCCTTCTATGGTTTTGGAACAGTGCGTATACCACTGAATAGCATGTATTTTGGTTGCAAGCGCAAAGGATTCTTGGCTCCATTATTTCTTGCAGCCCAGCCTTGTGGTTTTGAAGTTTTTTACAATATATGCTTCTTTAGCATTTCATCCTGGAGCATGTCCCAGGTATCTTTAGTCCTGAAGCAAGTAGACTTTTTGCCACATTCACTATTATCAAATATTGAAGGGTGAGGTTTAAGATCACCTCAATTGTGGCTGTAGGACAGGTTCTCAATGCACCGGCGATGCAAACACAGGATAGTGTTTGTATTTTTGAGATATTAGCTCTCGTAGTAGCTAAACTAGTTTTGTTACTCCAGGCTATAGCCCCATAAGTGATGATTGGTCTTACTATTGCAATATACATCCGTCACAATATGTTTGAGTTACATCCCCATCGTTTACCCGCAATGTTTCTGCATACCATTAGGGCTTCTGTGGCCTTATTTACTACTTCCTTCTCATGTGTATTCCAGAGAAGCTTGTTGTCCAGGGTTAGGCCTAGATATTTGATTTAATTTTTCCATTCTATACCAATCTTGTCTAATATAACTGTTTTCTTTTCCTAGAAAAGGCTACTAGTGTTGTTTTTTTTTTGTCCTACTTCATCATCTTCTGTTATGTTCTAGTCCTCGTTAGACTGTATCACACAGGATATTTCTAAACTTGCCTCTAGCAAATATGACTGTCTACGGTTAGGCTCCACATTAGTGGAGATAGAACTCCTCCTTGTGGACATTCTCTGTTGTGCAGATGGAGATGGTGTCCTGCCCTATCTGTGTCTCTGCAGTTCTCGTAGATAACAGCTGAGCTATCCATCCTGGATGTGATGTTATCTATTCCTCTGTATGCAAGTGCTCTTTTAACAGATTCGTGTGACGTGTTGTCAAAAACTCTTTTTATGTCTGAAAAGGCACACACGACCGTTTCTTTGTTTGTCAATGCATCCTGGATTACGCCAGTCAACTGTACCAGGGCAGTTTCTGTAGATCTTCCTGCTTGGTACGCGTGTTGGCTGTGGTGGAGTGGCACCCTCTTCAGGACTTCCGTACTAATATAATTATCAACAGCCTTCTCCATTGCTTTTAATACAAAGGATGTGAGGCTGATTGGTCGGAAGGATTTAGAATGTGTAGTATCTTTTTTCCCTACTTTTCGAATAAAGGTGACTCTGGCCCTTCTCCATGCTTCTGGTATATATCTTAGCTCCTGACTGTTCCGGGTTAGCCGAATTATGTGTGGTAGTAATTCTTCCTGTGCCTGCTGCTAAAGCAAGGCAGAAAATATTCCATCCACACCTGGAGGTGTAGAGTTAATATTCTCGAAGAATTTTCTGAAGCTGAAGCTGTAGGTAGTAAGTGCCTTGGTGCAGCTCTGCCAATCTTTGCTGTGCTTGGCCCTATTATAGAGCTTCCGCACTTCGGATCGTGGACTGTATTCCGATGAAATAAAACCCACAATTGGAAGCGATCCTTTTAAATTAACGCCTATATATATTTATGTCTGACGACCTAAATTAATAATAATGATGTAAACTTTTTCGTAACTAGGGTTTTGTAAGGATGAGCGGCGCCTAACATATTATTTAAGAGTATAAACTAAGTACTTTTAACTTAATTGACAGTTTTTTAAGCTAACTGTCCTCTTTCCGGTTTATGAGCAAAATGCAGATACGAGACACTGCTTGTTTCAACGGGCCATCTGAAGGTTTCTTGATTACTACCCAGCAGTGACCATCATTTCCTGGATATAGTTTAACTATTCCTACACGCATGGGCTCTCTAGACAATCTTCTTACTTCTCTGTTGAAGACGGGACGGGACCATTTCTGATAGAAATCTTGATTAATGCGAAGACCTAATTTGTATCGGTTATCGGTCCTTATATCCTATCCCTAATATCTTCTTGGAGAAGCGCTGCTAATAAAAAACCGAGTTTATACATGATTCCACCTGAGCTATTACTGTAAATAATTCTTTAGAAGTTATTCGTTGCTCCTCAACTAAGCTCTTTAGGTGATATTAAGCGGACTGTATCACCAAAGTACCATTTAATTTGGTGATTAGCAAAATATCGCTGAAATGAAGTTTGTGTGTCTGAATTTTATAAAAAATGGCACCTACAAAATTTATCACTTTATCACTTTATATATTTAAACCATAACCGCATTGAGCTGAATACCTTAGAAGACAATTGCAAAAATAAATTGAGTTGACAAATCACTCACAAAGCTTAAGGTGATCCACCTTGGTGGGAAACATAAAATGCACAAATGAAAACCTTGATCACTTTGTGGACCTCCGTAATTAATGCCTCAATTTGGAAATGAACGGCTTGGCGTTACTCGACTTTTAGGTATATTTCCAAATATGCACTCAAACATTCTAGGTTGTACTTTAAATCAAACTATACAATTTCTCAATACCTGCTTTATTATGTTCAGACTAGATAATTACCAATAATTTAGGATTATTACAGTCAAGAACGTTTGTTGTCCTGCATACAGCTCTTTCAATGTTCAAGAGTAATAAGCATTTTAGTTAATTTATGATGATTAGGTAATATGATTGGATGAAGTTAGTTAAAATGCAAATTAGAATTTTTTTAACCTTCCAAATCGAGAAACATGTTATGTGCTATATTCCATTTTCCTTGTAGCACAATAATCTCCTCCCGAAATGCCCTGGCTTCACCTAGCAAGTATTTTTGACACCCTTAGAAACTCCTTAATCATCAAAAGTAAATCAATTTTTTTGGATTTATTATACTTTATATAACAATTATTTGAAAACAGCAAACACTATCTGACTACCCGCCGCAACTTGAATACTTATTCAATAGCTCTAAAATCTGCAAATGTTTAATATGTTACCCTACATTCTCGTATTTTCTCAGTCTCAGATTTTGAAACCCCTTCAATTGCCCAATTCTCAGAATCTAGGCATAACCAATTAAGCCCTTCCCACCAAATTCGACAATTCCTGAGAAGATTTGGATTTAATCCTCGATAAATTATTTTCGCAGGATTATTACTTGACTTAGTGTTATTCCATTGCTATCCTTTAGTGAGTCTTTGGATCTCTGCAGTACGACTTCAATTTACCACTCCACTGGTTCAGCTACCACCCATGAGAGTACAATCGTTGAATCTCACTCGTAAAACACCTTGTTGGGAGTGAAATCTTATGCTTTTAATAATACAGAAACTTATTTTGCTAACCAAAGGCTCCCACATAATTCTAAGCAAGGTAGAGATAACACTTTTAAAGGTCCAAAATGGTTGTAGGTGTATACACACTAAGTAGTAGGAGAAAACGTTTTCGAAGATTAAGGCATCATAAGGACTCTGTCAGAAAAATGTAGCCAATTTAAAATTGGAATGACAAAATATTAAATTAAACAAAAAGAAAATTATTAAAATTATAAAATTCCAATCTGGAAGGCGATCTCGAAGTTGTTTACAAGAGTAATAATAATTGATTCAGACGTCACAAACAAATAACATAAAATACTGACTAAACCTTCGTTAATAAAGAAGCTAATAAAGAATGAAATTGTTAAAATTAGTTCAAGAATTAATATTATAAAAGTAAAGTAATAAAAAAAATTAAATTTTTTGAAAAATTAAAAACGAATTTTAATACATCTATTGACTAAACTAGTCTGTCTAGCAAATACTTTGAGGAGGAACCGTTCCAGTCACGGAATTAGCAACCACGAGGATTGGCAATGTCAATGCTCGAGGTGTGACACATCTAACATAAAACTAAGTTACTTCAAGTCAATCGTTGCCTAAACCTTCAAAGGTACTGTACGCGATTATGCACACAATAAACTAACCTAACGTTTCCATCTGCTGTTTGTGGAACGAATATATATGCAAGCTCCGTATGCGATTTTAGATACATCACAGAATCCATGTACTTGAACTTCAGAAGTTTTGCTGCATATAACCTTTCGAAGAATCAACACGTTCTTTATCTGCTCTAGCATATTCCTAAAATTTTCCCATGTTGCTCTAAATTATTCTGGTACAACCGAATCCCGTTCTAATTTTAGCTTCCACAACTCATTTAGGAGTAATTTTGCTTCTGTGATAAATGGACCCGCCATCACTAAAGGGTCAAATAATTGCGAGATCGTCGACAGAATAGTCCTCTTAGAAATTTGTTTAACCTTCGCCATGTTATTTACTAAAAAATGAAATGTGTCCTGTAATTGATCCCAAAAAAGTCCAAACGTTCTGTTTTTCATATGCAATATATTGCTTAATATTCTACATATCAGACAGCTCTCCTTTCCTTAATATATCTTTCCTATCGTTAAACAAACAGCTCATCAACACAAAACAACCAGAATTCCGTGTTTGACTAATCGGCTTCTGTAACAGAATAGCGTTTTAAGTGTATCTTCACCTGTTAAGAGATCGTCCATATAAAAATCCTTGCCATAGAAGCCTTTGGGTATTTCGTTTGAATATAATGTTCAAACTCCTGCAAACAGTGCACAGCTAAAAATGATGCCGAGGCAGTACCGTATTCCAATTGTAGATGTCCAACGGCTTCCCCACTGAGAATCTCCAGAAAATACTTTGGTAAATGCCTCTGGTCCTCCCTAATTAAAATGTGCCGATACATCTTAGCGATATCAGCAACCACTACGAATTGATGTTTTCTAAACCGCATAAATACGTCAAACAAATCTTCCTGAAGTTTTAGTCCAGCCATCAAAATATTAAGTAACATTCCACTATCTATAGTAGCACTAGCATTGAAAAGATTTTGAAATTTTCATTATTTTCACTAATTTCCTCAAACAGCCTGTATTTCTCTATTTCAGCTCATGAAAATGTCCATGAATGTTCTTAAATAGATGTCTTTAAGACATACTGATTATTAAAAATGGATGTTCCAAAGACGTCCACCTCCATGAAATGGACGTTACAAGGATATCCTGAATGTCCTAGCAGGACGTTTTTAAAACCTCCATAAGACGTATTTGTGCCATCTGGGATAATGTATTCACCATTTTTCCTTCCGGCTATCTCATTGACCCTTGTCATATCTTCCATTGCCTGGTATTCTTCCATGAACTTACAATAGGATCTTTTAATCCGATCATCCATAGCAAATCTCTTTTCTACATTTTTAAATCTTTTAAATGAAATTCCAAAGTACCTCTCTAACGTTGACCCTTTCCTTTTAAGTGGTATTCGGACTATGAGCCTTTCTTTCTCATTTCTTCTTGTAGTTTTTTTTTTAAACTAATTTCGCATCTTTCTCTTTCTTCAGAAACCTTTTTTTTTCTCAACAATCTTCGTCCAAAATACCTCGAGCTGTTTCTGCTTCTTCATATTCGCTACCAAATGACAACTAGACTGGTTAACCTCCCCCACAACATTATTTGAACTTGGACCTGCTTTAATCCAACTCAGCCTTGTATTTTGTAAACAAGGTTTACCTGGACCTAACTTATAATATTCGTCAAGTGCACCTAAAAGAATATCAGTCATTCTAAGTATTGCAAAATCAATATCTGCCAAAATCTGATCGCTGTAGATTTGTAAGCTTCTACGATTTACCGTGGATTTACCTGAAATACTAAATAAATGAAATTTGTACGTAAATATAACTAATTGTTTAAAAAGGTAAGTATGCAACATACAATACACATTATACGAGGCCATTACAAATAGTTTATTTTCCAACAGTAAAATTTAACACCACGAACTATCCCAAATTAGGCCACGACTGAAGTAAAATCACAAAACACCCTCCAAGTGGCTTATTTCTTTGTTGCTTTCACGCTCCAACAAAGTATTAAATAAATAAGCGAAATTAAGGGGAACTCGAGCGTAATGAATAACAAACACATTTATATCCAAAACTACGCTTGGAGTCCCAATTTATGTTAAAGTAATTAACTTGATATGCTGAATTCAGTTCAAATAAGACAAAATCGACTAAATTAATTAGCCTGATAATGTATGGAAAACGGGATGATGTCAGGAACAGCAAAACTCATATAATCTTACATGTTTACGACTGGTACGGGGATGTGTAAATACTGAATTCACCTATTTTGTGTGTGTGTGCAAAAGGGGAGAATGTTGGTTTCTCGCAAAAGTTTTCCTTTTGAGGTGATAACGAATCGTTTTTCATACTCGGCTGGATCTCTATGAGAGATCGTGTGTATACAAAAACAAAATTAACAGCACTCTGTAGTAGAAAATAATTTCAAGACGGGGACATAAATTTTAAAATAATATCTTTTACAAAGTTGTTTCGAATGCTGATAAAAAGTTTGAAAGATCTAGTACAGTTATAATAGTACAGTATGATAACCAAAGATTTAAGCAAAATATATACATATAGATGATACGCTTAATTATATTATTTATTTATAGGATTGAAGAGACTAATTGGTTTAACTACGCCCTTCAGACGGAAAGGATAGGATATTACAGTGACATATTATATTTCCCTCTATAGTCTTATTGCTTTTTAATAAATGTGCCCCATGTGCGCATCAGAGGGTCTCCTTTCTCGTTTAAAATATATGTAAAAAAAAATATTTTTAATTTAAGAAAAAAAAAATTTCTTTTTTTACTTTTCGTCGAAAATGGTTTTTTTTTATATCTATACATAATTTTATCATTTACATACATTATTCATGGGTTGTAGGATTTAAATAATTTTGTTTATTACTAGATGGATGTAATTTACAATGTTTCTGTACAATTTTCCACAGATATTGTTTCTGATTTTTACCTTCAGTCGCAAACTGATTAATTCTTTAACTAGAGCAACCGCTCTCTCAGTAACACCATTAACTACTTTGATAATTTCTAATACAGATAAACAACTAATGTAACTTTGATGAGTAAGCCATTCTGTGGGATTTAAATTAGGAAAATCACTCGGTAACCCAAATTGTTCGAATAGTTATATACTTTTTTGTTACGAAATCACCTATGTATGTAGTGCTCATTGAATTAAAATCTTTATAATTAATTTCAAACTTTCTTTTGTTTTTAATGAATTTACCATTTTAAGTTTTATTTCAAGTGATACAGATTTATTAAAGAAAGCAAATGATATGATATTATTGAATCGAGATTTTGAAACTTTATTAAGTTTTGTAAAAAGGAAGGTCCTGATTCAAGACTTTAATTGCATTTGGACAACTAAACCACCCTTTAATGTACACTTTCATAATAAATAATTATACTCTGCGAAGTTGAGATAAATCATTTTGATTCATTCTATAGACAATAGACAGCTTTCGTTAGCCATCTTGCATGGTGAGCGACTCCAGGGGCCTTGAATTTTATTCCGCCTGAAGAAGTGCTTCCTAAAACGAGTCCAACAATTCTTTATAGTCCTTCCTGGGATGAAACTCCTAAAACAATTTTAAAATATACGAAATTAGTAAAAAATATTACATTGACAGAAGAAGAATAATTTTGACAGAATATTTCACAATTTATCAACAGTAATATTATCAAAAATAAAATTATCCTGTACTTCATTTCAGAATCGTCGTGATTCATTTTTGACTAATCGTTTTTAAATCGAATAAATATTTGGACATTTGGACTAGCTGAAGCAGGCCAACAAGTCTCTGTTGGACTTTTTAAAACAAAGGAAAGCAAATTATTACTTAAATGATTTTCGAGCAATTTACTTGTTCCTCGAAATTGATCTGAAGAAAAAGTCCAAATGAGAAAAAAGAAATTTACATAAATCAAACGAGAATCTTATTTACTTAGAGAAATAAATTCTTACTTCTGTTAACTACTGTCGTATCAAAACAAATTACTATGATACCTTCTGTTAGTTGCCAATCATTTAAAACATCAATAATAGCATTAACTTAATTAATAGCAGTTCCAAGAAGCTGCTCAGTATTTTGTTCAGATATAACGATTGGGAGTTGTTTAAATTTCTCTACATCATCTTGAAGCAATTTACCATCCCAGTGTAATACTAAGCAGTTTTAAATTTTCAGTTTTATTATCAACATCATGACATTGGGAACAGAAGATATCACTGATTTTGGTGCGATCTAAAGTAGTTGCCAAATCTGGAGTTATATTTTTAATTTTTTTTTGTTTTAATTGAGGCAGTCCTTCTTCAAAACTCGATACAGTTGATAATTTCTTTTTTAGAGTACTATCAGAATTAGAAGATGAAAATCGAGAAACTTTTTAAGATAAAACACTGACGTCACACATGATTCTGCTCAATTCTGGAAATATAAATTGTTCATAAATTCATAAAGATATATATAATAAATTAACTATTTACTTTGGACTGAACCTTCAGTGTTAATATTTAATTCATATACACATTGACTAATTGGATGAGATCGATTTTGATTTCTTTATGATTCAACATTTGTTTCTGAGAATTTGTTAATACATTAAAACTGTTTTTTGAACATATATTAAATAGTTTATCTATTTTTTTTTTAATTTTATTCATTACATTTTTGTGTTGAGAATTTCTTACTTGAAGAGTTTTTTTAAATTGTTTTACTCATAATACAGTTTTTCAATTTTACCAATAATAAATCAATGAATATTAACTATTCCGTGGGACTCCAAATAATAATTACATCTTCACGAACAGTAATTCGCGATTTAAATTAATTTTCGCGCGCCTTTCATTTGTCACCTATAAGTAGGATGTTTATTTATATTGCGTTTGTTTTGGGCGGGATTTTGTATATGTGATTTTTTAACTGTTTTTAGATAATTTTCTCATTATAATAGTGTTTTCGAGTTTCATTTAGTATTAATTTAAGTTTAGTTCCCGTGCTTCCGTCATAAATATAAAATCTTCACCTATTAGTTGCTACACAAACGTCTAGAAATATTTCTTTACTAAACCCAGGATATGTTTTATTATGTGTTTTAAAGGACATTTCAGGTACCTAATATTTATTCTTTATAAACTTAATTAAAAATCTTACTATCCTTATTCTTATATTATGAAGTAATAGGTATAACACTTTATATACATATACGCGGTAATAAAATGCAGATATTGCAGTTTTATTCTAGAAAAAATTTGGCAGAACATTAATAATGTGAATTATGCTTGGAAAATAATGAACACTTCAGTTTTAATGAATGAACACTGTCACACACTATAAGAAATAGTCAAATTTAAAGCTCACTAGTGAGAAAAGCTTATATTTGATACAAACTAAAATATAAACAAGTGTTACATCAAATTAATTTTAAATTAACTTGTCAACAAGTTCTCCATAACCACTCGTAATGACCAAAATTAAACGAAGACGGCTCGCTCTGAATTGCAAAGTACGGTTTGCGCACGTGCCCATTATGTCATTTCTTCTGCATTCACGATGTGATAAGACCGACTGGCGTTGATTTAACCGGCCTTTTTGGTTTATCGAGTTTCAAATAACGTGATAGTGTTGTGTCGATAAATCTACTAGTTACTAGATACTGCCTGAGTTGATTGCAACACTAGTTTCTCAAAGGTGTAAACTACAAGGAAGTATTATTGATTAATAAACATATAACAACCGAATTAATATGAGTAGTTAAAATAAAAAAAAATTATAACCTCAGCGTAGACCCCTGAGGAACACCTATGTTCAAATCGTGTATAAATTAACCAAAGACATTACAACATATAGACAAAATGTTTCATTCATAAATCCCATATAATTGCGGACTGTTATTGTTTTAAAATTGTTAGTGAGTGGAAGAGAGAAAGACAGATCTCTTATGACCGGCTGGCAACGTTGTAAAAAGTGTCCATAATATGCTCGCCAGTGGCGTAGAGTTTTAAACTTACCAGTATTGTCAGAGTAGTATGTTAAAAAACTACGTAGATATGTAGGTATATTTTTTTAGTAATATAATTATGATGATTTTTTCATGTAGGTAGATTCGATTAGATTATGAGTTGGACGTTATTTGTCCTTGTCCACCACGACCTTTTCAGATCTATTGTGGGACTCCTATTTGTTTTAGAGTATGTCGTCTAGCCTGGTCTTTTTTATTAGTCTTAGTAGCTTTGACAGTGGCTCCCGCATGTTGTTGCATGTAATTGACTTTTCTTCACCCAATGTTAGAAACCTCGTTCCAGCCAGGCATTCACATTGGCACAGGACGTGTAATATTGTTTCCTCTTCTTCTTTTTTACAGAACCTGCACAAAGTTGCTTCTTCTGCTGGATTTATGACACTCATGTACCTTTTGAGGCGACAGTGTCCAGTAAGAAGGCCTACTGTTATCCTAACGATTTGACGCTTTTGATCCAGTAGGTCTTTCGTGAACTTGGTCGATGGTTCCTTGATGAACTGTTTAGCCTGTCTTAGTCTTAGATAGTTGTTCCACCATTCCACCATGTGCTGTGGGTTTGCTGGGAGAAAGTGACAGAGTCTCCTCATATTTTTTCTTATCAATTAACAGTTTCATGTTTCCATTTTTGTATAATTTTCGTATAATTTAATGTTATCTTTTGTTCCAGGTAAGACAACTACTATCTCTAAAAAAATACTGGACGACCCAGGTATGTAGATTTAAAAATATTTACTTTTTCCACCAAATAAATCTAAACCTCCAAAACGAGCATAGAGATATTTCAAGTTCACCTAATGTCAATAGAGAGATATTGCAAATTTCTATAGCACCAGCCACTAATAGTGACATCGTAATTAAAGTCAAATTAATTCCATGCTAAAACCAGACTTATTTGCAAATCTGAAATTTTGGCATTAGAATCCTTGTCCTTATACTTATTTCTAACTTCATTTTAATAACTTTAAATTATAATTCATCTTTTTGTTGTCTATAATAATACAAAATATTGAAGAGGCATTAGAAAATTTAATTTTAGAAGGTTTAGATGACGATTATATTAAATAATTATTTCTTGAACTGACTTTATTAAAGATAGTGCTTGTTCTTAATTGTGAATGTATAGGAGAGCAAATAGTACTGATTTATTAGCTTTTGGGAGCCCTAGCCAAAATTTGTATCAGTTTTCTAACATTAAACATTTAATATCGTCTGCTTGATTTTAAAACCTTTTAAAAAATTTACGAAAATAAGGTAATTTACTTACTTGTAATTTAATAAAGCAACATCAACAATGTTTGCTTACTTGGTTGTAGTAAAATTGGTTCAGTATATAATATTTAAAAAATCAATGCGTTTTACAAAATTGGATGGTTTTTTAGCTCTCCTGTAAAAATGATCAATAGTGACTTACGAGGTTATAAAATTATGCTAATCATTGATAGCATCATCCTCTAAATATTCTAAAATGGCATTTCTGATGCCTTTTCCATATTATTTACTATTAAAGACAATTAAAGCTGTTTAAATGAGGTTAGAAATTTGTATAAGGACAAGGACTTTAATGTCAAAACTTCAAGTTTTTAATAAGTTTTATAAAAAGAAATAAATAAAAAATCAAAATAAATAAAAATATATAAAAATAAATAAAAATAAATAAAAATAAATAAAAATAAATAAAAATAAATAAAAATAAATAAAAATAAATAAAAATAAATAAAAATAAATAAAAATAAATAAAAATAAATAAAAATAAATAAAAATAAATAAAAATAAATAAAAATAAATAAAAATAAATAAAAATAAATAAAAATAAATAAAAATAAATAAAAATAAATAAAAATAAATAAAAATAAATAAAAATAAATAAAAATAAATAAAAATAAATAAAAATAAATAAAAATAAATAAAAATAAATAAAAATAAATAAAAATAAATAAAAATAAATAAAAATAAATAAAAATAAATAAAAATAAATAAAAATAAATAAAAATAAATAAAAATAAATAAAAATAAATAAAAATAAATAAAAATAAATAAAAATAAATAAAAATAAATAAAAATAAATAAAAATAAATAAAAATAAATAAAAATAAATAAAAATAAATAAAAATAAATAAAAATAAATAAAAATAAATAAAAATAAATAAAAATAAATAAAAATAAATAAAAATAAATAAAAATAAATAAAAATAAACAAAAATAAATAAAAATAAATAAAAATAAATAAAATAAGCTTGAGTCACAGCCAAAAATATATTTTTCATCAAGAAACTTCTCGATGATATCTGTGATTCTGGGAACTTGGTCAATGATATCAAGCTATACTGACGGTGATGATATTAGATCCTTTTCTTCTATTATAGATTTTGATTTTTCGTTAATATGGATAAGGTAATGAAACTTCATAGGTAAAAATTACCTGGTTTAAGCATCATCATTACCTCTAATAACTTCCATATCTTTGACATGTACTGTTGTCTAAAAAACGTATTGACGAGATTGGTTATATAACCAAAATTGACAATAGCTTGTTGTGGAACCATTTTCAAAATTTTCCTGTAAATAAGGTCAATTACAGGTGCTTTTATGGATCTATATTTGTTTGGATTTGTACACTAACTTCTTTTAGAGGGATAGATTTAACAACTGTGTCTTTTTCTAGTCTAAAGTTTTAAAGATCTCCTTTATTGAGTTGGAAAGTTCTCTTTAAATCATCTACAAATCATATTTGTTCCTATTTGGGGTTTTAAACTTTTTAATTGGTTTTTTATTAGGATTTTTTTAAGCTCACTATTTTCATGATTCTGAAAAATACAACTTTTTGTGAAAAATGTAATATCAGGAAAAACTTTTTGTGAAGAGAAGAGAGAGTATTCAAGACTAGCCTTTTTTGATATCAAGTAATAAACATACCAGTTCGAAGCTAGCGCCTAATCTTCTAGACTGACTAGTGTGCCTAGTGGAAAGGAGCGAGATGTTTAATAAGATTTGAGTTTTTAGTTAGACGGAAAGTCCTTCTTTGATAAGTCATTAATAATGGAAATGCTGATATTAGGCCAGATCATGTCCTGGGATATAAATGAAACCAACTAGTTCAAAAGAGTTATCTTCCGACACAACCTGATTGTTTAAAACTTAATGTAATATTGTAACCTACAGAGATTAATTTAAAAAATTCCATTGAGAGAAAGTACCTAAATTTAAATATAAAAACAAAATTTTACAAACATAAATTTTATCTGCTTGGTTACATAAGATTTAGTTATTTCGGTGTCAATATTCGGGCCTTTTACGTCGCTCAGATGGTAGTTAGGGGTGGATAGCTTTCCAAACATTCCATAAATAATAGACAAATTAAAAGAGCACCAACTGAATTTTTATTATATTGGCTATGCTGCAGTTTCCTCACATACTCACTAAATGAGAAAAATAAAAAACAAATCTCAAAAATTCCTATTAAAATTAATATGCAAGAAAGTAATCTATGGGGTTACAAATATGTTTAAACATTTATTATTTATTAAAATACCCAATAAACCTTATATAATGAGTTTATATTAAAGTAAACTAAATACCTAAGGAAAATAAGAAATCAAATAGTATGTTATGAAAAATGCATAACTTCAAAAAGAAAAATAATCCAACAAAATAAGGCACGGTAAGTCGTTAGCATTGGTACCAAGGCGAAGGACCACATGCGCAAAAAGTTAAAAAGAAGTTATTGTAATCTAAAAGATATTAATTTCTACATTTTTACGATGCTTCATTATTCGCATTTCTTAAATTTAGATTTGTGTATTATTTATAATTAACTAATCAAAGTAAGAAATGAAAATCTTTAGTAAAAAATTGATCTTTAGGTATATCTCTTATAAACTTATGAAATATCTGAAGCTTGTATTAAAAATTACGTCAATTATAAAAGAACAACTTATTTAGTACTTCGTTTCCGAGATAATAAGAATATATTTACATATACCCGTTTATTGAGAAGGTAAATCAAATAATAGCACGAGGGTTGTTAGACAAATAGACCAAGGGGAAGTACTTCTTGTTTTAAACAAACAATAAACAAACATCTAAGAAATGTTTTTCCCTTTTTCTTTCGCATAAAACGAGGTAAGTCCAACATAAAATTAAGATTTTTAAATTGTCAAATGTGCATGTTATAATAGGGATAGTGTTGGGGTCATCTGAATCTACATTATGTTATAGAAAGCAGAGTAGCAGCAATTAACAGCACTCTTTCTATTTTTAACGTAATTGTGAGCTATATATTGACTGTATTTTGTTAAGTATTGGTTTCTTGGTTTAACGGTAATATCTGTATAATATAATCGGTGACCTAGGTTTAATGGCTCACCCCTTCGCGATGGTTTATGGCCGCCAATGCTTTGAGCAGTGACCCGCGTCACTGCGATAAACTAACCGCATTAAAGTGGGTCTGCCAATTGCAACGGTAAGCTTGACAAACAACAAAATTATTCGTATTTAAAAGTGGATTATTCTCAGTTGGAAGTGTAATTTGATAAATGTGCGGGTATCTGTTAACAGCGAAATTTGTAATGGTCAACTGAGCGTGCTGTGCTCAATCGCTCCGAAAATAATGATTGGAATGTTCCAATTTCGAAACATCAATTTTTGTTTGTGTTGGAAAGTACGTTTTCTACTTTTATTTCATTTTCTCATTTTCGGATGACATACGTAGTTGGTAGCCGATGGATTTTTAATTTAATTACTTGCTGTAACTTTTATCCTCAGATTTACTGTTAAAAACATTGTAATATAAATAATATTCTATCATGGAGTTTAATAATGAAGACATTATGTTTAATATAGTTGAGGGCAAAATCAGATGAAATAGTTACAAATAGTGATTTTTTTAGTAGGGTAATCTTAGACTTCTAACACATCTGCTAATATCAGCAGATTGCTTGCAAAAGTGACTCTCAAGAGGTCCGTAAGAAAAGCAGTCCTTCCTTGGGCTTTGTATATGTATATTTTTATTTATTTTTATACAAAGTATGGTATTAAAGTCTGATTTACTATTTTACTATTAGTACAATTCAATTCAATTCAACTTTGAAAAATTTTACATAGTTTTATCTACACAAATTTTTTTATTAGTCTAGTCAGACCATAGTCTACACAACCATCCATTCTCCTTACATACATAACAATTCTCATGCACTCCTACCTTATATACAGATTCTAGGACATTTAGTAAAACTTATTGAAATTAAACATACATGGAATATAAACTTTACATAGGTAGAGACGTTACATCACATTACAGATTACAGACATTTTATTTTGCTGAATGAAGAAATTCAGAAGTCGAGTAAAAAGCATTTTTTATCAGATATATGAGCAAGGCCGATTTAAATTTATTTACATTTTCAATAACACCAAATAAACTAACCACGTGATTATAACATAAGATTCCTTGGTATGGTGCAGAGTTCTGCCCCAGTGCCAGCCGTGAGTATGGTAAGCGTAGGGCTATAGCCTGGAGTAACAGAACTAGTTTAGTTACTACGAGAGCTAATATCTCAAAAGTACAAAGACTAGCCGGTGTTTGCATTACTGGTGTAATGAGAACCTGTCCTACGGCCGCAATGGAGGTGATCTTAAACCTCACCCCTCTACATTTGATGATAGAGAATGTGGCAAAAAGGACACGATATAGAATGATTAGGAACAGAGTAATCAGACGAAAGTCTACTTGCTTTAGGACTAAAGATACCTGGGACATGCCCCAGAATGAAATGCAAAAGTACAGTTTTATGAAAAACTTCAAAACTACAGAGCTGGGCTGCAAGAAAGAATGGAGCCAAGAATCCATCGCGCTTGCAACCGAAAGACGTGCTATTCAGTGGTATACGGACGGTTCCAAAACCATAGAAGGAACTGGAATAGAAGTGTATGGGCCGAGAACCAAGCACTCCGAAAGCTTGGGAAAATACCCAAGCATCTTCCAGGCGGAAATTCACGCCATCGAGAAGTGTATCCAGTTTAACATCGAGAGAAACTATCATAGACAAGAGATTATCATCATGTCCGATAGTCAAGCAGCCATCAAAGCGCTAAGTTCTTACGTAATCAGCTCAAAAATGGTCTGGAGATGCCTAGAACAATTAAATGAGCTAGGCGAGAAAAATAGAGTAACTCTCACTTGGGTCCCGGGACATAACGGGGTACAGGGTAACGAGATTGCAGATAGTCTTGCAAGGAAAGGGGCTCAAACACCCTTTGTAGGACCTGAGCCGTTCTGCGGTATCAGCAGTAACATAATATTAGGAGAGATTAAAAAAGAATTGGGTAGTAGAAGAACCGATAATTGGAACAATCTCTTGGGGCTGAGACAGGCCAAGATACTTCTGGGCGAATATAACCAGAAAAGATCGGTAGCTTGCAACTGCCTAAGCAAGAACAGGCTACGTATTGTAACAGGGATCCTTATCGAGCATTGCCGACTAAAAGGACACTTAAGTAAACTGAGAGTAGTAGAGGATAGTGAGTGCAGATTCTGTGAGGAGGAGGACGAAACCACCATTCACATCCTAACTGAATGTGTAGCACTCCAGAATCCAAGGGCACTATATCTAGGAGGATATCAAATAGAAGAGGGAGATTTACCTAACTTGAAGCCACTTCAAATCCTACACTTCCTTGAGAAAATAGGATTGAAAGGGTCGCTATAGACATTGAGACATTTCCTTAGTGCAGTGGCGACAGAAGGGGGCACAATAGATCTTTTAGGTCGCAGTGTATTAACACCCCATTCTCAACATAACATAACATAACATAACATGGTAAGCGTAAATTATTCCCTTTTCGGGTCCCGTATGAGTGGATCTTGTTGCTTTTTAAGTGCTTTGAATCATTCATATAGATAAATGAAGTTATTGTTAAGATATAGAGGCAGGTTAGTGTTAAATCTGCCAGTGAGCATGGTCCCCTCGTCTGTGCACCTGCCATGCATCTAATTATTTTCTTTTGTATAACACATTATGCATGTGTGCTGAATTTCCCCAGAATGCTATTCCATATGATAGCTTGGATTGTACGAGGCCAAAGTAGGCTAATTTGAGTACTTGTTGTATTACAGTTCCTTTGAGATTTGTAACTTGTTGTGTTACAGTTCCTTTGAGATTTCTAATTAGAAAACACAAGCTACATATATTTAAGATTAAGTTTTGTGTATGTGCTTCCCATGTCAGTTTGAGATCAACAGTTACACCTAGGTATTTAAATGGAATTACCTGTTCTATTGTAGCATGGTTGATTCTGATTAAAGGTGATGCATCATGTGATGCATTTTTAGGCTGAAATAGCATGAATACAGTTTCTTTTTTTCATTATTTTATTACCATGTGTTAAACTCATCAGCAGTTTGATTTGTATCAGCCATTGTGTGTTGAAATCGATTGTTGGCTACTACCTGAGTGATGTCATCAGCATATATAATTATTTGTTGTTGATTTTTGCATAAGTGTTCTATGTCTGCCATGAAGATAATGAAGAGCAGAGAAGCAAGAGTGGAGCCTTGTGGTACCCCCATACATACTGACTTGGGTTGCTATTTTACATCTTTCAAAGCTACAATTTGAGATCTATTTGTAAGATAGAATTTCAACCAATCAAGAGCAACTCCCCTGATTCCGATTCGACACAGTTTTTCTATGAGTAGATCGTAGTCAATTGTAATGAATGCTTAAGTCAGGTCAAAGTATAAAGTTATTGGATAGTTCCATTTATTTAGGTTGTCATATATATTATTACACAATTCATGCTCAGCTCTCATTGTGGATCTTTTCTGTCTAAACCCATGTTGACATTCAGGTATTAGCTTGTGATGTTCTACAAATTTCCTTAAGCTCAGGTAGTAGGCATAGTCTATGATTTTGCCAAATTGTGATTGCAGACCTATATTACGATAGTTATTTATATCACATTTGGACCCTTTATTTTTGTAGACGGGTACGGATTTCGACATTTTTAGACTGTCGGGATACACTCCCTCGCAGAAAGATTTATTAATAATGTATTGTAAAGGATCACAGATAAGATCACTTACCACTCCTACAGTTTTTCCATGTATATCATCTATTCCTGGGGCACTTTTTTTTGTTACAGAATTTATAATCTCATGAACTTCTTTTGGTATGGTTGGATATAAAAATAGTGAACATTCTAAGGAAGGTGCAAATTGTATTTTGTTATAGTTTGTATTTGGTTCTTCAGTACTCGCAAAGAAGTCATTAAGTAGTTTACTAACACATTGTTGTCTTTACTGTTTTTATTGTTGATATTTAATTCTATGGTTGATCTAATCTCTGTTTTTCTGTTTTCTTGTATGATTTCCCAGGCCTCCCTATTTATATTGGTTGAGTTCAGAATTCCGTAATTATTATATACTGCTTTTGCTTTTTTTACTAACTTTCCGTAGATATATTTTAATGCAATATATTTTGAGATAAAACAAAAAGAAGCGTAATCTAACCTAAGATAAATGAAGGTACTACTTTTGTACAGTGTACTACTTTTTAATTTTAAACACAAAACTATTGCAACATTTACTAATGATACTGCTATTTTGGACGTTAAAAACGATCACGATGAAGCTAATAAAAAAATTGAAAAATCTATAAACCAGATTAAAACAAGGACCAAAATATGGTAATTTAAATTTAATGATGATTAATATGCCCACATCAACTACAGCTATACAATTTAGACTGACCAATTATCCAATCTTTACCTATTAGCAATTAAAACTTAGCATCTATTACATTTTTTATCAAAGCTACTCTTTATAGATGAACATTTTCAAACTTAGATCCTATATTTTTCGTTGTCATTTTTACTGAGGCCCTTCCTTCTCCTTCTCTACAATTCTCTACAATTTTTTATAATAAAATAATAAAATCGTAATATTTATTTGGTAAAAAATAAACATCCTTTTGTGTTTAAAGAAAAGGATTTAAAAGGAAAGCATCGTTTGTTCCTTGGGCCTTTAATTATCCTTATTTTCAAATAATGAAAACCGAGATAGAAGTTTAAAAAGTTTAAGGAAAACTTTCTCGAGGGCATTTTTCACCAAGAAAATTGCACGTCTCGCGATCTATCATATTCTAGTGAAGGGAGAATCGGCCAAAATAAAAGACGCAAAGATGTTGCAGAAAGTGTTAATTTTAGTATACTCCAAACTTAGCCACTTTACTTTCCATTAAGTTTCGCGTGGAAGTAAGTCGCTAAATATATTATCCAAAGTTTCGAAGGAAAATTTTAAAGAGTAGAATATTATTCCGGGAGTTTTTATCTTGACCCACAACTTGCAACTTCGCCGGCAAGCAACTTTAACGCATTTCCTCGCAAAACTTTTCTTAAAAATTAGAAAGTAATCACCATAATTAATGGATATACCATGAGATCGCGTCCTGCTTTCGTCGTAAATTTTTGTGAAATTTTACGTGAAGTTACGAGTGTGCTTTTCTTTCGTTTTTCCTACATATAAATTTGATGCCCTGCATGGAAAGGCGTAGAGTAAAGAATAGTTTATTTGCGAAAGTTATATGCTAAGATATAACTTACAATTTATGTGTTTCGCGTTAACTAATCAAAGTTCTCCAACTACTCTTAATCAGCGAGAATCCCATATGAAATACTTATGTTGTTATTTGTTTTTAGTTACACTCCAATCTAAAATATATATTGTGCCCCTTGTAACAAAAGCGATAGACTTGCATATGTACGCCTATAGCCAATAACACTTAAAGCTTGTATGGAAGTCCTAACAGTCAAATTAGACTAATCTTAGCCTGTTTACCAGGACACAGAGGACATAAAAGCGAAGCAGAGGCTGATATACTAGCCGGAGAAGGAACCTCAAAGGGTCTTATTAGCCCAGCACCCTTCTGTGGTGTCATAGAGACAGTTATTAGAACATGCAGAAAGAAGAAAAAATCTTAAGGAATGTTGGAAACATTTACCAAGGCAGAGACAGGCCAAAGAAATCTTAATTTGTTATTAGTTCTAATAGTTCCTAAATAAAATACGAACTTTTTCTTTCGCGCATGCGTGCTTATTTAAAATCATTTTTCTTCTTTTTCTACATTGTTTTTAATTGGATTTTTGGTTTGTTTTGTGAGGGCCTATTATCTTTAATTTTGATTAAAATTTTACACAGCGGTGTAACAACAAAACATATAATAAGGAGGGTAGTTTTTATTTGTGCGATTTTGAATACCGCCTAGTCGGGGCACTGCCGGACGACCCAATTGGTCAAATTAAATCTAATATTATTGTGTTGGTATTGATCGAAATTTGAAATGTTTATTACATTTATTATTATTTTATAAACCTTAGATGCAAGTTTCACATACATGAATAAATAATAATGCTGCCGTGACAACAAGAAGACGAAGCACTTACTTTGGGTAGAAAATTCCAATCCATACCTGGCTACGCCGACCGGCATAAACACCAACGGCCTGGACACAGTCAATCGCGCTTTCCGGCCGTGCTCCGGCTAGGCACTTTAATTTTGAATTAATCATAAAGTATAACTTTAAAATCTTTTTTTAATTAATATAATCAAATGATCTGTAATTAGTTAAAACACCCAGCAACATTAATTTTTTAAACGTTCCAGAACACATAATTTCAGAACTAGTAACCTTGGACAGTAGACAAATTTCGAAATAATTAAAGCAGATAGAAACAAAAAAATCTAATTACCCAAAAAAATATAACTTATCACAAAAAAATACAACTTATTACAAAAAAATACAACTTATCACAAAAATAGGTATTCTTATAGACCAACAAAATTTCGCTTTATAAACTAAAGTAAGGACTCTTTTTATTTTTTTAGTTAAATCAAATGTTCAAAATGTTCACCGTTTACATTTAAACAATAGTACAGTCTATTCTCGAAAGCGTTCCGAATATTTTCAAAGACATGTGGTGTTAAATCTCTACATTCCTCTATGATTCTATTACGCAAATCATCAATGGATTGTGGTGGTGTCCTGTAAACAACAGACTTCAAATGTCCCCATAAAAAGAAATCCAGTTGGGTCAAGTCTGGGGAGCGAGCTGGCCATTCAATAGGAACCCTACGACCTATCCATTGTCCTGGAAAAACGGTATTTAAATATTGCCTTATCTATATCTAGGCCCAGTTAAATTCTCGTGATAGAAAATTGGACCAATTATTTGGTTATTTAGAATTCCAGCCCATACATTAATTTTTTGGGGACGTTGCGTATGACCTTCTCGGAAAACGTGTGGATTAACATCGCTCCAATATCGACAATTGTGTCTATTTACGAAACCATTTAAGGAAAAGCAACTTTCGTCACTGCAACAAATATTTCGCAAAATATTTCTATTTTGCCGAATCATGCCTGTCATAGTTTCACAAAATTGGAATCTTCTATCGAAGTCATTGTCGCCCAACTCTTGATGAAGCTGTATTTTATAAGGATGCATTTTATTTAATTTTAATATTTTATGGCACGTTGTTTTTGCCACTCCCGAAGCTTCTGATAATTTTCTAACTGAAAGCTGTGGGTCTAAATTTACGTGACCAAGAACTGCAACTTGCGTTGCTTCATCTCGTACTCCACGATTATTCATATCACGTTTTTTATTATTTACCGATCCAGTTTCAAAAAATTTTTGTATTAGGTTAATTACATAAACAGCAGATACATTTTTGTTGGGATGGTTTTCGTTAAATAATGCTGCCGTCTGCGAATAGTTTCTGTTTGCAATCCCATATAAAACTACAATTTCAGTTCTTTCTTCCAAACTGTAAACCATTTTTCTATTTTTTAGCTATTTAATTTAAACTAAGTCAATTTTTTTCGAAAACTTTTGTACTAACGAGTAAACAGAAGTGTCACAAACAATATTATTTGACAGTTCAAGCAACGAAGCAGCTTTCATGGCTTGCTATTATTTTTTGCTTTCGATATTTGAATATCTGGTATCTGAACCTTTAGCTGTAAATATCTTTCAAAGTTCATTATGTAATTAAGTAATTTTTTCACATAGAGATACTAAAAAAACTACGCTCTTTCAGAATATGTAAAAAAAATACAGGGTGTCATTTAAACATTTGAACCGGGGGTGGCTGGGGGCGGCAGATATCACGTTGGAGTGGTATCTTATACACTATTAATTTACCCCCTACTTCCTTAATGACCTTCCAAAATTTCAAGTCGATATATTTTAAAACACCAGAAATAATTCCATTTAAAGTTTTCGCGCGGACACCCGGTATATCTCTTATTGACTGAACGTTCTTGGAAGCTTTTAATATTTTAGAAGATGCATCCATATAGTTCAATGGCAAGCTGGCAATAATGTTTTCGATCGTTGCTTAAGTATATAGATAAATCTAAAAAGTAGATATTCTCCATTATTAAAGATGTACAGGCTAAAAGCAGAATGTGGCGCAAATATGCGTTAAAGTAATTTACCAGGCTTTTGAGGTAGTTCCAAAATATAACTTATATTGAATTTTGAAGGTCAAATGCTGGAGGGGCCTTCTAATATTCTAAAAGATTTTGCAATTTTTTTTCTGTACTATTTCTTCCCTTTCTCAACCCAATTTTTGGGCACATAATGTTATTGCTTTCCTTTGCTGTGTCTTTGGCCACCACACCAAAGCTGCGTATGTTATTATGGGTCTCACCACTATGTTATAAATCCAAATATACCATGTCTGGTTTTAACCCCCATTTTTTTCCAAAGGATCGCCTTGCCATCATTAATGAGGTTTCCGCTCTCCTTGTGGTTCTTTCTAGATGCTGGTTCTAGGTAAGTCTCGAGTCAATCATAACCCCGAGATATTTTACTTTCCCCTTAAGCTGGCTGCTTGCACCTCTTAGGTTTAGAGGACCTAGTCCCTCCAATTTCCTCCTGCGGGTGAATGCAATTATGTCAGATTTGTTAGGGCTAATGTTTAGTCCTTCCGCCTCTGTCCATTTTGTTACTATATTTAGAGCCTCTTACATTCGATCTCTTACTATAGTGTTGTATTTTCCCTGTGCCATGATCACTAGATCACCGGCATATCCCAGGGTTCTATGTCCCTTATCTTTGAGAGCCCTAAGCAGCCCGTCCACTACAAGGTTCCACATGAGTGGAGACAGTACTCCACCTTGTGGACATCCTCTCGCTACCCGTGCCGCTGTTGTCTCTCCCATAAGTGTTGTGTGTATAGTTCTCTCCCTTAACATAGAATCGATCCAGGACGCGCATGTTTCCTCGATTCCTCTGTGTTTGAGAGATCTAATGATCGATTCAACGGAGGTATTGTCAAATGCACCCTCGATATCCAAGAATGCTCCCAGCATTACCTCCTTGTTTTACAGTGTGTTCTCCACCATTTTTATTAGTTGATGGAGAGCTGTTTCAGTTGATTTCCCTGCACTATAGGCATATTGGTCTTGGTATATTGGCCTTTGAACCAATATCCCGTCTCCAATATGCCTATCTAGCAGTTTTTCCAAAGTCTTAAGTACGAAGGACATAAGACTTATTGGTCTTAGGGACTTTGCCGTTTCCTGTCCCATTTTCCCAAGTTTTGGTTTAAAAGTTACCCTAATATTTCTCCAAGCTTTTGGTATGTGTCCAAAGGCCAGGCTACTTCTGAGTATGTTACAGAGTCTGCTGTATAAAATATCAGGACCTCTTTGTAACATTATTGGATAAATCTCGTCCATGCCCGGTGATTTATATGGTTCGAATGAGCTAATTGCCCATTTCAGTTTATCATAGTTCACCACTTACGTTACCTTACGTTACGTTCACAAAGAATCAAGAGGACATTTATTTTGTTTTCCAACGATTTTTTAATAGTCTGTAATTATGTGCACTGATGAGAAAAAAGTTATCTTCTATTATTGGTTTCAATCTTTTATGAGTCATGAAACTTTGTTATTACAGGAATCAAAAAAGAATTATAAAAAACTAGGTTCTGTTGCGAATAAGAGCCTTAAAATAAACGTTTCATAGGTATTTCCTCTAAAGGGAAAATATGGAAATTAACGCATTATATTATTTTTGGTTATACGAGTACCTCGTATCAAACGAACAAGATACGAAAATCTCCATCATTGAAAAAATATCTTTTCTGTACCAATTAAAAAACTGAATGCGGGTGGAGGTTTTATCCAACTTTAATGAAGACATTTGATTCCAATTATTATCTGAATGCGAGTGTTTCGTCTCGTTGGTGCAACATACTTTTTTTAAATTTGCAAGATTCTGAGTTGAGTTTAATTAAATAATGAATAGAAGTTGAAGGGTTTTATAAAATAATTTAACACCGATTTTGTTTTAGTTATTGTGAAAAGTGGGTTGTACTATAAATGAAAACTATGGTTATAGAAAAAACTTAAAAACGACGTACAATGCAAATCAAAGAAAAAGAAGAAGAAATGTTTGTATTTATTTTAATAACAAATTTGATTTACTTCCAAACAATACCATGTATAATAAACAAAATGAAATAAATATTATGATAATATGGAAAAGAAACAAAACTATAAAAAAAATAATGCAATGTGATACCTAAATTCAATATAAAAAAAAGGAAGAATAGAAATCTATATTATTAAAGACGATATACTGTTTCATACATTCTTTATAAATACCTATACCAAAAATCAAGACATTACAAACAAACTATATCTCTTAAATGTAATACCATATTTTATTTACAACCATAAGTACTTGTAAGATACATATTATACCTAGAGTCCAAAAAAATAAAAAACAACCAGGTTGGGATGGAATAAAAGCTAAAACAAATAAACATATCTCTGAATATTGCATACCTATCAATTATTATAGTAAATAAATCGTTAGCAACAGGACAGAAGGAATGGTGGCACTTGTAAACACCCCCTTCGCTTTTTTTATGACGTTACACGCCATCTAACGGCCGGTAGATGGCGCCACATAAATTTATTGCCACTATTAGATGGCGTCACGGGTATTCGAAGTTACACTGCGTTCAGTTGGTAATAGAGAGTTGAAGTGTTTCCAGTACGATAACGTAAACGCGAACGTGAACGCAGAAAAATTATGTTTACGTTGATGTACAAAATATGAGTTGAAGTTGTTAAACGCATCGTGACATTTACGTGTCATGACAAATAATGACAATTTATATTGGGATTTCTTCTTTTCCAATTAAAAAGAGGTTATTTTGATTGCGTTACTGTAACGTTCATTTTTGGCCCCACGAATTAATAAAATTGTTTTGGCTTACCTGGTTAATCATACGAAAAAAAAGGGTAAAATCGTATTGATTATTATTATTATTATTATTTTTTGACATTAACTAATTTCACCTGTATTCTAACTTTCGGACATCATTATTACAATTTATTTCATCTCACCACTAAGTAAAAGAGTGATAGTTCTCCTAAAAATAGACCAAGTTTCGTTGTAAATTTATACATATTATGTATTATAGTCTCACCTTTGGGTAATTAATTATTTACGATACCATTCTTTAAGAATTTCATGGCTTGTTTTTGTTATGGCTGTCAGTGTTAGGATAATATTTTTTAATTGTGACAGTGAATGACATAAACGTCACTTGACGACAGAACACTGACAAGTGTCATGGTTGTAGTACGTTCCAATATCGGGCTCAGAACCCGAGGTAAGGTAGTTTCACAATGAGCGATTTTAAGTCGTGAGGGATTTTTTTGCGATCGCTGTTGTATTAATTTTTGTCGGGAACAGTTTCCCAAATGTAGTTATACTATATATAAATATAGTTTTTAAGGTACCTTTCGTAAATGGTCTCTCAAGTTCTATAGTGGGGAATTCTTGAGGATGAATTTCTGAACCCACTTGACATTTATCGGAAAGGGATTTCGACCATTTTGGACGGCTGACGTATTGTTTCTGTCAGTGGGTGTTGAATCACTAGAAAGACGATTTTTGTGTCGAAATAGAATTTTCTTAATATTTAGCCCCATCAGCTTACCCTAATTAAAGGGGATTTTAGATTCTACTTTATGGTTAATTGTGGGTAAATGGACATTTCGTATTTTGAGAGGAATTTTAGTGTATTGGTAAATTCCTATGGTCATTGGTCCAGCCCATATCTATTATAGGATTTTAACGCAATAATTGGAAGATCACAGCATTTGCAGTGTGGAATATTGTTGTGCTGTGGATCATCTCACGTGTTTCTCATCCTTGGAAGGCTACCAAGTTAACCCTTTACGAAAAAGGTATGTTTTGTATATATTTGGTTATGTTACGCACCATGTGGCTGTCAATTTCTTTTATGATATGGCATGGTGTAACAGAATTTTAATTATTTGAGCCCATAATACTGTTTATGACTCACTGTTGAGCCAATGTAATTTTTCTTTATCCTAGATGCTGAATATTTTCTAGTTTATGTACATTTTTGGGTAATCCTATCGTTCGGGATACTTGAGTCAATGTGTATTGACATTTTTCTTTGTAATATTTTAAGGGTTTCACCCAGGGGCTTGTTAGCCCAAGATTCGTCGACAGTTCCACCCAGGGGGTTGTTAGCCCAGGATTAGACGACAGTTTCGCCCAGGGAGTTGTTAACCCAGGATTCGACGACAGTTTCACCCAGGGGGTTGTTAGCCCAGGATTAGACGACAGTTTCACCCAGGGGGTTGTTGACCCAGGATTTCAACAGTTGTACACAGAGGGTTATATCGTCCGGAGTTCAACGGTTTCATCGAGGGAACACAGAACATTGGTATGCTAGCCGCCTAGCTTACTTGCAGCTAGATTTACAATGATGATTCTCGTTCTGGATAGGAAGATGGGAATGCTGTGAAAGAAGACACCCTACTATCAGGTTTTTTTTATACGTTATATTGAAGTTTCATGTGTGCATTGTTAAACTATACATTCACTTTCAACCGAATGTTGTCAAGGTATTCTCAACATTATTTATACTTTTGAGCACAGAATGTTCTAGGGTTCTTTCACTCATAACTTAAGTATTATCAAATGTTACATCGTTTAATTGATTAATATTTTAAAGTTTTACTTAATTTAAGCACTTAATGCTGATGTAGTAATCCTTCGGGTCGCAGAACACTTGGACTGCTTCCACGTTTAAGTTGTAATTCTTCAGTTATTAAGGGCTACTGCCATAATTTTACTTTATTCAATTTATTCATTATTAAATGGACCAGACTTAACGATTAAGTTAAGCAATCTCAGAAGACCCGTGTGGGGGCAGAG
Organism: Psylliodes chrysocephalus; assembly: GCA_927349885.1. Lineage (NCBI taxonomy): Eukaryota > Metazoa > Arthropoda > Insecta > Coleoptera > Chrysomelidae > Psylliodes > Psylliodes chrysocephalus. The sequence goes on from OV651817.1 coordinate 77,251,469, forward strand.
ATTAAGTAACCTCTTCCAACCAGGGAGTTTAAGTAAATAACCTCTGTGTCTGAAGTCCTTTGTGTATCTTTGTATTTTTATTTTATTTTTATATTTTTATTTAGTTGTATGAATTATACTTAATTATAAAATTTTATGGTTTAATAATTTTCTTTTGGGTAGTTTGGTCTTAACCAAAAGTTAAGCAGATATCGCCTTCCAATTTGGAGAGGGTTATAAGCTTATAAGGATTTCAAGTTTACTGTTTAGTTTATAATATACGATGTAGTATAGGTGCGGTTATGCACAATATTTAAGTTAACTATTATTTTATTTTATTTTTTATGTAAGGTGGAAATTAATGTTTTGCGCATGCGTCATGCCTGGTACCAAGCTAACGACGTACCGTGCCATATTTTGATTTAATAATTTATTTTGGGTTATGCATATACATATACAGTGTAAATTTTCCTTTTAATTTCCTCCAATTTTTTTGATTACCTTAGCCATTAGGTAATTAGTCTTTATATTTAGTAAATATTTTTTTCTTTATAAAGGAACATAAGTTGAGGTTTGTCTTTTATTTCTTTCCTCATTTACTGGGTTTTTGGGGAAATAGGATCATAGTTTGGCCACTATATAGACCCAGTTGGCGCCTACTCATTTGTCTACTATTTCCGGAATTATTGTAAGCTATCCACCCCCTAGCTGCCGTCTGAGCGACGTCGAAGGCCCGAAGGTTGACACCGGAACAACCGAAATTTGTGTAACCGTAGTAGACAACATTTTTAATTGTAGTTAATACTTTAATAATTTTCTTTTTAGTTTAAAAATTTTGGTGGAATCACCAAGTTCATTTCGTAGGTTACATTACGTGTATACGTATCCACGTAGACGTATACTTGATGGTTATTTTAATACGCATGCGCAGATGTCAAATCTCACGTATACGATTACGTTCATAACACTTCAACTCTCTATTAATAGTTTACGTGACTGCAAAAAGTGGCACGTTATGTTTTTTGCTTGCTGTTTGTAGTTGGGTACAGTGAAGAGGAGTTAGGAACATTTACTAAGTCAGTAATGGGAGCTGTCGCGTAACCTGTCAAATTTAAAATAATATTTCTTATCGATGGATTCTTTTATTTTTTGCAGGAAATGAAATATTTTGCAGACGTCTATAGCAATCAAAAAATTCCTTTTGTATTTTTTGTTCTCAGGTTTTGCTTTTTTCTGTGTAAGTGTAGGGATTCTCATATATCGATAAAAGTAAAACTGGACGACAGAAAATACTTACAAAAAGACAGGTACACGACACATAGTATGTGCAGTGTACCCCCTCACCTGTGCCTAACTACAAATAGCAAGCAAATAACACGACATGCTACCTTTTGCTGCAGTTAGATGAGGAGCTAAGATAGTTCTTAGCAATAATACGGCTTATTAGGGCATTGTGACATGTGAAAATTGGTATCATTGTTTGAGTTGACAGATGACATATTTGACAGATAACGTTGATAGGTAGCGTTATAGCGTGTACCTTCATAAACAGTTAAAGAGGCATCCATAAGTGGTGCAACTATTCCCAGTCAGCATTTAAAACTTGCACAACCTATTTATAAGAGTGTAGATAACGTTAAAATGACAAATTGCAGACCGATATAATTTTATAGATAAAAAAATCACAATTATCACAATTTAGTCTTCAAACGGGAAAATTGAAGGTAATAAATGTTTTTATCCAAAAATACATGAGAATTTGCCAATAATCGCAGTATTTTTAGACTTAGCAAAAGCTTTCGACACCATAGACCATGTTCTTGTCTTAAAAACCTTAAAACATATAGACCTAAGGGGTATAATAAATGATTTCCTTAGATATTATCTAACAGACCGCGCACAATTGGTAAAAGAGGGTATTTATTGTAACAGAGATACACCACACAAAACTCTGTGGTGTACTTCAAGGTACGGTATTGGGACCTATTTTATTTACTATCTATTTGAATTTTTTCTTTATGGTTAAAAGTCACTGGGTTTAATTCGTGTCAAACTGTAATGTCACTTAATTGTTCTTATATTCTCTTGTTATAATTATATTTTGGGCTTGTTTTTATCTATATTATATTGAATACTTTATTAAGTTCTATTTTTTAATTGTAATTTAATATATCGGGTGTTAATAAATACGTGTTACAGATTTTTAGGGCATGTAGAACATGCAAAAATAGAGTGAAAAGTTCATATAAATATGTGCTCTTGGAGCTTTGGTTTCGAAGTTAAAGCTCTTTGAAGATGGTGTCTTCAGGTCGATTTTTTTCAAATATCTTCGGAACGCCGCCTTTAAAAAATATTAAACTTGGCAGGGTTAGTAAACTTTACATGGCGATTTTCCTAGTGTTAATTAGATTTTTCTAACACGATCATAAGCGTCTCATTTGGGGGGGGGGGGCTACGGATATTTTCAGTATTTTTTTCTCTGTCACTTTTTGAGATTTTTGGTAATGAATTAAGAAACTTTGGAGTTTTTTTCTAAAAAAAAAGTACTCCTGTTTAGAGTCAACCAGATGCACCGTTTTAGAGAAAACTCGATTTTAATTTATCCTGTTTTCTTATTTTAGCTGCCGCATTTATTATTAGAAATGAAAGTAGGCGCTGAGAAATTAACAAAACTATAATTTATTTATGGTTAAATATTACAATAAATGTTGAAAATGACGACCACCAACCTCAATACAAGCATTGCATCTTCTAATCATATTTTGGTTAGCCCTTTCCAAAAGACCAGGCATTGTTTGAATCTGCTGTGCTGCAGCTAAAATCCGAGCATTCAATTCCTCTTCTGACTCAACAGATGTCTCATACACGAGAGTCTTCATATAACCCCACAAAAAAAAATCTAATGTGGTGAGATCCGGAGAGCGGGGTGGCCACGCCACTGGTGCTTCTCGGCCTATCCATCTTTCACCAAATGTTTGATCAAGGAAACGTCGAACATCGAGCGAATAGTGTGCTGAGGCACCGTCGTGTTGAAGCCACATCTCATGACGAATTTGTACCGGCACGTCATCTAGCAAATCCGGCAACACTTGTTGCAAGAATACCAAATAAATAGGACCAGTTAGTCAATTTAGAAGAAGGTAAGGGCCAATTAAATATCCATCAATAATACCAGCTCAGACATTGACGCTAAACTTATGTTGAAACTTAGTTGAACGAATAGAGTGAGGATTTTCTTCGGACCAAACGTGATTGTTATCTAAATTAATAATACCTTCTTTGGTAAAGGATGCCTCATCTGTAAACAGCACACGCCTTATAAAATGTTGTTCTAATAAACAACGTTGGGTAAACCAACGGCAAAAGTTAATTAGTAGTGCAAAATCAGCTAGAGTTAAATGCTGTACCCTTTGTTCATGATAGGGGTAAAGTAGTTGCTCTCGTAAAACTTGCCAAACACTTACGTGATTTACACCTAAGGAACGAGCAATACTTCGAGTGCTAGTGGATGGTTTTTGTGCCACTCTCTGAAGCATTTGTTCTTCAAATCTTATGGTTCGGCAATGTCTCTGAACTCCGCAGTTAATCCTATTGATTCTTAATGTTCCTGTATTCTTTAGTCTTTGTAAAAGTCTTGCAAACACTTTATGAGATGGAGCTGGGCGATTTGGATATCGTTCTATGTACAAACGGCGATCAACTCGGCCTATACAATGAGCTTCGCCATAAATTACTAACATATTACCATAATCACTAAAATTATGTTCATTCATTTGACAGGTAAATATTCATAAAATTTCACAGCCTACTTTAATTTCTAGTAATTACTAGTAATAAATGCAGGAGCTAAAATAAGGAAACAGGACAAATTACCACCGAGTTTTCTCTAAAACGGTGCATCTGGTTGACTCTAAACAAGAGTACCTTTTTGTAGAAAAAACTATAAAGTTTCTTAATTCAATACCAAAAATGTCAAAAAGTGACAGAGAAAAAAAATACTGAAAATATCCGTAGCCCCTCAAATGAGACGCTTCTGACCGTGTTAAAAAAATCTAATCAACACCAGGAGAATCACCATGTAAAGTTTACTAACCCTGCCAAGTTTAATATTTCTGAAGATATTTGAAAAAAATTGACCTGAAGACGCCATCTTCAAAGAGCTCTAGCTTCGAAACCAAAGCTCCAAGAGCACATGTTTATATAAACTTTTCACTCTATTTTTGCATGTTCTACATGCCCTAAAAATCTGTAACACGTATTTATTAACACCCTGTATGTTTTTTTCAAAAAAACGTTTTGCAAGAATACGTATTTTTTCGTAGCTTTTATTATTAATTTTTCGATGAATAAATATTTTGATAACTTTTAGTTTTGATATTATAATTATAATAATTTGTTTGAATTATAATAATCTGTTTGAATATTTTGAATTAGCAAAAAAAATAAATTGCACTAAATTACTTCCGCATAAATTAAAATATAAAAAATCTTTCGATAGTACATATTTAAAATAATTTTATACTATTTGTGTCTATTTATAAACCAGAAACACAACGAATCTATAAATATCGAAGGCAAAATAAACATTCAACATGTTATTGCGTGACCACAAAGAAATTCTTATGCAAATAATTCAAATCGTTTCCTAATAATAAATTCGGTACAAATTGCGAAGGAAAAAAAGTTCGCGTGATGTCCGTACTTTTCTGTTACGCGAGTGATATATCAAGATAGAAACAATAATTCCCTTTTATCCGATAGAAGTGAGGAAGTCTCCTTTTTATTTTCATGTTTATGTTCGCATAGAGCCCACGTAATGGTCACGAAACTTTTCTAGGGGATATCAGGACCAATAATGTTTCGTTGACATTAACACGTATCTCGTATTACTAAGTGTACATCACAATATCACAAATATGGGTAGTAATGCATCTCTCTTAAATAGTTGGTTTCTAGTGCAAGTTGTATAGGGACATTTTGCCATATCATATAAATAATAGTGACGTTGTACAGATATCATATTTCATTGTAGATAATTCTTCTTAAAATTTAATTCATTATTGCTTTAACCTCAGTCGAGTAAACCAGTATTTTTGTAATTTAAAAATAAAGTTTTGTTTTTAATAATAAGTTTTGATTCATAAATAACTTAACTGGCGCAGTCAGTAGGATAGTTCGCAATTCGATTTTGTGAAACCATGGCATTTAGACCGATTCCTATTGAACATAAGTCTTAACTCTTTGGCAACCAAACCTAACCAGAAACCGCTGGTCCTCATCAGAAGTTGGTAGGAGAATCACCGCAGGCAAAACTATTGGAAAGTACCGAATTTTTCAATTGCAATTTCCTTAGTTTAGTTAAGATAGGTAAATTTTCCTGGTTAGAAGATTTATTCTGTTATAGGTGAATGAATTTTAAAATAGAAGACCTGATTGCCAATTTTAATATTATATTGCCGAAATTTGAGTGGAATCTCAGAAGAAACTCCAAAAATACAGAAGAACCCATACAGTTGCTTGCAATTGACCTCAGTCTAGATTAACCTCGCCGAATTATCAACAAGTCCATCCTGCTCTTAGAAATTTATTTAATTTGATAATAATAATAATCCTAATTGTACTTCCCGTTGGTATAGCATGGGAAGAGGATAAATCAGAAAACAACCCCAAATCTTGCTTTAACCATTATTTTTGTAATTTGAAAGTAAAGGTTTGGTTTTAAAAATAGGTTTTGATTCTAAAATAACTTAACTTGCATTAAGTGACTGGTTCGTGAACTAACTCAATATGGTAGTAAATTTAAATGGGATTTGGTATGATTCAAATAGAAAATTTAAGTATCCCGCCAAAATCGTAAACTTCTTCGCGTAGAGTAAGAGCCCGTCCAGACGAGCCACTCGGTGGCGACACTTAGTAGCGCCACTTCGTGGCGGATAAACGCCTGCCATTTAATTCAATGTTAAAATGTAGAAGCTGTCCAGACGAGCATCTATGGAGAGCGGCTGTGGCGAAGAGAAGCGGGTCCCCACGACGAAGTGGCGAAACTCAGTCGCTGGAACCGTCCACACGGGCCATTTTTGTCGCCGACTGTGTCGTCGACTTCTAGTAACATTGGTAGAGATATTTTATTTTGATTTTCAGGGTTTAGTATTGAGTAATATGGCGTTCGATGCAGATCGATTTATAGTCGAAATAGAACAAAGTCATGCGGTTTGGAACAGCAATTCGAAAGATTATAGCAATAGGATATTAAACCGTAAAGCTTGGGATGAAAGTTGGTGTAAGTAAGGGATTCTGGTGCAAAGAACAAGGCATGTAAGTATCGCTAGAAGCACTAGAATGAGTACTTCCTGGTCCTGATTTCATAATAGAAAGTTATTACAAGTTCACTTAAGGTCAGTTACTATTAGTGCCGCTCTTATTTTGACATCTGAGCATGCGCAAACCACTTACATTCCAGAACTGACTTTAATAAAGATTGTGCCTGTCCTAAATTGTGGACATTTAAGGACAGCAGTTAGTGGCAACTTTATAGTTTTCGGGTGCGCTCGCCAACATTCGTATTAGTTCGAAGTTTTTAAATATTTAATATCATCGTCGTCTAAACCTTCTTAAATGGTAATTTATAATGCTTATTCCATATTATGTACTATTATAAATAACAAAAAAGATGAACTGTAATTTAAAATTTTTAAAATGAGGTTAGAAATATGTATAAATTTCAGGTTTGCTTATTTTAGCATGGAATTTATTTGCCTCTAATTACGTTGTCACTATTAGTGGCTGATGTTATAGAAATTTACAATAACTCTCTAATGACACTGGCAAATTTTAATTACCTTCCAACATGAGCCTACCATGGAATCGCGCTACTCAGTAGCTGGCACGTCCACACGAACGACCAGTGGTTGCCACTCTGTGGCGACACTGAGTGGTCTGTACACGCCACTTAGCAGCGCGACTGAGTGGCGCCACAGAGTGGCTCGTCTGGACAGACCCTTAAGAGATTTTTAATATGCTCAAATTTCTCTAATTGGGCTCCATTACGTATTGATTCCTATTTTTATAGTTCAATAATTTTTGATTCGTCATTTCGATTTTTCATTTTAGACACATCTTCCAGTCTTATTTCTTCTGTTTCTTCATATTCTTCTATTTGTTCCTCTCCTGCTATTCTATTTATCACTCTTTGTATAATCGACCTTTAGGGTTTTTTGTTAATTCGGGTTAATACTAGGGAGAGCACTGTAATAAGAGACAGTGGCAATAAGAGACGACGCGACGCCTAGATTCGGAGTACTATGAAGTGCGGAAAGGCAAAGTAAGTTAGAATAAATTATTTAGTTCGTTATTTGTGAGTCTGTCAGATCAAGGTAGGAACTTTTACTTTATTTTGACAAACAACACTTTAAAAATAAAAAGTTGTAAAGCAGGAGCCTATTGACATTGTCTCCTATTACCTAGTAAAGTTAGAAAATAGAGCAAGTTTATATTTTAATTACGAGGAGGTGTTTTTAGAGTATGTATTTTGAGGTTATTATCTCATAAACCAAAATTCGTTCTGACTAGCTTTATACTACCATCGATAATTTGATGTCTCTTATTACAACACATTTTCTAAATTTACTTGGTAACAGACAAAAAGCGATGTGTATACCTTTCTGAAACAATGGAATTAGCAATAGATGCTGTTAAATATAAGGGTTATTCATTGGGATCAGCATCGTTGATGTATAATGTACCTAAATCAACATTACAAGAAAACAGAACTGGTTATTGGAGGTGAAAGAAAGCCAGAATTATCCGAAAATGATGAAAATACTCCTGCCTTGTTTCTGAAACAGTGTGGGACTTAAGGAGATGGTTTTACTAAGCTTGAAACACTTCAGTTTGTTACCCAATTTGTGAATGATACAAAAATGGAAACACGATGAGGTGAAAAAGGTCCTGGAGATGTATGGTTTCGAAATTTTTTTAAGAGACATCCCCATTTATCAACTAGAAAAGGTGAACTATTGGGGCAACAGAGAGTTCGAGGTGCTGATCCATATACGATATGGGATTGGTGCAAAAACTTAAAAAAAGTTGTTAAAACGGAATAAACTTACATCGGAACACAGTAAACTAATCTTTAACTGCGATGAATTTGGTTTTAGTCACGATCCGAAAAACGTCAAATTAGTGGCAATAAGAGGGCTGAAAAGAGTTTTTAAAAATATTGCTGGCTTTGGTAAAAAAAATACAGTGTTGGCTTGTTGTAGTGCTGACGGAAACAAAATGCCACCATGAGTAAAATCAGGATTATTGTGGTAGTTACACTTATGGTATGTGACGTATAGGAATGCTGCTTATTATTAATTGCATATGAAATTACATATTTTAAATCAATAAAGAAATAAATTATGTCTTAGATAAGATGGTAATTTAATACGTGAATATAAAGAAAAATTTTTAAATCTGAACATACTGGCGACTCTTATCTTGACTCATAAGGATTTCCTGACTGATGCTAGTTTCTGGATTTCGATCATCTCTGCGTGGTTTGGCCATGCTGGTGGGGCATGGCGGACATGGTGGTGGATCTTTTTTTAGATAACCCCTTGAACTAATATAGGTAACACAAAAGCGGCTGTGATGGAATTCGATATACAGTTTGGTTCTCGATTTTATTATATGCAACTCATCTTAAACGGTATTTTCTACGGAAATTAAGGAATTTAAGCTAGCCATCTAAAGCATGGATGGTTTTTGGGTTTGAGTATGGAGAACTTCAATTGGATGCAAGTCCCTTGGTTGTATGGTTGTTGAATTCACTTAATACAAGCTTCGATTTTTTTTAAGTGGTTGGGGAAGCATCCCAAAACAGGCACATGAAAAAGCCTTCATATGCAGACCATGTCCCAAAAGAACTGGAGAACTACTCTTAATGAATAGGAACCAGTTGAAAGTGATAACAGGGTTCATGACTGGGCATACCCCAGTTAAAGGAACACTTAAACAAAATTGGCATGTACAATGGGGAACTCATGTGCCGACTATGTCACAAGAAACCAGAAACGGCCAAACACATACTGTGCGAATGCGGAGCTCTAGATCGCAAAAGACAAGCTCTTTTTGGACAACCCCAGGATGATCCAACAACGTATAGAACCCACTCACCCAAGGATCTGTACAAACTTGTACAAGGTACAAAGGTTACAGAGTGGGTGCTAACTAACATGGGGTAAAACACAATAAGCCAATAGGCTTCAGTGTTATTCGGAGACACATAGTCAGACGAGCCCAGGAGAAAAAAAAAGTGTTTGCTTCTTGGATTTTGAGTACGAAGAACTTTAATCGGGCGAGACTTTGGTTGTTTATATTTCTTTTGTAATTGTTTGAAGTACGCATTTTTAAAGCAAACGTGCTCTGGAATCTTTAATTCTTATTTCATTCCATATGGCCTTCACTTCTTTTAGTCGCGTAACTATATTTTCATCTGTTTTTTTAAAATTGAGTCTTTTTGGCATTGGTTAGTGTTTGAACCAGTTTTTCCCCAGGTTTTGATGATCCAATGCCACTTGGTTTGCTGTCTCCATAGGTATCAACATTTTTTTCAAACTTTTGCTCAAAGGACCATGTGTAATCGACCTATAGGGTTTTTTGTTAATTCGGGTTAATTTCTAAAACCAACCATTTATTATTAAATCACAGATCATAAACACAATGAGCTAAATCATAACAACGTTAACAAAATAAAATAAATTACTGCATGTTAGCAGTTTTGTACGTGCTTACTCGAAAGATCTAATTTTGATATTTAAAAATAATATTTTTATGCAATGAAAGAATTAAATTATTTCATATACAGGATGTTCTTTTATTTTCTTGATGTTGAAGATTGAACACTCTTAGATCTATTATGAATAAAATAATATTTAAATTGTAATATTATTAATTTATTTTTTGTTTAATAAAATTTGTTTTAATACAAAACATATTTTAACTTAATTTATCAGTTGACGTTTTATTAGATTTTACAGAGAATAAATAAAAGTGACAATTTTACAGACCGTCAATTTCATTGCCCCACGTTGAGCGCCATTTGATATGAAAATCTTTCTCTAATTTATTTCGCAACAACATCTTGCGGTGTAACGGTTGTAACCGTTTTCGTTATTTAGTCCCAGACATTGTAACGGTTGTAACCGTTTTAGTTATTTTGAAACCACCATCTCTCATTTTATCATATTTTATTATGAATTTTAATTATCTTTTATCGTGTTCATCCGATGTACTAATTATCTTAAATATTTTTAATGACCGTCTGATTTTATAAAGGTAAGTTTCGTATCGATATTTTGTTGAAAATATATATTTAGTACAAGAATGTCTTTATTAAAATGTCAAATCTAAAACATAACCTCAACATTTTATTTTTTATTTTATTTATTTTATTTTATTTTTTTATTTTTATAAGGTATTTTTATAAGGTATTTTTATAAGGTATTTTTATAAGGTATTTTTATAAGGTATTTTTATAAGGTATTTTTATAAGGTATTTTTATAAGGTATTTTTATAAGGTATTTTTATAAGGTATTTTTATAAGAATATTAGATGAAATACAGGATGACCTACTTAAAATTTCAAGGTTCATCTTATTTGCGGTCAAATCGAAAGTGACATTGAATTTTCAGTCTTAAAACAAAGTAATCTAGTATAAGCCCAAAAAAAATACTAAAGTTACAGGAGTTAGGTCCGATTCCACCGTTGTGTTAAACGGAGATTAAAATGACAGTGTTAATGTAAAAATATCATTTTAAACTTCCTTTAACACAACGGTGGAGTCGACCCTTAGTCACGTTAATAAAATGTTACATTACAAACCCCTAAACAACTCGAACATAATTTTCGTTTACTAAAAAAAATCCAAAATTTAGCAATATTTATTATACAATCGAATGCGATTTCAGAGATAACTGGATCAAAAAATCCGAATCTCTAAATTTTGGAGCTAAATGATCAGATAAAAGCAAGCGACCGATAGGGGTTACAAAAATAATCGATTTATCGATAATTCTGATATTTTTTAATGAAAATCGATTTATCCGCTGTTTTTAATAAATTATTTTCGTTTTTTTTTTAAGATAATGTATTAATCGATTTTAAAGGAAATACAAAAAAAGTAGATTTATTCAAAATAATCGATTTATCGTTTATTCGGTTTTTAATTATTTGATTATTTTCGATTTTTCGAAGATATTATATGAAAATAATCGATTGAATATAATCGGTTATTTTACATAATCGATCATTCTTTTTTTTTTTTAATCAATTTATCAGTTAATCGACTTTTTAATTAATCGATTATTTTTGATTAATCGATTATTTTCGATTTTTCAAAAATTATCGAATAATCTGTTTCCATGGACGAAAAAAAATGGTTTATTTGAAAATAATCGATTATTTAAAATAAACGATAATTCTATTTATATTATATTTTGTAAACACTGATTTATCGGTTAATTGGCTTTTTAATTAATCGATTATTTTTGATTTTTCAAAGATAATCAAGTAGTCGATTTTAAAGGAAATGACAAAAAATATATTGTTTGAAAATAATCGATTGATCGAAAATAATCGATTATTTTCAATGATCGATAATTTATTTCGATAATCACTCATCCCTAGCGACCAAATGACTTTTAATAGATTTAAATTTTAAAATGTTATCTAGTTTCAAAAATATGCATTTCTAGAGTTTTATGTGACTCATCCTTTATAATAATTAATATTCCTAAAGAAAGAAGCCTTAACATACCTTTTTCTGAGGTTATAATACAAAACAGCATTTTCTCATTTTGACTAATTTTTATTATTATGTAATAGCCGTAGAAAAAATTAAATGTTCAACTCAAGGGTAGATTTGCAGTATTAGCCTGCGCACATGCTATTTTCATAATACTCGTAGACAATGAGTAACATTTTTTGCTCTATTAACAATATATTCTATTTCAACATTTTACTGTAATCTCTTGCAGAAAAGTCCGTAGTAAATAAACGCTAACGAAATATTCTATAAAAGGTCTTCTCTTTACATAAAATGTCGTGGCATCTGTTTGATATTAAAAAATCACGTTAATTTTATTTCATAATACAAAATTCGATTAAACACCTTTTAAATAAACCTAATAGTTCATTAAGATGCTAATAAACAAAGTCCGGTCCCTGTCACAGAGTTCGGGTCGCCGCGTGTCGCCGCCCAGTTTCCCCACTCCGTTAACCCTTCTTTAGAAATTGGCAACATTTGCGCAGGTTTAAAACCGGTGTATGTTATATCTCTGGTCTCTTTTATCTAAGAACCTGGCCCACTCCCCAAAATCATAGAGCTTAAAACGCTATAAAAATAGATAAAATAATAAGATCATATTACAGCGGATACATATTTTTTTTACTGAAGTAAGGCTAGATAGATACCGTCAGATCACGACGGTTTAAATGGAGAGAAGCCACGTCTGTGATAACTGTGTTAAGGATGTTTGTTGACAGCAGATGTTTAATGATATTTTCGAGGTTTGCATTTTCAAACCATCACCAATACTGCGGTGTGAATCTCTTTAAATAGCTCTTTAAAGAGCTTTTTAAAGCCTCGGTTTCTGAGCGAAATCTTCTATTTCTTCACAGTAGGATCTCTATGCACCTCTGTTTTTGTCGAACGATTTTTCTATATTCCCTGAGGTAAAATTTGTAAATATCCCAGTCCTCTTTCAGCGTTGTTGTCCTTGTCTTATTAAATTATTTCCTAGCCATTTTCTTGAGGTGACCCAACCATGAAGTAGTCGTCTGATTGTGTAGTACCAGCTTCAGAGGACAAGATTTTCTATAGGCATTGTTTATTGTGCTTTGGATATTGTCCAAAGCATTATTTTGCCCCGAACATATTTATCCTATTCTAACCTTACTCTTTTTTTCTCTTGCTGATTATCAGTTTTATATTTTTATTTTTTTTTACCTTCTCTTGTTAAAATTTTTATTTCATTGTCTACTTTACTATGTATTAGTTTATTTTCTTCTATATCTCTTGCTGGTATAGTCTTACAAGATTTTTTCGTATCATTTTCATTTTTATTGTTCCAGGACGTGGTTTAGTTATTGTTTATTTTTATATATTTTTATAGAAACGTTTTAGTCTGTTACTTACAATGTAATTCAGCTTGTTTACGTCTCAATTTTAAAATTTGTTTACCAATCGTTTTTATTTTATTTGTAAGTACGTTATTTTGGTTCTTTTTTAATATTGAATAATCTTTTATGTTCTGTTATTGTTTGTGCTTTTTTATTTTTTAAAGAAATCACCGGAACATCATTGTCTAATCTACTAATTAATTAATCTAATAATTTCCCAGCACTGATTAAATTTTAGATAATTCATCTCTATAGATTTTTGAAAGTGCTCGCTACATCAAACACCTAGTCCTTTCGTTAATTCTTCAACCGTTAAGCAGTGACCCACATAGCGATCCAGGTAGACGCTCCCTGCCTGCATAATTGATATAGGTTGTGACAATTTAACGCACGCATCCTTAGCATACCCCGCCCCGAATCCTTGACCTTACGACCTTCACGCAATTCGACAAAAACTGATACAAATATACGTTTTTAATGTAAATAATGGGAATTGGGAATCGGCTAGAAAAACAGTGTCCACTTCCAGACCTTTCCAGTGCAATATCCGGACGGGAAGTGAAACTGTTAATGCGAAGCGAAGGGATAACATCGAGCCGCGCTGTATCCAGATATTTCCGTCAAAACGCTTCCTGATATGATGGAAATGGACGAGAGCCAGTTGGAAACGAATGCAGGGTGGGAATCATTTATTTTTGTCGTCCACAATTAATCGTCTAAGCTATAGAATAGCGGTCAGGTTAAGAGGTGGTTGAGTAAGTGTGGGTTTGTGGATGACCCACTTAAAGTCATACAAAAAAAAATAAGAAATATATAAAATAAAAATAAGAAATAATATATAGATATTAAAAAAAAATCCCAAAAAAGAGAGTTTATGTAATATTAAAAACATTTAAAAATTTGATAACTTCCTGTATACAAAAAAGTTGTTTTTAATTGAATTTCATTATAAAGGACGTGTTTTTGTTTGCACCAAATTGTATTATATTCAGCTTATAAATAATTTAAGATTTAAATCAACAGTGGCTTTGACCTAAAAATTAAAAAACTGTTACGGCTTTTTGGCACACTCATATATTTTAGTGATCAATTCAATAGAAATACTTTTTTAAAATTCGATATTATTCTTAATTTGCTATGAATTTAGCTTACCTTTTAATTATGTCCAGCTTTCTGTTAATTTTTCTAAGAATTCTTAAAGTACAGTTTTTTATAAATAATTATTCACTCTATTCATAATTCATATTAATAATCTCTATGTTTCTATAAAAATTAACCCCTTAATTGGGAATTGTTTATTATTTATATTTGACATTTAAGAATTAGGTTAATAATATAATAATTTAAAATGACACCTCAGGTTTACCAAAATAATTAGAATCTGCTAATAAATAGTACCATGGCCTTGACCATGTGTCTGTCCTTTATTAATTAATATCATAATACAGGAAAATATGATTTATTACAATATATAAAACAATATTATGTTTTGTGGTACTAATGGTACTATGACCTTGACCATGAATCTATCCTTTATTAGCTAAGTCAATAAAGTAGGAAACATATATTTTATTAGAGTGTTTGCAATAAAAGAACAACATTTTAATTAATTTTAAACTTTGATCCTAACAAGGCATTTTTCTGGATATTTGAAAAAGATCTTCCATTTTGTGACGGCGTCCTAACTCAGTTTGAGGATTTTGATAGTCATAAAAACGTTTGTATTGTTTTATTGGAATCAAGACATTTTATTGAAAGATATAAAATTGCACATCTATTTTGTGGATCTATTTTCAATAAAAACAACACTTAAATATCACAATATCCACGAGGCCGCCCAACACCTTCAGGTAGGGTATAACCTTTATTATCGAACTTTTGTTGCATGCGGTCATGTACAAGCTTAACTTGAGGCTTACTTTTATTATAATTATTTTAGGCCAGTAAGTAAGATACTTACACACTTGCTTTCACTTCACTCGCTCTTTGCTTACACTTCACTTTCGCTTTGAGATCTGCTTCTTAGCACCACTGCTTTTACCACACACACATCAAACGCACACATCACCAACACCATCCGGAGTGGTACACGAATCCACACTGCATGATATCAGCATATTCGCAACTGCATGTCTGACACACCTGTTCGCTTACTCGTCATTGGCCCCATAACTTGCATGTGGAGCACTAGGAGGCCGTACGTAGAAGCTATAGCTTACCAGGTACCCAGGACTAGTAAGGTAGGATTATTCCATTTAGTCTACGGCCAAACAACGTCACTATCTACAATAAAACAAATTATAGATAAATATTATAGTCTTTTAACTAAGTTAAATATATATAAACTTACCAATAATTGCATGAAGCCCCTTGATTCAATCAAATTTAGCTGTGAGCCAAAAGTGTCGACACTAGCGGTAGTTTTATCTATCTCCCTTTTTATCTCTTATAATTTTTATGATATTGTTGCCTTTATAACAGGAGATAGATGGTTATAGTTATCCCTTTGATTTACTCTGTACATATCTATTGAACCATTGATTACTAAAAGAATAAACCTAATCAATCAAGAAATATTATTTATTATTTAATGTTTATTTACCAAGCCTTTTCTTCCCTGAGATAGAAGGTAGAACCCACGATAGCCGCATTAAGGCGAAACCTTTTGCAGCTAACAAAACCTATTGACTTTTTTTTTCCAATTTTTAAGTGTATAGCTTAGCTGTCTTCACCAATTCAACAATATACATATAAGGGTGTACATTACACAAATTGAATTAGGTGTACAAAATAAGTATTATAATATGTACCTATAAAAAAATTATATGTAATTTATAACTATATACAGAATAAAATATCACAACTTTTGGTAGACTTTGACTCATTTAGTTTTTTGTGAAACTTCTAGTAGAGGGTCCAGAATATGTGATTCCCTTATTACATTGTCAGCATTATCTACTAAAGCAACTTGCTGGGTGATGAATTAGTTAACTTGAGCACTAGAATCTTCACCAACTAGTTCTTACTTAACATTTATAGGTGATCTTGCTAGGGTATCTGGTGTACTATGTTGAGATCCTTTGGTCCATTAAGCCACGAAGTTGTATCCAGATAATTATTTTTGATTATTATAGGGTTGATTTAGTTTTCGATTGCTATATCCACTTTTCAAAATTAATTGTTGTTGAACTTTAATTAAAAAGCACTCTTTATATTTATAAATAACGTTATATTTGTCAGTCTTTTTCATGACACAATAATATATATCGATTTGATAAAAAGTTCTTTGATCATCTCTCACAGGTCATCGGCCCAGCTACCGATTAATCTGCATAGCTCTTGTTTGCTGATAATAAAGTGCTTTGTTTACTAGTTGAACTATTTTGAAAATGGGCGATTCAGAAACACCTGCTGCTAGCGAAAGTCGAAGTTGTGATGTCCACGAATATCTCTTCAACGATTAGAAAACTAAAAAGACAAAGCAATTACAGCACTTGGAGTTTTGGGATGAAATAGAATATGGTTTTGCATTAGCTACCCTTCCGAATACGAAAAAACTCTAAGTGAAGAAGAATTCAAACAAATAGATGCTAAAGCACGTTTAAAATTATGTTTGATGGTGAATGAGAGTATCTATCCAGTTATTGTCCAAGCAAAGACAGCTAAGCAAACTTAGAACTGTCTAGAGAAGGCATATGCCGATATCAGTTTAGGCCGACGTCTAAACTTAATAAACTGTTTGGTTCAGAACTGTGCAATTATCACAACATGGAGGCGTACATTAATGATATCCGTGATATGCAGCAAAAATTAACTGCTTTTAATGCCGCCGTGTATGTCAAGTTCGTGAAAGTAATAATGTTAGCATCAATCCTTCTGAGAAAAAATCAACGGTTTAAGATAAATAACGTTGGAGGTTCAGCTCTGATGTCGTCAGGAAATAAAATAGTAAAAAAAATGTACATATACTAATAATTTTACACTTTTGTTATTTTTTAAAGCTCCTACTTCAGGTAATAATAATAATACATTACGGATAAAGATTTTACGTTCTGATAAAAAATGGTATTATTCACGAGGTCACTGTTCCTTATAATCCTGAGCAGAACCGAATTGCAGAAAGGGTAATTAGAACGAATATTGAAAAGGCCAGATCAATGTTAAAAGATTCTAATCTTCCGAAAGCTTACTGGGGAGAAGCTGTTAATACAACTAAATATTTAAAAAATCGCTCTTCCACAAAAGCTTTAAATAATAAAATTGTAGAGGAAAAATGGACAGGGATAAAAGTTCTACACTTGATTCTAAAACAGTACCTTGTATATTTGTTGCTTACTGTACCAAAATTAAAGGATATTGTTTGATTGATTCTCATAAAAAAATAGTGGCTAGGGATGTAGTTTTTATAGAAGTTAAGAAAGCAATTAATGAAGAATCAATAATAACCCAAAATCAAGAAGAAATACCTGCATTCATTAAAATCATCTCTGAAAATGTAGATCAGTTACAATTAAGAAACACTCTTTAGATTGACGAAGATGGATCATCAACAGGTCAATATCTGGCTATAGAACCTGAGGTAGCTTATGAAGAAGAAAATGCAATTGAAGAACAAATGAATGATGTTGAAAATACTTCGGGATCTGTTGTTAAAGAGAATGGGAGAAGATATCCTCTAAGAGATCGTCATAAAACCCTCTTTCAGGCAGACTATGCGCTATACACGGACGGCTGCAAAACTGAAAAAGGAGTAGGAGCGGAAATTTTCGGTCAGAGGCCTAAAGTTAACATACCAATAAACCTAGGCTCTCCGGCCACGATCTTACAAGCAGAAATGATTGCTATAGAATTGGATGCGAGAGAGTTGATTAATTTTTTTTTCCGCAAACAAGACTATAAAGATCTTTTCAGATAGTCAGGCAGCCCTTAAGGATTCGATCTCCAATCGAGTTGACTCAAAGCTGGTTTGGAACTGTATAAATACCCTAGAATTTTTTTTATAATTTTCTAAAACCAATTTTCAAACATTTTCTTTAATTTTTTCGTGGTAGTCTTTTTAATTCTTTGACTCGAACATTAAGGGCTTGTTTTTTAGTATCTTGTCAAATTTTTGTTACTGTCAGTCCAGCATTAACTTTATGTTTCATCTAATTAAATAACCAATTTTTGCGGATTTGTTGCGTCCGCTATTTTCTTTACAAATCATCAAATCACAAAATATTCTAAAAATCGTACAAGGAATAACAACTTTAACTTTTACCGCATTTTCATTAAACACCTCGTATAAACATAACCACTCGTATTTAACATTTTGATCCTGAAGAAATTAAATCTTCAAACGTATATAATATAAATATATATAAACCACTTTTATACAAAAAATTACTTCCTCGTAAAGCGTATTACCATTGTATGTAATATACTTGATTAGAATTTATATCTATCTGCAAGGCCCATAATCAGCCTGTTTCAAAATTCACGTCAAGGATATTTTAATCTTCAACAGCTATTTCGTACCGTACACAATAATATCCTGAAAAGGGTTTGGGATACAATAAATACATTTTCTACGTGATTTCCATAATAATTTGTATATTTAGGTCTGTTTTTAGTATGACAAATTGGACTTGTGTTTCCCGCGTGGATGTTGAATTTACTTTATTAAATTAATGATATGTTCGCTGGCGCAAATTTGAGTGGTTTATTTCGTTTTTTTGCTATGTACTTATATTTGAAAAACTGTATTTGTTCTAGAAAGGAATAAATTCTTACGACAATAACAATGGTATTGTTATTTATTTTAAAACTTTCATTATTTTATTATTATTGGTAAAACGTTTCTGCATAAATCTTAATAATAGTAAATACACTACTAATATATTAAAACTAGCTTGGGTACCAAGAAAGTGCAAAGGGTGATAAGCTCGCTAAAGATGGATCAGAACTACCATGCACAGGATACAAACCTATATTTTTGGAATTAACATAACCTCCGTTCGACAGGCAATGAAAAGAGCAAACTCACTGTCAACAGATAAGAGGTACCAAATCTTACATATGGTTGTCGATGTATTACAGGTCACAAGGCCTCAGATTTCCACCAATGTCGGATAAATGACAGTAGACTGGTTGCTGAAACAGCTTTAGATGAAGCTCTAGCTAGGCGTCTACACATTCTCTTTTTATTCTAGAATTATAAAGGAAACGTCCTAAGGACACTTGGTAGGAAATCCAGATAAACTAACCTAATGCATAGGACTACCTAAATACGGGAAGAGCTGGGGAATATAATAGGCTCAAGAGGCCGCAGTGTTCCATATAAATTTAATCCTGCCTACTTATAACTGAAAAAGATAAAATGAATGTACCACAAAAAGAAGCTAGGTTTTCTCTGAAATAGAGGACATTTATTGAAGAGTATCTAGAAGTTAAAATTGTTGCAAATATCACATTAGTAGTACATATTCTTTACTATTTTTTTTATATATACTACTTCTTAAAGATGTAGTACGATTGTAAGATCATATTTTATATCTATGAACTTTCTTCATTAGACTTTACCTTGGGCCGTTGTCTGTGGTAATTCCTTTGATGACTAGTCTGGCATCTTGTCTACTTCTTCATCCCTTATTCTTTGTGATCGTTATATACATCTACCTCCCTTTCTCCTTGCTTCCAAAATCTGCTTTACTGATGTCAGATGCTGCCGTTCTGTTATTTTCTGGATTAAAGATAATCCCAGTTTCTCTTCGTTGTGATCATTTCTAATATTATCTCTGCTAGATACTATTAATATCCAGAGTCATAAGGCCAATGATAACCTACGGGTTGGTGGTATGGTGGTCAAGCTGGAGTCATTTGACATATCAAGCTATATAAATCATACTAAACCTAACACCACTACATATATTCATTCAAGGCGAAGCCAGGTCCGTCACATATAGACTGCACAAAGGTTCATCACCCATAAGCAGTTTGCATGGACGCGACTAGAGCGAGCTGTATAAAGAGTTGGAGAACAACCAAATAATGGGAATGTCTTCAAACAAAATGCTCCCAAAATATAGCTGTCAGAAGTAATATAAAGTTAATATACCACATAGGGAAGCGTGAGCGGAAGGACCTCCTATTCATGCAGATTTCACCTGGTGTACAGACGGCTCTAAAACCCATGAAGATTCAGGAGTAGGTATATATAGTACCAAGCCAAAGACAAGAATCTCACTGAGCTTAGGTAAACATGCGACAATATTTCAGGCAGAAAGAGCAGCAGTACATCACTGCGAAAAAAAGGTATTAAGACAGAAAAGGTAAATGGAAAAACCATTGTCATATACTCAGACACTCAAGCGACGGTAAAAGCACTCCTACACTCAAAGCTTGTGTGGCACCATTTGCAAGCCCTAACAGAGCTACGTAGTCAAAACAGACTAACCTTAGCCGGGGTACCGGGGTACCAGGCCACAGAGGTCAAAAGGGCAATGAAGAGCCCGAGAAGGAGTCTCAAATGCTCCTATTGGCCCAGAACCCTTCTATGGTGTAACAAAAACAACTATCAGAACATGCACAAAGCAGTGGATGTCTAAAAAATCTCAGGAGTGGTTGAAAAACTCATCAGGACAGAGACAGGCCAAATAGTTCTTAAAAGGACCATCGCCTAAACTCACCGAGCATATACTAAGCCTTAATAGGAAAAACACTATAGTACTAGTAGGTCTATTAACAGGACATTGTAGGCTTAACAAACATATGTATAATATCGGTCTGACAGAAGAGACCTTATGCCGATTCTGTTAGGAAGAAGAGGAAACGGCAGAACACGTATTGTGCTACTGCGAAGGTCTAGCAAGACTGAGATTCCTTACAGAGAAAAAAACCAATGACAACTAGCTAAACCGGGGAACTACTTCCCAGTCTATGGATTCTACTACAAAAGACCGAATTAGACAAGATACTCTAAACAACGATTAAAGGATATTCACAAAAGATCTTAAAGGGTCGAGGTGGGAAAGGCCACATGACCCACAGTTCTAATTAAATCTAATCTAATCTACTCCCAATATTCTTTTGAAGTGAAGACTTTCTATAGCTTTAAGTGTAAAGTTTAATCGTTTCGTTACAACCCAGAATAAATATATTGGGACATATAATATTGATTGATAAGTACCCCTTTTTGTCTTTGGGCCTTAACGAATTAAGAATTTATTTTATCTGGTGTACGCCATATTTGATTTGCAGATGCTAATTTTTATTCTATAAGCTTTTAAAGCAATTTTTAATAAATAAAATAACTTATTTTTAATGTTATTTTATCAAAGACGCTCTCCTGGTTTGTGGCTACTGTTTTTTCTAAAACCAGCTTTTTGTATATAGGTGGCTATGCAAGATTCTGTTCTTTTTAAAACCAACTTGTGTTTTTTCCGGTTCTTTTAAACTTTAGTTTCCAGGACTATAACTTGGATGGTATTAAGGTCATAATTCAATATTTTTTGGTTCTTTTTTGGAAATAATTAGAAAAATTCCCATTCCTCATTTACTTTATGTTTTCTCCACTCTCCATGCTGTATACATATTTTTGTTTGTACCTGATAATGCCTTTTTTAGAATATCATCATAGCAAATTCTATTATTTAACAATTTCTCCAAATAAATAATATATTGTGAGTCATTTCATTATTCAGTCATGCTCTAATCTTCCAAGCCCTCTCTGTCTTATTTGGCCTTTAAGGCTTAACTTGTCCGATTATCATACATAAAACCCTTAAGACCAAACATATGTGATGATTTTGGCGGAGGCGCTTTCGAGATCTTTCCAGGTAGAAGGTGATAATGTCTCTAGCTTTGGCGGAGATTATTTTGGAATCCACCCGAGAATCCACCAGAATTTTAAATTTGTATATAAATATTGGTGGAGCAACAACGCACCAGTCAGTCATATATAGACAGTGAAGATAAATAATGAACAATTCTAAAACATTCGAAATATAAATTAGAATACTATTATTATAAAATAAATAAGTGTTTAAATAAATTATTTACAAATAAACTGTTTAAAATAAACAAACATTACAATATTTTCAAATTCTGGTTATTTGTAGGCTGGATACAGCTCAAGAAAATAAGCGAAAAAGCTTTAAACCAAAACATCTAAAATTATTAAATTGATCCAATCCCAAAGAAAGCATATTTCACGACTGAATAAAAGTTCATTCTGGCATGTTTCACATTTATCTATATTCATTCTGTGTCACCGAAACTGATACTTCCCTGACATAACTTTAGTTAAACAGAAGTTTTCACAAAAACAAAACTAGGTCGACCGAACCGAACTTGTAGTAACTGGAAAAGTATTAATTTTCTTCAAGATGCAGTTCTAAATCTACTATGTGATTTGTATGACAAACTATGAGTTTAGTTTTTCGGGGAGACAGGACCGGTTTATAAAAATTAATCAAATTTTAAAAATATTGCTTTAGAAATGAAACGAAAAATCTCGGAAATTGAATGTTCTATAGAGATTAAACAATAGTTTTTTTCTGTGACAAAATGCGTTAGTTATAATTATTAATCTTAACTTTTATGAAATATGGGGTGTTCAAAAAGTTAGGATTAAAATTGTTATCTTAACCCTTGATTCTACGTTAACCACTTTTAGCGATTAACATATTATATATAAGGTAAAGTCTTTACCGTAAGTAAAGATATTTAGAAAATTATGTATTTATGAAGTACTTTTTTATCGCCCTGTAAAGAATGAAAACTGAGACATGTACAGAAAAATTATATTGAACTTTTCTAAATAATTAGTTAATTTTTACAGGTATCCCAGATTACGGTACTTTATTCTGAAACACTCTCTATAATAAATAAGTTACTTATAATAATAAGAAGGTCGTGAAATGTAATGAATAGTGAATTATATATGTGCTCATTGTTAAATTAGAAATTTATTGGTTTAATTTTAAGTTATAATAGTGTTTTTGATATCCAGTGAAACGGTAAAAATTAACGCATCAAACGTGATAATTAATTGCCTTAGATCACAATTATTCATTATAAAAGAGCTAAAACTAAATTAATTTAACAGTAAATATAGAAATATATAGTTATCTTATCAATATATTGAGAAATTAGAAACAGAATTGCAATCTCTTCAGACGCTAAACAAGGATTTAGAGACTAGAGTTAAATTAGGTAATGATTTGATTATTAAGTTGAATATACATAAGAACATAAAAAACTCAATGTCTGTTTTTGAGCAAAAAAATTCATCACTGTTTCAAGAACTAAAAGCGCTGACAAGTCTAGTGGACAGTATTCAAAAAGATAACAACTCAACTACACCGGCTACACCGCAATATTTACTTCGAGATAAACTTTCCTCATCAGCTCGAAAACCCAAACTTTTAATCTTGGGTGATGAAAATGCAAGAGGTCTCAAGTAGTTAAACATATTACCAATAGCCACTACGATATTAACTGTCAATTGTCAGCAAAATCTTCATTTGAGGACCATATAAAAATGTGCCTTAGGTACATAACAATTAATGACCTAGACATCGTTATCCTATTCACCGGCGATGACAATCCTCGGAAAGGTAAACCCATAGCTATAGAGTTTGTTTATTTGAGGAATCCCACAAAGATTTAATCGCAATATTCTTAACAGATTCATTCAATAATTTGACCTTAAAATTCAATATATGCTTTGTAATTTTGAATTCTATCATTTTATACCTTCGAAAGTTTTTTCAGATGATGGTCTAATGTCCAGTTACTAGAAGCGAGAACTCATAAAACTAATTGTTTTTTCTTTAAAGAATTTTCAAAATAAAAATAATCTTCCTGTTAGTTGTACCAACTTACCGATTACACAACATCAAAATTTTCTCAATCCATCGAACATATCTTAAACCATGACTATCCAACATACCAAAACCTTATTGTATTAAAGAATTTCCAACCTCAATTCAGTGGTTTCCAAACTACTATATACTGTCAAAATATTAATGGACTACGAACGAATTACATTATCATTTTGAGTGAAACTTGGCTTAATGAAGACTTTCATAGTTTTGAATTTTTCGGAGATAGATATGTTGTATTCAAGAAGGACATAAATTATGCCCTCTTCAATTGCAGCTGAGGAGGTGGAACTTTAATAGCAACTTTACCTTATGTTACAACTGACAAGATTAATACTCCCAACATCTACACAATATGATGATATTTGGGTTAAGGCTAAAATAAACAATATCGACGCGATAACTGGATGTGTGTACCTATATTCCTCCAAACTCGTCATTAGAAAGCTATTTATCTTTTTGCAATTTATGCAAATCTCTAAAAAGTAAAGTTAAAAATCATAAATTCATAATATGTGGTGATTTTAATCTTCCACATGTCCAATGGGAAATTAATTTTAATTTTGTTGTTCCAACTAGAAAACTAAAATTCAACCTACTACCGCCTAGGCTTTGATTAATACAATGTGTTTTCATGAACTCAATCAAATAAACTGTTTTCAATTCGCTTTAACGAATGCTGCATCTTATATTTGTGGACCAGTTAGAATCAATTGCATAAATATATGCAATTTTTCACTGGTAAAAATTGATCCTCTACATCCCCCACTATTGGTTAATTTCACGAATAAAAAACCTTGCTTACTCAGAGATAATAAACCAGTTAATGTACATCAGTTCCATAAAGCCAACTTCACTGGTCTAAACAATTTATTTATAATCACTGACTGGTCATTCATAACTCATCACCATGACACCAACGAAATTGTAAAACTATTTTCCAACATCATAGAAATAGGTATCAATCAATATGTCCCAAAGAAGAAACTGAAAGGTAACAAATATCCTGTGTGGTTTGACGCTGTATTACGCAAATTGATTGTTGAAAAGAATAAGCTCCGTCAAATATATCAAAGGACTAAGCTTCAAAGTGATTACATTAAATACTCCATATCGACATATAATCTGGCAATTTATCAAGATTTCTTAATTTTATCAATTGAAAATGGTTACCAGGTTGACACCATCTACATCGATCTGTCAAATGCTTTTGACAGTGTCTGTCATGATTTGCTACTCAAGAAACTCTCCCAAATCGGTATCTCTGGTTCTTATTTTCACTGGATTAAATCTTATTTGAGTAATCAGTGTCAACGTGTCATAGTACATAATTCCGTATTATGTGACATTCTGTAAGTCTTACATAAAATAAATAAGTAAGTTATGTTATATGAGTGTTTAATATGGCAGTAAGTATAATAAAATTTGCTTTCAAGGCCATATCTGCGTCAGTTGAATTCTTCTAGGCAGATATTGATTGGGATGATGTCTCTTAAAGGTTTTATCCCATAGACTTAAATTTGTTAGGTCTCTTGAAACTTCCCTTTTGTCTTCATATAATTTTATCTCAACTTAGTTCTCTTTTCTTATCGAACTCTTCAATTCTACGTCTATTCTCTTCGCTTGACATCTCGATGATTAAAATTCAATAGTTGGTGTGAACTACCTCCCCACTCTCCGTTTAATCAGTAATAGGCGCAGGTCACTGCGCGTAATTTTTCTCTTTATTGGTAATTTCTCGCACTTTCTCGTTTTTCTCCATTCAAATCCGAATAATAATAGTTGAGATATACGCTTAGGTCCTTTTGGCATTGCTACTGTGCAGGATTTTTCTATTCAACGTTAATCTATACCATGTTCTACATATTGCCGTTTTCTTTGTTTAAATACGACCAAGAATAGTCGAGATATACGCTTAGGTCCTATATACGTTCATGTAAACGATGGTCGACATCTTAAATCGCTTAGCCGAGTTGCAAACCACTAATCCGAGTTTCAATTATCCACCACTGATAAGTGACGCCATCTTGCGGTAACTTTTGGAACTGAGCCCATACATACTTTGTTTATCTATTTATTACTTTATTACTATAGAAATATTAAAGAAACTACCACGGAAAGCTATTGTAAAATTGGCATACCTCATAAATGTAACATTTCGCCTTAAATATATACCTGATTATTTGAAAAAATGGCTAGTTATCCTAATTCCTAATCAGAAAAATTTCGAATATAGACCTATATCATTGTTACCGATAATATCTAAGTTATTTGAAAAACTACTACTAAAACGGCTAAAACCAATAACTTAAAATAAAAATCTGATCCCATCGCACTAATTTGGTTTTAAAGAAAAACACTCGACAATAGATCAAGTTAACAGGATAATCGATATCATCGAAAAAGCTTACGAAGAAAAATATATATGCTGATCTACATTTCTTGACATTGGTCAAGCATTTCACAAGGTTTAGCACGCTGGCCTGATGCAGAAACTTCAAGAAATGCTCCCCAAACAATTAAAAATAAAGTCCTAACAAGAATTGTTGATGCACCTTGGTTCTATAGAAACGATTATCTTCATAGAGACCTAAAGATGCCAACAATCGAAGAAGAAATAAAGAAATTTGCTGCGAAGCATGAGGGTCGACTCCACTTCCACTTCAACGAAGCGCTGCAATTATTGGACAACTCTATACTCAACAGAAGGCTCAAATGGAAGCCATTTGAGCTAGTGCAGTGAACGTTAATGTTAGTGCTTTCTTATACAAACAATTAAGTCAGCACAAATGGGGACTTCTTAGATAAGTTATTAGTTTATAATATTTTTAGATAGTTTAATTTATATATACATAGTTCATATTATAGAATAATTTTGATTCGATCAGTAAAATTACACATTTTCAAATATTACATAATTATCATCATTATTTTTATTCACTTTTTTTTAATAATATAAATTGCTTGTTTATTTGTGAATAAATAAAATCGGCGTCCATTCTTATTTGTACCCGGTACAGAAAAAAATCTCATCAATTTTTCAACAGAAACGGAATAGAATTTCATTCAAATCTGGATCATATTTGTCGCCGCACCCTCACATACAAATGTGTTATTTTTATCAAATCGATTCCTCAAGAAAACGTCCCGATGTAATTTTTTAGTTCTATCGCAGATTGCAACTATCAAGACTACAACTGCGCGAGCTGAGTGGAAGTCAAGTATCGGACGTGCCAGGAATATTCAAATCGCCCGATCTGTTTATATATTTTCAGGACGGATAGATATATTTTCAGTGGGGCTGCTTTTCCCTAGATTACGTCTAAACTTAAACAAAACAATTGCAGAACAGTAACAGCGCGTTAAAAGAAGTTTGCGTCACTACCAACTCCCTAGTTGAAGGAAATCATGCGTTAAGTGCTCGTGTTTACGTAAACTACTTTCGAAATGGTAATTTTGGTGGTTAGAGGCTTCTTCGCAGAAACAAGTTTGAGTTTGTTTTATTCCGAAAGATACGCTGTTGAACAATTTTATTCGAGAATTACTCTTGGTAATCCATATTCTTATCCGAATTAGTATTCATGCTCAACGAGTATTATATCCTTATATGTGCGGCGTTACATAATTTGTCAGGAAGGGGTGAAAAATCTATATTCTTATGTAGATATAAAAATTAAAACAAAATAGTTATTTATGCAACAAGTGTGTAAAGTTACCCTTTTTTGACGAATGTGAATGTTGTCGCACGAGCAGTAGGCGAGTGCGATAATCACATGAGTCAAAAAAGGGACTTTACACACGAGTAGCATACAATATTTTTTCTACTACCGTACACATAATCCACTAATATTAGAAATATAAAAGTTACTTTTTTTCACTAGTGAAAAAAACTTTACGCACTAGTGAAAAAAAGTAAAATGTGCCAAAAATTGTACACAGCAACAAAAATAAATTTATTGGAACTTTACAAATTTATAATTCTTACAGAACAAAATGACTAACAAATGAAGAAATATTTAAAAAAATAGGTTTTTAATTCTTATGAATATTGATATTGAATGTGCAATTATTGCAATTACCAAAACTTAAGGTTTTGGCCTTTTCCAGCACAGAGTTTGAAAAATGTTGTGATATTACTTCTGTAACCCTATTTTGAGCTTCGAGTGGTATGGATCTGGCCTTTTCAAGTAAAGAGGTTGAAATTTTTTGTGTAACTCTAGGTTCACTGTCGAGTGGTTCCACTAATTCTTCATTAGAGTTGTCAACGGTAAAATTGTAGCTTTGTTTGGAAGTGGATGGCATACTGTCATCCATCAAAATTTTATTAGAAATTATGTTTTTTTGTGTTATTGTGCTGTCTACGTAGCCTTCTGCAACAGCAGATGATTTCCATCCTCCATATTTTTTGACCTTAAGAAGGTCTCCTCCAGAATTTGCCAGCATAGTGGCTGAAGACCTAAAGCAGTGTCCTGTAAAAGCCGTTGGATTGGGCAAGTTTAGATACGTTGCTATAACACTTGGCATTTTACCAAAAGTATTTATCTCTACAGGCTGTTTAGAATATTTTCCATTTGCGAATTTTAAAAAAAATCTGTTACAATTTATATTCGATGGTCTTATTGAGGTATATTTTTCTATGAAAGATAAATAATCAACTGCAGAATTATTTGGATTTAAAATCGTAAAAATGCGTTCTATTCCATTTTTGGTTTCTGATACTTTGACAATATACACTGTTTGTTTATCTTCCACATCGTTAATTTTCATTTTACATAATTTTTCCCGGCGACAAGCTCCCGCAATTCCAATTATAAAAGCTACCTAAAAAATAACATATTATAATGTTACAAATAATTTATTAAACATTAGGAAATATCTTGACGTTGCGCATGTAAAACTCCAAATAAATGCTATTGTAAAAGTTTTAGGTATAATGTGCTGCCTAACAACCCCGGTGGCCTGTTAGGACAGCAACTGATTTTGTTAGGCAACACACCATACGAACACACATCTCGTTGCAAAACTTTACAGAATATTTTAATTTTATACTGAGTATTCAAGCATTTACTGAGGCATTTACTTACTTTGATCATTAAAAACTTGGAATCTGGAGCTTTCAACAGAAAATTAATTAGATCTTCTCGTTCAAAAATTTTGGATTTTTTTGGTTTATAACCTTTATTTTTTTGTTTGAGAAACGCTATTATCTTGTTGAATTTCGAAATATCAACGTTGTTTTTATATTTTAAGGTGCTTTTAAGCATAGAATAAATCGACCATAGGGTAGAAGCTTTGCAATTCTTCAATTCATCAGAGAAATATGCTAAAATAACGTTTTCCGAATATTTTGTCACCTTATTCTTCCTACACCATTCTATAAATGCATTGTATTTTTGCTGATAAATATATGCAGATTTTTCTGGCAATAAATTTTCAGTGGCCTTTTGTGCACTGCATAAGACAGGACAATAAACTTCGTACTGTCGATTCTGCAGCTTGAAAGACGAATCCGCAGTGCACATTCTTTGGACCTGCTCTGCTTTGGAAAGAATTAGGTTCGAAATCTTCAGATTCACCTGACTGGAGCCCACCCAAGGGCGCCCGCAAAAATTTTTACAGGTGGGGACACGGGGGACCGGTGCTTCCGTTGTCATTTACAAAATTCAGTATTAGGGTAATATCATATAAATCCCTTTATTCGAAATTTGTCGACACAGAACGAAAATTTTTTGAGTCGATTCTGTTTCATTTTCGAGGATTCGAGGGCCCCGTATGAAACGGACCACTTTTTTTAGTAATGGATTAAAAACTGAACCTCAAGTTCATGCAGTAGCTAACATTTTCAAAATATTTAAATATTTTATTTATGTTAGTCAATTGCAAAAATGAGGAATACATTTTGAAAATATTATGTCAAGGTTATGACGGTTGTTCAACAATAACTGGGCCAATCAGAGGTGTTTATAAAATTATTTAGCAACTGTACCCCACAAGCTCAGTTTTTTCACTGCTCCTCCCATAAATTAAATCATGTTATAAATGATTTAAACAGCTTAGTGGAAATACGAAATACAGTAGGCACTATTAAAGAAACAATAACATTTTTCCGAGAATCACTATTGAGACGTAAATCAATAGAAAAATCCATGCCCTTACTGTGTGAAATCCGATGGTCTACAAAGTATAAAAGTATATGAAATTTCAACGAAATATTTTTAAACATTACGCTTTAGATGATTTATAAAAAACTCAACCGGTAATATCAGAGCACGAACTTTTCAGCTATTTACAACAACTTCTTCATGTTTCGTTATTACATTAAACATAATATCAAAGTATTCGGCTATGCTAGACCCAGTTGCTAACATGTTGCAAGGAATAGACATTGATTTGTTTGCAGTTAAAAAATTTATAGGCGACTTTACAAAAGTTATCAAAAAAACACAGATATAATGAGTCAGTTTTCCATTCAATATATGAAGGTGCTGTGAAAATAGCGAATGCATGTGGCTTTGAATTGACCATTCCTGGATTGGCCGGTAAACAAACATGCTGAGCAAACTATCAAGCAGAAGAAAATTCATCAGAGGAATATTGCCAAATGTCTGGGGGAGTATTATCAAATTCGCTATCGCTAGATAAATTTGAATCCATATCGATTATGACAGATATAATATACTGCAAATAAAATTTGAATTTAAGTAAACAAACATTAAAAAGTAAAACTTTTTACCTTCTCAAACTTGATTGAGTTTAAAAAAATGCTAAATTGGCTTTAGAATCTAATCTTGAACTTAAGTATACTTTTGTCGTGTTCTGTTATAAGGTACGTACTAATTAAAAGTTTAAAGATTGACAGTTCTTCTAATTCACACAGCCACGGCCAACTTACTTTTACCAAAATCGACATCCACTGTATGTTTACTTTTAATTAAATCGATGACATTTAGAGCAAATTATAATTAAAATAAACTATTGATAATTTGTTGGACACTAAATAGATATAAGCAAAAATAATTTATTTATTTGTCTTAGAAGGAGATAGCAAAAAAATGTTAATATAAAATAAAACATTATATTTTGTTGTTCTGTACAAATTTTGTCAAATTTTAGTTTTTTTAACTAGTGTGTAAAGCGTTTTACTTTACGCACTAGTGAAAAAAAGTACAACTTTACACACTTCGTGGAGTGCGTAAAGTACGTACTTTACGCACGGTAGTAGAAAAATATATTTTAAAACGAACATACATATAAATAAAAAAACAACTTCAATAGCATTTTTTATAACGTTAACTAAAAATATTTTGTAAACTTTGACAAAAAAAAACAATCTCAAAACCGCCAAATTAAACGGGATATATCTATTGTGTGTAAGCCAAAGAGTATAAGTCAAAATTTTATTATCAAGAAAATTCCCCGACAATAATTCCCCGACAACAATTCCCCGACTGAAACATTCCCCAACGGGAAGATTCCCTGACTGAACAATTCCCCGACTGCAAAATTCCCGACAATATGCTAAAATCTATCATATCAAATTTTATGATTTTGTATTTTCAAATATTGATGAATTAAATATATAGAAATAGTATCACAAACTAAATTTTTAGAAACTACTACTACTTTTTTTTTAAAAAAGATAATAAATTTGATTTTGCAATTATATTTATAATGCAAAATAAAGTTGTTTTATAAATGCCTAAATAAAATCGAGGGGCTGATCCGACACAGGATATTAATGTACTTTACACATTAAGGTCTTTTATAAATACTTAACTAAAATTATATAAAATTATTCAAATAGGATATTAATGATCATTGTTAAAAGGATATTAACCCTAGAACCACAACGTGGAAGACCTAACTCACAGACCACAACATGGGTCCCACATGACCCCATTTAAATTAAGGCATTAAATATTAATTTATTTCACAAAATACATTCTTGGAGACTAAAATTTTTTACAGAAAATAAAAAAACGTCAAAAATGTATGGCTTGCAGTCCTCACAAATACATAAACTATGTTCAGCACATATACAGGGTGTTTCAAAAAGATTGGTCATAAATTATACCACATATTCTTGGGTCAAAAATAGGTCGATTAAACCGTACTTACTTATATACAAAAGTGCACCCAAAAATAGTTACAGGGTGTATAAGATATAAGATAAAATGAATTTTTTTAACGTTGCTCTTAAACCGTTTGGCATTTTTTTATGAAATTTTATATGACGTGTTGGAAATACCATAACTAATAATATCGAGAAAAAGGCAATATTTTTTCTTGATTTTTATAGGTTTTTGGAGGGGGTCACCGCTCATTTCTCCACTCTAATGTTTTGTAGTATAAAATGTAATTACAAACGAAACGCCACTGGAATGAAACATCCATTTGGAAACTTTTTTTGTCTCCTAGTATTTGTTTGTAAAAAGTTTAGTTTAGACGATACAGCCATTTGAAATGACAACTTAAAAATATTCAATGGAAATTCTTCGTATGGAAAATATCAAAATCAAGTTTATTTTTAAATTACAAACTAATGTCATCAAAATAAAAAAAAATAATTTAGCAGGTGTTCAAAATTACATTCTCCTCCTGTATACACTTACTACATTGTTTTAACAATAAAAATCGAATTTTGATATTTTTGCATACGTATAATTGAATATTTTTAAGATGTCATTTTAAGTGGCTGTATCGTCTAAACCAAACATTTTACAAACAAATACTAAGAGACAAAAAAGTTTCCAAATAGATGTTGCATTTCGGTAGCGTTCGCTTTTTAATAAAACCTTATATTACAAAAAAGTTGAGTAGAGAAAGGGGCGGTGACACCCTCCAAAATCCTACAAAAATAAAAAAAAAAATATATTGCCTGTACCTTGATTTTGTTAGTCATGGTATTCCAGCACGTCATATAAAATTTCATGACAAAATGTCAAACGGTTTAAGAGCAATGTTAAAAAAATTAATTTAAATTTTTATCTTATACACCCTGTAACTATTTTTGGGTGCACTTTTGTATATAGGTAAGTACGGTTTAATCGTCCTATTTTTGACCCAATACGTGGTATAATTTATG
Organism: Psylliodes chrysocephalus; assembly: GCA_927349885.1. NCBI lineage: Eukaryota > Metazoa > Arthropoda > Insecta > Coleoptera > Chrysomelidae > Psylliodes > Psylliodes chrysocephalus. The sequence goes on from OV651817.1 coordinate 77,284,563, forward strand.
ACCAATCTTTTTAAAACACCCTGTATTTCTTTTGCAACTTTCGGTCTCGTTTGCGTGGAGAGATAGTACATCTTCCTTTTTCTCTACAATTATCTGTGGGTTGCTGAGCCTCATCAGGCATTCCGAGAAATTCACGGAGACTACAATGTAGGTTTCGGGGCAAATGTTCGTTTTGCACCCTTATTTTGATTTGGTCTTCTACTGGGGCCAACGCTAAATTTTTTAAAACTGTTCTTCTACTCTCTTTGATTTTAGTTTTTTTTTGCAGTTTTGAAGAACAAAAGTATTTACACCACCGCCATCCAACATGCTGTAAAACAACCTAAGAGGCCAGTGCCTTGTTTTTATTGCTACAGTCTTTGAATGGCAGAGTTGGTCAAACGTGTCAACTCTATCTTTTGTTTCATTGTAAAAATATTTATTTCGGATTTTTGTGTGCCCTTATCTATGTCCGGTTGAAAATGCATTGTGCTTAGCAAAAGAACAAGTTTGTAAGAAATCATCAGCGTTAGATGATGGTGATCGACAACAAGCAGTGGTCTATTGCGATATATCTTAGATTTTGAAGAGGGCCGTTTACAAATATTTTAACTAAAATATATTTTACTTATCTTAAATTGTTGGTCCTTGTTTATTTATCTAGACCCTGATGTTTGCTATGAAAATGGAAAAAATATACTGACATCCAGTTAACTGTGACAGATATTTTCCAAATATATCGAAACTGAGGCTACAGTGACATATTTTATAATTTTATTACAAAAGTTAATGTTCGGCTCTGGGTAGAAAAGAGGATTTATGTTAAATATTGAAATCCATTAAGTTCTTTTAAAGAATTTTTAACATTGTATACAAACAGCGTTGTTATTCTAGCGTATCTACATAAAGCCGAGCATTTTATGAATATCCTCAGTGCTTGTGTCATATCAGCTTTTAGCATAAACTTTTATTGTCAACTCCAAAACCGTTCATGTCTTGTTGTTTTACAACGCCCGATGGGTCGTTGTCCGATAATGAAAAACCAATAAAAGAACAGATAGCCGAAATATATTGCAACATATTTTTCCGTATATTTGTTTTTCACCCTTACTGCTGATTTCAGCTGAGACCTTTGGAGGATATAAATTGGTTAAACGCCGCTAGAATCCAATTCGCTACAGGTTGAGAACTTCTTTCCTCTATTTTTCTAGATACACTAAAATAAATTTTAAGAAAACATCTAGCGTTATGTTGAGAGAGGTCCGATTAACGAATCATATACAAACCGATGTAATTCGCACGAATTTAGTTTTTTGATCGAAAAGGGAGGGTTACTTTGTGTACGTGAGTACATAATGTGATTTTATATATAAGTGGTGTGTAACCGTGTATCATAGTAACTTCGAAAATAAAAAAAAAATATGTAGCTGATCTGGAATTTGTACAGAATCGTACTTTATTTATTTTTATTGATTAAAAATGCATTGTATTTTAAAAAAGTGCACAAATACTGTTATTTTTGTTGTTTATCACTATCCAAAGAAGGCTTGTGCACATTTAAATCTAACTAGAAAGTTGCCGTTTTTCGGGAATTGTAAGTAACTTTGGCATAAGCTTGTATATTTTCATTTGAGTTAAAAGAAATCTAATGGTATTTTAAAATAAAATGTAGGCTTAATTAAAATATTTTAATTAACTTTCTAATATTTTAAATCATGCAACAGTATTTTCTGTAAATAATTAAATGATTGAATCATATAAGTATCATATAGGTATATGAGTACTAAAACATTTTTTTCTTTTCAAAGAGTAGGCTCATGTCAAATAAACTTACAATATTATAACGAAATTCGAGAGACGCTAAAATGGTGGTTCCCACCTTATCGAGACTGAGACCCACAAGGTTAAATTCGTAGCGTAACAAAAACAAGAAATGATTTAACTTGGAACGAAATACCGAAAGCCGATAGTAGTATTAGCACGTTGAATTTTTTAGTTTGTGAAGCATTGGCATTACTTAGGTTAAACCATGTAGACCATCAGATAGTGACTGATTTAGGTGCCCCATTTTCGCATGAAAGCCTCGAATAGGGTTGAAAAGTACATCGATTTTGAGTAGAATGAAAGCAAATTTACGAACGGCCCCTGGGGATAACATATGGAAAATTCGATTTTCCTTAACAGAAATAAAAGGTGTTTTTTGGTCATTTTTCCTCGCAAGCCATTTTCACTATATGATTAATTAATAGAACTGGGCTTCGAAAAAACAAAGGCCTTAATGTTGTAAGTGGCTAAAGGGTTGCAATAAGGGCGTAATCTTGTAAAGAAAAATCGATATTTTAACCGATTTTTCCACACAAGCCAATCGAGAGTATAAAAACATACATCATAACTAGCCCGAAAAACATATTGGCTTGAGTGGCGCGAGTGAATAAGTCCATTTTTAGGTTGGAAAATTTAAAAGAAATTTTTTTAGATTTTTCAGTTACTTTCCCATCAACGAAATTTTTTGCAATAAAAACTTGAGTGCAGAGCGTGGTCTTCATATTTTCAGAACATAGGAAAGTTGCTGGAAAAATGTATGCAAATTGCCACAATTTTCCCACACAAGCCGTTTGACATATGCTTAGAAAAGGTGATTCTAAGACTATATAACAAAAGGCTTGAGTGTCGGACATGGCCATCATATTATATTTATATCTTTTTACTTTACTATCTGTATAGAGATATAAGGAAAGTATAGGAATCATGATTTTTTTCGACCTCGAGTTTTCGACGGATTTTTACGTTTTGAGGTCCCCTGAATCCGTTTTGACTATTTTCGCGATGATGTCTGTGTGTGTGTGTGTGTGTGTGTGTGTGTGTGTGTGTGTGTGTGTGTGTGTGTGTGTGTGTGTGTGTGTGTGTGTGTGTGTGTGTGTGTGTGTGTGTGTGTGTGTGTGTGTGTGTGTGTGTGTGTGTGTGTGTGTGTGTGTGTGTGTGTGTGTGTGTGTGTGTGTGTGTGTGTGTGTGTGTGTGTGTGTGTGTGTGTGTGTGTGTGTGTGTGTGTGTGTGTGTGTGTGTGTGTGTGTGTGTGTGTGTGTGTGTGTGTGTGTGTGTGTGTGTGTGTGTGTGTGTGTGTGTGTGTGTGTGTGTGTGTGTGTGTGTGTGTGTGTGTGTGTGTGTGTGTGTGTGTGTGTGTGTGTGTGTGTGTGTGTGTGTGTGTGTGTGTGTGTGTGTGTGTGTGTGTGTGTGTGTGTGTGTGTGTGTGTGTGTGTGTGTGTGTGTGTGTGTGTGTGTGTGTGTGTGTGTGTGTGTGTGTGTGTGTGTGTGTGTGTGTGTGTGTGTGTGTGTGTGTGTGTGTGTGTGTGTGTGTGTGTGTGTGTGTGTGTGTGTGTGTGTGTGTGTGTGTGTGTGTGTGTGTGTGTGTGTGTGTGTGTGTGTGTGTGTGTGTGTGTGTGTGTGTGTGTGTGTGTGTGTGTGTGTGTGTGTGTGTGTGTGTGTGTGTGTGTGTGTGTGTGTGTGTGTGTGTGTGTGTGTGTGTGTGTGTGTGTGTGTGTGTGTGTGTGTGTGTGTGTGTGTGTGTGTGTGTGTGTGTGTGTGTGTGTGTGTGTGTGTGTGTGTGTGTGTGTGTGTGTGTGTGTGTGTGTGTGTGTGTGTGTGTGTGTGTGTGTGTGTGTGTGTGTGTGTGTGTGTGTGTGTGTGTGTGTGTGTGTGTGTGTGTGTGTGTGTGTGTGTGTGTGTGTGTGTGTGTGTGTGTGTGTGTGTGTGTGTGTGTGTGTGTGTGTGTGTGTGTGTGTGTGTGTGTGTGTGTGTGTGTGTGTGTGTGTGTGTGTGTGTGTGTGTGTGTGTGTGTGTGTGTGTGTGTGTGTGTGTGTGTGTGTGTGTGTGTGTGTGTGTGTGTGTGTGTGTGTGTGTGTGTGTGTGTGTGTGTGTGTGTGTGTGTGTGTGTGTGTGTGTGTGTGTGTGTGTGTGTGTGTGTGTGTGTGTGTGTGTGTGTGTGTGTGTGTGTGTGTGTGTGTGTGTGTGTGTGTGTGTGTGTGTGTGTGTGTGTGTGTGTGTGTGTGTGTGTGTGTGTGTGTGTGTGTGTGTGTGTGTGTGTGTGTGTGTGTGTGTGTGTGTGTGTGTGTGTGTGTGTGTGTGTGTGTGTGTGTGTGTGTGTGTGTGTGTGTGTGTGTGTGTGTGTGTGTGTGTGTGTGTGTGTGTGTGTGTGGTGTGTGTGTGTGTGTGTGTGTGTGTGTGTGTGTGTGTGTGTGTGTGTGTGTGTGTGTGTGTGTGTGTGTGTGTGTGTGTGTGTGTGTGTGTGTGTGTGTGTGTGTGTGTGTGTGTGTGTGTGTGTGTGTGTGTGTGTGTGTGTGTGTGTGTGTGTGTGTGTGTGTGTGTGTGTGTGTGTGTGTGTGTGTGTGTGTGTGTGTGTGTGTGTGTGTGTGTGTGTGTGTGTGGCTGTGTGTCGCATAATTCATGAATTGATACACAAAAAAACACCAAATTTTAAACTTAATCTTTGTTCCAGCGTCCAATGAACTAATTAGATTTTGGGCAGAGTCGGAACATCTGGGGGGGTACTTTATAGGTGGTCATTTTTATATTTTATGGAATATATCTGTTATTTACATTTGGAGAAGAAAATTCTTTAAATTAAAGTTACTCTTAATATCATTGTCTATAATTTTTATCTTATACATAATTTTTCTAAAATGAACCGTATTCAAGATATTTGAAGAAATGTGTAAATTTATAATTTTGAAGAAAACTCAAAAACAAATAAAGAAAAAAACATTAAATTTTAAACTTAAGTTTTATTTCAGCCTGAAGTGAAATGATTTGATTTTGGACAAAGTGGGAACATCTGGGGGGTACTTTATGGGAGGCTGTTTTTATATTTTATGGAATATATCTGTTATTTATGTTTGGAGAAGAAAATTGTTTAAATAAAAGTTACTTCTAATATTATTATCTATAATTTTTTTTTATGTCAAAATTTCCTGAAATGGTCCGTATTCGAGAAATTTGACAAAATGTGCAAAATTCTGATTTTTATGAAAATGTTTAAACTAAAAGTTGTTTGCGATATCGATCTCTATAATTTTTGTTTATACATAATTTTTTTTAAATGGACCGTAATGGAAAAATTAAAGGAAAAGTGCTAAATTTTAAATTTTTCAGTATTTTTGTTGACAATGAATATCTATAGAAAAATGTTTCGAGGTAGAAGAATGTGGAAAATGTATATTGTAGTGTTATCAATTTAATCAAAAAATCTATTTAAAAATATGAAAATAAAAGATTTACAAATAGATATGAATTTTATAATTAATTTAAGTTATTAACATATCACCCTGTATATCAAAAATCAAATTTGATACAAAAATGTCAAAAGTAAATTAACAATGGTAAGTTAATTGTGATTACTTCTGTCATGATTAAGCAAAAGTTACTTACAGGAAAATCGAACAGTCAGATTTTGAAGATAATAACATTTTCTTTAATTTTTCCTTATAAAATATGAAATCTGTTTCATTAAGTTGTTTCTAAATAAAGTTTTCAACTAATTTTCTTATGATTTATGAATCCTGTAGAACCATTGGACAAATCTGGTTACTGAGCTAAGGTTTCCAGGAAAAAGAATAAATAAAGAAGGTTTTTTTTTTTGGTTTTTTTCTTTAAGAAATGAAAGCCAATTGTTGTTTCTTCCTAAAAATAGAATTTATTTTGTAAAATAATAACGATAGAGGGTTCAGGTAAATACAATAAAGGTAACAAATGTAGGAGAAAGGTTTTAAAAATATCTATAACCTCCAGTTATCTTGTATTTACATTTTGACAATCCTTCAAGAAATCATCTGTCCCGAAAGATTCCAAGTAGGAATTTTTAACGACTGGAAAGGTGGAGAGAGACTGTTCCATTTACAGTTTTTTTATCTGCATAGGAGCCTGAAAAAAGTACAAAAGTTAATAGTGACAACGTGAGTAATACACAAACTGTTTATATATTTATTTATTGGACGTGTGATAACAAGTATTAAATGTTGTTTAAATTTTAGAATACTTACTTAAACTTTTAAAATAGGTAATCAGTAGCATAATTTGGTTTATTTCAATTTATTCTGCAGTGAAAATATATTTTGAATTTGACAGCTATAACCAAAATATAGATAAAAAAGTTCAATGACAGTCGTTTTAAGAAATGACATCATAGACCATTGGAGTCTAGACTAGAAATTTTGAATTTTAATAGGAAGTAATTAATTTGAACGAAAGGATTGAATGAAAGTGTTAGTATTAATTTTAGGTTTATTTCTTAAGAAATTCACAAAACAAACATTGTGAACTCTGTTAATTTTGTTAAAATTAAACAAAATTTGTTTAAGAAAATAATATTTGTTTAATAAAATAATATTTTTATGAGTTACAACAATTTGCATTATTTGGTGGTTGTTTATGATATTAATAGGTTGTTCCTGAAATTGAGTAAATAGTATTGAAATACTATAATGGTATATTATTATCATTATTTAGCGCTGCTAGAACTCTACCCTGAGGTAAAGAATTCTCGTGTTCTTAAACTATAAAAGACATAAAATAAAAGATAAGCTAGTCGAGGTAAGTAATTTTATGTTATGTTTGGTTTTTATTAAAGTTTCTAATAATTATTTTCACCATATATTAAAAAACCAATATATAAAAACATAACAATATATTTAGTTTATCCTCTAAACATTTATAGAGGTGCTGCAATAGGTTGTACAAAATAACCGGAAAAAGCCTATAATAACTAGATAGGAAAGTCATGTGTTGGACACATCAGATTTTTAATTTATTCAACAAAAAGCTGACAAGAAAATCTAGAAATTTCCACCATTTTCTCACGCAAGCCGTTTGTCATATGCTTAGAAAAAGTAATTCTTAAACGATATAACAAAAGGCTTGAGTATTGGACATGGAGCATATTATTTATCTAAAAAAGAACTGACCAAAAAGTTTACAAATAAATATTTATGCAAAGTTATTATTATTTATTGTTCGGTGATTATTCGTATAGTAAATTTTAATAAGAATTTAGTGCTGAATTAACAATATGTTTATTTTATAGAAAAATTTATATATTCTTTCAAAGGGCTATTAAATATAAACTTTAAAATACCTGTTAAGGGTCGATCTTTTAACCTCTCAGTAAAGTTACATGTAGGTTTACTTGACAGATTAACAAAAACATTATTTCTATAGTTTAATCAGAAGTAGTTACTTTCAACAGAGGTAAAAGGACTTGGCCCTATTAACAAATTCGTTACAAAGATATTTTTGAATTTTTATAAAATTAATGTATGTATAAAATAAAAATGCAGCTACTAAACATGAAAAAGTAGATATCCTAGAATTAAATGATGACAATCAAGTATTCTATGGAATAGACACTTCGAAACCATTTTAAATCGCATTTATGTAAGATATTAAAGCAATCAAGAATGTCATGATAGCCCAAGAGCCCACTGCAAATTTTTACCGTCATCTGATAACGAAATGAAATATACCCCAAAAGCATGGAAAAACATTGTACTTTACCAAATGGCACCTGTGCCAATCCCTATCCTGAGCAAAGTAGCTTAAAAAAATTATTTTATATTAAAAAAATCACATAAGGCATGACAGCTCTAATTTCGTTTGCCCTTAAAGTTTTCCAGAAAATAACATTCAAATATATCTTGATATATATCGTTAAAGGAAAATATTTTCTTCCTCTTAACATCGCACAAAAACATCTATCCACGATTAGTAGGTAAATATCATTAAAAATATGAATCAATGTTTGCTGATTTAAAAATTTATTTGTATTCCTATTGTTGTGATTCATTTTTACAGGTTGCCATAGAAACGACAAAAAAACTACTATGATCATGGTTTAAAATAATTGTCTAACAAGAGTTTATAAATATTATTGACTATCTCTGCAAATGGTTTATACAATACCATCCTTCTTCCTTTCTTACATAAACATGGTCTAAAAGGTAGGTAAAAATATTAATAATTCAGGTTTAAAAGCGAGATTCGCAATGAATTAGGATTGTAATTTTCAGGGAAAACATAATTGTCGCTGTCATGTTTTATTTGATTTTAAGAATATAAAATAATTTTTTTTAACCACTTTGCTCAGGATAGGGATTGGCACAGGTGCAATTTGGTAAAGTACAATGTTGTTACATGCTATTGGAGCATATTTCATTTCGTTATCAGATGACGGTCGAAATTTGCAGTGGGCTCTCATACTATGAGATAAATCTTCTGACAGATCAAAATGATTTTCTTGAAGTCTATTAGAAAATGTTGATGTTCCTATGATATTATGTGACATTATTTCAAAGTATACAAGTTAGTAGATTAAATAATTATTGTGCGTTATTGTTTTGGGTAAAATTGAAGTTACAAGTTGTTGTGTTCATTACATTAGTTATTTTTCTTCAAATTAAATAATTGGTAAGTACTATGATATACATTTATTTAGTTAATCTGAACTGAAATATTTGAATTTTTACAATTATTTAAAAGGGCGTTAATTTAATAAACATTTAAAAGGTATAAAATAAGTCGTTGAATAGTCCGGCCACGAGACAACTCTTATAATAAAATTAATATAAAATAACTTTGAGAATCGATATTTAGATGATTTAGGGTGATATTTAGGTTTTGATATTTAGGTTTTAGTTTTACTTTTTTTTATATAGCGAATTATAAATGATTCCAAGCATATGCCAAACGGCTTGTGTGAGAAAATGGTGGATATTTATAGATTTTCTTGTCAAAATTTTTTTAAATAAATTTTGTATAAATAATATGAAGACCATGTCCAACACTCAAGCCTTTTTATATATAGCCTTAGAATCACTTTTTATGTCAAAAGACTTGTGTGCGAAAATGGTGGAAATTTATAAACTTTTTTGTCAGGTTTTTGTTAAATAAATTATATTTAATTAATATGATGACCATGTCCGACACTCAAGCCTTTTGTTATATAGTCTTAGAATCACTTTTTCTAAGCATATGTCAAACGGCTAGCGTGGGAAAATGGTGGCATTTTCCATACAATTTTCCTGCATTTTTCCGACTCAAGCCTTCGTTTCGTCCACATCCGATACTCATGCCAATTTTATTATTACGTCTAACACATTACTAACATTCTGTGGTTAAAAAGGCTTGCATGAAAAAATAACTCAAAAATCAAAACAATTTTGCGGTAATTTTTCCGACTCCAAAATCAGTTAAAATATCGATTTTTCTTTACAAGATTACGCCCTCATTTCAAGCCTTTAGCCACTTGCAACAATTAAGCCTTTGGTTTTCCGAAGCCAAGTTCTATTAATTAATCATATAGTGAAAACGGCTTGCGTGGAAAAATACGCAAAAAACACCTTTTATTTCTGTTAAGGAAAATCGAATTTTCCATATGTTATCCCCAGTGGCCGCTCGTAAATTTCCTTTCATTCTACTCAAAATCGATGTACTTTTCAACCCTCTTCGAGGCTTGCATGCGAAAATGGGGCACCTAAATCAGTCACTATCTGACGGTCTAATGTGATGATTTTAAAAACCATTCTATATCGCCTTTTAATTAGGGTTTAAAAACTTGTTCGAGCAATTTATCCAATAATAAATGACCCCTCTATCTCTTAAGCCTGCTCATGTAAAATATTTGGGCTTCTTACTTTGTCTATTTATATTCTATTAATAAAGGACAGAAGGATGAGTATTGCAACTATGTTAAAAGAAAAAAAATTGGCTTTCAGTTCAGAATTATGTTCAGTACATGACTGATATTTATTTATAAAATAAAATTCAATATAATTCGCAATATCACAACTATAATACAAGAAACCAATCTGACTTTCATGTACGGCAAGCCATCACTAAAAGTTCCCAAAATACATATTTAAAATAACATTTTTGACTGGACTTTTAAAATATTAAAAATTTTGTTTTAATAGTTTTAGTTTCCGTGTATATTTAAAATACGCAACTTTTTTGTTTACATGTTTACTATGCACAAAGAAATTTAATATTTCCCATTAGTTATATTTAAAATGAATTGTTCCTAGTAATATGTGTAGTAACAGCTTAAACAGGATAACCTCGTTTTCATGAATCTCATTTCAGAGATAATTTTGTAAATTATACTACATGTTAGTCAATCTCTTTATTTCTTATATGCATCTACATTTATATTTTCACAGAATAAAGAATATACCATAACAATTATTGTTATTTATTCAAATGTACATAAGAAAAATGCTACTATTCGAATTTCGAACCCAGTTCAATGATTTGGAATAATTTTAAAATAACAATTCGGCATTTTTGTTATTACGATATACATTGAACTTGAAATAAAATTGGAATAGTTTATTGTACCTGCATATGAAAATAAACATTTTAATTAAATAGAATTTATTTCATATACAGGATGCTAATTTAGTATGTGAACACATTTTATCCTAATAACTACAAAATATACTGACAAATAGATGACAATTGCAAAATATTAAGGAAAAAAGTAGACAGTATTTAAATATTTTATTAAACGTTACCCTCTCTGGAAGCTACTAATAAATAACTTACTGATCCGGTATAAGACAGTAATCGCATATCTCAACGACCAGTCCCATCGCAGAGCGTGTTCGAATTCGATAAGCACGAATCGCATCGGATACCACTTTTTCCAGTGTATCGATTCCATTTTCCCAAAGAGAGAAAAGCACCTCACCTAAAGTAAAAGCCGGTCGCGGTGACTATTGTCCTAATGGGATTACGACCACCGGACTGAATCCGATTGTGTTCCTCTTGGTGGCCGTGATGGGTCCGGAAGACCGGCGTGTTCCTGCATACATTAAAAGTTGCCGGCCCGTTGCAAGACGATAATTAGTCTTCGAATTTAATGTTGTTTGTAAAGGGGAGAAAAGTGTTAATTGGATGTCTATTATATTGATTTAAACATTTTAATGGGTATTAAGTTCGTGATATTCTTCTTACTAAATTTGTGTTATACTACTTAGAGTATGGCCCAATATTAATTGAAATATTAGTTACTATACTTCAAGTTTAAACTAGAAGTGGTGGTTATTACACTGCGACCTAAAAGATCTATTGTGCCCCCTTTTGTCGCCAATGCACCAAGGAAATGTCCCAATGCCTATAACGACCCTTCCAATTCTGTTTTCTCAAGGAAGTGTAGGATTTGAAGTGGCTTCAAGTAGGTAAATCTCGCTCTTCTATTTGATATCCTCCTAGATATAATGCCCTTGGATTTTGGAGTGCTACACATTCAGTTAGGATGTGAATGGAGGTTTCATCCTCCTCCTCACAGAATCTGCACTCACTATCCTGTACTACTCTCAGTTTACTTAGGTGTCCTTTTAATCGGCAATGCCCGGTAAGGATCCCTGTTACAATACTCAGGCAGATGCAGGCTTCCGATCTTTTCTGATTATATTCACCCAGAAATATCTTGGCCTGTCTCAGTCCCACGAGGTTGTTAAATTATTGGTAGCTTCTGATTGGTTATTTAGCAGACAAGCGTACATACACCAAAATGTGTAATAATCACCGTTCTTTATCTATAATTTGACACATCGTGGTCGACAACATTGAAGCACTTGTCTGCAAATACAGTGTTCCGTAAAGTATGGAACAAATTCATTTTAAACAGACCATTTTAAGAAATAATACTGAAACACGTCGATTTTTGATTTTAATTTACCGTATTTTAAAATAATAATCTAATATACAGGGTGAATTACTTTCGAGTAATGACGTCACCGTCATTTTTTTTAAATGGAACACCCCCATTTTGTCTCAATTTTCGGATTACTCTAGCTGAGCTGATTCCAAAAATGTATTACATGTTGATTCCAATTGGTACAGGGTGGGCAAAAATACAATAGTTTTGTGGGTGCTTATAAAGTAACGCGTAACATTCTTTATTAGTTAAATTAACAATATTATCAAAAATACTTATTGTCTAGCGGACAGAATATGATGAAATACATGACTTTATAAATGTTCGAACTGCAGCCCTTGCTGTATTTGACAATAACCCAAACGTTGTACAAATTCTTGTTGAACCTTGTTTATTGTGTCTTGAGAAATATTGTTTATTGTTGTCCGAATTCTCTCTTTTAATTCTTGATTATTTGCTGGTTTCGTTTGATATACAACATTCTTCAGATGGCCCCACATAAAATAATCCAAAGGATTGAAATCTGGTGACCTCGCTGGCCATTCGATAAGTCCACGTCTACCAATCCACCTGTTCGGAAAAATTTGATCTAGGTACCTTCTAACATCTACAGCATAATGTGGAGGTACACCATCCTGTTGATTATTGGGATATAAGGTGGTCACATTCTATAGGAGTACTTGGCAAAATAAATTTTTATAAAATAAATAAAGTCACGGCATATAAATTGATATATACGCACTTCGTAGATTAAACTTTGAAAGAAGAAAGTTATATTATTTACAAAAAATAAAAATCTTATGCTTCAGACAAAATTGTTGCAATTTAACATTTTTTTTATTTATTAGTTCTTCTATTTTCGCTAAGGTATACATTGCAAATGTTTTTTTTTTATTTCTGGAATGTGATTCTAGACAAATTTTTCCAGCTCGTACACTAGCTATTCTTTTGTTTTTATTAATGCTTTTATTTTAATTCTATTTATCATAGTCACCAGGGAATTATTTCAGCCTACATCAAAGATTTTCCCTTATTTTATTGAAGCTATCGGTTATTTTTCTACTCCTCAAGTAATTTTCTCTCAATTGACAAATAAGAAGGTTTTCCTATCGAAAGGTAGTTATACCTATTTTCACTTGTTGTTGATGAGGGAAATATCAACATTATGTATATTTGAATCTTGAATTTGCGTGATTATCGTTATTTGAAGTATCTCCAACTTCAAATGTATATATTTGTAGTCTAAATTGAATAGTAGTATCCAAACATTCCTGTAATACAATGTTAACCTTTATGTTATTAATTTCCTGAAATTTCCTTCCAGGTATATTGTTTCAGCAAAGCAAATCAAAGCAGGAAACCACTACTGTTTGCCGTATTAGAAACGTGTTAAACAATGTGTTCAAATACGGTAATATCATTATTACTGAAAAATTTATGCAATATCAATAATTCCTGCTGTACAAATAGTTACAATACGTATTTACATACCTATAGGTATTTATTGGTATTATAATATAGAGGATGTTTCGCGAGGGAAGTGACATAATTAACTGCTTCGTGTGTGATTAAACAATTCAAAAATTTATTTTAAAAATACGTTAAAAATACGTTGAAAATACGTTAAAAATACGTTAAAAATACGTTAAAAATACGTTAAAAATACTTTACAAATACGTTAAAAGGTAATTATGATTATTAGTCAGGTATACACAAAGATTAGAAATAATGAGAGAGGCATTTGGTGGATTAAGCAATTACCCTATGTACTCCTCTCCAACATTGCAAATACCAGTTAAAAGGTTATAACTCTGTCAGCCGGTTGCAAGAACGTTTGTTTAAATCTCTTGTTAGCTAATGAATACATAAATAGCTGAGATTAAAACTGACAATGGCGCTTTTCCACACAGGTGATTGTTAATAAAATTTATATATAGAAGTTTATGTGATTGTATTTTTCAAAAATTAATTACAAATAAAGTAAAAAATAAAATTGAGACTCAACCTTTACTGCTACGGTTAAAAAATAGGTTATTCATCCTCGCTCAATATAATGCCAGATTCTTTCCCATTTTGATGAATTGTTGATTAAATTCATTACATATATCTTTTGGATTTGTTAGGTGTTTTCCTTCAATATCAAATATTTTACTAATTTTTTCATTTTTCCTGTTCTTACCTGTTAATTTGTTTACAATTACCCACATTTTTTTAGAATCACCATTAGTTTTAATTTGGTTTTTATAGAATTCAAACTTTGCTTTTGAAATGAGATTTATTAAACTATTACGGTATCTTTTATACTGATTTTTTAGAATTTCATTGCCGGGATTATTTAAAGTTTCTTTAAAAATTCTGTTTTTAGTATTAATAGGCTGTTAAATACCGTTTTTCTACGAACTCTTACAAAAAGACATCTTTCGCCACAGGATACTTTCAGCGAAAACTTGATTTCCGTCACTAGTGAGAAAAAATCCCATAACGTTTACTTTCGTCTCTAGTGACGAAAGTAAGTTGTTACATATTTTCATGTATCAGTCGCCTTGTATAATATTTTGGCAGCTTATAATTATTAATATTGAAATAAAAAGATGCTCATTAAATTCTATATGCGTTTTTACCTAAACTTTAATGAATTAAAGATAAAATAAAAATGTATAAAAATAGTGCAAATTAAACCAATCTAGTTTCCTGGTTTTCATTTGTTTATTTGAAGTTTTATCACTTTTGAGAACTGTCAGTTTCAGTTCGTCCTAAATTTAACACATTTTCATGATGTCTGAGTCAGAAAGCGATTGTACTCCCCAGAAATTATTTTTAAAGCTGAAAAAACCTCTTCAGGTTTATTACCGGCCAAATCAAAAAAGAGATATGAAGAAATTTATATAAAATTTTTGGACTGGAGAGAAAAAAATAAAGTGAAATCATTTTCGGAAACTGTACTACTAGCATACTTTGGATAAATATGTTCAAATTTTAAACCGTCGACGTTATGGTCCATTTATTCGATGCTAAGAACTACACTCTCTGTTAAAAATGATGTCGATATTAGTAAATATCCAAAGTTAAGTTCGCTTTTGAAAAGAAAATCTTATGGTTTTAAAAGCCAAAAATCCAAAATTTTTTCGCCTGAAGACATAAAGACTTTCCTAAAGAATGCACCTGACTATAAATATTTAATAAAAAAGGTAACGGAATTATTATTTTTATTTTAACAAATACTTAATACATAACTACTATAATTTGTAGGTAGCATTAGTTTTTGGATTATCTGGCGCTTGTCGTTGCCACGAACCAAAAGATTTAACAATAAGCGATGTAAAGGATACTGGAAGTATTCTGTTAGTTAAAATCCGTAATACAAAAACAAAAGTTCCGCGTTCTTTTCATATTTCTGGCCCCTTTTATGATATTTCTAAAAATATATGAGCCTACGTCCCGCAAACATGGATGAAATTAATTCAAGATTCTTTATTAACTATCAAAATGGAAAGTGTAGCAGACAGGTTGTTGGAATTAATAAAATCAGTAAATTTCCTAACGAAATTGCTCAGTTTTTAACGCTTCCGAATCCTCAAGATTACACTGGGCACTGTTTCCGCATAACATCCGCAACGCTATTAGTGGATGCAGGAGGTGACTTGCTTCTGTTAAAAAAGCACGGTGGTTGGAAATCTAGTAGTGTTGCGAAAGGATATGTTGATGAATCCACGAACAGTAAAAACCAAATACAAACCAAAATTTTACAATCTGTACAAAATAAGGAAACTACTAGTTCATCCGATTATGGCGCATCATCATCTGAAATGACATTTAACAGTGGAACAAATATGTCGGCATCTACCTCAATAAATAAAAAGCTTGAGTGAGATACCACCATAATTTTGAACAATTGTTCAAATATAACAATAAATCAATATTTAAATAATAAACAATATTTCTGAAATATTTAATTGTTGGTTAATTTTTTGTTATTCCTAACACAAAATAAAGCATTTGCTAACGTTTGTTTTTTTTTTTTTCATTTTAGTAGGTACCTACATGACATAATAAAGTTCGTAGAAAAAGTATAGTGTTTTACTCGTCGAAAATCATTTTTTCGTCACTTGTGAAACAATATACTATTGTTAGCCAAGGGGAAAATTTAGTATTTTTTCATTTAATTTTTTTAGTTATTGTACTTTGTTTGATAGATTGATGGTTAAATCCGAGAATACCGATCAAGGAGAAGCGACAGTAGCTGTCGGTGCCTTTGATATCGGATGTACCTTTTTCACAGCATGACTTTGATTGATACACAACTTAGCACGCTGAGAAAACATGCTTATTTTCTACACTGAGCGAAATAGTTTGGAAAATTATCTGAAATTATTGTTATAGTCCATGCGCAAATGTTGCAATGTGATTTAATTACATTGAAGTAGTTAAGGTTAATAGCAATTGTGAAATTTCGGCACCAAAATATAATTCATTATGTAATAATTAATTATTTATTATAAAAGTAAAAGACGTTTATTATTTTATAATTTATCTATAAAATTTGTTCAATATTTGGTTTATTTATTGTTAAAAATGTAATAAAAGTCCCTTATTTAAATTGAATTACCTTTTCCTTAAGTAAAAATAAGGTAAATAAAATTAAGGGTGCCAAAAAAAAATTAGGTAACAATTAGAAAGACATTAAGTTTGAGAGGTTAACTAAATATTTGCAATGTGCATATACGGAGTGGCCCAAAAGTCTGGAAACGGCCAATTATCTCGTAAATTGCTAGTCCTAATTGTACAAAATTTAGGGTACACCTATTTTGGATACGGAGATTCTAGATTTGATAGTTGCAATGTTGCCAGATTTGCCGTTTCTCTTATATTATTAGTCACTTTGGTTTTTCAAATTCATCACCCTGTATATTAAGTCATTATTGAAATCTCATATTTAATACGAGTTTAACCATATGTAATACTTGATTTTATGTAGTCTGGAAGGTCTTAAATAAATAAAACAATCATGGAGAAATGTGGTAGATGCATTCTATCATCGATTAGGCTACTGTCAACTCACAAATGGAGAACATTTTGAACACTTGATAATGTAACCATTATGTTAAAAATGGTGTAATTTTTCAATTGTTACGTTTTAATGTAGTTGAAAATAGTTTGTATTAAAAAATTTATTGAGAAAATTAGGCGTTGCCAGACTTCTGTTTTATTTATTTAAGACCTAGACTACATAAAATCATAAGTGTTACACATGGTTGAACTCGTATTAAATAGGAGATTCTAATAATGACTGAATATACAGGGTGATGAATTTGAAAAATCAAAGTGACCAATAATATAAGAGTAACGGCAAATCTGGCAACATTTCAAATATCAAATCTAGAATCTCGTTATTCCAAAGTAGGTGCACCCTAAATTTTGTACAATTAGAACAAGCAATTTACGAGATAATTGGCCGTTTCCAGACTTTTGGGCCACTCTGTATTTTCAAAGCTTTTAGGTTTAAAAAGTACTTACATATTTTTAGAATTTCTAGATTTATATTATATTAAAAGAACTTTCAAGTTTATCACTCATTTCTGTAGAAACAAGTGTTTTCTCGCAAAGTTAAACCAGATGTCATTTAAGGTTTATGTATTTAGAGTTAAATACCTGGCCTGGCTATCACCCAGACAATACAAATATGTCCATTGGACGTCCATTCGATATACAATTTTGGATGTCTAGACGTCTAAAAATGAGTTTTTTGAACTTCCGACATCCAATGGACGTCCAGTGAAGTATACAAATGGCACACTTTTGACCATTCAGAGGACTTCCAATTCTGCAATATATTTGGACGTCGAATACTGGAAATTCAAAAAACGTCCAGGATTATATTTCCATTGAAACCACATCCCCACTTTTTTTACAGAACCGCAACTCACCACAATTTATTTTATATTATTAATAATTTGTTTATTATTTTCGCAAACTGCTATGCACCATTTATTTATTTTTTATTAAAAATCGCTTGACCTGAGCAGGCATCGAACTCACGACACATCCATTATCGTTTTACGCTTTCAATCGCTAGACGAACTCGACAAGGAACCACATAAAAACTTTTTACTAGATACAGTTATAATTGAATAAGATTTCAAACTTCCGCTGATAGAAGGAAATGCAATAGATTCAATTTGTCAATTTTGATTAAAATAATGACCTAAGATAGACGTCCACTGGACGTCAAAATACTACTAAACTTAAAATTAAGTCCAAAAACAGACGTTCTCTGGGTATCGATATTCAGCTGTCAATTTAATTAGCATAAACGGACGTACACTGGATGCCCGGATATGGACGTCCTGACCCTCAAATAGATCTAAAGTGGACGTCCATTGGACTATGTGTGCATAGACGAATTTTTAGAAATAGTACTTATTTAAGTATGCACCAATATTTCCAAAATCAACTCCAGTATGATTCACTCAATAAATGTAAATATGAATGGGCAAAACATTTTTATATTGACATAATTGTAACTTACAATTTAGCCATAATAAAGGGATTTCGCCCACTTTGACTAATCCTAATTGAAACACGCGAATTTATTATATTTTTTTAAATATAATTTCAAAATAAAATAAACAAAATCTGCAGTTCATTGTTTATTAAATTTATTTAAAATAAGAAAAACATATATTTCACAAAATACAATACCTACATATGAAAAATAAAATGTCAATTATACTTAATATTTATGCATGTGATAAAATTTTTAGTTTCCTAATAACTTTTTGGCACATTTTATATCTGTATTAGAATACCTAAGTGTGTAAAAATCTTCATCTTATTACTACACAAAACAAACACCAAAAAATATCACTTAACATTGCTCACGTACTAAACACAACTTGGACTGACTTTGACAGATAACATAATTTTGAGTGATACACAACTTAGTTTCGCACATGCGCGTTACAAAACGGTACACTGAAAACACCAAGCTGTCGCTTCTCCTTGATCGATATTCTCGGGTTAAATCTTCTGACGTATCCTCTAATATTGCATTTTTATATTGACATTTTTTCGTACTTGTGTTTCAAATTCGTTTCTATTTATGGAAAATTGCAAACTTTACCGGTCCACTGCCCCAGATGGATGGGAACTATGTGCGGATAATACAAAATTGATGAAAATAGAATTTTATGCATGGCCTGGAAAGTAGAGCGTTTTAGTTTGGCGTTATACCCTATACGCCGATGCACAATGTTTATCAATAAGGCAACTTTGTATATGGTAATGAGGGTTGTCAGTGTACTCTCTGTCACTGAAATGTAATGATGCTATTCCTGTCACGTTGCATTTCTGTGAACCGGTTTTGACGTATGATATGTTTGCCAGTTATGAACAAACATTTGCATGGAATATTTGATGCGAATGGATTTTAGAAGTATGGTTATGCTAATATGTAGGTTAAGAAGAGTACTGCGTAGTTTAGATAGAAAATATTAACCTAATAATACAAAGCATAGTTTAACGTACGTGTAAATTCTTGAGGATGGCAATGTTCAGAGAAGAAGTAGATTGGCCATGTGCGTCGTTACACAATTCTATAGGGAAGGGCAAAATTTTGAAAAAATTTAGAATGTTTATTTATTGGAAAACAAAAAAGTGAAAAATAAAAGAGAATTTTCTTATGATGGATTTAATTATCCTGTATCGTCATGGCTTACTTCCGGTTTTTCCAGAAATAACAGAAAATCGCAATTTATTTTTTATTTTTAAATGAAAACACCTTTTCTTATTGAAAATTTGAATATCTAGGACATTTTTGTATAAGAAGCGTGTATTGAAAATGTTGTCAGTAACATATTAAAAAATATTTTACAATATGATGGTCATTTTGACAGCTGACAGAAAATTTTCAACACATGATTCTTATCCATAAATGTCCCTAAAATTCAAATTTTCAATAAAAACGGGGGTTTCTATTTAAAAATTAAAAATAAATTGAGATTTTCTGTTATTTCCGATAAAACGGAAGTAAGCCATGAAGTCACACACCAATTGAATCCAGTATATGAAAGTATTTGTCCCAAGCTTTTAAACAAATAAGTTTTCATTCCAATATCTCGATTAGCAACGAAGATAAAAGCGGATGGAATTATTAAACGGTTTGCTTATAATAAAAATGCTTAGATACGCCACTGATATACGGTAAATGGGTCTCAATGGGAATTTTAAAACCTAAAAAGATTGTATAAAGTTCGTACATTCCTATATGTTTTTCCATAAACAAATTAATGGTAACATATTTAAAAAAAATATTATCCAATATGGCGGCCATTTTGACAGCTGATAGAAAATTGTCAATACACGATTATTATACAAAAATGTCCCAGAAATTTAAATTTACAATAAAAAAGAGGGTTTCCTTTTAAAATTAAAAAAAAATTGATTTTCTGTTATTTTTGGAAAAAACGGAAGTAAGCCATGACGTCACAGAAGAATTGAATCCATCATAAAAAAGTATTTGTTCTAGTCTTTCAAACAGAACAAAATTTTTCCGATATCTCACTGAATAGCGAAGATAAGGGGAAGTGGATTTTTAGTAGTAACCCCCCTTGCCCCCCACCCCAAACTGTCGCGTCGTTTGGGGTGCCGTGATTTTTTAATCACATTTTGACTCAAAAATGGTAACATTCAAAAACGGGTGATTATAAAATTAAAGAAATTAGGACAAAACATAATAATTAAAATTAAGCCAATGAGAAAACCAAAATTGGTACCCTAATACAAATGGTGCCGAAAATATGAGCACACTTAATATTTTTGTCATAGACAGCCACTTTACCGTTTGGGATCTTACTTATGTGATAAATTACATCATTAATTTTACTCTTGATGAGGTACGGACCTTCCCAAGACCTTTGAAGCTTCGGAAAATAACTCTTTTATCTTTTTAGGTTACGGAGCCAGACTTTTTTGCCTTACTTGAAACATCCCACTGTAGAGAGGGTATTGTAACGTTTATTTATCCTGTCGCTGGCAATAGCAAGATGCGAGCGAACCAATTCATGCATATCGTCCATTTTTCTTCGTAACTATATCACATTATCTTCACCAGCTACATCTTCTCCAGGTCGACATCCAAACTCGAGGTCGCACGGTAGTCTTATCTCACACCCAAAAAGGACCTTTGATGGTGTTTGGCCTGTTGATTCATTGACAGCGGATCTATGAGCCATTGCAAGGAGCGGAATATACTGACCCCAATCTCGCTGATGGTTTGAAACCGCTTTTGACAGATATTTGCCAGTGGTCTTATTCATTTGCTCTACCATTTCATCGCATTGTGGGTGCAATGCTGTGGTTCTGGTTTTCTTTATGCTTTGTCTGTCACAGATTTCACGGAACAGTTGGCGTTCATAATTTCTGCCTTGGTCACCAAGTGCACTTCAAATCGACACATAAACTCTTTCATCAATATATCTGCAACAGTTGCGGCTTCTTGATTTCAAATGACGTAGACTTCCACCCACTTTTTAAAATAATCCACAACCGCCAAAATGTATTTACTACCATCTTCAGTCACTGGGAATGGTCCAGCAATATCTAAAGTGATCCTTTCAAGTTGGCTACTAATGTTGTATTGCTTCATAGGAGCCTCCTTTTTTCGTCGAGGTCCATTACTCATAGCACAAGTGGTACATTTCTTACACCAGTCATTTCACCATCGGAACTGTTTATCTAGTAAAACCTTTCCTTAACTCTCTGAAGGATTTTCTTAACACCTAGATGTCCTCCTGATGAACTGTCGTGTAACTGACGAAGAACTTCAGCTACTCTACTCTTTGGAATGACCAACTGTCTTTAATAAGCTATCTTCCATGAGAAAAGAGTCCTACTGAGCCCAATATGATTTACCTACTGGAGAGAGATTCGATACTTCTAGCCAAGTAGATCGACGATTTTCCTCTTTTTATTGTCGCATCTTCTTTAAAACGATATCGTTATCTTGGTCTTCCTTAAGTTTGACACGGGCTCACTCATCGCTGACAACCGTTCGTCGTACTGTAACTTCTTTACCAGATTTGGCCAACCCCTTTTCAAACAAACTTCTTTGACCAACACCTTCATTACACGTTGAAGGAGTTCCTTTCTCTACATTTCCTTGCAACCACGTTACTCCAATAGTTATCATCTATCAGACATCTGCTTCAAGTGTTCGTGGCCATATCGCATGTTTAGTCTCTTTTTAAGTTGTTCAAAATCATCGGTCTCTTTCACAGGTATAGTTTGAAGAACATCTAAAGCGTCTCCTTGAAGGGCGATTGTCAAATTACTACCTTCCTTCGTTCAGACCATTCGTGTGCTTTGGCAACTGTTTCGAACTATTTAGGGTAGTTGGTTCATACATCTTTTCGTCAAAAATTGGGGCTTTAACACCAGCAGAGTTTACAGCTCCTTCCAATTTCAACTTTGACTTCTCTTCATGGCACTTTATTTCACCGTCCTTGATCTTGTCTACGTGTTCCTTTTCTTCTAACTTTTTTTCATTTATTTTATTTTCTCCTCAACGGAAGACATCTTGTTTTACAAATCGGAAGAAATTTTATTTTAAAGAAGAGATAAGAGAAAAAGCTTTAGTTTCTAAAGAAGAGATTTCGTTTTTCACGAAAGACATATCAGAAGCCTCAAAGGTCAAATAAGACAAAGAGGACTTGGAGGATTGGAGCATGACTGAATAATGAAATGGCTCGCATTACACTACCTTCAGCCAAACATCTAAAAATTCTTGATGGAGCGTGTAATGCCAATGGACTCCCTGATCATAGGGAATAACTACAAGTGTTCCCAGTAGAACAAAATATAGGTATTTGTCCAATTTCAGAAATGCATTTAACAAAACAAATCTATATACAATTTAAAGGATATAATGCCTATAGTACTCATGGAGCTACTTAATGATAGTACTACACATCCGTCGGATAACGCTTGCAGTCGAATCGTGGTGATAACGAAAGAAAATATTACCCATTATGAGAAGCACAAAATATATTTAATTCAATATTAACATGAAAGTTATAACCATTTAGTCTGCTAAATTATCTTATAGATTTATTTAGTAACAATCAATCATAACAAAACAGATTGTCAGCAAGTAAAATCTGAAGTAATATTAATAATAACATATACAGGGTATTTCTAATTGCATGCGACAAAATTCAGGAGTTGATTGCTCGTATGAAATTAAGATGGGTATTTCTCATATCAAAATTTCCTCAACCCACCCATTTCCGAGATATCACCCTCACCACTCCCAAAGGACTAACCACCGGTATTTTTTCAATAAAACAAGGATTTCAATTTATAATTTTATTTCATAAAACCATCTCGATAAAAATTTTGATATGAAATAAAGTAAGGGTTGCTAATTTCACCCCCTTATAATGTAACAGGAATATTAAAAAATACTTGTGGTTAGTCCTTTGCGAGTGCACGAAAATTACAAAATTTCAAGTTACTAGCTTTACTGAAATTTTAGAAAAAAAAATAAAACTCAATTTTAGTAAACACCATTTAAGGGTAATATCTCAGAATGGGGTGGGCTGAGGAAATTTTGTTATGAAAAAGACCCATCCTAATTTCATACGAGCAATCACCTCCTGCATTTTGTCGCATGAATTTAGAAACACCCTGTATGTTATTGGGTAATATTGACAGTGATAACAAATGTGAAATTAATTTAAATTTTAAAAACTCCAGAAATTTTCATATTTCTATGCTTAACCGACTAAACAGCAGAAGTTCCATCTTAAAAATAATCCCAATGCAAAATTTGTACAAATGTTTACTATCATTTTTTATTCACACAGCTTTGTAGGTAACACTGCATGACTTGAATAATTCTCTAGGGAAAAAGAATTCTAGTTTCACTATTTTTTGTATACAATTGTACTCTAAAACGCACATACATTTTAACTTGATTTATTATGACTTTAATGAGGACGCTCACAAAAATTCTTTTTCTTTTATTTTTAAACGTTTGTGCTTTTAAAAATATTGTAATCTTTAGGCTTAATATATTATGTATATGAAAAAATGTATGAGTGTGGCAAGTAACAAAAAAGTCATTTTTCATGAAATAATCCCTGAACCCTCTACAAATTTAAGCGAAAATCCA
The DNA here is from genome assembly GCA_927349885.1 of Psylliodes chrysocephalus. NCBI lineage: Eukaryota > Metazoa > Arthropoda > Insecta > Coleoptera > Chrysomelidae > Psylliodes > Psylliodes chrysocephalus. The sequence continues at coordinate 77,308,415 of OV651817.1, forward strand.
GTTCTTTTGATAGAGACGAAGAGGTGTAATTAAAGATCATGTTCTGCAAGTAAAACCTCAACCCATTAAGGATATTTATGTACCTACCCAACCTAGCAACCACAGGCGTTACTAATATTTTTTATCTCCTTGTGATCAATGGATGCAGGGGCGTTGCAAAAACAAAATAGCTAAGACTGAACTATTAAAACTTTTATTCACCTTTTATCAACACAGATTTTCAAACAGTAAAATTTTTTCTTTCATTCTTATATCGTTCTGCCTTTTCAGGATTTGGATTGGAATCCTATTTCTTCCTGGACATATTTATTTCATTCTATTTCATTCCAAGCTAATGTTTTTATCTCTATCAAAGTTACATTTCTTCTATCTTATCAATCCATTTCCTGATTTAAAAGATATTGGTCTATAATTTATAAAGAATGTCCAATCCCGTTTCTTTTTTTTATGTTGGTAATCCTAAACTATTATTTTTCCCATGAATTTTTGCATTAAGTTTTGCATCAATTTTCTCCATTTTATTTTCTCCTAGCCATTTAATAATTTCAGAGACTATACTTTAAGGATTTAAAAGCCAGAGTCAAGAACAAGTCGCTACATATTCAAAATGTACTCCAAAAGAAAAAGGTAGAGCAAGAACAGTAAGTGAAAGAAGTCCAGTAGAGTAGGACATACTACTAAGGGGCGAAAGGATGAAAATAACGAAAACAACAGGAATAAAATAAAAGAACTAAAATGGTCTAAGGCCCAAGTTAAAACAGTGAAAATGTCTATAAAAATAGACATGAATAGGATTACCAATCAATAATAATTTACAAAAATGAACACGTATCAGAATAAAAATAAAAGAACAAAAAAAAACAAAAATTCAACAGATAATAAGAAAATAAACAAGCAAAAGAAAACAATATATACCCGGAAGCGGTGTGAACAAGCATATAAAACATAAAATCTCTAACAGAAATAGATAGAAATAACGAAAGAAATGGATACAAAATAAAATTAAAATATAAGTTCTAAGGGAAAAAAACAAAGTATACCATTCAGAATTACAAGTTGGACAAAAGAAAGATTAGGTATAATAGTCACTGAAAAAATAAATAAGAAAGAAATAAATCAAATAATTCATATAAATTTACAAGCCAGTATAGACTTTGTATCCTTTAAATTGTATAAAGCTTTGTTTTGTTAAATGCGTTTCTAAAATTAGACAAATATCTTTATTTTGTTCTATTAGGAATACTTGTAGCTCTTTTCGATGGTCAAGAAGTCCACTGGCATTTCATGTTACAATGAATAATTCTTTATGCTCCATTAAGGAAGTATAGACATTTGGGGGAAGGTGACCTCCACTAATATGGCAATTCTATCTAAATTATATCAAGCATAGTCATTATTTGGTTTATTAAAGATTCGTTTTCAGTTTGAGTAGGTCTATTATTACTAGCCACATTTAAGTATATCAAATTTGCCATTCTTTGTGCATTAATAATGATAGGTCATCTAGTTTGGGTATTATTTCTATTGTAGTTAATTTTGCTTACCTGGTCTTTTCTGTATTGTATCTCCTTTGCCACTTCGCATTTTCTATAGCTTGCTGGATGTGCTTGATTGCAATTTGCAATTTGTCTATTGGCACATTTACCATGCACTTATTGCTTAAAACAAAAATATTAAGTATGCCCATATCTTTGGCACCGTTTGCATTAGGGTATTAATTTTGGGCTTTTCACCGGCTCAATTTGAATTATTACGTTTCGTAATGTCTTAATTTCCACCGTTTTCATATGTTAACATGAATAGCGGCAATGGCTTTTTTATAGCAGTTCTTATAACTTGATTTCCTCTTTCTTCTTCTTTAGTTTCTTTCTTTTCGATATTAACCACATCCAAGATTTTAAATCCACTTTACTTTAATTCTTCAGCTATATTTTCTGGTTTGCAGGTAGGGTGTAGGTTTCTAGCTATAATTTTTATTGGTCTGGTTTGTCTCATCTCATATGAATGCTACTGATAAGCTTGATTTGGGAGATCTGTTGTTATTGTTTCATATTCTTGTTCATCTTTTACGTTTAATTTGATTTTTCGTTATTTAATATGGTACCTACATAATTGTGTTGCATACTTATTAGTTTTTGTCTTAATTCTTCTAAGTTTTTGACCTGAGTTACTATTATTGGTGGTAATAATTTTTGTTTTGATTGTTTTTTTTTGCAATACTTTGTTAAGCGTTTGCTTTTGGGTGGTTTAATTTTACTGTTTTTGCTATTTCTTTTGCTTCTTTGTTCTATCCAAGTTGTTACTTTATTAACTATTTCTTTTTCTGAGTCTGTTTCAATATTCTGTTTTTGTTGTTTTTGCATACCTAACATCATTTTCATTTGTTGTATTCTTAATTGCATGTCCTGCAATTGTTTAGTCAACCTCTGTATAGCTAATTTTTTCTTTGAGAGTATATCTCTATATTTTTCTTAAGTTTTAATCATCCGAGTATTCGATTATGCCTATCATTCGATTATGTCCATCACTACGGTAAATGGTAGTTCTGGTCCCTTTTTGGCGAGTTAATCAGCCTTTTCACTTCCTTGGATATCTTTCTATACTGGTATCAGATGATTTAGTGGGTTGCCAGATCGTTTATTATTCCAAGATAGTTCCAGACTAGCTTTGAATTGATTCTGTTTAAACCAAGGGCCTTTGAGGCTGCTTAGCTATCTGAGAGAATTTGGATGGTTTATTTCTTACTTCCCCTTTAAATGTTCTTGTACAAAACTAAGGGTAATCGTAAAAATGTAACACATGAGGTGTGTACTGTATTTAGCAAATAAACAAATAATAGTGTACTATTTACGGACGCTAGGGGTAAAAACATGTAAAACTCCGTTACTTATTAAAAATATTAACTACCCTTAAGAATATACCCCACAAAGAGATCTTGGTGACGTGTTTCGGGTTTAATAAAAATGTACTGTAAACCATACACCCCTAAACCTCGTTTACATTAGGTTAAGATAAAAACAAGTACTAATAACACCCCCCAATAAAATAGATTAAATAGTAATAAGTAATATAAAAAAAAATAAGATAGCAAAACTTGCGGTACACCGTGACTTCTTCTCAGCTGCTCTAGTAGACGGTTGATGTCCTACTTCGGCATACAAATCAACCTGCCTGTCGTAAAGGTTGGTAGCCCGTTAGACGATTACTAGCTGATCACAAGGAGTACTAGCTGGTCACAAGATGTGCTAGTCAGCCCGTCACAAGAAGTATCAGCCCGTCACAAGAAGTATTAGCCCGTCACAAGAAGTGTTGCCCTTTCACAAGGACTGATAACCCGTCACAAGAAGTGTGTGCCCGTCACAAAAACCCTAAAGAAAACGTATAAGATAAAACACAGCGATAACTATTTATCCCTGGTTATATAAAGAAGTTTAAATTAAATAGCCAGGTACCTACATAGCCTTCTCGTGAAGCGAGGTCTAGAAATAAATAATAACTACTCAACGTTCACTAGTTAATTAAAGTTCGGCTTATCAATTTAGGTAGGTAATCTTCAGATTTACAAAGTAACGGGATAGACGGCTCATGAGGCGAGTTCTACCCAACAATTACATTTAATAAGCAAATTACACCCTTAGATTTCAAGATACTACCCCTAATAGTTCATCCCATATACTAAAACTATATACAACGAAAAGGACATAACCTAGGGTTAGGTCTAAGTAAACATTCTAACTAAAATCAAAGCATATTTACCTCTTTTACAGCTAAAAAAGAGGGACAAAACTGTGCACCAGATCAATTGAACGGCAAATTCGTGAACGGCTTATTCAGAAAGACTACATATATATATATATATATATATATATATATATATATATATATATATATATATATATATATATATATATATATATATAGACTTATAAACGCTCTTATACAGGCCCGTACAAGATATCTTTAATTCGTTATGAAGCCCGAGGCGACGTTGTGAAGCCCGACCTTGGGCTTCACAACGAACCCCGTGTATTTAACAACCATTCGATTCCGCTTGCTCTACACATCCTTCTACCAAAATATCTCGTTGGGCTTTACAAAGTACCATTTATGCATTTACTTATTCAAAAAGTTTTGAAGAAATGACTGTAGAGGGCGCTTTCGCGTATAAGATTTATACAGTAAAATAATTTCATTTAAACAGGTTGTTGCCGGGCCCTACAACTGACAACACTGCTAGGTCCGAGAACGTGCGTAAAATATATTTTCAAGAATATACAGTCGGGATTTGCAACGCACATAGTATATCTTGATAAAAGATACATATAAAACTGTTATTTAACACATTGCATGTCACGGTGTTAGCAGAGAACGCTGTGGGCCAAACTGATTACCGAGTGGAAAGTTGCATTCGTTACATTATAGTTTCAGAAAACATTTTGTTATTTTATTTTTTCTCCGAAACTTTGCTTGTAAAAGAAACAAAATAATACGTTCTTGTATTTGCAATTGAAAAGCTTGCATTAAAAAAACCTACACTTTCATAAAAAAAGTTGGGGGTCGCAGCAAACCCCCCATAAAATTTAAAAAATTAACAAACCTCTTGGTATTTTGCCCCATAGAAAATAAAAATTGACTTGTTTCAGGAATTTTGCAATAAACCTTTTTAAACTTACAGAATGAGTTCCAGTTAAACGTTCTATTCTGTACTGTATTTGGTACTCAAATAAACTATGCCTTTTTAGTGTTTTATTACTTTTTTTGTTATTATATTTAATTTTTATGGTGTATTTCTTGCATGAAAGAAGTGAAGATAGTGTATTTTTTTGTCCCAGGCCACATCTTTTAAATATAAAAAACACCAAAAAAAATCAAATATAATACCAAAAAAAAGGAGTTAACCCCAAAAAGGGATAAACATATTTTATTTCAGTACAAAATATATACCAAATCGGGCCAAAATGGTTTACACCTGCTGCGAGATGTATACTAACAACCACATGTGTTTATTATGTTTCAATAAGACAAATAAATGTTTTTCTTCTTTTTACATTTTTCCTCTTTTTTGTGTAACCATAAGAATTATATGATCATTTCACCAGCAAACTGTAATCTTTCCGTTTTTTTATTATAACCAACGTGTATATTATGTTCGGCAGGGGCCACAGTTGAGATACCTCATTTAAAATACCCTGTGGTGTCCATTCATATTTGAATGGCATCGTCGTGAATAGCTGCCTTACAAAAATATCACCTCTTTCATATTTGACGCAATGTGTTAAAGAGATGGTTTGTTTTATTTTTTATTAATTATCTATAGTTTAGAGCTATTTTAACCGATTTAAGTGAAAATTGGCAGGTTTATCCCTAATAATTAAACTTATTTTCTTCAGGTGCATTTGAGTAGTCATGTCATTTAATAATATTTAGAAAAATGGTGTGATTTTTTGGGCTGATCTTTTTATAGAACAGTAATTAAAAATTAAGCATCTTTGTCCTTTGAATTTTCATCATGACTCACACCGTTTAAAAACAACTAATAATTTTCACTTTTATTTAATTAATTATTTCCGATCATACCTAATATACTTTATGTTCTGCAATATGTTTTACAGGGGTTATCATTTTCTAAAATAAAGAAGGATGATAAATTTATATGTCAAAAAATAGTCTATCTTCGAAAATGATAAACTTAAGCAGCAATTTATTATAAATAATAAAAAATCATATTTAAAACATTATTTATTTCTAGATTAAATTGGAAAAAATACAAACGTAAATAAATCATTGAAAATAACACAATACAAGAAAAAAAGCTTTAAAATGAACAAGAAAGAATAAAAACACTAAAATAAATTAGATCAGAAATATAAAATAAGTCTCTACTCATAGTTGGTACAAACATACCTCCGGCTGGAATTTGTGTAGTGGTTGGCGAGACCATCAGAAGTCTCATCTGCAAATATGTATATAGTTTAAAACCCCTGCAAACGAGACGTCAGATAACTCAAAGTTGTAAAAAATATCGACTAAAAAAACGATCGTACCTCCGGCTGCAAATTTACGTAATAGGTAGTTAATATTAATATGCTCTATCACTAAATAAATTAATAGATGTTCAATATTCAAAATTAAAAATAAGACTAATACTGGTTCATTGAATAAAATATTCTTGTAGAAGAACTACCCCTACTCACAGAAAAGGATTAAATCTTAACAGGTATATGTTTCACAAAAATTGGAAATACCATTAAGGGGTTTAAATATTAATGCTGTCGGCTTATTCCTTTAACTAACTGTAAAATTTCTAAATAAATCTTTTAAAATGAATTAAATTGTCTGGTTATTGGAAATAAGATTAACTTTTGTCAATAAGTAATCCGAAAAGGAAATAATAAGAGTTGTCATCTGCTGGAAAGGACGCTGCATACTTATTACGCAGAAAATCAATGAACAGATAATTGAAAATAATTTTAAGGTAGCAAATAGTTTTGTCGAGCACTATAGTAATTGGTAGACTTTTTATGCGATAAGATGCCTTGATTAAAATAAAAATTGACTTGCGCCAGCATTTTTACTTTCCTATCTGTATACAGATATAAGGAAAGTATAGGAATCATGATTTTTTTCGACCTCGAGTTTTCGACGGATTTTTACGTTTTGAGGTCCCCTGAATCCGTTTTGACTATTTTCGCGATGATGTCTGTGTGTGTGTGTGTGTGTGTCTGTGTGTGTGTGTGTGTGTGTGTGTGTGTGTGTGTGTGTGTGTGTGTGTGTGTGTGTGTGTGTGTGTGTGTGTGTGTGTGTGTGTGTGTGTGTGTGTGTCTGTATAACGCATAACTCATGAACCGATACATAGAAAAACACCAAATTTTAAACTTTAGCTTTGTTTTAACGTCCAATGAGCTGATTAGATTTTGGGCAGAGTCGGAACATCTGGGGGGGTATTTTATAGGTGGTCATTTTTATATTTTATGGAATATATCTGTTATTTACGTTTGGAGAAGAAAATTCTTCAAACAAAAGTTACTTCTAATATAATTATCTATAATTTTTGTTTAATGCAAAATTTTCCTAAAATGGTCCGTATTCGAGAAATTTGACAAAATGTAAAAAAAATAATTTTTTATAAAAATTGTTCAAATAAAAGTTGTTTGTAATATAATTCTCTATAATTTTTATTTTATACATAATTTCTCTAAAATGGACCGTATTCGAGATATTTGAGAAAATGTGTAAATTTCGAATTTTGAAGAAAACTCAAAAACGGATAAAGAAAAAAACATTAAATTTTAAACATAAGGTTTATTTCGGCCTGACGTGAAATGATTAGATTTTGGACAAAGTCGGAACATCTGGGGGGGTACTTTATGAGAGGCCGTTTTTATATTTTATGGAATATATCTGTTATTAATGTTTGGAGAAAAAAATTGTTCAAATAAAAGTTACTTCTAATATTATTATCTATAATTTTTGTTTTATGTAAAAATTTCCTGAAATGGTCCGTATTCGAGAAATTTGACAAAATGTGCAAAATTCTGATTTTTACTTTCCTATCTGTATACAGATATAAGGAAAGTATAGGAATCATGATTTTTTTCGACCTCGAGTTTTCGACGGATTTTTACGTTTTGAGGTCCCCTGAATCCGTTTTGACTATTTTCGCGATGATGTCTGTGTGTGTGTGTGTGTGTCTGTGTGTGTGTCTGTGTGTGTGTCTGTGTGTGTGTGTGTGTGTGTGTGTGTGTGTGTGTGTGTGTGTGTCTGTATAACGCATAACTCATGAACCGATACATAGAAAAACACCAAATTTTAAACTTTAGCTTTGTTTTAACGTCCAATGAGCTGATTAGATTTTGGGCAGAGTCGGAACATCTGGGGGGGTATTTTATAGGTGGTCATTTTTATATTTTATGGAATATATCTGTTATTTACGTTTGGAGAAGAAAATTCTTCAAACAAAAGTTACTTCTAATATAATTATCTATAATTTTTGTTTAATGCAAAATTTTCCTAAAATGGTCCGTATTCGAGAAATTTGACAAAATGTAAAAAAAATAATTTTTTATAAAAATTGTTCAAATAAAAGTTGTTTGTAATATAATTCTCTATAATTTTTATTTTATACATAATTTCTCTAAAATGGACCGTATTCGAGATATTTGAGAAAATGTGTAAATTTCGAATTTTGAAGAAAACTCAAAAACGGATAAAGAAAAAAACATTAAATTTTAAACATAAGGTTTATTTCGGCCTGACAAAGTCGGAACATCTGGGGGGGTACTTTATGAGAGGCCGTTTTTATATTTTATGGAATATATCTGTTATTAATGTTTGGAGAAAAAAATTGTTCAAATAAAAGTTACTTCTAATATTATTATCTATAATTTTTGTTTTATGTAAAAATTTCCTGAAATGGTCCGTATTCGAGAAATTTGACAAAATGTGCAAAATTCTGATTTTTATGAAAGTTTTTGAAATAAAAGTTGTTTGCGATATCGATCTCTATAATTTTTGTTTATACATGATTTTTCTAAAATGGACCGTAATGAAAAAATTGTAGGAAATTTAAATTTTTCAGTATTTTCGTTTTCCATGAATATCTATAGAAAAATGTTTCGAGGTAGATGTATGTGGACAATGTATATATTTAGTTTATCCTCTAAACATTTATAGAGATGCTGCAATAGGTTGTACAAAATAACCGGAAAAGCCTATAATAACTAGATAGGAAAGTCATGTGTTGGACACATCAGATTTTTTACAATATTTTATGGTACAGAGGTTAATTATGGGTATTAACACATTACGTTCACAATCTATAATGACAATGTCTTATTCAAATTCTTATGAACAACCCTAAACCATAAGGGATACTTAAATACTATATATACACCAATTCAAAAGACCGTGTCTAACTAAGAACACTACGATTATAATATTAATTGCCAAATTGAAATATTTTAAACTACTATAGTGAAATAAAAAAATATAATAGTAATTTATGTAACGAGTGCACAAAGTGGTACTTTTTTCACGAACAGAAAAATTGAACGCACAAGCCATCAGGTGTGTGCGGCAATTCCATAAGTGAAAATAAGACATGCATATGTTGCATATCATATTTTTTCTACAGCCATATACAAATAATTAAATAAATTTGGAATATTTTAATTAAACTCCTTCAGTAAATTACAACTATTAATAAATGCATAATAAATGAATTGGAAATTTTACACAATAATATTAGGAAAGTTATTATTTATTTTAGTTTTATTTCGAAATTGTGGATATTGAATACTCAATTTTTTAGTTGACTACTATGAATATTTGATGCAGTTACGTTAAAGATAGAGCGTAGAAAAAATTACCTACCTAACTTCCAAAAAAGGCTGTAGATTAAATAGTATTATATTTCTGTAAGCACAAACACTACCATGAAACGCCCGATGGCAAAAGAAGCAAAACTGGAGAATACTTAAAAATCATCTGAGAGTATCCTTGAATCTAAAAATAGAACGCACTACTATAAGTAGAAATGGCAGCACCGCTGGGCTTCACTGTGATTCACTAGTATCTTTTTTTATACGTGTGGGTTTCTTAACGTCTTAAAGATATCTTCTTGGGCTTCACAAAGGTATAAATGTTTATATTGGACACTCCTGTTTCGAAATCTTTACCCCTCTACTTTCCCCTCTATATGTTTTCTATGATTTTAAAGCGATATAGAAAAAGTATACACGCCTAAACCACTTGCAAGCGCCGGGCTCCAAAGCGGCCCATTTGTCTCTCGGGCTTCATTACATACCATTTATAGGTATATATATATATATATATATATATATATGTGGGCACTGAAATACAAAAACGAAGGTCTTACAAAAAGAATAACTACGTCGTAACTGTAAATACGGCGTAGAACAAAACTTACCAATGAGATTCAACACGTGGTTAAATATATCCTCCTAAGAGCTCCTACAACATGTGTTCACCAAAAAAATACTACCAAATCCACACTGTTGTAACTTAAAACAAAAAGGATGCTACGCAATATCCCAAATGGATTGAAACGACTTCCAATAAATTTCGAAACAGTACCTTCCAAATCAAAACCTCGTGTCGAATGTCAATCTCGAAAAATCCAGAAGAGCGGAAACCGACGTCACGTCAAAAAAACAGAAATACCAACATACCTTAGCGACAAATAGATGTCCCATCAGCGCCCTCTATTACGAAATAAATTCTTGACAGAAAGGGCTAAAATAACCAAACAAACCTTTAAAACAAATAAATAGCCTAACTAAACTTAAATAGAGGTCCTATCTACCCCAAACTGATCATATACCCACAATTAACGTCAGAGCGGAAACGCTAGACCGATATCTTGAAACAGGGCAGCCACATGCTCACCCAGAGTGTCGCAGAGGGACTCTTCTGTTCGAATATCGATCCCAAAAGCACAGTGGTTAAAATGCGCGTATAGAAGGACCCAATAAATAATTACTGAACACGGATTTATGAAAAACCGCTATAAGGCCAAATTTAAACGTTACAAAATACGATAAACCCAGTAAATACTTATCTTAAAATTCCAATTCCACATAAAAACACCACAACTTCTCCAATCTCAATATATTTTTTGTGTATATCTAAACATGTCGAATATTCAGATACCATCTTGTTTTACCCACGGCAATGTACGCCAATGTGCGACTGCTAAAAAGATACATAAGCAACAGCAATAAAAAATGGTATAGATATAGAGTCGCCGGTGCTCTAAAACCCTAATGCCCCGCCTGGCGCGGAATAATCTCCGAAAACAAATTTTTCATCCCCCGTGGGGCTCATTTTGAATAATTAATATGAGCTGCGTTCGCGTACACGTTTTGCTCCTTTTTCTGAATGCTCCCTGCATTCTGTCACAACATTTATTGTGTTTTCTTGTAGCATGACGAACAACTGTTTAAAAGCGCATCAGTATTCCGTCGGGATGGTATGGCGAGTAAAAATTAGTAGTGGATGTGCATGAGAACGGGGGTAGTTCCTTTTAGTTTGTCGACAAGGGAGAAATATAGTTGGAGACGTGTCATCTCCGAGCTAAATCGAGCGGGCATTTGTATTCATAATCAATGAAGGACAGGGTTGGGAAATAGAGCCGGAGTAAATTTGGATTTTACGATGAAATAATTTATAAAGTTTTTAGGAGAAAGTTCCCGTTTGGATCGGAAATACTCATTCGCAGAAATGCCATCTGATGTCTGGATGAAATATCGTGTTTTATTAAAACATTTAGTTCTTGTTAGCAGAAAAAGTTACGAGGTTGATGTTATAGAAATTTAAATAAATACAAACTAAAATCAAATTGGTTCTTGTTTTTCCTTCAACATTTTACTCTTTTATTTATGTAGAAAAAAACTAAGTAACGATATCCATGTAGGTATGCAAAAAAAATCTGTTTGTTAAAAACTTCAAAGCTTTTGACAAGAAAATGAAAAGTACCTCCTTACATTTTTGCGATAAATATTTTTTTTACGACCACTTAGGAAAGGGACACCTAACGCACTATTTAGTCTTATTCAATTTATGACCAAGACACCTCCTTTCGTTTATCCATTTATACTGACAAACTGATGTTTTTGTTTTTCTTTTTTTTTTTTTTAATTTTTCCTTTAAAAAGTTATGCATGTATATTGCTTCTGTTGAGCTTCACATTTTATCTTTCTTGTTTTTACTAGATCTCCAAATTTACCTGTTAACTAAATCAATCCTGGTTAAATTGTAAAAAAAACTTGTAAGTGCAATATTTACCTGTTAATATTTTTTTTTTTTTTCAGGTGGGTTTTACTACTTTAACTATTTTGAATTTTAAATTGAACAGTGGGTAAGTTATGATGCATGTTTTTAAATACTTATTAAAATACATGAGTAGTACAAGTGCAAAGTTTTAATGTAATTATTTTTTTATACATATATTATTATTTATCGATCAGTTCAAAAATATATTATGACAGGTGAATTATAACATTAAAATCAGTTTATTTTGAACTAAATAATATAGAAAAAAAATTACATTACATTACAATTTTTATAACTTGAACGATGATGATGATGATAATATCATCTCTATTCAATACTTTAAAAATGGTATTACCTGAAAACAAAATTTTTAAAATGTATGTTAGATTTTATTTATTATCAAGTCAAATAATTATTTAGTTACCAAGTGATTACCGATAAAACACAATACATGAAAATCAGCCAATAACTACAGCTGATCACATTGGACACTCAAAACGACTCAAATCGTTCTGTCTGGAGAAGTGCTGACGGTACTTTGCTACCGCAACAGTTCCCCGCACTCTTCGCTCTTGATTGCTGATGTTCTTTACATTATACTACAATTAGTAATCACACAAAAATTTGTTTACCTGCTAAAGCCGGGATCCAACGGCGTGTGGAATGGCACTCCTCGGCGCGTGGAGCGGCAATCCTGGGTTGTGAGTTGAGTCTCAAGGGTCGGACCGTTCCCACAGCGCATGAAAATCGCGCAGATGTGGACACGCGCTTATTGCAGACTGTTTTACGACGGCAGTGTTGGCGATAAAAATTTCATAATTTGGTTTAATTGCACGAAAAGATGAACCGTGAGCGGACGCGTATCGTTGCTGCCTCATCTTTTTATTTTATGTTAGGAGTTTACAGCATGGCAAAAGGACAAAAAATAAAACGAAAATAATGTTTTAATTAAAAAACTGACTTCAAAATCGTGCAGATGACCTTAAAAATTGAGATTTTTGATTTTCTTATAGTTCATCAGATCCAGACTAATTGTATCTGGAACTACCCCTGAGGTATCATCTTTCTAACAAAAAAATAATCATGAAAATCGGACACCGTGTTAAAGAATTATCGCTGAACATACATAAAAAAAATACGCGAATTGGGAACCTTCTCCTTTTTTGAAGTCGATTAACAAAGAAGATGGTGGAGAATGTCTTTGTATAGAAATCGAGATAGGTAAGTACCTACATTATATGTATAGTGAGCATAATAAGTCTTACCTATCTAACTCGTTACTAGAGTCTTGTTAGGAAAATCGCCGAAACACGTCGATTTTTGATTTCTACAATGTACATTTTTGTATAAATAGTTTACCCTTAATTTCATCCCTTACTGGAGGGGATCAACCCTTTTAAAAAATTTAAATAGAATGGGGTGGTGAGTGATAGCTCATTTAAAAGGGGGTTTGTTTTTCCTACTTAATTCCTACTTAATTCTCGACTAATTCTTGTTTCAGAATACCGAAAATTAACGTAGCACACTCATCCTTAGAATTAAAATGATATGCATGATATCGATTTTGGTTTAGACGTGTGAAGTAAGACTTTTTGTCATTAGATAAGGTCATTGTTAATTTATTTGCTTTCCTGTTTATGATGTTTTGTTATTTTTAAACATTAATAAATCAACACGAAATGAAGTAAATTTAAAATTTTTTTGCACGGTTGAATAGAGAATGAAAGCCCCTTTCAAATGAGCTATCACTCACCACCCCATGCCGTTTAAATTTGTTCTCCAATTTATTTTGGATAATATCCATCTATAAATATATTTGTACCTTTAAGTTTCGAGGTTGACTTAATTATTTCTTTTTTTTTGCACTAATCCCTAAATTTCCCTAACATTGTCCTTACAAGTTTCTCTATTGCTTCTTATCATCCTCATCAGTTTTCTCAATTCCAAAGATAATATTCTTATCCTCTTATTCCTAGTCTCCATTTTTAGCTTTATTATTCTTCCTTTTCGTGCTTTTACACCTATTCTAAGCTATTTATTTTTAATTGTATTCCCTTGATTTTCGTTTTTGTTTTCTATTAATTCTTTTTAAAGATAATCTAACTTTTCTTCTATTTTGATGTTCCTTTCTTCGGCCCTGTCTAATTTTCTTTTTATTTCTTTTAAAATGCATTCCATTATTTGTTTTCTGCTTTATCGCAATTTTTTTATTTCCCTTTTTTTACTCAACAGTTTCAGTGCCCAGTGCATGTTTTGGTGTATCAAAAACCCACATTTCTAAGTCGACCCTGTTCCATTAAATCTATTCCTTTCTTATCTACCTTCTTTTCTTAATATACTACGAAAAAGCCACTTGCCAGTCAACCTGTCGGACCTCGTCTTCTATCAGCATTTCAACTTAAAAATATAATAAATATTAAATTAACTATCTTCTGACCTTAATGTAAATTACTTTACACACACAGTCACTTAGCAACTTATACACCTACTGATCACTTTTTGATGAATTGTATACTCGTAGTTTCCCAGTTGGATGTGTTTAATTACGGAGCAAATATCGTTGAACTTTTCCAATCAATCAGGACCGTCGTGGTTAAGATAAAATTGATGATATATCGGTGCTCATTAGTTTTAACTGCAATGTTTAAATTTGCTCTTTGTAACGGTTAATTCGTAATTTCGGACACAAACACCTTTTACTCAAATGTCATTTTTCGTCTATGCTTTGTGTCAGAGGAAGTGAGATTTTTATTTCATCTGATAAACAGCGACGAATATATCACTAATGAGAGTTATGAATAAGAATCCCGAATAACTTGGTTGAAGTTGCCTAACCGGTATATATTGTTTAGGGATTGATGAACCTCTGCAGTTTGGGGCGAAGGAAGAAATACCTGATTTTTACCTTTAACTTACGATACCGTATATTAAGTGCAATTGTTCTAATCAATAAATTGTTTTAAATTTGCATTATGTGCAAACTTATGTGAATTAGAATTTGATATATTTATTTCTCAGTTATCGTTGCAAGAACCTAAGACTATTGATGAATTATCTATTTTATGTAAGAAGCTAGAAGATGCTCAAAGTTAATCTCCAAATTTAAAACATCCCCATGTAAATAATACTGCTGCTCTTGGAAGTTATAATTTTTCAACTAATACTAACCAGTACCGTAGTAACAATAGTCAATTAAATAAAAGTAGATTAACTAATGTTTCTTGTAATAACTGTGGTAATAAAGTTGGACATACTTATTCAACATGTTTTTCTAAACGAAATATCTTTTGTTTTCGCTGTGGGTACAAAAATAAAACAGTAGTGAATTGTCGTAATTGTTCAAAAAACGGACTACATACTCTACCTCAAGGTCTGGCTACGGGCCGCATTCTTACAAATGTTTAAAATTTGCCAGGACCATTTTGAAAAAACAATTCACAAGGTACAGGAAACAGGAAACAAAATTAATTTATATAGCGGAATGGAAACAATACATATTTTTTGTAAAACATTTCCTTAATAAAACATCTATTTCCAGTGCCATACCTAAAAAAATTTCTTATAACTTTAAAAATGATAGTGTTCTAGTTAATGACAGTCCTCACCATCTCTTATAGTAGAGGAGGGGTCAAACATACAGAGTGTTTCTCTAAACAATAACTCAAGTCCATTATTTTTTAAGAAACTAAATGATAATAGGCCATCCAAAATATTAATTTATATTTATTTATGTTAATGACTGTCTGATTTCATAAGCTTATAGCAATCTCTAGACGGTTTGGGTTTGAATACAAATAAGACTCATTTATCTTCAAGATCATTCACGGTTCAATCACAAATAGGAGTCACGAATGACAGTTATGAATAGGAATTCCGAATCACTTGATTGGAAATGCCTGACCGGTATATAATGTTTAGGGATTGATGTACCTCTGCAGTTTGGGCGAAAGAAGAAATTTTTTACCTTTAACTTACCATACTGTATATTACCTGATTTACCACACAGATAAGTGCAACTGATCTAATCAATAAATTGTTTTAAATTTGAATTATGTGCAAACTTTTGTAAATTAAAATTTGATACCTATCTTGTCTAAAGCATTTTTTAAGTATAATTTGTTAGTGGTTAGTGATTTTCTATATTTTTATCACTAATGTTGAGTTAAGTGTAGAAGTTTTAAATAAAAGTTATTTAAAAACCTAACCCACTCCCTATAAATTGATCTTAAACACGTATATCAAAGTAGATAAAATAACCAGCTATTCATGTTACCTCTTCCATATTCAATTATTTCTAACTTAAAACAATTCTGTACTATAAAAATTTTGTGAAAATGGAAACTACAAGAAGATTACATCGATTTGTTGTCAAAGAATCCCGTGTTTGCCAAATATTCAGTCCAGGTTTGATCGTCTTACCAATCTCTAGTGGTTTGTCATCAATAGTGATTCAATAAAAATCCATTGTCTTTTAGAAAGTACACAAAGCAACAACAGGATCGTTACGTAAATCTTCTACGTACATCAATACCGATATTTTCAGATACTCTAAATGTATGGAAGAATCCCGAAGAGAAAGGATTAACATAGAAATGGAAGGCACTTACTCAAACTCTGACTGTAAATATTATAATAGGTCCGTCGTGGAATACACAGAGCTCTCAACTCGAACTACGTTTTATCAAAGTACGTGTGTTAACATTCGCGAATGTGAGGGATAAAAATTTAATATAACGTACGTAGTTGGTTTTTCTTTATTTTTAAAAAATTGATGTCAGATAGGGATTTTATAGATGTTGTCTATAGAAAGGAAATGGATAAATTTTAGTACAAGTATGTTCTATTACGTTATAAGTGCGAAAAGTGATATTCACACATAAGTGAGAAATATTATCGTATTGGACTTAAGCAGAGTGCGACAAGAAATTAATTGGTATACATTGTAATGAAATAAAATAAACAAAAATAATATATAGTGTAACTATTGTTGAAGTTAAAAATAGTTTATATAAAACAATTTATTTTTTAATTTATTTAACACATTTACTTTATCGATGTTCTCACAGCTATGATTTAACTTCGACTGACTTTATAACTGCAAACGCATATTTATATAACTGGCGAAGACCTTCCCGAAAGATGCAGTAGATAATTTGACTCTCATTTTGATATTGTAGCGCTGTCACTATTTACTTAAATTATCACCTATAGAAGGTCTAGTACATTCCCGACTAAATGATTGATACCGACCATCTGTGATCATAGGTGCCCCTATAATTGGGTGAAAAAAATGTATTTACTTCATCAAATATTTCTGGTTTTAAGGATAAGTGGGGCCCAAAGGATCAAAGCATGAGATTGATCGAAAATGGTTCACATTTCAATAGAAAGAAATTAAAAATGGACCAGTAGTATAAATAATTAATTACATACAAGTACTGAATATTAATTTATAAACAAAACTGTATTAATTCATTAGTCACATTTTGGTTTTTCAGGTTTGCTGTCATATTTTGAGTTTGTGGTTTTATTGTCATAGCATATCTAATACCAGGGACAGTATAAGTTTTCTTTAGCTCTGGGACATCCATTTGCTCTGCAAAGAATTTAAATATTTAAAAAAGTACTTACTGCTTTCGATTAAATATTTTTGCATCTCTATTTAAATCAGATGGATTTCAACATTAAGATAATAATGTATAATTATTAAAGTAAATTAATTTATTGCATATATTCGCTAAATTATTTTTTTTTTTTTTGGAGTAATAGTGTTTTATAATTTTTTTTTTAATTTGTACCCAGACAGCACAACTCAATCCATTAGATGTCCATCGGAAGTCCATTCATGGACATATCAGCTATCCAAAGGACGTCCAGTATTTCACCAAAAGACATCCAATGGACATCCAATGGATATCCACTGGACTATACAAATGTCCCACTCATGGACGTCCATTTGGACTCCATGAAAGGTCCATATATGGACTCTTTTTGTATTGCTTTTGGACAATTTATGGACATCTGACGGACATCACCACCTTATATTAATATGAAATAAAATAATTGCAACTATGGACTTATTTTTATTGTCATAAATAATATCTAGCATATATTAGTTTTATACGCACTCCTTTCTGTTGACCTTCTCTGCCATTTTCTTAAAGCTATTTCGCTTACTTTTTAAGCAGCACCATTGTCACTCTCAGCAGCAGCTAAAAAAAGACATTACATTTTATACGAATATTGAGTTTTAAATCAATCGTTTAATACACGCCTGATCAGGCAAAACTGATAGTTAAAAATGTAAAACTTTTAGATAAAATGTTATTAACTAATATGAAAATATGCATTCACTAATGTACATATACTTACATATAAACAAAAAACTGCTCATTATTTCTTAAATTACCATTTTACTTTCATACCATCATATTATGCGAATTCTTTTGTGAGGATATTAGAAATTATGGAAACAAAACATCTTTTTATAAGTTCGTCATGTCCGTGTCCCTGGTTTTGGTAACTGCTGAATCTAAAATTGCAATAAAAATATGTATTTGTGAACATTAAAGAGAAATAACTTATGAAACCACTTTCAATGCATTAATTCTTAAACGTTACAAAACGATTCTATTTTAATAAAAGTAAAACTTACAGCTTCTTTAAAAATATTTGTATCTTCTAAATAGCCTCTTCTGCTAATGTCTCATGCCATACAAATAGAAACTTGAATTTTTTTTCTTCTCCTTTGAAAGTTTTCTCACCTCTTAGTTACAATAATAATTGTGTTGACATCATCTTGAATTTGCAGCATATAAGTTAGCTTTTAGTAAAGCCATTTTCTTAAATAGGTAGGTAAATCATTTGACAAAAGGTCTAAAAGAAAGGTATTCTTTGAATGTAAATCGAAAACATAAAGTTTAAAACATAATTGATAGGTTATATTAGTTTAAAACAAACGATTTGCTTTTTAATTTTTAGATTTTTAAATGATTTAAATAATAAATATACTTATTTTCTTACCAGATAAACATCTATGTGCTATATATAGGCTGTGTTTTCTTCTTAAACAATCTTAACATTCTTAACCTCATTCTTCTTTTCTTCCTCGAGTCTGGCCTGAGTGGCCTTTTACTTTTCTATCTTGTCAACAGAGGCGAGAGGAGAAGAAAATTATTTGATTTATTTTAATTATAACCTAGTAGCAATCATTGTTCTGTGGTAGTAAATAATTAAATTATACAAGAAGAATTATAATAATTTATTTTAAGTTAGTCATTTTTATAGAGTCCATCATGGACATTTTTTGGACATCCATTGGACTTCTGAATGGGTATATCCATTGGATAACGGAAAACGGATGTCCAATGAATATCCATATGAAGTTCATGGACATCCAGGACATTATTTGGACAAAATATGGACGTCCAATGGACGTCGTGTGCTATCTGGGTATTGACCAAAGATAACAGTTTTGACATTATGTTTAGTAAGTGAAAGTATTTGATTGTCCTTAATCATTGTGATCATCATCATCAAAATATTCATTGGAATTTTCATCATTAAGCCAGTCATATTATCGATTAGAGTCATCATCCTCATCGTCATCAGTTATGTGTCATATTTTATGAAAATTTGCATGAATGCCTTTAAAACTATTATCGATTTAAGTAAATTATTTTTTGATTTGTAGCACTTCCGACAGAGATCTCAAAAATAAAAATTATAAAGTTTTAAACAATAGTTTATTTTACCCTGTCATAATGAACTATTAATATTGTGCCACAAATCTCACCAGTCATTTATGATCCATAATTATAAATCAATTGGGATAATTGTTAAAAAATCATTAGATAAAGCGTATTTTAGGGATTTTATAAATAAAAAAAAGAAAAATATAAAAACGTGTATTTATGCAATTGATAATTTTACAATCTAGTGCATGAATTTTATTAAAATAGAATTGTTTGAAAATTAAAATTGTTTACACAGATTTAAAAAGCAAGCCTAATTTATAATACATAGATAAGTAGCTTTATTAAAATAGCTATATCCTAATATACAACAAAAATATAGATTAATTATATAAAAAATATTAAATAATGAGTAATTAGTTTTCTTCTTTTTGCACCAAACAAACGTTTTCTCAACGTTGCTAGCTTCAGTCGCAGTCTCTGCTTTCTTGGAGTATTTGACGATAACACAATACTCGTTTGAATTTGTGCTGTTACACAAGATAGAGAAACAGATGGTTGACCTATGCACTTGTTCAATAAATTCTACTTCTGCTGAAGTTGAGGGTAGACACAAGTTGTCTTTGCCTTCTTCGCCATGAACAACAAATTCCTCTAAAAAAAGAAAAAAAAAAAACAAATAGTGTCAAGAAGGTGCATCATTCATCAGAATTAAATGTTTGAGTCACACTTTTTAGCCAGATGAAATTTAAAATAATTTTATAAAATATGAATATATTTCTGTGCCTAGGAGGTAAACTGCACTGTCATTTTAGAACTTTTTAGTACAGCAGATTGAGTGTTATTAAATTATTAAATTTCAACTAGATATGCATTTAGACACACATTTATTGTCACAATATTTATATTTTTTACTATCCTAACTACTCAAACTACTTTATTTTAATTTGCATAATGTGTTGTATGTCGACATAGTGCAGCTTACCTCCGAGGTAGTTCTACAAAATGGAATGTATGGGTAGATATTCTAAGATTATTAATACTTATCATTTTAGTTTTTAAACTACTAAATGTTATGTAAAAAAATGACAAGACAAGTAGAAAACTTTTTGTAACATTTAACTATAAATTGTATTTATTTACCTTGCAAAACTGTGACTCTTTTCGTAGGTTCTGAATGGGGAAATACTGTTGGAAATGCATTTGCAAATAATCGTTTTCTTGTTCCTGACTGATAAACGAATTTATCCTGGAAGTGTAGTTCACAAATTTTGTAATTTTTACTTAAGTGTTTAATACCCTTTCCCAATAAGTTCTCTCTATTTGCTGCCTCAAGCCACAATTCAAGTCTGAAAAATACATACAATCATTGTACTACCATGTTATGGCAAGGTCAATTCCTATTTCACCCTCAAGGTTTTATACCTACCTCACTGGATCTGTCACAAGAGTGAACAATCCTTCTTTGTCACCTGTTCTTGAGGTACATCCGCGATAAATACAAGTATATCCTCCTCCTCGTTGACGCGGCATTATTTATAAACCTAATCTTAATACGTACAATAAAGTCTTAAATTAACAACTCCACAATTAAAAACATCAACAAAAACTAAAAATAAACCATTAAAAAAAAGTAAAAGATATCAGAATATTCGCTAAAAACAACCAAAAATGCAAAACGACAAATAAAGACACGACAGGAAAAAAATATTGATTTTTTAACAGCGACAGTAGTGACAGCTTCGTTCGTCTGCTATAAAAGTGTGCACTGTTGCACTTCGAACAAGTAACAAATCTACGGTTTTAGCCCTATGTTTCTTTTCTGTATTGTTCTTTATCCTGTGGCTTGAAGAAGTACAAGTGTCTCAGCTGTTTCAAGAGTATGAATATATTTAGTACGTATCGTAATTACAGATTGCAATATTTTCTAAAATAATACCAAAATACAAAAATTCAAATTGAGAAATCGTTAATTACTTGTACCAAAAACAAGACTGGTATGTAAAATTTGATTTTAATATTTAACATTAGGTATATTTAAAGTTCTTTCCCATTATTAACCTTAATAGATGGATCTTTTAGTCTTGTTAGTTTAGAAGTCCTAGAATTCCACTGAGTGTGTGTTTGTTTGTTAATGTAATCCATAGTATTGAGGTTACTTACTACGTGAAAAAAAGTTTATAAAAATGGGGGTAAGAAAATGTTTTACTCTTTACGAATGCAATACTGAGGCCCCATAGGAAGGGCCTCAGTAATTTACTGCTATTAAAGAACTGTGATCTTAAATGTAGTGTAGGTAACGTAAACCAAATATCTGTGATAATAGTTTTAAAGAAATATGTTCTGTATAAAAGGACCAAGTCAATCTCAGTCCAATTTAATACCTAAAAGTTTGACAGATTCAGATTTTAAAATTAATTTATTTGAACCAAGTAATATATTATTGGTTTTTGTAACATTTATATTTAAAAACCTTTTGTTGGCTTGATATAATGTTTTATCGTTCATAGTTTAAGACGGTCTTACCATCAGCTAAGAGTAGGAAGTCGGTTTTAAAAAACATTGATATAAATCAGAAAGATTGGTTGGTACAATAAAACAAAATGTTTACTTTGACTTCCTCAAGATCATATTTATTAACATTTTATAAAATTCTATTGCTGTGGAAAACACACTAAATATGTGAGATATCAATTTTTATCCATAAATGTTTTAATGTTTTCAATTTACATATAAAATACTCACTCAACTCAACTGCAAACTATAATAAAAACTTTAAACGATTTGAATATTTGATGTGATACTATTTAAATTTTTGATACAGATACATAGTAAAGAAGGCTTCTGAAGTGAATTGTAATGTTAAAACGTGCACACAGAAACCAATACATTTGGAAATAGACACGGTACATTATTTATAATTATTGTTGCGGACAAACGATTCAAAAGTGACCGAATCTGACGCACAAACAATTAAAACTGGTCAAATATTCACCATTGCAGGCGATGGTTAATTAAATGGAACTGTTTCAAAAGCTCTGACGTTAATATTCATGGTTTCTAAACAGTGTCCAATCTAACTATAGTAATTTGATATTTATGGGTGATTAGTTCGATTTAAGTTAAGTGCCAATTATTTGAATGATTACTGTAAACACTATTCGGGTCGTTATAAATTGGTTTTGGAGTTTTTCATGAGTGTCTAATTAACTTTGATACCCTACTTTTTGATATTGAGATTGATAAATATATAGTTTTAGAAGCAGGGACGTATTAAATAAATAAACAAATATATTATTTATTGAGAAAATAAAACAACTCCAAATCAATCCCACATATATATAATTATTATTCAAGGCGACCGGTTTCGGCTATAATGCCATTTTCAAGCCTATAACAAGTTAGATAGAAGTTAACAAAGTTGATAAAATACGTAAACTAGACATACATACATACCTAAGATCTTAAGTGGTTTCTAAAGACGAATTACAAATTGTAGATCTACTGAATCCACTGCATAAAATAACTTAACATATGAGGTGCAAGACGTAACATTAAAGTGGGGTTAAGATTAAACTTAGTGATAAAATATTACTAAAAATTTATTATTTATTTATTTATTTAATTTCAAACAGGCATTTAGCCTAATTACATGAAATTTACAAAATTAAATAGTAAAAGTTTTATATATATTATCGACTGTACAAAGATAAATTAAGGAGAACAAGCAGGTACACATTTATGAGAACTGTTCTAAGTAAAATTTTAAAAGTCTATTTTTAAATTGCGTATGACCCAATGAAAAATCTAAGTCAGTTAAAACGCTGATTTCGTTTGCGGTTCTAAGCATAGAAGATATGGGAGAGCGGGCTGTACAGGTTAACGTAGAGGAGGTTATTCTGAATAGCTGAGGAGATCTGATTCCACATCTTGGAACATTAAAATTAATTAAATTTAGAATATAGGGATTATAAATAGCTCCATTAATTACTTTGTGTAAAAATGATAATAAATTTATATTTCTTCTCAAGGATAGATGATTAATTTTAAATAATTTTCTTAAATCGGTAGTTCTCGTTACTGTATAATCCGGCCAAATATTATGTTTTTTGTAATAAAGATATCTTAAAAATTTATTTTGAATTTTTTCTATTCTAATTAGGTATACGGCTGGCTGTGATTGCCAAATAATAGAGGCATATTCCAAAATTGGTTGCACAATTGTGAAAAATAAAATTTTGATTGCATTTAAATTTGAAAAACATTGTGTATTTCTCATTACAAAGCCTAATACCCTATTGCCCCTACTACAGACTTCTTCAAAGTGCTGTGCAAAAGACAAAGTCGAATCATAGCTTACTCCTAAATCTTTTACTTCATAATTTCTTTTAAGACTTTCTGTTTGCATAATATAATCAAATAATATCAAATTTCTTTTATGAGTAAAGGTTATTACGTTACATTTTTTTGTATTGAAAGGCAATTTATTCACTAAACTCATTGTACTATTCTGTTTATGTCCCTTTGTAATCCAACACAGTCCCTAACTGTTAAAACTTCTTTGTATATTTTAAGATCATCAGCAAATAGTACACAAGCCGACTCTTTTAGAGAAGGTAGAAGCCCCAAAAATGGGGTGAGCGATTATAGTAGACGATGTAGTTTCCCCAAATTAGGTTTGGAGGAGATAGTAACTAGATTAGGCCCTTGAAGATGATGAAATGGAGTTATTATAAAGGTGGCAATGGAATGGCCAACATGGTTATTCCTCTTCACATCATATTACCAGGAATTACAAGAGTCATCTTAAAAATAGATGGTAGTGGCTTTTCTAAAGATAGCCAGCGTTGTAAAACCAACTTTGTTAACTTCTATCTAACTTGTTATAGGCTTGAATAATAATTATATATACCGGGTGTTCAAATTAAAGTGTTACAGCTCCATACTGCCTTTTATAAAAAAAAAAACGTTTCAGACGAAAGTTTTATAGTTTTGTGGAGAAAAATGTTTGGCTAAAATCTTTTTTTATAGCTAACCATAATATGGCCAACTTTTTTTTGCCCAGCAAAATTTTCAAGTGGCTGTTACTCAAAAAGTAAAAGTCCAATAAAAAAACATTTCCATCAAAAGTTTCTTATTTTTTTATGTACTTTAAGAATATGTAAAAAAATAATGGGATTCCCATTTAAAAAAACATAGTCCACCTCGATATGGCCTTATTATGGTCAGCTATAAATAAATTAATTTAGACAAAATGTTTCCCCCAAAAAACTATAAAACTTTTGTCTGAAACTTTTTTTTTAAATGCATATTTTCGGTGGTATTTAACTGTAACACTTTAATTTGAACACCCGGTATATGTGGGATTGACTTGCTGTTTTATTTTCTCATTGAAGATGGCCACATTTCAGAGGTTGGATTCCCTTCTTAATATTATTTGTTGCCCAACCGAACGTAACCTAATTATGGAACAATAATATAGATTATAGAATATTTTATATAAAAGATGTCATATTTGTTATATCTATTGCAAGAAAAAGACACGGTGTAAGGGCGGGCGGGCAGTATCAGGCAAGAACTTGGTTTCTAAAATTTAGCAGCGTTACCAACTCTAGGAAGTTTCCCTATTGTCAAGCAAGACCAGTCCTGCTCTATAGCGCGACGCCCATTCTACATCGATATATCCCTGACTTGTGACACTTATGTCACCAACTCAGGTTTTGCATCATTAACGAAAATATTCTTGTTTTGAATCCATTTTCGCCACTCTTTCTAAGGTGAAGCATAAGTTCGAAGGGATGAGTTTCGCCATGATTTTTGAAGCAAAATCTTGTCATCACGAGGTCAATCTCTTATTAAGGCCTTCCACCCTGTACCTTTTAAGCAACCAAGTTCAGTTTGTGGGCCTGAGGTAGAACTTCCCCTGATTGAGCATCTGTCAAGTAAAGATGCAGGTTCGGTATTGGATAAGGAGGAGCTACAGCCCTTGTCTTCATATCTGGCCTCCAAAATACTCTGTTCCAGTCCAGGGCTATTAAAATGAACGTATTTGTTGCTTTGTTCAGATGAGTTAAAACCCGAGGAATTAGGCTTGAAGGTGGAAATATGTAAGCCAGGTGATAAATCCATATTTTGCTGAATGCTTGGCGATCTTTCATATCTGTTGACGCATATCTCCTTACTACTTTTGTCTGATTCGCTCTAAACAGATCTATCTCCGATTTGCCCTACATGTGAAAAATTTTGTTCGTTCTGACAGGATTCAAATTCCAATCCGGAAGTGTTTTGTTTCGCGACAAGTTGTCCGCAATATCGTTACACAGCCTTGAAATGTACTGAACTATGATATTCATGTTTCATTTCTAGACAAAGTTCAACAGAGTATACGTCATCTTTAAGAGTCTCGCTGATTTCATTCCTCCTTGATTTTTTTATGTGCCAAAAATGTTTGGTTGTCCGACTTAATTAGTATCGTTCTGTTGGCAAACATTTCCTTAAAGTAGATATACCAATTGTTTTGCTCCATTGACCAAGTTTCTTTCAGGCATATATTTCTTATTTGGGCTCCCCAACCTAGATCGCTTGCATCGGTCGAAATAAACACCTCCGGGTTCTTTTGAAACAACAATGACGTTTTGTCCATATTTATTAACAACCATTGATATTCCGCTCTCACTGCTTTCGGTATCTTGAAATTCAATTTTGGGTGGACCTCTGGGAGTCTCAAGCCTAATTTTAGCATATTTGTTGAGTGCAATCACCCCAATGGGATTGCAAACATAGCAAAGTTTATTTTTTCCAATACCCTCTTGGCTATTTCTCAGTTCCACTGTTGGTGATCTATTATTTTTTGTAAGTCCTTCCTTATAGAGTGCTACTTTTTTTCTGGAAGACATATTATACCATCTTGGGTATCCCATTTGAGCCCCAAGTATTCTTGTTGATTTAGAGGTATGATCATTGACTTTTTTTCGTTTATTTTCCATCCCAGTGCTTTTAGAAACGATATAGTTTGCTTGGTTTGTAGACGAAGTATTTCTGGATCCTGATGAGCTAGAAGAAAATCGTCGAGGTAAACGACTATTCTCATTCCTTTCTTTCGAAGTTGATCGGCAACCCAATTTGATACCCTAAAGAAATCTAGAGGCGCACCCGATAGGCCGAAGGGCAAACAAGTCATATGATAAATTGTTCCTTCGTGTACCATTAAAAGAAATATTCGATATCTTTCTTTGATCGGAATGTGAAAATATGCCTACGAGAGATCTATTTTTGTCATAAAATCGTTCTCCTGTAGAAATAAAGGAAAATTTTGATAATTTATTAAATAAAATTTCTTTGGCTTTAGAAATCTGTTCAGAGCGCGCAAGTTGAAAATAGGTCTTATTGACCCGTCTGGTTTTATGACTATTATTCATGCGAACTTATAAGCTATGGTAATTTGTACCTTTAGAAGATTGTCACTTCTAGATGTTTCGTATTTTTACGTTATTTGTAAGATGATATGCAATAAGCTGAGATGCAAATAGGCGTAAAGCGAGAGAAAAACAGGGTTGTTAATAAGGTCAAACCGACGGCACAGGACTAAAATAAAGGAAATTTTTCAATGATATCGTGACATTCTTGTACCAAAAAGAGGAAAAACAGGAAGAAATTTTGTTGTTAAACATAAAATTGACACTGGTCACGCCGGGCCGATTTGTCAATCAGCTTGAACAGAAGGCGAATAGAGAAGCCAAGTGAGAGGCAAGGAGAAAGGAAGCTGAAAGGATTGTTGGGAAAATAGAGGAAGACATGCATGAAGAAAACCAAAACTACGGCATTGTAGCCACAGTTGGATGAAATGGTAGAGCGAAGCAATAAGCCATTGGCAAATACCTGTCTTAAAGTGGTTTTCAACAATAAGCGATGGCATATACATACGATGTTAATGAAAATACAGGCCAATCACCAGCCAAGGTGCTGTTCGGGCGTGAGATAAAACTACCGTGTGCTCTCGAGTTTGTATTCTGACCTGGAGAAGACATAGCTGGTAAAGATAATGCGATTCAGCTACGAAGAAAAAGAAACGACACTCATGAATAATTTCTCTCTCATCTTCAAATCGCCAACGACATAATGAAGAAGCGATTCGATATCCAAGCTACAGAAAGATGTTTCGACGAAGGCGACAAAGTCTGGTTCCATAACCAAAAAAGACAAAAGTGACGTTCCGAAAATTTAAAAAACTAGGGAAACTCCATACATTATAAAGAAAAAAAATATTTACCATATAAGTAAGATCCCCGACGGTAAACCGAAGGTTGTGCACCAAAACGAACTGGCGCCATTTGAGGGTGACCATGGCGAGAAAGAAGTAATAAACCAGCTCCAAGAAATATCTGGCCTTGTATTTAAACAATTTATGAGTGGGTATGAAGGTACCGGAAAAGTAAGACATGGTATTAGAACAGTGCAACAACAAGACCTGCTTACAGTTTCTAAAGACTATTCGCTGATCCATAGCACTTCCACCAGCATCAACGACGCTAAAGGTCTAGGAATTTTATTTCGGAAGCAGTTTGGTCGGTTGCCAGAACTTCAAGGTCAACCTCTGGAAAACCTTGAAACTTTAAGATAGGTCGCTTTACCTTCTCTATTTAATAACAAAGGACACCTTCGGGAATCAATCCACGTATCATGATGTATTGGAAGCATTACTCAGTATGAAGGAGGATGTACTAAAGTCCAATGTACAGAAACTAGCCATGCCAAAGATAGAGATCAACTAGCTGAACTGAAGGATCATAAGAAATATGGTGAAACTAACATTCCAAGATACCGATATCCAAATAGTGATTTCAGCAAAAACCATTCCTTTTTATTTACAAGCGAGAACTCCAGCTACTTGTACACGTAATAACTCATAAAGCAAGAGTTTTCGCTTTGTCCCCAATTATCTAAAGATCACCGACGCAACGACAGTAGCATTACGAGATCTTCCTACACACGCCTTGAGTGCTTTGGAATATAATATTTATAATATAATACAAAGAGTATTTGTAGATAGATAGTTAATTTTCAATATAAGTCTTGTATAGTAAAAATAAATTGTAATAAATAAATTAGATTTGTGAATAAATTAATTTGTACCTTATTAATAATTTATAAATAAACTTTTTTTAATAAATTAAACTATCGTTACACTATTTTAGGTAAATTTCGTCAGTTAAGAAATGTCCCATTTTATGTATCGAGTGAATATTTGCGGGACGAGCAGAGCGAGGTCCCGCAACATGAACGAGTTAAATAAAAAGTGTTAGATACAGTAATTTTTTCTAATTCAAAACATCACTCATCTAGGCAACCAATATTACTATTTTGTATTGTTAGTTGCATATATGCATCATTTTATTGACAAAGTTATTTATTTTTAACGACTTCGTTTTCAAAAAAGTGGGTTATTGTATCGTTTATTGTGTTTTAATTATTTAATTCTGATTTACAATGGAAAATAAGGACCAAAACAATATTATTTATGGGTTGTAAGTTTAATCAAATTCTGTTTTATAAGTCAATCTGCTCTTCTTTGATATAAACTTTGTGAATTTGATTGCGCAAAGTAGATCATTTTGACACTTGCTGCGATTACAAAAAATTTCACTTTATATATCGAAATTAAAAAAATGTAGTTATATAATAAGGCTATTTAAAAAATCGAACAGTATTTTGTAAATATTTGATATAATTTTTAACTTCAAATCGAAATAATACCTTCCAAATAAAATAGGTCTCTACTGGCATAATATACTTTTATACCATTTTTCCGTTTTTAACTATCATGTGATTTACTTTGACAACGTTAACACGATATCTAAACGCTTTTATCAATGCAAATGAGTCTCTATTTGAACAGTCACATTTAGTTAGCAGAGATAAAATTAATTTGAATTAAACTCCAGAACACCAAGCCAGTTTCGGAATTTGCATAGGAAAACAATATTGATTCCTGGAAATGGACTTCGAATGCACAAAATGGAAGCTTTTTCATGCACTCGTAAAAAACCTAATGACGCGAGGTAAATTATCTTGCTACGTCACCGTATCTAGAAAAAGCGCTGTCTTTTATTGATGCAGCTCTCAGTTGCTTAACGTTCCATTACCGATTTGTATCCAATCTGCTGTGTTTTTTTTTGTAACGAATCGCTAAGGAATTGAATGTACGCGATGCATTGTTTTTAATCCGATAAATCTTCTTGCAATATTGTAATTATTTAACTGGATATTTTTATTAGACTTTGTTTAGTAGTTCACGTAGTACTATTTTTAAGTACCTATAGCTGTCTTTACCATAGGAAAACTCTAGAAGACACAACAGTCAATCATCATAACGAAATTAACAACATACAAACAGTGGCGTACAAAAATCATCGAAGAACAATCTGCTCACATAAACGTCACCAATAAACTTAAATAAGAAAACAGAAAAATATCTGGGTTTAAACCTGGACGCTAAATTAAAATGGAAGGATTTATTAAATTATATGTCAACTGTCAATGTTAAAGAATATCGATTTTTTGGGGAAAAATCGATTCCATTTTATTAAAATAAAATATAAATAAAAATTCATAAGGGTCAATCGATTATAAAACTAATCGATGAGTCCATAAGATAATATTTTGGTATGAGTAGTTAGATTAAATGCCAATGATATTTTAAATATAGATTGTTCCTATTATTTTCTTTTAATATGGGTATTAGAGTGTCTCTTAGATAAAAAAAGTTTTTTGCATACCCCGTATTTTTTTTAAACTATCAAGACTTACTTAAATACAAAGTTTTATCTGTCTCTGTCTAGCCTAGCAAAAATTACTTTTGTTCTTTCTTTACAGTGGTCAAACCGAGAAAATATTGCATAAAATGTACAGCCTTTTCAGCCCTTAAGGAAAGAACTTTTATTTGCCTCTAAATAGTGCCACGTAGAGAATGTATTGATCAATTTTTAATCCAGAAAATACATATTGTTATGCAGCACCCTACAGTAGCCTGCGGCTATTAAAGGAAACGTACTGATAGAAAAAGAAGTGGAATGTTACTCATCGCCCTACAGTGTGCTGCGGTCCTCATAAGTAAAAGTACAAGTAAAAGAAGATAGAATAGTCCAGAAATGTCTGGAAATGTCATTACCCGTCAAGAATATTCTAGACGATAGTTCGAAATGGTTCGAGAAGGGCCAAGCAAGCTATATAAAGATAATCCTGACGTCAGTTTTTAGTTTTATGATAGATGTTATATGTTAATGTTATCAGTTGAATAGTTGTAAAAGTTGAGTTAAAATAAATTGAGATACCAAAAACCTGTGTAACATTGGTGACAGCAGTGGGATACAAATTAGAAGTTCTAATAAAATACTAGATCGACTGAGTATGAAACAGGCATGGATACTTCAGGCCCACCAACAGTTCGGCATAGTAAAACAACTTGGAATTGATTGGATGTTATATGCCATTAAACATCTAGAACATATTCTAAAAAAGATAACCGGCATATCTGACTTTAAACGGATACTTGTTCAAAAAAAAAAATTGAATGAAAGTGCAAAAAACCCTGTGAAGATACAATGTCATCAGAATTTTATATATAAAACCTTAAATGAAATACCACAACGTATTATGAACAGAGGAAAGACAGATCCAACAGAATTGTAAGAATTAAATTTGGGACGTTCTATTCCAGATAAAAAAATAAGACTTAATGGCACAACTATTTGGTGAAAAATGGTAAGAAAATGAAGAGTTGGCTTGGTAGCAAAAAATTCTTTGTGGACCTGATACAAATGAAAATAAAAATAATGTAACAGAAGAAATTGATAATCACGAAGAATGTGAATGTCTAGAAGAAGATATTGGACTACAAATTTGATTTTATAAAGCAAAGCCTGGTTTAGTGATTATTATAAAAATATTTTAATAAAATTCTTTAAAATTTAAATGTTAATTTAAGCTAAATCTATTTCGATCAAGCAAAACCAGATAAATCCAATTTTTTTCTTACGATAACTCCCTTAATAATTGAGATAAAAATTAGAAATAAGTGATACTTAGACTTGAACTTAGGCTGTAATAAATACATTGGTTAATTTTTGTTTAGCACTTAAAGGTATTATTTTCGTCACTTACTCCGATTTATCTGCTTTTGTCTGATCACTCCACAATTTCTTGTAATTATTTTACAGTTCTGATAATAGTATTGAGTTTTAAGTTTAATTGTTTTACTTCTATAGAATTATTTATTTTGGAATATAATTAATATTCTGCTTGTATTTATGTCGAAGAAAATAAACACGTGGTATCAAAATGTATGTAGGTATAAAGGTTTTGTCATTATTCATTTTATTACCCTGTATTACAATACATTAATTATTCATTATGTTCTCAAAGTTAGTATATGTAGGTACATTAATTATTTACACACTAGTGGTGTGAAACATTACATAATCATTAAATATTTATTATTAAATGAACTGCTGTAAATACCAATTTAAAACTTTATTATTTATATATAGTTAAAAGCGCTGCATAATTTAAAAATTAGAATATAATTCTAAAAAGTGATGGAGTTTTACACAATATTTTACTGTAAATAACACCATGATTCACCAAGTATTTCTAAGGCTTTTTATCTTCCTTACAATTTCCTATGTCCCTTTCTTACCTAAAGAAAAACATACAATGTACTTGGAAAATATGTATTAAATTATCTGTTTTTCTTTATACGGACAGGTTTCATCGATATCCAGGGTCAGACAAAATTTGATATTTCCTCGGTTTTCATCGTAATATTCCCTTGTGTTATTTTCTGCCATTCCAAACTCAATTTCTTACGATAAAATAAATATATATTGCCCCGGGTCCGTACGCCATGTTACTAAAATGTAAACAACGCATGTTTGAATTTCTTGTTATTTTTTTGGCGTGTTTTCTATCAATATCGGGATATTTGAGGAGAGTCTATTAAGGTTGGAAGGATGAATTTTTTGGTCTTCGTTCAAACATACAACGCGGAAATTTGATTCGTTACAATTCCATACCTACGAGGATCAATGGATTAGTTAGTAATCAAAGAAAAGTACCAAATTTGGTTAGATCCTTATTATTTAGAGCGTGTCATCTAGCTTGGTCTGTTTTAGTACACTTATAACTGATTGCAAGAATGATCATTAAACCCAAATCTCTCGCTAAAGGTGTAGTGCGGGTTGCATACTGCTTTTAATAAATAACCGAGCCGCGAATTGGCAACGTTGCTTCCGCCGTCTCATTCACTTTCACAGAATCTTTATTGATTAAAATTTTGAATTTTCCAATTATTGGTTTCAATATTTTAAACATATTATGTAAATATCGAGAGGTACTTTAAATATATTGTCATGATAATATATTGGTGAGGGTATTTTGAAATTAAAGTTTATTTTATTTATTTATATAGAGTTATCATGACAATAATAAATGAATAGTATGGTCAATTATACTTACTTTTTTTTATCTAGATTGTTGCTCCGGCTAGTCTATTAATTAATTTGACAGAGGATAGATGACTCTACTCTCAGTGTCGGTTCAGAATGAACATTTAATTATATTAATCATATGAATTTGTTGTTTCATTGTTTGTCAATAAATTAATTTAGAAAATTAAGCTTGTTAATTACTATTAGGAAAAAATTACCTTTAATCACTGGAATATATTAGAACTTCTATTTTCTCCCCCCTACTATAAATGATACAAAAGAAAACTGATATTGAATAGAAGTTTGACTTACTTTCATATATTTTTTATTATAACAAGGATACAAATAAATAAATAAATAAATAAATCGAAAACAGAATTAAAATTAATTTGAAATTAGGCGAATCCTTTTTAAAACTGTATAAAAGAAAGCTCATGTAATAATACCTTGCTGACAGTTTTAAATTGGTTCAACAATGGACGTTATAAAATTTTTATGTTAAATGATAACGACATCTATTTGTTAAGTGCCGAACTATTCAAAAAAAATTGTGTAGGTACCTACAAAATTATATTGGCGACATATGTAGAATATGGGCAAATTTTTTTACATAAAGTATTTGTGTCGTCACCTAATAACTTAAAAACTACCTGAACTAAGCTATATACAGACATAACCATGGTATAAAGAAATAAAAGGTAGGATATCAACAGTGTCAAAAATAGGACAGCCACGCGCATGACGTCACGCGTAGAGTTGGAATAGGCGCGAATTTGAAAATACTGACGAACTGTGAGGAAATACCTACACAACTTATAGAAATTTCATGAAATATCAGAAGTTAATTTTTTAGAAATTACATGAAATATCTAAGGATAATATTATGGGATAGGTAAAAGCGCTAGGAAGCAAAATAAATGCAAATACATACATGAAAAAATATTTATTTTAAGTAACAGTTTTTTGCATTTTTCTTTTTAATGTTTTATTTTTGTTATGCAAATTCGAATTAAGTTTTTTAATTTTGAAAAACATTCGACTTCTAAAGAATAATTCTTTAACTTTGTAAGAACAATTTACATTTGTTGATTGTTCAATTAATTTTGATATATATGCCTTATCCAGATTTATGTAGTCTCCATTAAAGTCACTAAATATTTTTTCGAGTTTACTTATTTGTATCATAAAGGCATCTGAAGCTTTTATTAACCCGCCCTCTGAGAGATGATCAGTCCATGTATATGAAGTGCTAGGAGTGTCGAAATGTAAACACGGTTCTACGTTTAAGGTCTTGCAAATAAACCCTGCTAAATGTTCCAAACTATCATATTTCAGTTCGGAAAAACCGCTGCTATGAAATATATCTTGAGTGGGCAAGGCAATATTTGACTCTTTAATTTTCTGCAGAGAACTAGTAAGCAGTTCTTCAGATAATCCTTGCATATCTGGCGTGGAATCCTCTACCACATTTGCGTTAACGGGAAGATCTCCCATATTTTTTCCTATTATATAGTCCCTCATTCTATATTTGAATTCCAGCGCATCTGGATGATCGTGCAAACCTCCTTTAGCACGAATGACACCAAAAAAATGTTCCAACGCGTCTTGATTTAAACGGTAAGTTAATACATAAGAGAGTTGAAACTTTCTTTGGAGATCCTGAAATAGTAGTGGCAGAGCAGTGTTTGTCATAAAGATTCCTAAAAGTTAGAATGTTAAAGTATTAGAATTGTTTAAGTCTGCAGATATTACCTTTCTGAAACGGCATGAGGGTGGTTTTGTTTTTTACCATAACAGTTGCCATTAATTTGGACATCCTGTCCAATATGTCTTGTTGTGCCTCTAGTTGAAGTCCGTAGGCATGTTTTCTAGGACGAGTATCTTCGTTAGGGACTTTGACATTGAGGACATCAAACCAATCATTTACCTGTGTGAAAATGATAATATGTATCTATGAAAATGCGGGTACTAACGATTTAAAATATTTACCAGCTCAAAAAATTCGGAACATTCCATCCAGTTTTCATCAGCAAAGTATCCCAGCATGCCACTCCTGCTGACGGCCTTGGATATTGTCCGGGAAAATAATTTGCTAGCATATTTTACTTTCTGCCGTTGTGCACCTACCACGTGGACGCTGGCATGCGTTATTTTATGGGCAATAGATAATTCAGATTTACCGGTGAACTGCAGCAGTTTATCTATTATGTTAACGTTGATCTCATTATTATTGATCACAAAACCATAGTCAACAAAATTATTTCGAATTAATTTTAACAAGTGTGGCACGTCTGCGAAAACGTAAACTTTATTAGCAGCATCATTAGGACGTGGACGGGAAAAGTATGGTTTTGTATGGGTTACACCCAATTCCTTATGGAGTGACCTATTTCCACCGCCTAAATCACTGACGATACCGACCACTGAAAATCCAGCGTCTTCCACACTAGTAATAATACTATAGAGTTTATCTTTTGACATTTTACCATCGTAGTCAAAAAAAATGGGCTGTTTCCAGTGTCCTACCAAACCTCGGATAAGAACAACCTGAGCATAAGCATGCGGTAAGAGAACTTGATCAGACACCGTGTCGTAAGAGTACACACTTCGTATTTTCATCTCATCGAAGGACATAATACATATTTTTTCAGTCGAAGTTAAGTCTGTTCGGCTTATGAATTCGATAACAGGTTTTAATATCCCTGGGGAAAATTGGAAATTTTTTTTCCAAGATTTTAACGTGGAAACGGCTGGAAATGGAAAACCTCTTTTTAACAGTAACCGGTACGCTCTAGGGCCACTTGCATATAAAACGATGGCCTTTGAAATATCCTCGGCCTTCCATTTTAACCGACTAGATCCCCCAGAAAGCTTTTGGATGTTCCTCGGTGAAAATACCTTTTCTACTGCAGCTTTTTCCTTCTCCAGCTGCCGAATTCTCCTTTGGAGTGCCTCTATAGTTGGTATTGACGCCATCGTATTAACGCTTCAAACATTTAAACATATCAATAGCTGTCAAGTATATTGCAAAATGACAAAAAATTAAATAAAATAAAACTGTATCCTTAAAAATATAAAGCAAAACTAAAACCATACCCTTTGGTACGTGTAATAGGAATAATATTGTCACAACTAGCAGTATTAAGTGCTACTTCATCGCAATCTCTAACGATTTCCTCTTGATTTTCGCTACAAATAAATACGAACGAAACAAATTAGTTAAACTAAATCAAACGCCACCAATACCATGCCCAAATATGGATTTAAAACAAAATGATGTACTAATTTAAAAAAAAGAAGGGTAAGTAAGCAGTAATAAGTCACGAAAACCCATACCTTTCCTTCACAATGTTCTTAATTATTTGTCGATGCTCTCTTTTGGCGGCCCGTGCATCTCGCCCCATTTTTGCACTGCAGTCACTAGTGGATGCTTCTTCAGTGTTGCTCGATTTTAGGGGCAAATTTAATATTGGTATAGCATCGGGTTTTAACAGTCGCTTATTCTTATAACCAGCGTAATTGAGAAGTTCTGCTTTGAGATCTCTCTTATAATCTAAATGTTGAAAATGCTTGGAACACACATGTGAATTTTTAGTTTTAAATTTATCTGCACGGCCACAGGCCACTGCCCACTTCTGACAAACCTCTTTCTGTCGAGGAAAGCGAAAAAACATAACTTCTTTTTTAAATGCTTTGCTTTGATTGTCACTTTTACATCCGTAAATTGCACACCGCATTTTTTATAAACGTTTTTCACTGATTCCACACACAAACAACAAAGTTAACAACATAATATAATAAAAATATTCTCTAAAAATCTTATAAATTACCATTAACGACTTTATTTGTACACCATAGACTTAAAAAAACTACTGTGACATCTATCTGTCAAGTGATATTTTCTTCGCGCCAACTTTACAAACTCTACGCATGACGTCAGCGCCGCCATGACACCATGCGCGATATCCCCCCCTGAGACATAACAGAGATTAAGTTCTTTTTTAACCTCCAAAAGACATAATGGTTTTTCAATCATTTGTAATATATAAATTGTCTATATTTATAATCAATTATTTCACGTAAGTAGTACTATAAATACCTGTTGATACAAGTTCTTCACCATATTTCAATATTATTCTATTCTTTTCTAGGTCAACCACACACAGAAATCCTGATTCCGTGTTGTAGAGTGTCTTTTTCCTCAGATACACCATTAAAGGACTTCCGATCTTCTTAATTGTTCGACGGTGAGTTTTTTTATTTCAGTTTTAAATTAGAGATAAACTTCTTACTTAGTAATCAACTGTCACATATATTTCTGGGATAAGTCAAATTTCATTTCAACACGAAAACTTTAAAAATTTCTTTAATTTTTGGTTTTAAAAACTTTTTAATTGTCCCTTTTTCTTTTTAGGTCCTCCAAATTTCAATATGTCTACCCGTCTTGTTTAATTCTCTGTTGACAACCAGCGTTGCTAGGCAGGCCAGGTCAAAAAAAAAAAACTAATCAAAGAGAGTTGATCTAATTTCACAAAATATTAAGGTGCGTATCCATACTTTTTATTTTTACTCGTTAAAGAAAAATTTATTTTTGTTTTCTTTTGATCATGGTCAAAGTGTCTAGTGATTTTATTATTTAATTTAAATGAAAATTTTTACTGTTCATTAATTATTGTTCTACCCTTCATATTTTCATGATAATATATACATATAAAAGTTAAAGAAAATAACATGACCAAGAAACTAGCAGCAATAAAGTATGGCTTGCCCAGATCCGCTCTAAGTTTCACAAGGGCACAAAATTTAAATAGCCTGTATACGGCCCAGTAACCTACTTGACTAGGGAAAAAGAAACTGAAATTGTACATTAAGTGAGTAAACTATTTTACCTTGGTCAATTGTTGAAAAAAATGTTGTTTTTCTAGGTGGATTATCACTTGTCAAAACAGAGTTTTTCCCAGGTGTATTGACAACATACAAATTTTATAAAGGAAACTAACAAAAAAACTATTTTCAGATGGTTTACTAGGCAAAGGATAGTATTGTGCCTTCTGCAAAAGACACCCAAATGTATGCCTAAGAATATCAGAGGCTGTAACCCAAGCAAGCGCGTGTATCAGCGAAGAGAAAGACATTAAGAAATGGTTTAGTACTATTGAGCAAGAAATTAAAATCTTGGAAAAAGAAGATATATTACCTAATGTGATGAAACCAATTTTCTACTGTGACCCAAAAATAAGAAGTTTGTAACGGTGCGGGGAACAAAAAATATACATTAGGTAGTTCAAGCTACAGCAAAAGTTTATTTAACCGTCATGTTTTTATTTGGTGCAAAAGGCAGTCTTAAACCTCCATTTATCCATATGAACGTAAACCACCAAAAGATATATTGGAAAAAATTTCTGAAAAATAGTGTGTTGGTTATTTTGATAATGGCTGAATAAAAGCTTCATTTTTTTATGAATACATAGGAAGTGTCTTAATTCCTTTTTGAGAATAAATTAAAGAAATTAGTCCTTTTGTTCTTAGACGGTCATAAAATCCAATTGACACTGCCGATCAATATCTGTATCTGTAACGTGTAGAGGGTGGGTTAACCCCATGGCACTTAGGCCTTATTAGGTCCATTGTGCATTCTCCTGAGATGATAGGGGCACATCCTAGCTCGTGAGCCAACCCACAGATTTATTAAAATTGACTACGTCGCCAAGAGGTGCTTCTCTTATATCGACTGGTGTTAACCGATACGCGCCGTACACAAATCTTCTAATAAATGAGAGCATCGAGCAGTCGTAAAGAATATGCTCGATGGTATCATCTTCTTGTTCGCACCCTCTGCAGAGTGCAAATTCTGACAGCCCCATGATATGGAGATTCTTTCGTACTTGGCATTGACCAGTCAGAATGCCTGTATCTAGGCGCAGATTTTGTCTAGTCATAGTCAAGTATTTGTTTACTGCAGTGTTGTCAGGATAACTTCAAAGCTCCCTAGCAACTCTGCAGTTTCTTGTTTCATCCCATCTTTCCTTGAATTTCACAAGGGAATGTTCTTTGATTAGGTCTGTCACTGCCGATTTTGTCAGGCCAATAGAAGGGTCAGGTCCAAAAAGTATTTGGTTTGCTGCTTTCTTGGCTAGTGAATCAGCAAGACGCTTACCTTTCGATGTGGCGTGACCTTTGATCCATATTAAGGTGAATACTTCGGCCAAAGCTTCGTGACATTTTAGTACTAACCCTGAGTAAATTTGTTGTCTGTTCAGGGTGAGTAGTACTTGTCTGCTATCTGTATAAATAAGCATGTTCCTTCCAGTAATATTGTTTCTGGTTACTTCTTTTGCTGCTATGAGAATCCCCGTTAGCTCTGAACTACAATGGCTCACAGCCCATTTTATGTTTATGTTTAAGAATCTACATCCTGAACCTTGTTTTAGAATTGTCGGTGAAGATATGAATCGTACTTGCCACTTCCGGCTCTTGTATTCTATTATAACTTTATAGTTCCATGTTAATTCTGGTTTCTTAATGCGAGTTTCATGTTAACTTGCTGTCAAAGGTGAGACCTCTGTTGCAAAGTTTAGTTTTGTATTTCTGGAGGTTTTAATTCTATTTTCATCCTTTTCCTCGTAAAAAGGATCATTTCTATTTGGGAATAATTCTTATAGCCTTGTACCCAAACGCAACCCGTATTTTACAGCCTGCAGATGTAGCTGCTTTTAAACCATTAAAAAAAGGGTGGGAAAAAGGTATACTGGAATGGAGAAGAGAATACCCTAATATTCAATATACCAAAGTAAACTTTGCTTCTCTTCTGTCTAAGGTTGTTTAAAAATACATTAATAATATTACAAGAAACGGATTTAGGGCAACTGGTGATTTTTTCACCAACTTATTAGCTTATTCTCAAGCTTTACATTATTTCTCCATTATCTCATATTTTTTTATGAAATTCACTAGAAATATGCACAACTTGGTACACATGGTCTCTTCTATATCTTAATTCGGCAATTTCTGTCTCTTTTTGTGACTTTATGTCTATACTGTGGGCCACAAAAAAATTAACAACTTGTTTCAAAAATATTTTCAATTTGACCCTATTTTCTACATATTTTAAATTAATATAATTATCTTTAACCCTTATTGCGCTCTATGACTTTCCACTCCATGTAGTGGCAATGAGGTTGAAAATACTAGATTCATTCAACTGTTATTCCGACCATTATTCCTCATATATTTTATAAAAATTTTACTTGCCTTTTTCATCTCGCCTTTTCATCATTTTGATTCTTGCCGAGTTTCCAAATCCAAATTTTGTGGTTTTACTCTTAGGCTTTGGAACATTTTCCAGTTGTGTTTTATCCATTTTTCGCTCCTTTTAAGCAGTTTCAACTTGTTTTATTTTGTTTTTCACTTTTTCATGGGAACTTTTGAGCTTTTAGGTATTTCTTACCAATTTTTACTTGAGTAGTTGATAACACTAACACTTGGAGCACATGTCACAATTCTTACCTGACTATTCGATCTGCTATTCAAAATACAAAAAAGACTTTTAATTTTCTACTATGGAGATCCTGAGCCTCGAGTCGAAGTTTTACTGATCTGGAGTTGATACTGGAGGGAAGATCCTTTTCTGTGAAAAAAGCCCTGCACGTCCCCTCGATATTACCTTTATAACTTCTCCATAGTTTTTTGTTATGAAACTAATTTTTAATAAATATTAAATAATCAACCTTGAACAAGATTGCAACTCAAAACAAATTGTCGATATAAGTAAACAAAGTTTTATGTACAGGATGTTATTTTTAATAATTAATTAATATTAGGAAAAATATGAATTTATACGAAGCGTGATAGTATGTCACAGAACGGGCGCAATGTTGCTTCTTTGGCTAGATTGATGACCCTCTAAAAAACAATCTATCACTCTCTATTAATTGCATTAAATAATATTGCATTTCTTCTATCTTTAATTTTATCTACCGCCTTTCCCCACCGGATAAGTCAAAAGTTATTAATAATTATTCCATTATATTCGAAGCATATTAAAATAAAAACTGTTTGAGTTTCTTAAAAAATTATTATCGTTGGTTTCAATTCTACAATAAGAAAAAAATTATCCGATCGATTACATAAATGAAGTCGCATTAGAAACGAAACATGTAATATCCCATGTTGAAATGTAATATCTCCAATTTGCTGAAATTTGTTTACACACGCAAAGCGATTGTGTGATAATAATACATTAGGAGAGGAAATTGATACCATCTAATGGTTGATTATCATTTGAGTTTACTTCCGGCTCTTGAAAGACCATTTATTATTATACAATTTTCGCTTATGGTAATTATGTTATTAATGGTAGCTTAAAAAAATGTTAATTGTTGTTGATTTAATAACTTAAATTCTTTTTGAGCGTTCAATAGTTTTTTCAACGACTAATACAAAACTAGGGGGTAAGACTTTATCTCCGATCTGTATGACCCAAATTATAAATGGTCGGTGAGTTATGAGAGTAGCGCAATCTGATGTAAAATAAAAATCCTCGTGTAAAACGCTTGGTCTTTAAAATAAATTATGGACTGTATATTAAATTGACTTTTGTTTTCCAATTTTGCAAATTTAGGAATACATTTAGAACATATATCAACTAATATTAAGTGTAAGGGCCAAAGAAAAGGTCCTTTACCTCTCACAAGTCAATCCAATTGGCGACCGGTTTCGAAGCTGTCACTTCATCATCAGGCACACCTTGACTAATTCCTTTATGGAATTAGTCAAGGTGTGCCTGATGATGAAGTGACAGCTTCGAAACCGGTCGCCAATTGGATTGACTTGTGAGAAGTAAAGGACCTTTTCTTTGGCCCTTACACTTAATCCCTACTACTCACATATGGCTACCCTCACTCCAAATCAACTAATATGATAACAAAATATTTAATACAATAAATAGTAGTTTTCACACAATATTTTTGGTCCCCTTTAAACATTTAATTTACAAATTTTCACTGCATGCTTCTGGTAAATTCCAGTTTTTATTTTGACTTCAACGACTCGTACTATGTTGTCTCTGCTGCCAGAGTAAGTTTTGATTTTTTGCATTTTGCCCATGTCTTTGGAAGTAGGTTGTTATTCACTTTTATTACCACGTAACCTTCTCCTGGATCGACTCTATGTTAAGGAAGAGAACTATACACACAACCCTTATGGGAAAAACAATAGCGGCACGGGTAGCGGGAGGATGTCCGCAGGGTGGAGTGCTGTCTCCACTCCTATGGAACCTTGTAGTGGACGGGCTGCTCAGGGCTCTCGAAGACAAGGGACATAGAACCCTGGGATATGCCGATGATCTAGTGATCATGGCACAGGGAAAATACAACAATATAGTAAGAGATCGAATACAAAAGGCTCTAAATATAGTAACAAAATGGACAGAGGCGGAAGGACTAAATATTAGCCCAAACAAATCTGACATAATTGCATTCATCCGCAGGAGGAAATTGGAGGGACTATGGCCTCTAAACCTAAGAGGTGCAAGCATCCAGCTTAAGGGGAAGGTAAAATATCTCGGGGTTATGATTGACTCGAGATTTACCTGGAACCAGCATCTAGAAAAAAGCACAATTAGGGCGGAAACCTCGTTAATGACGGCAATGATGGAAAAAAATTAGGGTTAAAACCAGAAATGGTATATTGGCATATTGGCTTTATAACATGGTGGTGAGACCGATAATAACATACGCAGCTTTGGTGTGATGGCCAAAGACACAGCAAAGAAAATAACGAGGCTAAGCAAGATACAAAGACTTGCCGGCCACAGCTGCAATGAAAGCACTAATAGGACTCCCACCTCTTTACTCTGTGATACAAGGAGAGGCAAGATTAAATGCTTACAGATTAGGGAATACACTGGGAAATCTTGACATTAGACCAGGTTACATAGGTATTTCAAGGTTAGTGACAGGAGACGTGCTAGACATAAGATTAGACAACATTACCAAGAGGTACTCTTTTAATACTCCATTTGAGGTTTTAATACAGGAAAGAGCGAAGATCATCATAAGGGAGCTCAATGCCCAACGACATGAATAAACCTGGTATTCAGACGGGTCTAAGACAGCGAAAGGCACTGGGGCAGGAGTATTTTCCAAAAACCCTGATACTAACCATAGCTATGCTATAGGGATACATTACTTGGTATTTCAGGCCGAGGTATATGCAATTTTGCAATGTGCAAAAACGAACAATGAAAGAGCTGTCGAAAATTAGCATATTCAAATAATGTCAGACAGCCAAGCGACACTTAAGGCCATATCGAGCCAGAAAGTTACGTCGAGGCTGTTATGGAAAAAGTATTTGAAAAATTAATAAAAAATAGATTAACGTCATTTATAAATAAATTTAAATTGTTGTCAGTAAGACAATACGGCTTTAAAGAAAAAACCTCACCTGTAGATGCTGTTCTTGAACTCACTAAAAAAATCCATGGAACTATCGAAAATAGCAGACCATGCTTATGTCTGTTTATTGACTTAAGCAAAGCTTTCGACACTGTCAGTCACACATTATTACTTCAAACCTTAGAAGATACAGGAATACGGAGAAACATATTAAAACTTTTTAAAAGCTACTTAAGTGAAAGACAACAAGTGGTAAGAGTGGAAGATAATTTAAGTCAAGAAACAGTTATTGAGTATGGTGTGCCACAAGGTACTGTTTTAGGTCCAATACTTTTTAATTTGTATATTAATGGACTATTTAGTTTAAATTCAGCAGGAGATATAATAGGATATGCGGATGACACAGCAATTTTCTATGAAGCAGATACATGGCCAAATTTAAAGAAGAAAGTGGAAGGTGATGTCAAAATAATAAAAGATTGGTTCGACTGTAAACTTTTAACTATGAATCTAGACAAAATAAAATTCTTACCTTTTAGTTGTAATGTGCCTGGTTTGAGTGATCTGAACCACATCAACATAGAAATCCAGGGTAAGAACTACGCTATTCAATCAGCAAAAGAAATAAAATATTTAGGAATACACCTTGATAAGCATCTAAGATGGGATTATCACATACATTATGTCACCAAAAAACTACAAAAAATAATATATAAATTTAAACATATAAAAGAGTACCTCTTTACCAAAGATTTGAAAAATCTATATTTTGCACCGGTAGAAAGCCATCTCAGATACGGAATTACAGTATGGGGGCAGCCTCACGTGTATACATAAATCAACTTGAAGTACTTCAAAAATGATTTCTAAAAATAATTATGTCAAAGCCCTCAAGATACCCCTCTAATGATTTATACAATGAATCAACTATTATGGATATTCGACAACTATTTTATTATAATACTTGTATAAGATATCATTTTAGTGATGATAAGGCACCGGACGCTGATCACAAATATAATACTAGGTATCGAATACTTCATACCCACCCACTAGTAAAAAAGTCCATATCGCAAAAATCATACTCCTATATTGAAACTAAAATGTATAATACTATTCCTGAAAATATAAAATCAATTAGTAACAAAATAACATTTAAAAAATATTTAA
Source organism: Psylliodes chrysocephalus (assembly GCA_927349885.1). Lineage (NCBI taxonomy): Eukaryota > Metazoa > Arthropoda > Insecta > Coleoptera > Chrysomelidae > Psylliodes > Psylliodes chrysocephalus. The sequence continues at coordinate 77,352,950 of OV651817.1, forward strand.
AGGAAGCGATAACACAAAGAGAAAGGCAGTATTACATTAATTTGATAGAATAATAACAGGCTAGTCCTACCCACTGCACCCAAAGTACTGCTAGTGCTAAAATTATCATAATACATAAATCCTTTATTTTATCTGTACTCACTTGCTTTAAATTAATTTTGTATCGTTATATTATTATTTGTATATATTGTCTTGTTAAAAAGTTATGTTTTTTTTTTAATAATGTCTACGTTATTTTATTTAAATTATATTGTTGGTTTGTTTCATTTTTTAAAAAACTATGTTATATTTTAAATATTTTAAGTATGTAAAACAGGCTATTTTAACCTTATTTATTGAAATGTTCTATTTATATTGCAAACAGATCTTTTGTATTTTACTGTGGAAAATAAAGTTTATTATTATTAATATTATTATTGGTGATTCGAATACGAATCCGTTAGGATTTGCACGGCGAATCCGGATCACGGATCCTTTTTTTTTAAGTATTCGAATACCGCTCTTGGATCCTTAAAAACGTTTCGAATCCTATGTGATTCGAATCCTCCCCAGCTCTGTTGAATATATATGAACCAATAATAGAGCTTAAAAATAATTTTCAATACTCTAACTTTGGTTTTGATTACCAAGCGGATCATCATTTTTAAAACGGTTTATTGCGACTCCAATCTCTAATGGAGCCTGTAAATTCGTTAAACTTTCTTGCTAATCATGGTCAGGTTTTGCGTGAGAATCATGAGTCACAAAGTAACTCCATCTACACCGAGAAAGCAAAATTAAAGCTCACTCGCTCGCTACCTAGTTCATAGAACAACAATAATAATAATTGTATCCATTCCTATCTTTATTATTTTCTCTTGCATAGTTTAAACTTTTAAGTAATATTGTCTCTGTCCAAAATTGTAAACTGATAAACTGTACAAAGAATCTCGACCATAAAACATAAAATTTTCCCTTTTCTGGTCGAAGAATTTCGATAACGCCATAAACAAAACCCTAATTTATTGAAGAGTCAAAACCGACGATTTATTCTCGAACCATGACACAATTTCATCCACTCTCTGGAGCTCTGGAACAATTCCGCTCCCCAGGAAAGTGCGTACGCCTAAAAATCTTGCTAATAACTGTTCTGGCTTCGGCTCTTTCGGACCAATTAGATAAGCATCATTCGTATAATATATTTTTGCGAAAATATCCGCTATTCATCAAGTCTTAGGCGTAACGAGAGGGTTGAAGAGAAGAGAGAGAAGGTGTCGAGAATTATTCAATTTTTAGCCAAAGGCGACAACATCGAATTGATTAAGTTATTACGTGAATGAAATTTAAATTAAATTTAATGATTTTCAGTATCTCAGATTTTTAGGTTTTCAGGAAATATTAGGTAGATTTATTTCAAAATTTTATTACTTTAATCTTAGTCTGAATAAAAGAGGAGTGCAGTAAAAGTGGAAATATAACGTCATATTTCATAGGCGTGCGTTGTAAAAATAGGTTTCTATGATCACTGCATATAAAATAGTGTATACGCCCTTCGTAGATTAAATTTTGAATAAAAAAGTTAAATTATTTGCAAAAAATAAAACTAAACCTTATGTCGCTGACAAAATTGTTGCACTTGGCCTCTTGAAATTAAAAGTGACACTTTGGTAGCTAAAATCAAAGATTAAATATCTTTAAAAATCACTGTCTTCATAATAACTACTGGTATCATTATCATTGTCTTTTCTGTTTATTACAGTAAAACCATAGAAACATTAAATCTAAAAGAAAACTTTTATTATTCAAGCAAGTTACTCCGTTTCTTAATTTCCAACAAAAAAAAATATCTATCACAGTTTAATACAATCACATCTTAACTATGGTATCATCATGGAAACGACACCTAGAACAGAAATAGACAAATATATAGAAATGTAAATTGTAAAAGAATTCCTATAAAATCTTCAAACAAACAAAGAATCATTAAAAACCTAAAAAAAAGAAATATAATTTTAAAATAAATATATTTACCTGACTGTAGATTTTCGCTTTTAGTAATTTATAAGTATCCATTTAAGTCGTTTAGAATAATTTAATTACCTGTTAATTTTAATTTTCTCACACAAACAACTTTATAGTTATTTCAGTGATTTTCTCAGTGTTTATTTTATTAATTGTTGTATTATATTGTATTATATTTTTATGTGAATAAACACTATTTATTATTATTAAAAAATTGTATTAAATTTTTTATTTTACCTACAAATAAGCATTGAAGGATAAGGTATCAATAAAATGTCCAACTCTTTAACCTGTACTACGTTCTGCAAAGTAAATTACTGTACTCCTTTCTTTCTTATACTATAAAATTGGTAGGAAGTTATTTTGGAGTTTTAAAAGATGGTCTGATATTTTGACGTAATGATTTTTATTTAAAGATTTTGTTTTTATCCGGAAATTTTAAAATTTAGTAATAATACTAAATAATGATACAGAAACACCCTGTATATTAATTTTTTAAAAATTTTCCGAGATTCTCAAAAGGGGGTCGTTCAGATCTAAAAATTTACAATTATTTTATTACACCAAATTCAATAAAAAAAAAAAATAAAATAAATTCTTTAATGTTCTCTTCTGTATTTTTTGTTAGCTCCTTGTCTTTGCTTGTCTCTATCCTCTCTATCTGTATTCTTGTTTCTACCTGTGTGTGCTACTTGCCTATGGCCATCTTTACCACCTTTGTATGTCTTCGCCCTGCTCCTTTGAATGTCTCTCCGTGGTATCCGCTTATATACTACTCTGTAACTCTGTAATTTAAATACTTTTTGAACCTGGCCCTTCTATTGGCCTGACAAAATCGGTAGTGACAGACCTAATCAAAGAACATTCCCTTGTGAAATTCAAGGAAAAATGGGATGAAACAAGTAACTGCAGAGTAGCCAAGGAGCTCTTAAGTTATCCTGACAATACTGCAGCAAACAAATAGTTGACTATGACTAGACAGAATCTGCGCCTACTCACAGACATTCTGACTGGTCATTGCCAAGTACGAAAGCATCTCAGTATCATGGGGCTGTTAGAATCCGCACTCTGCAGAGGGCATGAACAAGAAGATGAGACTATCGAGCATATCCTTTACGATTGCTCGACTTTCTCATCTTTTAGAAGATTTGTGTTCGGCGAGTATCGGCTAACACCGGCCGATATAAGAGAAGCACCTCTTGGCGACGTTGTCAACTACATTAAATCTGTAGGCTGGCTCAGGAGCTAGGAGGTGCCTATCATCTCAGGAGGATGCACAATGGGCCTAATGAGGCCTAAGTGCCGTGGGGTTAACCCACCCTCCACACATTACAGATAAAATACTCTAGTTCTATACAATAATTTGTTTCTTCATTTTTCGGTCCAATTTATTAAGCTCCAACTATAATAACTCTTCTAATAATCTTATTTTGATATATTACCCTGACATTTTTAATTTCCCTCTGACAATTTTTAATTTTCTAATGACTTCAAAAATCCACAATCCCCCGACATTCTGATTTTCACTTTAAATTTTGATTTCTAGAAACTTCACCCAGTATAATTTAATTTTGATTTTAATTTTGATGACGTCAGGAATTTCTATATCAAATCCCCCAAATTAATTGTTCACCCAGTATATTTCTAAAATATACTGGGTGAACAATAAATTTTAAATATCAAAATTTCAAATTCTTAACCCAAATATTTAAATTTCCTTGATTGGTCATATTTTCTTAAAATGTTGATTTCGTCCACTTTTTTATATTCATTCAACACATATATATATATATAAAAATCTACTATTAATTCTAACTTAAGACAACAATTCTATACTAATTCAATAAATATCTACCACCTAAATATCCACTATTTATATAAATTTTGTACCTAAAATACTTTCATTCAAATTATTTAAACTATAGACATCATTATAAGATCATTACCTTTACACATTTTACATTTATTTACTCCTATTATCTCACACAAATCACATTTTTTCAAACCATTTTACCTTTTAAATTCCGTGTTCTTTGTTGGTTCCAAACTTTAAAATATCTGCCCCTTATCTAAATGTTCCTACTTTTTTTACCCTTGTTCTAACTCTCTCCTTTTATGTCAACTTCCGATTTTTTATATTTTTCCCCATCCTCCCCTATCTAATCTAATTTTTCTTTCATACTTATTTTGCAACTGTTTTGATTTCACTTTAACATTGCTTTTGTTATTTATTTCTATTACTTTAATTTTCCTTTCACCCCCCTGTATCTGTTTAAATTCTAATTCAATGTTTCTTTTACTTTTATTTCATCCTCCTGTGTTTGATTTAGTTTTACTTTCATTTTATTTTAACTCGTTATATCTGTCAAATTCTATTAAATGATTTCGTTTCTTCTCTATTTTTTTTTTTATTTTTCGCTTGAATTTGTTTTCTTTTTTCTTTAGTTTTCTCTCTAATTTTTTTTTTTAATTTTTCAATACTTCTTTTCCTTTTGTGATTATTATTATCTTCTTTTTCTGCAATTAGAATCTGTCTTTTTTATTATTTTCTCCTTCAATTTCTAGTTTTACCTTATTTACTTCTTTAATTTTTATGTTTATTTCAACTTCCTTTGCTTAAAATTTATTTGTCCCTTATCTGGTTTCCTATCTTTCCTTATTTTTTTAATGTTTCCATCCATTTTCTTTAATAATTCTTCTTCCCTATTTTCAGCCAATTTCCTTATTAATTCTTCTTTATCTTGTTTTATATTCTCATTCATTTTAAAGAACATTTGCATTATATATTCTTAGGTTGTTCCTTCTTTATTTTCTTGAGTCTCCTCAATCTACTTTCTAAACGTAACTGAATTGTCCTGATTTTGATCTGTTTCTTTATCTTTTTCTTCAATTAATGTATCTTCTACATTTTGCTGTTCCTTATCTTCTTATCCTACTTGATCTACGTTCCTATCATCTTTCTCATTTCCTTGCCATCAACCCAACCTTTTTTCCTCCTCGCAAGTCCATCTAATATATCACTTTTAAACTTTATACAAAACACTTTATATTCCATGTCACACTCGACTTTTAATGTTACTTTCGCCCTACTTAAATTCCATATTCTTTCTCTTATCTTCTAAACCCTACAAACATAATACACATGCACTATTCTTTCTATACAAAAATGCGCCATAATCAGGAGTTCAAATTAAGGAAACTATAAACAATCTTACCAATATTCCTTCCAAATCCCAAAATTCCAATATCCAAAAATGTTTATAACCCTTACATAATGCTTCACATTGGTTTGCGACACTTGAAAGATAAACACACTGTATATCAATTTTCTTAAAGTTTGCCCAGACTCTCAAAAGAGGGTGGTTTGGCAGTTATATTAATACATCAAATTAATAAAAAAATAAATTAAATTCTTTAATTTTCTCTTCTGAATTTTTTGTTAGCTCCTTGTCTTTACTTGTCTCTATCCTCTCTACCTATCTTCTTATTTTTTCCTGTCTATGCTGCTTGTCTCTGATTGTCTCTACCACCATTATCTGTCGTTGCCCTGTTTCTTTGAATGTATCTCCTTGCTATCCGCTTATCAGCTATTATCTATCTCTGGTTCTATATAATATTTCTCACTTTCTACATTATATTCTAAATCTTTATTTTGTAATATGATCTTGATATTTGGGGAGTGGGTCAGATTATTAAACAACTCGTATTACTTTGAAAAAGAATGTTGAGGGCCACTATATTTAAAACTTACTAAAGTTGACAATCGATTAGTGATGAAAATATAGAAAATCACTAACCATTAAGATATTATTATTATTAAATAAGGTTTTAGATATGGTAGCGACAAATTCTAATTCACAGAAACTTACTTATTCAAATTTAAATGCTTTATTATTGACTTATCTGTGGTATAACAGGTAACAGGCAAAGGGGATTCGTATGATACGCTTGGATATCACCAACTGTTAAATCTTTATAGGTAAAGTTAAATCTCGAAGACTTTCTTGGAGGGCTCGAACTAAACCTCTTGATATACTTGAAACAACTTCTGTAGCTGAAACTAAACTTCTAAGTTTCTATTCTTCATTCTTCTAAACGAACTCTTTCGATATAACTTCTACAGAAACCATCTATATACAGCCAGGCTACAAGGAAAAAGGTAAATATATCAAGAGAGGGACTAGGAAGTTATATAGGAAACAGATAGAATGCTTTTTACTATCAAATGCACAATTTAATACTATTATTTGAATAGCTTCACAGAGACCAAAATTAATATGAAAAGGAAAAATTTAACATATATAAATATAGTAAAGCATATTATCCCTTCCAAACAAAATAATAGATAAAATTATATAAACTATTTTATCATGTGTTACTCAATGTTTCAGATTTGACATTTTAATTAGAATTTCTTGTACAAAATATTTATTTTTAACAAAATATCGGTAGGAAACTTACCTTTTTAAAATCAGACGGTCATTAAAAATATTAAAGACAATTAGTACATCGGATGTCTAAGATAAAAGATAATTTTCAAATTAACAATTCGCTGACAGAGACGAATCGAAATGACAATCAAGTTTTGACACAAGGCATAAACGAAAAATGACATTAGGGTAGAGATGTTTGCGTCAAAATAACGAAAACGTTTACAACCGTTACAACTCCAACTATAATAACAGTCTTAATTTGATACATTCTCTTTTCATATCTATTTTAATTTATACTAAAAAAATTATTATATTTTCAATTTCACTTTGACAATTCTTAATTTTCTAATGACATTTTTCAAAAATCCACAATACAATTTTGACTTTTACCCCAGTATAATTCAATTTTATTTTTAATTTTGATGACACCTGGAATTTCTGTATCAATAAATACATATTTTTGCTTATAAAGTACCTTTGTGCCTTAAATCTGTTGTCTCTACGCCAATGATGCATTCCATAAAATTATGCCGAGGGAGCGGATTATCCTGGATTCTCTGTATCTACAACCAAACGGGGGAAAATAATAAAATGGATTTTCCAAATGATTGATTTTTACATAGATGTTCATATTTTAGCCTTACAAATACTTTTATATTTATGTAGGTATATACTTGATTGTTTTCAACGAGGAGGATATACATGTGAAATTGATTGTCTGCACTTTTTAAACAGTTTTCCGTTTAAATTAAATCATTTGTATACTTCGTTGCCTCTCAATTATCCATCTGATTCTTTTCATTTTGAAAAATGCTGTGAAAAATCTGCACAATAGTGAATAACGGGCCTAAGGGGACCAAAATTATGATAAAATTTTTGATTATTTTGCAAAATGGGTTTCAATTTTATGATAAATATAATTAAGTAAATAAAAAAAAATTCTTATTAGTTTATTCAAAAAAGTTTACAGATTGTTTGGTATACATTATTTTTAAAATAAAGAATAAACTTAACTTTGTCGGAGGTTCGTTAAAACCATATGAGGTCGTGCAAGTGCTAATGACTAAGTTTAGTATCTATACATATTTTAGTGATCAATGCAAACAGTAATACTATACAGTGAGCATCATAATTCTTACCCCCCTATCTAACTCGTTACAGGAGTTTTGTTAGGAAAATCGACTAATTATTGTTTCAGAATAACGAAAATTAACGTAGCGCACTCATCTTTAGAATTAAAATTCGGCCCTGCAAGCTATCGGTTTTGGTTCAGACGTGAAGTAAGACTTTTTGCCATTAGATAATGTGTGAGTTTAATTGCTTTCCTGTTTGCGATTTTTTATTTTATTTTTAAACATAAATAAATCAACACGTAATGAAGCAAATTTCAATTTTTTTTTTGCACGGTTGAATAGAGAATTAAACCCCATTTCAAATGAGCTATAACTCACCACCCCATGTCATTTAAATTTTTCGAAAGGGTTGCTCCCTTCCAGTAAGGGTTGAAATTAAGGATAAACTATTCATACAAAAATGTACATTGTAGAAATCAAAAATCGACATGTCTCGGTGATTTTCCTAACAAAGTTAAGGAATACCTACACCACTGGTAGCTTTCCCTTTCATTCTACCTGATAAGAACCGGCATACTGATGTGTCAAGGATTCCCGGCATTTATCTCTGAAGTGCATTATTGTTAGATAAAGACTGATATTTTGTTGAATATTATTTTTATCATAACTTATCTATTAATATTACTAACTCGTATTTTTACCAGCATTTATCTTTTTTATCTTAGTATTTTTCCAACGCATTAATATAAAAACCTAATGTACGTTGATATCACGTTCTTATTGTGTAACCTGCTATTCTAGAATAAAGTTGTTCTCTAGTTTATGAGTTTTTTAAAATAATTAACCAGAAACTTTAAAAATATATATAATTACAAAACGCCAGTAACGAGTTAGATAGGGGGAAGGGGGTAAGACTTATGATGCTCACTGTATACTTAACCTAATATAAAATATAATCATATACAAAAACAATTTTAATAAAAGGAATAATTTAAATACACTTAAATAACACAAATGTACATAAAAACCTAACATAAAATATAAATCATATTCTAAAAGCAATTTTATTACTAGTAATAATTTAAATTGGAGTAATTTTATCCAGGTCATATATGTCTTTTCTCTCACAACTTAATAGAAACTTCTTAAAAATGTTTTTTATCAGCTTGGTTGAATTTGTGGTTGTTAAATAAATGTTTTACATATTTGGTAAAAAGTTGTATATTCTTCCAGACAGATATGTAATATATCTTTGACCCACAGATTTTTTACTAGCCTCTGTAATTACATAATTATTAAATTGATTTCTGGTAGAATAATTGTGATCTATGTTTTTTTAGAAAAGTGCGATTTTTGTATATATAATAAGATATCATATGTATATAACTGTCTAATATCCATCACTTTACTTTCAATGAACAAAGAATCTAAAGGGTAGTTCCAATTTTTATTTAAAATGATTTTTAAATTTTTTTTGTAAAACATTAATTTTGTTCAGGTGGATTTGAAGAATTCCGCCCCATCCAAGTATACCATAATTTAACCTCGACTGAACATGAGAATAATAAATTATTTTCAAATGACGAACATCTAGACATGTTTTAAAATATTTAAATTTTTAAAGAAGGTATCTTAAAGATCTAGCAATATCTTCAACATGGGCATTCCACTTAAGATGCGAGTCTAGTTTTATTCCTAAATATTTAGTTTCATTCCTAACCTAATAGTTGCATTCTGATGGTTTTGAAACCGTATTTCATTGAAGGGTGGTAAAGAGGATTTATAACTACAAAAAGGGACAAAATTGGTTTTCTCAAAATTAACAGTTAATTTCTTATGATTAAACCAGTCAATAATTTTACCTAAATTTGTTTCTGTTTTTCTTTTAGATCCTCCCAATTTTCCGCTGTATAAATAATGGCGGTATTGTCAGCAAAACTAATAATGTTACCTTTAGTTTCAATACTAAAGAGGCCATTTATATAAACTCTAAACAATAGAGGACCCAGAACGGTGCCTTGTGGTACTTCATAATTAAGTGTTTTATATTCACTAAAGACATCAGTCACTTTAACTATTTGTTTTCTGTTATTTAGGTAACTTAAATCAAGTGATGTCCCTCGTATTCCTGCATCTCCCAAGGCATCTATCAACTGTTTATGACAAACAGTATCGAATGCCTTTGCGAGATCCAAAAATACACAGTCTGTTGGTTTCCTATCAACAAAGAGTTTCTAGATGGTCTTTGTTAATTCGGCAATTGCATCATTCGTAGATAAACTTTCTTGAAAACTATATTGGCATTTAGATAATAATTTTTGTTTATTGAAAAAAGTTGTTAAATGTATTTTTAAAGCTTTTTCAAAAATTTTAGTAAGTGAAGGTGTTTGGGGTTTAATAATTTTAGTAGCATACGTCTCTCCTACATCAGTGAAATGTTGGACAACTCTATTTCCAATGCTTTTGCTGTCCCTAATAGATGATCCATTTTGAGCAAGCAATTCCTCTACGTTTTTAATATTTTCTTCTTGTCCCGACCTGTTTACAATATTGCGACGAAAGTCTAATTTATTTTTAGTTTATTTATTTAAAAACACACTATTTGCAATTTATTTCAGACGTACTATTTAATTTATATAATACTAACTAACAAGTCTAATTTATTTCTTATACTTTAACTTTCCAATACAATGTTCTATCTTCAACTAAACTCGGCGCTGATACGTCGGCTATTTATATTAGTCCAACTCCGCTACTAGAAAATGCTAGAGGCTCTCGACGGTCGTCTCGAACATTCCATTCCTATGACTAAGCGGTACTCTCCGCCGTTCCAGCTGTTTCTCGAGCCTCAGCGGCATTCCCAGAACATTCCGTCGCCTCGAGCACGAGTCGGTTGCAATGTGAAGGTCGAGCGTACACAGGGTAGGCTTTAACAATTTCATAACAATATTCCAAAGATTTTTATTTCTATAACTGGTCTCTGTAGCTAAATAATTCATTTCTTTTTTTCAGGTTATTTGGGTCTTTCAAGTACTCTTTGTACAGAGTATTTTTTATATTTATGGACTTTACCAAACCTTTTGTAATCCATTTTTGTCTTTGTTGTTCACATTTCTTTATTTTTAACAATGTAGTATTTTTATTCATAAATAGTTCTAGGGATTCTGGGGACCGATACATTCGAGTTATTAAGATTTTTTTTTTTCAGAAGTAGTAAATCATATTTTTAAAACTGAAAACTGGCCTATCATTACGATTTTATTTGTTTGTTTATACTTATTTTTAATGAATACGGCAACCCCATCATTTTTATTTAATTGATCGTAGTTGTATATTAGCTAATACCCCTTAGTACTAAAGCAATGAATATTGTCTTGTATAAAGGTCTCCGTTAAGATAATCATATCCAGTTCCCTATCAATTTGTGAGAAAAATTCATCAAAATTTTTATGCATACTACGAATATTTTGGTGAATAATATTATATGTAGGTTTATCTCCATTTAAGTTTTGTATGTAATTAATTCTATCTAGTTCTAACGTATCATAGACATCATAATTAACATCTCTAATGAATTGATCCATTTTTTACAAATTATATCTATATAGCTATGAGCTACTTTAATGAGTACCTAAATATGAGAGATTACTTAATGATCCAAAACGTATTTTCGTAAACAGCAGAAAAAAATAAATAACAAAATATTTCTGTGAACATAAATTTTTGAATACAAAATATTAAAAAAATTAAATCTTAAATTTAAAATTATTTGACTTGCAGAATTTTTTCTCGAGTTATTATTTAGTGATTGTAATCTAGTGCGAATTGTGTTTTGGTTCTGTTGTTGTTGTTGTTAAGTCAATTAATAGTTATTTATGTAACCAGTTACGAAATGCCTTATTTTGTGTAACGAGTAAATATTTGCAAAACGAGCGGAGCGAGTTCCCGCAACATGAACGACTTACACGAAACGGCATTTCGTAACGTGTTTATATACAAGATTTTTTCTAATTTTGACTTGATTATTTATAAAATTGTGTTGAAAAATGATTTACCATCATTCTTGTGTAGGCACTTCCAATGAAATATTTTAGAAAATTGTTGTATTTGATTGCCCTACGACGTTTTTTTTTTCAACAGTAATAATAAAAATAAGGGACATGTGCAGTGTTGCCGATCTAATTTTTGACATTACCCGCGAGAAATTTGAAAAAAAAAGTACGTCAAAATTTTACCCCCAACATTTCTGGGCAGTTTTCAATAAATTAAAAAATTAAACGCAATTTACAGCTTTTCTTTTTTTGTTTTCTTTTTGTTTTTAAACGTAATGTCATATTTTCAAATGTGAAATGTCTCTATTCATTTTTCGTTTTTTTGATTTTTGGATTTTTCGATTTTTTATTTTTAGATTTTTCAATTACTCGATTTCTCGATTTTTCGATTTCTCGATTTCTCAATTTCTCGATTTCACGATTTTTCGATTTTTCAACTTAGAAACCAAAAAAGAGGCAGTTTTATTTATTTTCATTTCGTAACTGGTGACATAATCAACTTTTCGTAATCGGTTGCTTAATGTTCTACTTTATGCAAATGTCCATATAAATATTCATTAAATTTATTTAAGCCAAAAATTATTGCAAGGACCTCTCTTTCAATTTGGGAATATTTTTGTTCGGACTTTGATAAGGTACGCGAAGCAGAAGCTATAGATTTCTCAATATTTTTTTTTTTTTTTCAAAAACATGACATATCATGGTCCTTATTCTCACATTTGATGCATCTACGAATAATTTAATCGGCAACTCAGGCTGAAAATGCACAAGAGCATCATTTATTTTTGATTTATTCCAAAGATTCCTTGCAAAAATTATCCCAAATCCATTTCACCCATAAAAAATTAAATAAAAAAAAATCCTCTAAAGCAAAATCATATCCTCCTTCCTGTTAGTGACTTAAAAAAATTACTTCCCAAAAAACGGTCCTCAAGCCAGGTCCCTCCATTTTGTGGCGATAGTACTGTTTTTTTTTATTGTGATTATTTTCTTCGCGGAAACTTTGGCTTTACACTTTGAGTAACACTGTTATAGAGAATTACTAAATAAATAGTTTTGAGAAAACTATTGAAACCAGTTGTAAAGTTTGAAACGAATAAATTGGCAATGAAATTGATATTTTTGTATTTGATTGTATGTTTCTCTTTTCTTTTCCTAAAAATAGATTCCCTATGAAACAAGAAATAGTAAACAGTTTATAATAATAACCTTTATTTGCTACTTATAACATGTACCAATGACCAAGTCCGATTCTGTTTATTTTCAAATCAACAAATATGGACGTCGACAGAATCTTTAAAAATTAAATATCTCACCGAAATAAATATAAGTTTCTTTTAACTTCGTCACATTTCGCAGGTTTATTATAAATAAAGCTTTTTACAACACATCTTGGCATTTTAAACGTTAATTTCCAAAATTTAAGTCACTAAAATACCAAATTAATTCTCGTTGACACATTAAATTTGGATGTTCTCAACTGTGATGTTCTCAACTGTGATTGGTGGGTGTAAATCATTTTGAAATGGGATTATGCGCAGTGTCTTATGTTCCATCTAAGGTTTGTATAATCTAAGGGCTTACAGCATTCGATGCTTATGAAAATACCAAATCCAATGATGTATAAAACAAGATTTTTAAATTAATCAACTTATCTGGTTTTTACCTGACAGTTGTGATTTGAATTACTGTTTCAGCTTTAAAGATCTATAGTACTTATTACATAAAAAGAACAAAAGACTTCTAATATACCTCTTTAAACTTATAAATAAATAAAATTAAATTTTTTTAACGATGAACGAGAAAATCAACTTTTCTTTACAATGTTATTAAATATATCGTTAAAATCCTTATCCAAAATCATCAGATTTCATCGTTTCAATGTAATAAAATTATCAAGTTATACTCTTCCACTACTAAATTTTTTAAATCCCACTAAAATATTTCGTCATAAAACATAGTGTGATATTTTAACAGCGTATAAATAATAAAGATAACTACAACCTATTTCAAATTTCATGAAAATATTAACGCTTTATTGTTTTGTTTACGATCCTCGCTGATGATATTTCGCAGTTTTTCATTTAATACAGCATCAGTTATTCTGAAAAATGAAATCTACCGTGAAATGAAAAATATTCAAAAACCGTATGTGAAGTAATGGAAATTAGCTCCACTGGGCGTAAGAAATTTGAATAACTGAAAACAAAAAAAAAATTAAAATTCTCTGAATATAAATAAACAATAATTGGTTTCACTTAACTCCTTCCTGATGGTGTTTATATATTTTGTTGGACAGTTGTAATCAACAATAAAACAACTATATGGGAATACCTCAAACAGGAAAGCAGGAAAAAAAGGTTCGGCCGAAAGTTATCCAAACTAACTAAAAAAAAAATCATTAAATCGACCTTTTTGATCGTTATTTTCGCCCATTGACGCAAATATATTTTTTAACTTTTCGTTTTATTTAAGAGTTTTATTATGTATCTCTACCAATGAGGTTGAATACTATGGAGATGACATGCCAAAAGAAAACGACACCCCTTCCCCCTCTCTTAGTGGTCATGTCATAGTTGTCAAAGAGGTGTCAGAACTTTGTTCAAATTTAAATATTTCGACGTTATTTCTATCTTAATAAGTGTTTTTTTTTATTAATTTGTATAAAAATCATGACTAAGTGTGCCAAAATTAATTGTAAAAACTCTTCATTGAAAGAGCGTAAGAAAATATCTAATTTAAGTTTTCATAAGTAAGTATAAGGAGTGTACTTAGATTTTTTTTAAGAATGCTTAACTTTTTTTTATTATAGGTTTCCAAAAGACCCACACTATCTCAAAATTTGATCTAAATTTGTGAGAAAAGACCAATTTGAGCCTAAACCGAATAGCATGTTGTGCTATATTCACTTCAAGGAAAATTTTTTTGATAAGAGTGAGTTTAGGGTCAGATTGAACAAGAATGCTGTTCCGACAATAAACGAATGTTTGGTTAGTATGCACTTTATTGACAATAAAACTTAAATAACTAACTTAATAAAGAACATTGGCTTGACTAACTTTATAATAAAGACAAATTACTATATTAAAACTTAGACAACTATAATAAAACTTAAATAACTAACTTTATAATTAAACCTAAAAACCAACTATAATTAAACTCAAAAACCAACTTATAATTAAACTTAAAAACCACCTTATAATTACACTTAAATGACTAACTTTTTAAGTAACACATAATTTAGAATAAAATTTTAATTATTTAAATGCAGTTTTTATTAGATCCTAATTTCCTATTATTATACCGTTTTGATACTGAATATACTGTATAATATTAAATACTGGTGATTTATTTTTATTATTTAATTAGATTTGTGGCCATCACTCACTGCTATGTACCTCCTCATCCTCATGATATAAAATAATATGCCAGCTCATGTACCACATTACAATTATTATTAATATTAAATGAACAAACATTAAATTGATGTTCCTTAATTTAAAAACCTGCCGACTTTGTTCACAATAAACAATAAATATAATTTAAAACATATTACGAAATTAATGATATTTAAAAATTAGTAGTTTAGGAACTTAAACTAGTAGTTTTTGTATCATGGATCTATATTTAAGGCTTTATAATACCAAATAGACTAACCGATCCATACCTACACCTCCTCCTCCAAAAATCAGGATCCTATCAAATATTCTTATTAAACCAGCAAATCAAACCAGTCATATCGAATTACCTGTACCCTCTACTTCTTCTCTAAATATTCCATATGAAGAACCGCTGACGCCAAAGAAACAAAAAATATTACATACACTCTCCTCTGTCCGGGAAACAAGTGCAAAAAGAAAGCAAAAATTAAAATTGCTAAGACGACAACTTTCTCGAAAAGTGAATAAAATTGCCAACTTAAAAATATATTAAATGATTTAAGTAAAAAACGTTTGATACAGGAAGATGAGTTAAATATAATGTCAAAACTTGGTGTTTTCCTTAACTCTCCACTATTACTCACCTGCTGCTTATAATTATGTAAGAAGAACATTTGACACTTGCTTACCACATGTCCGTACAATCAGTCGATGGTATCAAAGTATAAAAGGTGAGCCTGGATTCACAAGTGAGGCTTTCAATGCCCTACAGATTAAATCAAATTCTTCCAATGAAAAAATAATTTGTGCACTTATTATGGATGAAATGGCCATTCGTCAACATGAGGAGTTTGTTGGAAACGAACGTAGAAGTTATGGTTGTGTAGATGTAGGAACGGGTGCAAATGAAACTACGCTTGCAAACAATGCTTTTGTTTTCTTATTAAATTGTGTAAATGGAAGCTGGAAAATTCCAGTAGGATATTTTTTAATTTCAAGTATGACAGGTGAAAAGAAAAAGGGGCTGGTATTAGAATGCTTAAAGAAATGTTATGAAGTAGGTGTTAGTGTTGTAAGTTTAACATTTGATGGTGCTTCTAATAATCTAACAATGGCCAAACTCTTAGGCTATAATTTACATCATACAACTTTAAAAACTAGTTTCAAGCATCCATCAAATAATGAAGAAATTGTTATATTTTTAGATCCGCCACATATGCTAAAGCTAATTAGAAATACTTTAGCAGAAAAGTATTCATTTGTAAATGAAGAAAATAAAATTGTTGAGTGGAAGTATTTCTAACAACTTCACGAATTATAGGAAAATGAATCTTTCCACTTAGCAAATAAGCTAAATTCGCAACATATAGCTTTTAAAAAACAAAAAATGAAAGTTCGTCTTGCAACCCAACTATTTAGCGAAAGCGTCACAACTGCCTCAGATTTTTGTGCGAACGTTCTACATATTGAAGATTTTAAAAATGCTGGGGCGACAATTAATTTTATTAGAAAAATGAACATTCTGTTTGACATCCTGAATTCACGAAATCTTTTGCAATTCAATTACAAGAAACCTCTATCTGAAAATAATTACAATAATACATGTATTTTTCTTGACTCTATCGATAAATATATTAGTTCTTTAAGAACACATGCTGATGGTATACTTCTATTAGAAACTGATAGATCCACTGGCTTTCTAGGTTTAAAAATATGCATTGCAAGCCTAAAATTACTATACAATAATTTAATTGTAGAAAATAAGTTTTTAAAATTTTTGCCTTTGTACAAAATTTCACAAGACAATTTAGAATTATTTTTTTTGTTCAATACGGTCTCATGGAGATTTTAACAATAATCCTACAGTCAGGCAATTTCAGTCTGCATATAAAAAAATTTTAGTTCATGTTGAATTAGGAGATAGTTTCCGTGGAAATTGTATTCCTTTGGAGGAATTAACTATTTTAAAGTGCAATATAACAAGCCAGTTAAATGTTACTTCAAAGGAATATGCAATGTCTGATAATATTGACGATTTTGAGAAAGTGAATGTTATTGAAAATGATCATGATTATTTACCAGATCCAGTCTCCTCCTTTTCAAAATATATAATCACTTACATTTCTGGATATGTTGTTTATTATTTAAAAAAGAAAATCATTTGTGAACACTGTATAGATGCTTTAATAAGTAAAACTAGAGATTTGTTTCTATTTTCATTCATTGATATAAAGAATAAAAATGGTTTTCAATATCCATCGGAAGATGTAATAAACATTTGTTTAGAATGTGAAAAAATATTAAAAATTATGAAAGACTCTAAGAAAAAAATATCAGTTGATATCATCAGCACATTAGTTTTAAAGGAATTCATAAATTCTAATGTCTTTTCGAATATTATGCAGCACAGTTTGGACCAGTTTGTGTTGGATAATCATAGAATATTATTAATCAAGTGCATAGTTGATAAATATGTTAGTATCCGACTAACATATCTCACTAAAGCTAGAACTAATAAAGCTGCTAGCATAAGACATCAAAACAACAAAATAGTGTTGTTTAAAGGTCAATAAATATTTTTTTAAATAATAAAAATTTTTTTGTAGTGTCTTATTAAGAATGGGACACAGAAAAACTATAATTTTACCAAATTTGGCAAAAGTTTTTGATGTCATACGATACGTTACACTTATTTGAACTATAATTATATATTTTTTAATGTTTTTAAAGTAAATCATATAGGTACTTTTGTTGAGAACTTATAAGAAACTTCAAAATTAATATGAAGAATATTCGCATTCTAAGCATAGTCTTATTTTTAATCAGACTCTTAAGTTGTACTGTATCCCTTTCTCAATGAGACACCTTGTATATAAACTTCCCACTTGAACAATTTTCTTTTTTTCAAGTATGTACAATACAGGTGTATCAGAAATTAAAGCAAAAAGACAACTTATAACAAAGGTTTAAATTTAGTAATGTCAAGTCATCCTTGCACCCTAAAAAATTACCAATGAAGAAATTATTCCTCCAGTGCAACCAAACAGTTATTTTTAGGATAAGATTGTGTGTCAAATGTTATCCACAGCCACAGGGTTTCTTTTTAAATGGCATAACATTCAAAATTTTGGTCAAAACAATTTTCATCATGCACTTTTCTTGGAAATTCACAATGCTTTATTAGGATTAAAAACACCAGTTTCTAGAAACTTTTTCACTATAACACTAACATTACTGATCGGAAAAAGTGGTTAAAGTTTTTTTTTTGTAATCACAAATCGCAACTGAATACCTATTTTTAAAATAAATTATCTTTATAATTCCATTTGTATAGTTGTATGCTGTGCATCTGTGAGATTGTTGTTTATTATACATAGGTACCAATTATAGAAATCTTTAGTAAGTACTTTCTTGCAATTTTAGTAATATATGTACCTACCCTACCTATATAATTAATTATTTCAAACATAAATAAAACCAACAACTATTATCTGAGTCTTTTTAGTTCCGATTGGTTTTGATAGAGTAGTTTTGATCATGGTTTCCTTCCATCTACTTTTAACCATAAAGTCATACCTAGCTGAATTTTTGGTCTTTTTAAACTTTTGACTGTTAGCGGGTCATATTTTTAATGTATGTCATCTGCAGCAGGAAGACCTACATGTTTTACATTTAAAAGTAATTAATTGTCCTTTCTACAAACTCGGCTGTATTTTTACTGAAATATATTTATTCACAATTCACGTAGTGGTTTGGTTTTTGGTTTGGTAATTTGATGTCATAATTCTCCTCATTGTCAGATTTTAACATTGGCAGCTTTGATCAAGACAAGAGAGTCCTTGAACGAAAAATCGTAGTTCGGGTTTTAGTTTTAAAGCACAAAGAGATTAACAAATCTGATGCATAGTGTTATTCGAACGTTGATTTTCGATCACACAGGTCATATATCGGACGGTTTCGGCGAAGACATAACAATATAATAATATTAATCTCTTTTATGGTCTTGGCATTGGCTTGGTTGGAAAACGGTTAATAAATAATAGTAAATAGTGTAGAAGTCATAATTGAGCAATGTCATCAAATTAATATTGAATCGATCATGTTGAAACAAATCTTAGGTAAGAAAGTCATTTAAAAGTTGTAATTCTACATACGGACTTTAATTATATTTGAATACGATCCTGCTTAGTCAACCGTTTAAGCCACGCCCAGTGGGGTCATTTTTAATAAAACGTATCATATGCAAAACAATTGCCTCATGGCATCTCCATTAGTATTATTTATACCTCCATGATCTCTACACATATACTTGAACAACTGTCACTTCTACGGTCAACGTCAATATTTCTTCAAGAAAATTAATAACTTTGCATTAGTAAAAAGCAAATACTAATCTCACCTCGCCATAACTACCCGACAACTTCAGTTGCCAGGAGTTGGTTATTTTATTTATATAGATTTATATAGACTTTCTTGATTATTTCTGAATAAAAAACAGAAATTAAATCTTATTTATTTTAATTGTTACAAACTTTATTATTTACTATTTAATTTTATCTAAATAAAATGCAAATTAAAATGAAAATCAGATTTGTAATCGATTTTTCCCGATTTATAAGTATTTAGGAAACACCCCTGGTATAACTTTAGTTAAAATGTCAACAAAAATACATTCGTTTGAAATTCTCATAAAAAAAAAGGAAGCCATCCTAATATCGCTTAATAATTCACAAAATATCCTAAAAATCATTTAGAACTGGAAACTAGGCGATGCGACTCTGGCTCGAGACTGCTAGGAATTTTAATAACCAAATTCCTGGAGTTGGAAAGAGAAACCCGGAGTCCGTAGGCGAGAGTGTACGACGCATGAGTCGACACTTCATTTTCTATCATCCGGATTACAGATTTTCTGTGTTATTTTGCCAGATTATATGACATCAAGATTTTGGGTTATAACCTGCATTCGATGAACCATATATTCACTAAGAAAATGCAGATATTTTCAAAGAAAGCGACTTGAAGATCATATATTTTATATATTTATATTTTCTTTTTCATTTCTTTTTTTTTTTTTTTTCAAATAACTTTTTTTGTTAAATTTTGATAAAATAAAATTGTAAAAATATATTTGATTTAATTTTAATATGCTATATGGTATCAATAATGTTAATTATTATTGTTAAAAGAATTTAAGATACTTAGTTTACATTTTTCAATTATTTAATTTTTTAGTATAGGCAACTACATCAAAAATGGATGATTATATTAATAATTTTACTGAAGAAAATAGCAAATGTTACTATATAGATAGTGCTTATGAATATTTTCTTAATATAAAAAATAAAAATGTATTTTCAATATATCACTGTAATATAAGAAGCGTAAATGCAAATTTTGATAAAGTATTGATTTTACCAAATAAATTTAAATTTAATTTTGATATTATAGTCTTTACAGAAACTTGGAAGGTGGAAGATCTAAATTTCTTTAACATTGATGGTTTCTTCTCTCTCTATAATGATAGTCAAATTAACCAAAATGATGGGGTGATAATATATATAAAAAACACATATAGAAATTGTATACAACAAAGTGAAACAAATAATATTGGGAAAATAAAAACAATAGACATTGTGATAAAAATTGAAGAACAAACAGTTTCCGTCAGTGCTCTTTACCGTTGTCATAATGTAAATATTAACCAATTTTTAGATGATTTAGAGATATACATAGAAAACAGAAAAACGCTTAACGTAAATAATTATTACCTCGTGGGAGATATAAATATAGATACTAAATCAAATAAAAAAACAATCACAATATTATCTAAATTTATTAGCTGAAAACGGCTACAAAATATTAGTAAATAAGTATACATGTATTCAACAGGGATCAAAATCTTGCGTTGATCATTTTTTATATAACGGGCCAGAAAATGTAAAACATCAAACGTTTATTCTTAGGGACGATACTACAGATCACTTTCCCATAATATTAATAAACGAATTGGAACAAACCTGTTTACTTTCATCTGAAACAAAGAAAAATACAAAGTTAGATGAAAACAAATTTTTAAATTCTATTAAAAACGAAAACTGGGACAATTTTTACAAAACTGAAAACATTGATGAAAAAACAGACATACTAATAAACAAAATAAATGACTCAATAACAACTGGAACTATTCAAATGAATTATTTTAATAAATTCAAAAAAAGGCAAACGTGGATTACACAAGGTCTGATGAAATCGGCAAAGCACAAAGAAACTTTATATCTTGTTCAAAAAAAGGATCCAGAAAATGAGACAAAAAGACTAGAATATAACAGATATAAAAACAAATTTAATAAACTTATAAAAAAAACTAAAGAAGATTATTTTATTAATAGAATTGGAGACAGTAAAGATAGTAAAACTCTATGGAAAACCGTAAATACCTTCGTTGGAAAACAACCTGAACAAAATGATAAAATTTAAATAGATAAAAACAATGTTAAACTAACTGAAAAAAAAGATGTAGCAAACTATTTCAATGAGAATTTTTCTAATGTAGGTAAAACCTTGGCAGAAAAAATTAAAAAACCAAAAATGACATGAAATCGAAAATATAGTTGCCAATCTGCTTTTTTTCTACCAACTTGTGAAGAGGAAATAGAAAATTCCATAAGAGATCTAAAACCTAAAAAAGCACCAGGAATAGACGGAATAACTAGTGAACACTTATTACTTATTAAGGAATTTATAAAGAAACCTCTTACTCATTTAGTAAATGAAATATTTCTAAAGGGTCAATTTCCAGGACCTCTAAAAACGGGTTTAATTAAGCCTTTACACAAAAAGGGCGATAAAAGAAATACTTCCAATTATAGACCAGTATCATTAATAACAAATATTACTAAAGTTGTGGAGAAAATTACAAAATTGAGAATAGTGACCTTCCTGGAAAAAAATCATTATATATCGGTACGACAATTTGGTTTTAAGCAAGGTATGTCAACAGAAGATGCTATAACATTTTTAACTAATAACATTTATAAAAAACTTGATGAAAGTACACCAACCTTATGTGTATTTTTAGACTTAGCAAAGGCCTTCGATACCGTTGATCATAAAATATTGATCGATGTTCTAGAGGACCTTGGTTTCAGAGGAGTAATAGCAAATATACTAAAATCTTACCTAGCCAACAGAGTTCAATATGTTAAAATTGAAGACAAGCTAAGTGATCCATGCATTGTAACATATGGTGTTCCACAAGGAACAGTACTGGGGCCCATTCCATTCTCCATATATATTAATGGTCTTTTAGAAATAAGAAGTAATGGTACCATATCGTCTTTTGCTGATGATACCGTTATACAATATTCGGATAAATCTTGGAAACTGGTAAAAGAAAAAGCCGAGAAAGATAAAAGATAAAAAAGTGGTTTGACTTAATGTCCTTAACAATTAATTTCTAAAAAACAAATTATATACCCTTTTCATGTAACAAAAAAAGAATACCAAATTTCAAAAAGCTAACTTTAAATTAAAATCATAATACATTAGAAATACATGAGACAAATAGTTGTAGATATCTGGGAATCGAAATTGACAGGTTTTTAAAATGGGATGTACATATATCATCATTTAGTAAAAAAATCAGATACATAGTGTATAAATTTAGAAGACTTCGATCAATTTTAAAATCTGATCATTTGAAAACAATTTATTTCTCATTAGTACACTCATTACTACAATACGGAATAGCAGGATGGGGAGGGGCATATAAAAATCAAATTAAAAAATTAGAAACTATCCAAAAAATGTTTATAAAAATTATTCTAAAGAAACCTAAACGATATGATACTAACCTTCTATATAAAGAAAGTTATCTTATGGATATTAATCAAATATACATGTTTAAAATATTGACCCTACAACATAAGAAAAAGCATATGTTAGAAAAAATACACTCGGTATAAACAAAATCAAATAACGCAAACCGCAAAAGCACAAAAGACCATAGGTCAAAGATCATTTTATTTTACGGCAAGACATATATATCCTCATATTCCAAACAAATTAAAAAATTTAAAAAATAATATATTTAAAATAAAACTAAAAAAATGGATATTGCAGCTACCAAGAGAACAAGTAAGTAATCTGATTAATTTAAAACGATATTAACATAATTTAAAAAGGTATCTTAATTAAAGAAAATAAAATTTGAATAAAAAATAAAATACGTACCTCACTTAATTCTTCTGCACTTCTTATTACAGTGATATATTCAATTATATTGTATTTAATTTAAAATATGTAATTTAGAGTCTTTGATTTAGAATATTTTATTAACAGTGTTTAATTTGAATTATTTAATTTAAAGCGTTTAATTTAAAATGTTTACTTTGAGATATTTAATATTTCATTTTTAATTTAAAATACGATATTTAGTTTATAATGTTTAATTTATGCTTAATTTATAATGTCTAAATTAATGATTAATTTGAAATTTTGATTAGGAATGAAATGTCGCAAATGTTCCTAATGATTATTTAGGTTATTTAATACAAAATAAAATAGACAAAAAAAATATGTTAACATCAATATAAAAATAAACAGAAATATATTAGAGAAACCATACACTAGCCATACAGGCTTCTATGGATCTTATATTTATTTCCGTTCATTTTATATATTTTCGTATGTGTACTTAAAAAAAGTGTAATTCAATAGGAAATAAATATTATTATTTTTATATTATTATATGTAAAGCGTTGTTGCCGGTTGTAACTGTAAAATTATCGATTTTAAAGTTTCTGTTATTTTATAACAATCCAATTCATATTAGTTTTTTCCATCTCTAATCGTCAAAATAAAATATTATTTATCGATGTTTAAAATTTTGGAAGAAGATGAACTTAAGTTGATAGATATTCAAATAAGATACAAAATACACAGAAAAAAGGTGTACTATATTCAAGATGAATGATCCTATTTCAATGCTTTGTTATGTTTGTATATCCGCAAGTAAAAATCGTCTTGATTTGAAATTGTAGTAATACTTGTTCAACAATAGCTTCAAGATTAAAATCAACTTGCCCTAACTTAAATAGCTCTAATTAAATGAAGAGTATCTATTACTCAATTGAAGTATACATCTTAAATAAAATACTCTTACACTTTTTTTTAAATATACTTTATTTATATTCAATAAAACTAAATTTGTTACAATAATAATATGAACTGTTCCAAGAAATGTTAATATTGGCTATGACATAAATATATTGATTTTGGTTAATTTATAGAATAGTTTCATTGAAGAAATTAATAATCTTGAAATAAAAACAGGCTGTTCTTGCTTTTTAATAGGGTTCTCACTGGTACCTATCCATAAAATATTTTTGTTGATGTATCAAATTCATCTGTCCTCCGAGGTGTCCCACTTATAATTAAAAAAAGACAATTATATAATTACAAAACCAAAATGGAACATAAAAGTTTGTCCTGCTAAGAGATTGTATCTACAAAAAGAATATTTCTACGTCCCTTAAGACTTCGCAAATAAGTTTTGCATATTTTGCATATTTTGTATATTAACCTTTTCTTATAATTATAGTAAATATTTTCTAATTCTAATAGGCCTTTATTATTTGGTGTCATAATAAAATAAAATGTAAACTAATTAAATTTGTAAGAATCTTGCAATCATAATTTTCGTAGATACGACCTTTTGTCTTAGCTTGGCAGAAGTCTTCTTTCCAAAAAGTCGTCATCCAGCATCATACATTTTTTTTACTTCTAGTTTATTTCGTGTTTTTATGATTATAAATTTACTTATATATAATATAACATATTACAAGAAGTGAACTAAATATACTTACATTTAAATATGTGTATCACATCTCAACATGTACCAGTCATATATCTACCGTACCAGTGCAGCGGTTGTATTTTAAAATAAGTTAAAGCTGGCAACACCGTCCAATGAATTTGTACTCGCTAATCTTTTGTGAAGTACATAGGTTTTTGATTCGAATTATTTAATTCTTGTTCTTCACTCAACATTTAATTTCTTATTGTATCGAGAAATATTATTTGAATCAAACACTACTTTATTTTAAACAAGTGTAATCTTGCAAGTGTAAAGCTTTTCTTAAATGTAGATTTTAAGTACTTTAAAACGTCCAATCCTGACGTTTTATCGCATTAACACTAAGTTGTTTTATCTCTAATACTGTTCGAGAATGGATTTATTTTCTTTATTAATTTCTTAATTTAAATTCGCGTTATCTATTTTGACACTTTGCTCCACCTAAACGGTTCATGCTTTGGACCTTTTAAAAGAATCAAGAGACATCGATGTATCGCCAACAAAGTAACAAGTTCGTTCGCCGTCGCTTAATATTTGTGCCCTTGCTTCATGTGTGCCGCTCGCCGATCAGTCCAATATTCCAAAAGGTAAGGTGTCAAATACGTTATTAATTTATTTAGTTTGATTATTTGAATCAGCCCTTTTTGGCAGCATAACATCCGTTCTGTTTCAAATACCTTTGTCGAGTTTTAGTCTGAATGGATTCCTACCAGGACTGCCACCTTTTTGAAAAATGAAAAAGGATTACGATGTTGGTATACAAAAAGTTAAAAAAATTCAAAAAAGCCAAAAAAAGTCAAAAAGCCAAAATAAAAAGCAAAAAGTGAAAAAACCAAAAAAGTCAAAAAAGTCAAAAAAGCCAAAAAGGCCAAAAAAGTCAAAAAAGTCCTCAATCTTCCAATAAACAAAAAACAGTCATCCTCCTCATACTGTCCTTCTAAATAAAAAAGGGTCGAGCTGAACAAAAAAATCCTCCTCGTCTTGCCGAAACAACAAAAAACAACAAAAAAAACAAAAAAAACAACCAAAACAACAAAAAACAAAAAAAAAACAACAAAAAACAACAAAAAAAAATAAACAACAAAAAACAACAAAAAACAACAAAAAACAACAAAAAACAACAAAAAACAACAAAAAACAACAAAAAACAACAAAAAACAACAAAAAACAACAAAAAACAACAAAAAACAACAAAAAACAACAAAAAACAACAAAAAACAACAAAAAACAACAAAAAACAACAAAAAACAACAAAAAACAACAAAAAACAACAAAAAACAACAAAAAACAACAAAAAACAACAAAAAACAACAAAAAACAACAAAAAACAACAAAAAACAACAAAAAACAACAAAAAACAACAAAAAACAACAAAAAACAACAAAAAACAACAAAAAACAACAAAAAACAACAAAAAACAACAAAAAACAACAAAAAACAACAAAAAACAACAAAAAACAACAAAAAACAACAAAAAAACAACAAAAAACAACAAAAAACAACAAAAAAACAACAAAAAACAACAAAAAACAACAAAAAACAACAAAAAACAACAAAAAACAACAAAAAACAACAAAAAAAAACAAAAAACAACAAAAAACAACAAAAAATAACAAAAAAACAACAAAAAACAACAAAAAAAAACAACAAAAAAACAACAAAAAACAACAAAAAACAACAAAAAACAACAAAAAACAACAAAAAAACAACAAAAAACAACAAAAAACAACAAAAAACAACAAAAAAACAACAAAAAACAACAAAAAACAACAAAAAACAACAAAAAACAACAAAAAACAACAAAAAACAACAAAAAACAACAAAAAACAACAAAAAACAACAAAAAATAACAAAAAACAACAAAAAACAACAAAAAACAACAAAAAACAACAAAAAACAACAAAAAACAACAAAAAAACAACAAAAAACAACAAAAAATAACAAAAAAACAACATAAAACAACAAAAAATAACAAAAAACAACAAAAAACAACAAAAAAAAAAAAACAACAAAAAAAACAACAAAAAAAAAACAACAAAAAAAAAACAACAAAAAACAACAAAAAACAACATAAAACAACAAAAAAACAACAAAAAAACAACAAAAAACAACAAAAAACAAAAAACAAAAAAACAAAAAAGAAAACAACAAAAAAACAAAATAAGAAACAAAAAACTATAGAAAACCCAAAAAAGAAAAGATCCCATCTCATATATTTTTCAACAAACCATGTTCCTTCCAAAAATATGTGCTGTCGGTCAAAAAACACATTTGTCGTAAAAGAGGACATTTGCCGTAAAAAGGACATTTTTAAGTTTTAAAAAGGACATTTTGCTTCAAAAAAGGAATGTCCATTTCAAAAAAGGACAGGTGGCAACCCTAATTCCTGCGCATACTTAAAAATATTGTTAATAGTAAAATAAAACATTTGTGTTCACTATTACGAATAAAGCAAAAAAAAATTATAATAAATAAAAATAATATATAATAAGAATCCAATAACAATTTTCAAATTGTAAATAATATATGCAAATATGTTACTTTATTTTAGTCAGTCAGTTTATCAATGTAACATAGAATCTGACGTTTTTCAAGTAATTAGTGTCAATTTTACTAACTAGCTCAAAATTGTACATAGTGATTAAAAAAAAAAATCGGATTCGAGTTTTTTTCTTTTCTTTGCATTTTCTGAGAACATTTACCATAGTTATGTATATATATATTTTTACATTATCAGAAAGAAAAGATTTTAACGAACAAAAAATTCTCCATGACTTTTTTTAAAAAGCTGATATTTTGACGCGGGAATTTTCGATTGAAAATTAGGGTTTTTTCGATATTAAGTCAAAATAAGTTGAAAAAATAAATATTTTAAATCAAAAAAATTAAATTGGTCTTTAGGACATAAAAAGGTAAGTTTTCACCAAATTTCGAAAAAAAAAAATTTTTTTTTGCATAAAATAAAAATAAAAAACCAATAATTTGATTATTTGAATTTTTCACATAAATTTTGAGGTTATGTGAAAAATGTGTAATTACAAAAGTTATAGGTCTCTTTATTACCTACAACTTTGTCATTAAATTTTTTTCCATAGGACTTGTAGTTTTGCCGGAAATCGAGATACACCGTTCTTGACCCTTTTTTTTGGTTTCAAAAATTATCGACCCTGGTCTATTAAGTCAGAATATGAGATTAAAGTATGTGTGCACTAATTATTGATCTATTTGACATAATATCGTCGAGAATTCAAATTAAAATGCACTTTTCATATTTTCTGCGTTGCTTCAAGTATAAATTTATATTTATTTTGTTTTAATTTATAAATCTCTTTCACTCTATCGTATAAAAGTTAGTAGTTTCTACCAGCTACATAAACTCGTCGCATATTATTTATATGCAACACAATAGTTCATTTAGAAATATCTCATCTCAACTTGTTGTTGATACTCGTACTCCTACATTGTATACGCCCATAATAATCCACAGAAATATCATTAAAATTCGCTGCGACCGTAACAGGGTCTGAGCCAGGGAATTTCTGCAATATTTAAAACGGAGCAAGTTGCTTTGTTTATTCATGAAGTCCGGCGTTTTAATCAGATTAAAATTAAGTCATGTTGAAAAATGTCAAAACCTGTACCTACTACGAATTATTACGAATTTCATGGAAGAGAAAAGACGAATATTATGTTACTTTAATTGGATAACATGTCGCAAGTTTAATGAGTAAGGGCGAAATAAAACAATGAAAAATTAAATAATAACACGATAATGTTTTTTTTTTATTTCTGGTTTAATTAAAAATGTGAAAAGGAAAATAATTTCAAACTCATATGTTACCATAACGTAAAACAAAGAAAAACTTGCTTTGATTGGAATTTTGATTTTCCTTACTAAGTATAGATGGCCCTAATTTCTGTAATTATTGATTTTACCCTATCAATATTAAAAAATAAAAGGGAATTTTTTTCACTTGCTTTTTCCATTCGAGATTAAAAAAAGGATCTATTTCTTACTAACGAGTCCTAATAAGAACGAAATCAGTCTGAAGATGACGTTATTAAACAATCAAAACTAATAATATCCAAAGAAGAAATATCATTAACATTAGGACAAAAATAGTTTAAGAAGTAAATTAATTATTTTGTAAATGATTTATTTGAAAGATCTTTTAAATATCTATCAAACCCTTAGATAAAAGAGTAACCCACCAATTGAAAATCATTGTTTGCACGACGCCACCCGAATTGCTCCGATTTCCCATTCAACGCTCACCTCCGCCTGAGTTTCAATCACCATTGACAGCTGTTTTTGATTTATTTGTTGGTGTTTTAGCAATTTAAAGTGTTCTAGCTTTTAATTTTAAACTCAAAATGCCACGATGTACCTTAAGACATTGTATATACATATAATACAAGTACCAGTGTTATGAAATATAAAAAATATATTCGTTTTCAGCGGTAAATATTTATTAACGTTTTGACATAAAGCGCCATAATCACAGTTTATAACTTAAAAGAATCAGTTCGTTCACTCTGACTAATTGGATGTTCCAAAATAACATCCACTCCAGGGATACAAATTCAGGATGCGCAGAAGACTGCTGTTTGAATATAAGCAGTTGACATATATTGTATTAAGGCGGGTACAGATCTGAGCACGTACGCGTATGAGGCAAGCCGAGGACGCATGAGCATGCACATGTGGACGGGCTTCCGAGGCGCGGCAAATTGCCTCGTTGTGTGCGCCGTATGGCCTCGCCCCATTCGTTTGTTGGCGGTACATCAAAGGGAAGCAATGCGCAGTACGTGCTCAGTCTGGACGGGGAATTTGTACCATACAGCACCGTACAGATTATAGCGAGTTTTTAGGATTTATTTTGCATGGCGTGGAACCAGGAAAACGTTTTGTTTCTCCTGGATTTAAATAATCAGCGTAATATCTTAAGAGAGCAAAACGCCAGTACTTACAACTCCATAAAAAAAGAATATCCTTGGCAGGAAATCGGCAATCGATTTTTTCTCTCCCTTTTTCTTTAAAATAATAAAACATACACTCAACTCCGCGACGTCATCCTCATCCTTCATTTTTGTTTTAATTTTACGAATGTTCTGGGTATACGGTTGCGTGCTCACAAATTTACTGGATCAGTGGCGAACAGCGGCTTGTGCGTCTACCATTCGTGTATACAAAATGCGTCACACGAGGCATTCGGTTCGGCCTCGGCTTGCCTCATACGCGTACGTGCTCAGATCTGTACCCGCCTTTAGGCATTCCAAACAAATGAACTGCCAGTGGGAAGATTGGATATATCCAAGGGTTGCGACATACGATATATTCTGTTTACAATACGTAAAATCACGAATAATGGATTACATTTAAATATTTTATGTCAAACACAATAAAAATAAGATACATTTTTTCATAAATTGGCAGGCTTTGTGACTATTATTTCGAATAAAAAAACACGTTCAAGATGCAAGACTATGTCTCTACCCCTTAGATATACCAGACCTTCTCACTGACAGCTATTGTTTGACAGATCGTTGGAATGCTTAATTGGTAATAGTAAGAGAGCCCACTGCAAATTACGACCACCATCTGATAACAAAATGAAATATGCTCCAAAGACATGTAACAACATTGTACTTTACCAAATTGCACCTGTGCCAATCTGTAATCCAGAGCAAAGTGGTTAAAAAAAATTATTTTATATTCAAAAAATTACATAAGACATGACAGCGATAATGGTGTTTTCTCTGAAAATTACAATCCTAATTCATTGTGAACCTAGCTTTTTAACCTGAATTATTAATATTTTTACCTAACTTTGGCAGAGATATTCAATAATAATTATAAAGTCTTGTTAGACAATTCTTTTAAATCATAATCATAGTAGTTTTTTTGTCGTTTCTATGACAACCTGTAAAAATGAATCACAACAATAGGCATACAAATAAATTCTTAAATCAGCAAAAATTGATTCATATTTTTAATGATTTTTACCTACTAATCGTGTGTAGATATTTTTGTGCGATGTTAAGAGGAAGAAAATGTTTCCCGTTAACGATATATATCAAGATACATTTGAATATGTTATTATCTGGAAAACTTTAAGGGCAAACAAAATTAGCGCTGTCATGCCTTATGTGATTTTTTTAATATAAAATATATATTTTTTTAAACACTTTGCTCAGGATTGGGATTGTCACAGGTACCATTCGGTAAAGTACAATGTTTTTACAAGCTTTTGGGGTATATTTTATTTCATTATCAGGTGGCGGTAAAAATTTACAGTGGGCTCTTGGGCTATTATGATTTGATTATGTATGCGCCAGGGATACAAATCCGAGTTGCGCAATGTATAAACTGGAACATTGAGATCAAAAGTGCCGACGCAGAGTGAGCGAACTGATTTTTTAGAGCTATAAACTGTGCCATAATCCTTTAAGCTGAATACATCAGATCCTCATTAAGGGATTTCAATAAATATTAATAATAATAATAATAATAAAAGTTTATTTGAAAAATGTACAAAAAATTAAATATAATAAATTTTTTTTTTTGTTTTATTTTTTAAATACATTTTTTTTTTTAATAATATAAATATTTTTTTTTTTAGGTACATACAAATAAACTACCCATTGCCACAAAGTATAAAAACTGTCCGTGGCGTGTGTAGAGATATGTTAAGTACTATTTTATGTTTTATTTTACAATTAATTAATATAATACAAATACTGACATATAATAATAATAATAATAGAGAAATTTGCCGCTTTTTTTTTAATTTTCATTATTTTTTATTTTATTTATTTTTTTTTTTAATAAATTTTTTTATGCTTTTTTTTATTTTTCATTTATCTATCGATATTCATATCAATAATATTTCTGATATTTGCTCTATATTCTTCTAATAAAAATTTTTTTGTTCTTGTTTTAAATTGCGATAATGATTTTGATTTTAGAATTTTTGGAGGTAAATAATTTAACACTTTTGATGCTAAGAAGAAGTGGCATTTTTGGCCTACAGTTTTGCGAGATGCTAAGTCTTTATATTTAATTTTGTTTTTTCGTCTTGTTTCGTGTTCATGAGTAACAATATTAAGGCTAGTTGGGTTTTTATAGTAGTAGTTGGCAATTTTAAGGAAAAAGTGTTTTTTAGGATCTAATATTTTTAATTCTTTGTATAGTTGGTCCGAGGGGTAAGTACGATTTTTTTTATAAATAATTTTTAAGAATAATTTTTGAATAGTTTCAATTTTTTCTAGATAAACAGTAGTTGCTCCACCCCAGCCAATGATTCCATAGTTTATTCTCGATTTCACCAAAGCATAATATAACATTTTTAGGTAAGGTAAATCCAGGATATTTGTAAGATATTTAAATTTATATAGAAATGTTCTTAATGTATTAACTACCTTATTTATATGATGATTCCACCTTAGGTGACAATCAATTGTGATACCCAAATACTTAACTTTTTTTTCTGATTTAATTTCAATATTTTTGCTATTATATATTATGTTTAGAGTATTATAGTTAGGAAGATTGTTTTCGTAACTTGTTAGAGATAAAAAGTGTGTTTTATTATAATTAACAGTAAGAAGCCTATGATCAAACCAATTAAAAAGGAGTTTTAAGTCATCCTCAACTAATACCTTTAAGTCCTTCCACGTATCTGCCGAATAGAAAACAACGGTATCATCGGCAAAGCTAAGTACCTGGCCCTTATTATTTAATGATAATAAATCATTAATATATATATTAAACAGAATTGGGCCAAGTACTGTGCCTTGGGGTATCCCGCATTTTACATTCTTTACACTACTCATGTGTTCTTCTATTTGTACGCATTGCTTTCTATTCAACAGATAACTTTTAAGAAGCTCAAAAGCACTACCCCTTACTCCTGCATCTGCCAAGGCTTCCAACAACTGTTGATGGTCAACAGTGTCAAATGCCTTGGCAAGATCCAGGAACACAGCGATTAATGGTCTACTCTGGTCCACTGATGTGTACATTTGTTTTGTAAGCTCCGCTATAGAATCCTCAGTTGATTTGTTACTTTGGAAGCCGAATTGCTTTTTTGAAATTATGTTATTTTTGTTCAAAAATGATTCAAGTCTGATTTTTATTATTTTTTCTAAAATTTTTGTAAAATTGTTGGTAAGTGATACTGGTCTATAATTGGATGGTTTACATTTGTCACCATTTTTGTACAGAGGCTTAACTATTGCAATTTTAAATTCTTCTGGAAAAACTGATTTTTCTAATGACAAATTAATGAGGTGAGTCAAAGCTATTACAATTTCCGTTTTTAATTCTTTAATAGTTTCTGCTGTAATACAATCTACACCTGGTGCCTTTTTATTTTTTAAATTATTAATTACATCTAAAACTTCATTTACGTTTGTAGGTTTAAGAAAAATTGATTGTTTACAAGTGATTCTAGGTGCAGGTCGTGCACCAGATATGTTTATTTTTCTAGCTAAATTCGGTCCAACATTTGTATAATAATTGATAAAAATTTCCGCTATTTCGGATTCAACATTTGTTTTTGTATTATCCGTTTTCAAAATTTGTCTAATTTCTTGTTTTTTTATTGTGTTACCGCTAATTTTATTTATAGCTTTTCAGAGATTACTAGAATTATTTTTATTGTTTTCTATGTTTTTTTTGTGAAAGTCAATTTTTGTTTTTTTAATCAATGTATTTAAATGGTTTCTGTATGCAATAAATTCTCTTTTAGATATATCATCTTGCTTTCTTTGAAATATTTTATATAACTTATCTCTGTGTGCAATGGATTTCATTAATCCGTTAGTTATCCAACTTTTCTTTTTGTTGTTTTTTTTATTAATCTTGACACGTATAGTATTTTCTTTGAGAAAGTTAAAAATTAAGTTTAAGAATGACGTCCAAGCTTCTTGTGGATTGGTAATTTTATAGAGTTTGGTCCAGTTAAAGTTAGCTAATTCATTTTTAATGTTCTTAAAGTTTATTATTTGTTTGAATTGTACTGACTTTACAGCTGGGTCCATTGCTGGAATACGTAAATTTAATATTTCGCTGCGATGGTCATTAATATGTGGATCTAAGATATAAGTATTACAAATATCTTTTAAACAATCTTTTTTTACTCGGATGAAGGCATGGTCAATACAGGTTTCAGAGGGCACTCTTGTGTATTTATTTATTGTGGATATAAATCCAAATTCACTCATAGTATTTAAGTATTCTGCTGTTACTCTATCATTTGAGAAAATATCTATATTTATGTCTCCGATTATAATATTCATATCACTATTTAAATTTGAAGAATGGAAGAAGTTATTTAATTCTGTTACAAAATTTTCTTCATCAGTGGATGGTGACCTATAGATACATGACAGTGCAATTTTGTATTTATCTATGTTAATATGAATAATTATTACTTTACAGTGGTCAATGTATTTTATTTCAAATGTGTAATTAATATATTTTTTTATATATACAATGGTGCCGTCAGCTTTATTAAAATCCCCGTAATTATAAATCATGTCATATCCCTCTTTAGTAAACATTTTTTCATCAAAATTTTTCCACGTTTCAGTTAGAACTATAACGTCAAATGGTTTTTGAAATTGGTTTAGATAAACTTCAAACTGATCCATGTTACTGTTTACACTTCTAATATTTTGATGAATTATATTGAAACCTAATGTATTTAAAATATTATATTCTTCAACATTTCGCAAAACAGTAGTACAAAATTCTGTGTAGTTATAATCACGGATAAACGAATCCATATAATTTTTATTTTTAGAATATTAAATAGGCAAATTGAGTGTATGAGTACGAGCATCAAATACATTTCAGAAAACAGATTTCGTATTACTTACATAAATTTACAAAAGGGTAAAAGTTTAAATATTTAATTTAAATAAGAAGTAAATAGACATTGTTGCTAACGAAATTGTTTTTAAAAAGTTGTTTGCGATATCGATCTCTATAATTTTTGTCTATACATGATTTTTCTAAAATGGACCGTAATGGAAAAATTGTAGGAAAAGTGCTAAATTTAAATTTTTCAGTAATTTCGTTTTCAATGAATATTTATGGAAAAATGTTTCGAGGTAGATGTATGTGGAAAATGTATATATTGAGTTTATCCTCTAAACATTTATAGAGGTGCTCCAATAGGTTGTACAAAATAACCAGAGAAAGCCTATAATAACTAGCTAGGAAAGTCATGTGTTGGACACATCAGATTTTTAGGTCTGGTTGTGTCAGTTAATTTGCCTCCTAAATACGCAACTTTTTCCTATTTAATCGCATTTATGTCTTCTACTCGTATAATAATAGTGTACAGTGTATGGCCGGTTGCATTCCTTAATGAATGGAACAATACGTTTTTGCGCTTTTGTTCTTTCTGCAATTATTGCATTATTTATGTGAACCTGAAACTACAGGGTGATTCATTAATGGTGGCGATCGTCCGTATTTTGAATATCAAATATGAATATATATTTACTTTAGTGCTATTGAAGTCCAATTAGATGGGGAACGGTTAGTTATTTAATTTCAGACGTAGACTGAATCTGCAGAATTGTGTTAGTATATCACAAATAGAAACATAATTAAGAATGGTATTTGCATTTGTATATCTTTCTGATATTGAATTATTTGAATTACATCTCAGATATGTCTTTTGAGAATACTTTGCCTTAATTTTATAAACAAAATTATTTTAATTTTATTTCAAATAAACATTAGTTGTTTCAGTTACCCATAGTTTATGGGTGCATATTTGTGTTTGAATTGCCACCTAAAAAAACTTTGTCAAAATTGCTTAGAAGAAAATAATGTAGAAGACGGCATTTGATTCTGAATAATATCAGAGTTACATGGACATTTTCTATCTCGTACTTTTTTTATAAAAATAAAATATATTTTTTCTGCGATCACTATCCAAAGTTGACGTTCTTCACGAACTGACATTAAGTGACAGCTTTGCTGCTCGCCGTGCGACAAAATTGATAGCCCAATTTCTCATGGCGAAAAGCATGTAGTTTTATAAGAATATTTACTAAAGGTGGTTTTTAGCTCTTTTTGGTAGATAAATAAGAAGTAAAGAAGCATAGTTGATTAGTAATCTTTTTATAAGAATATTAGATAAAATACAGGATGAATAACTTAAAATTTCAAGATAATGTAATAATCGATTTTAAAGGAAATACAAAAAGAAAGTAGATTTATTCAAAATAATCGATTAATTGAAAATAATCGATTTTTTAGAAAAATCGATTTATCGTTCAATCGGTGTTTTAATTAATCGATTATTTTCGATTAATCGATTATTTTCAAATTTTCAAAGGTATTTATTATATGAAAATAATTGATTGATCGAATATAATTCGTTATTTTATATAACCAATATTTCGGTTATTTTTTAAAAATATCGATTTATCGGTTAATCAGTTTTTATTGATTTATTGATTTTTATCGATTATTTTAGATTTTTCAAAGATAATAGAATAATCAATTTTAAAGGAAATATGAAAAGGATTATTAGAAAATAATCGATTTTTTTGGAAAATAGATTTATCGTAGAATCGGCTTCTTAATTAATCGATTATTTTCGGTATTTCAATGATAATCGAATTATCGATTTTAAATGAAATGCAATAAAAATAAATTATTGATAATAATCAATTGATCGAAAATAATCGATTATTTAAAATAATCGACAATTCGGTTTTTTTTGAAAATCGATTTATCAGTTAATCGACTTTTTAATTAATCGATTATTTTCGATTTTTCAAAGATTATCAAATAATCTGTTTCAATTGACGAAAAAAATGGATTATTTGAAAATAATCGATTATTTAAAATAAACGATAATTTTTTGTAAAATATATATAATTTATCGGTTAATTGGCTTTTTAATAATTCGATTATTTTTGATTTTTCAAAGATAATCAAGTAGTCTATTTTAAAGAAAATACGAAAAACAAATAGATTGAAAGCAATGGATTGATCGAAAATAATCGATTATTTTCAATGATCGATTATTTATTTCGACAATCTTTCATCCTCTATATTAATTAATATTCCTAAAGAAAGAAACTGAGGTTACAATACAAAACAGCATTTTCCCATTTTGACTAATTTTTAATATTATGTAATAGCCGTAGAAAAAATATAATGTTTGACTCAAAAGGTTTGATTTGCAGTATTCGCCTGCGCACATGCTTTTTTATAATACTCGTAGACAATGAGTACCATTTCTTGCTCTCTTAACAATATTCTATTTCAACATTATACTGTAGTATCTTGCTGAAAAGTCCGTAGTAAATAAACGCTAACGAAATATTCTATAAAAGGTCTTCTTTTTACATAAAATGTTGTGCATCTGTTTGATATTAAAAAATCACATTAATTATATTTCATAATACAAAATTCCATGAAACATATATTTTAAATAAATCTAATAGTTCATTATGATGCTAATAAACAAAGTCCGGTCCTTGTCACAGATTTCGGGTTTCTGCCCAGTTCCCCCACTCCGTTAACCTTTCTTTAGAAATTGGCAACATTTGCGCAGGTTAAACACCGGTGTATGTTATATCTCTGGTCTCTTTTATCTAAGATCAAACCTTATGAATATGTCTAAGTAATTAATTTTTGCTATTTTCAAAAAAATTATGTATGAAATACCAATAGATTTCTTAACACAAAATATTAATTATTTTTGTCATGTATTAATTGACACCCAAAAATAAATTTCGTAAAGTGACTGACAATGAAATGAGATACCCTCAGATATGGATAGAGGATCTAGGAAAGAGATATTTTTCCAGGTGTTTCAAAATAAGCATACCTTTGTCTCAAAAAACGGAGACTTTATGGATGCCTGAAATAAAAGCTGCAATAAAATATATAAATAAACTTAAAAATTTAGAAGGGTGTCCCTTAAGAGTCAGTTCTTGGGCCGTTAATGTTTCTAATTTACATAAATAATTTAGCATTTCTTGATATTTTAGCTGACTTGACATTATTTTCTGACGATACAACACTTTTATGGCATTCTAAGGATTCAAGCAAACTTTCTAATATGGCATCTTGTGATCTTTTAAAAGTTAATGAGTGGTATGAGGCAAACTTTTTAACACTGAATAATAGTAAAACAAAAGTTTTAAAAATATATTACCAAACTTAAAGTTTGATTCGATAGAATGTCATGCTGACATAACATAAATGCCACGTAGATGGTTTGAATAAAAAGATAGCTTCTCGTTGTTTTGGGATTAGATCTCCCAGGTGGTAATTGGAATTTGCTGCAGCTAAGAATGTGTACTTTGGGTTTGATTAAATCTAATTTA
Organism: Psylliodes chrysocephalus; assembly: GCA_927349885.1. Classification (NCBI taxonomy): domain Eukaryota; kingdom Metazoa; phylum Arthropoda; class Insecta; order Coleoptera; family Chrysomelidae; genus Psylliodes; species Psylliodes chrysocephalus. Next base: position 77,391,113 of record OV651817.1, read on the forward strand.
ACGTAGGGGAGTATACAGCAATTAACTGTTTCATAGTACATTTCTCTCGTCTACTAAGTCAATCAAAAATTCTGCCTCTTGCAGGTTACTCTTTAAAACAAATCAACTATTAACGTTAACTTCACTTTTTATTTTAGAAACTGCCAGGTTTATTTATAAAAACAAAGAACTTATACAAATATTAGTAGATCTGCTAGATTTTATGGAGATTAGGCTTTGATTGTATCTAAATCTACCTTGGTCAAAGATTCAGTAATTTACAACTGCGTTAAAATTTTTAATTATCATTTAGAAACATAAATACTCTTAGTAATTCCAGGAAACAGCTACATGCCTACTAGGGTGACGTAAAAAAAAACTATTTTTATTTTGAGTCTCGTACGAAATTATTTTGTGAGCTGCCCTTTAGAGGGAGTCTTAAAATATGATAAATAAACATATTTTCGTACGAGATCCAACAAAAATAGTCGTCCTAGATACCCTAGACACCCTTATGCCTACCTTGTAGATGAACCATACTATAATTTAGTTGAATTTTATCTTGACAAACATAGTAAATAATTTTATGTTTTATAATAATTATAAGTATTGTGATGTTTGTTTATTTTCAAACAAACGTTTACTTATTAATAATTTATTTAAACACTTATTTATTTTATAACACAACTATTCTAATTTATATATACTTTGAATATATTTAAAATGATCACTATTTATATTATTAATTATTAATTACTATTTATCTTCACTGTCCATATAATAACTGATTACACTGTGTTCTTTCATCAATATTTATATACAAATTTCTAAAGTTTAGTGGAATATAGAAGTTCCTTCACCAAACTATAAATATTTGGAACAGACCAGAAATATTATCTTATCATTTCTCGAATAGTCATCGAAATCACCTCCGCCACAGTCGTCCCATAGGTTTGGTCTTAAGGGTTAGAGCATGACTGAATAATGAAATGGCTCACATAACATTGCCCCCTCCTTAAGAGATAGTTCCTCCTAGAACTCTTACGAAACTAAACTGGAATGGTTGTATTTGCAACTGAATACTCTTTTACAATTTCCAGTTGCATGGAAGTAACAAGGGACTGTCTTCGCTGTAACCTGGGCACTGGGCGAATGGCTGCAGACCAGTATCTGAACTCCGGTATCTTAAAAGATTACTTCCACCATGTTCCTAATGATCCTCCAATCCAGCTGATTTCCTTCTATCTTCGGCATGGCTAGTTTCTGTACATTGGACTCCCGCACGTGCTCCCTTAGACTAAGTAATGCTTCCCATACATCCTGATAGGTGAATCGATCTCGGAAGGTGTTCTTCGTTATTAAATAGAAAAGATAACGCGACCCGTCTTGAAGTTTCAAGGCTTTTTCAGGGGCTGGTAACTGATATTGAAGTTCTACCAGTCGACCATACTTCTTACGAAATACATATGCCAGTCCTCGTGCGTCGTTGGTGATAATCTCTTGTCTATGATAGTTTCTCTCGATGTTAAACTGGATACACTTCTCGATGGCGGGAATTTCCGCCTGGAAGATGCTTGGGTATTTTCCCAAGCTTTCGGAGTGCTTGGTTCTCGGCCCATACACTCCTATTCCAGTTCCTTCTATGGTTTTGGAACCGTCCGTGTACCACTGAATAGCACGTCTTTCGGTTGCAAGCGCGATGGATTCTTGGCTCCATTCTTTCTTGCAGCCCAGCTCTGTGGTTTTGAAGTTTTTCACAAAACTGTACTTCTTTTGCATTTCATCCTGGGGCATGTCCCAGGTATCTTTAGTCCTGAAGCAAGTAGACTTTCGTCTGATTACTCCGTTCCTGATCATTCTATATCGTGTTCTTTTTGCCACATTCTCTATCATCAAATGTAGAGGGGTGAGGTTTAAGATCACCTCCATTGCGGCCGTAGGACAGGTTCTCATTGCACCAGTAATGCAAACACAGGCTAGTCTTTGTACTTTTGAGATATTAGCTCTCGTAGTAACTAAACTAGTTCTGTTACTCCAGGCTATAGCCCCGTAAGTGATGATTGGTCTCACTATTGCAGTATACATCCATCGCAGTATGTTTGGGTTACATCCCCATCGTTTACCCGCCATGTTTCTGCATACCATTAGGGCTTTTGTGGCCTTATTTACTACTTCCTTCTCATGTGTGTTCCAGAGAAGTTTATTGTCCAGGGTTAGGCCTAGATATTTGACTTAATTTTTCCATTCTATATCTATCCCGTCTAATTTAACGGTTTTAAGATTAAGTTTTCTTTTCCTTGAAAAGGCTACTAGTGTTGTTTTGCAATTGGTAAGCAGTTGCCTAAAATAGGAATGCAACTAACGGTTTTTCAGGTAACGAATTTAAAAAAAATAACGTTTTATTTATTGGAATTTCCCTATTTGGGATGTTGACTGGTATTGTATTTAGTAATATTTCTGAAGACTCAATTGAAGACCCTTAATTTAATGGAATTAGGTTACATATATATTATTGGAATCGATATATTTTCGTTAATTAACCTACGATTTGTAAAATCTATATTTAAGTTAATTTTTGTGGGCTCTTCGACACCTATAATGCCATCGTAAAATTCATGAATATCTCACAGCATAAAATTAATGTTGTAATCGTAATAAAATTCTTGGAATGCTGGTATTTCAGTTTGAAATTTAATTATTTTACTGATTATTAACCTCTTAATATCTACTTTAGAATGAGATATGCAATAAAAGAGATATTTTTTGGCTATTGAGAGCCTTGGTACTGCCTGTGACAGTAATTTTAAATTAGTTTCTTTGATTTCAATGTAAGGTAAGGGGTTTGTTGAATACTCGTATATATTGTTTTCTACATTTTGGTTTTCATACCTGGAAGTTTAAAAATAATATGTTCGTTCAATATCATAATGGTAATTTAATTCGTTAGTATCATTGTTATTATTCTAATATTGATTATTGTATAGTTCGTCACTTATAAAATTTGATTTTTGATAATGCTTTTGAATATAATGACAATTATTGAATCTATTAGGATAGGACTTGAAATTAGAATTTAAGGGTATAGTAGCAGGATGGAAAGTATTCCTGGTTGACGTTGACATAGGCTCTGGTTTCGGTAATTGTCTGGGGTTAATTGTCATGGTTTAAATACGTTACGCGGTGGTTAAAGTATCTTCTTGTTGATTGAGTAACTACGGGAGTGGCTGAGACTGTGGTTTTATTCTTATAGGCTGGCTAAGAAAAGCCGGTATTTGATTATTTTGATACTGAAGTGCAGGTTCTTAAAATCAGCACCACGTTATTAAAATACCAAGGTAATGAGAAGGTTTTCATAAGTTTTTACTCGATGTAGTACGAATTTTTATTCTTTTCAAAACCAGCACGAATTTTACTGACTGCGCCAATTATGAATCGAACCTACCACCTGAAAAATCTTTTTAAAAAATAATATTGTAGTTTCCATAATAACTTTAATATCTTATATATAACTTACTACAACGGCAAAAACAAATGTGTTATCTTTATGTTTTACAAATAGTGATAGAAATATGACACTGAGATACCGTTCGTCTATCGAATTTATTATTTTAGTTGAACCATGCTATATATCTTTGTCTAACAACCAACAAAAACATTAACAAATAGAAACAGACAAAATAAGTATTACTATAGAATTACAACAATTGCTCAAAATTACCACCATTTTAATAGATATACTTTTTTGCTCTTCCGTATATTGTATTATCTATTCTGTCTTCGACATACTTTACTCAGTTACTTTCTCAATGTTCTACAATGAGATCCGAAGTTTCAATTTTTGGTTTCAAAAAGAATTCTCTGTCGTTTTCTATTTTTATTTTGATAAATATGAAATAATATTTTTTTATATATTCAATTAAAGTTTTCTGCAGACGGAGATCCAGGACTAGTGGCCATAACCAACGGCCTTTAAAAGTTCTAAAACAAAGATATCGACCCTTATAAATCTTAATTCTGAACTTGGCTAGGCACATTCATCGGATAACCTATAGAGAGCCGTTTTGTTGTTATTTTTCCTTCGGATCCATTCATTTAACTGGCTTTATCCTGTTTCCAGTCAACTTAATAATAAATTCAGTTTGGACGAACTTTTTCCGAATATAACTACTGAAAACTGAAACTCACTTTGTCCTTCGTCTATATACCGACCGACTTTTTCCCCTTTTTTTTCTTTTCTACTTCAATTTCGAAAGTTGAAGTTGACAGACTCTCAGCGCTCATGGTCATTTTACATCTCCTTTGTTTCTCGGATAAAAAAAGGAAGACTTCTAGTTCGCGTCGATGATGTTCCCAGGAAGATTTTTTTTAAGGTGGAGGGAGAGCAGTTTCACAGTTGAATGGAGTTTTAGTTTTGTGTCTCTTTAATTTTTTTAAGTTCGGTTCTCTCGACAGCTTTGATTATTTTTTAATGGAAGACGTTTTAATAATTATAAAAGTTCTTGAAGTTTTTATGTCTAAGTATAAGGTACGCTATACTTAGAAATGGAAAGAAGACACTTATTTAGTTACATTATATTTGTGCAAAATGTACAATGACTATAAGAAATCCTGTCTTCTGAGGCTGGTAAAATACGATTACAGGACTACCGCATAGTGAGTTGGATTACTTCAGGAAAATGGCTAGGATATCCTTTAATAATGCAAGAACCACAAAACTGAAAGAGGACTGAAACACAAATCTCGCCTCAGAGTGTAGAAAAAAAGTTATTAGACAGAAACAGAGAGATTCATGGAGAGCTTACTTCGAAGAAATCAAAGATTTCTCGCAGGAAGTAAATACCTCTTAAGAGATCCAATCCAGTAGTAGTACTCTAATAAAAGAGTATGGGATGGCAGCTGCATATCTCAAAAAACACCATCAAACTTCTGTTGTCAACAAACTTCTTTGATCTGATCATCTCATCAAAGATGTAGGCGACTGGATAAAGAAATATTACGATTGATATACTGTTAGACAAATTGTAGACAAAGACAAAATAAGATGAGTCATATCTAGCTTCTCTACATTTAAATCTCCATGATTTGACGGTGTCTATTCAGCCCTAATTCACTGGGGTCTGGAAGAACTTACACCGCATCTGGTACATATATTTATATTCCCTTTAGCTCTGAGGTATAGCCCCAAAAAATTAAAAAAATACAAGTAGTATTAAAGGCTGGATTACACTCTCTCAAAAACATACCTGCCAATTGGCCATAAATACATTGGAAAGGCTATGCGAAAGATGCACGAGGATTACAATAACACAACTGCACCCAAATCAACATGTCTACTGCACCTTAAACAGATCTACTGATTCAGCCCTTCACCTAGGTGTTGGCCGGATAGAAAGATACCTGAACATTAAAAAGTTCGATGAAGGGGAGTTTTTTTTATCGGATCAGGGTTTACTTTTCGATCATCTTCCTATTGGTAACCCTGTTCGCATTTAAGCTGTTCTTTTGTAAAAAAATCTGGGTTGTAACTAGCGTTTTCAAAAGAATTTTCGTCATATTGTTAAATGTTATAAAGCTCTTTGAAAGTGAATTTTAGTTGAGGTTAATGGGATCTTTAGTTCATTGCTCGATTTCTATTAGTTGCTGTTGGTAATATACTCATACATGTTAGCTTGGGTTATTCTTATGAACCAGGCCTTGGTGCCCAAGCGTTTTGTTACTGCATTGGTCTAAATGTTGAAGTTATCAAATCTATTCTTGGATGATTAAATAATGGTTTTTGGTATTTTTATAATGATGATCTAAAAGAAAGTTAAGGGTTTGTATATCTCATCATTGGTGTAATAGGTTGTGGTGGTTTGAACACTTGCTGCTACCATAGTAGTGATGCTGCTGGGGCGGGATGAATTCGTACAATTCGTTTGGATTTCCATCGAAATTTGGTACGATGCACAGGTTCTTGACATCGAATTGTGGTACAAACATCTTAATTAGTGTCTTGTCTAGGTTTGAATTTAATACACTTTAGGTTTTAAGTTTATATAGTAAGTCTAATTCTTCTGCACTTGAGTTAAAACTTCCTACGTTGATCGCTTTGATTTTCCCTTGGACGTGAGTTCTTGATTTGAATAGGGGATAAACGCTTGAAAATGACGAGGATCTTTTAAAGAACTCTTCTACTCTCCTACTAACTGCACCAGTTTTGACTTTCAAACTCACTTTATAAGAACTAATAACTAAATTTTTGAAAATACTTTTAATAATTTTCATAAAATGATTACTAAGTTAAATATATATGTCAGACTAAAAATAATATTAATTGAGCAAAATAAAATAAATTTTGGACATCGTTGAGCCGTGGTAGCGTCGCTTTACCTTTGACTATGTGGAATGTGTTAAGTCGGCAGATAATTGTTCTGTAACTTATGTGACCCACGGACATTATTTTTAATAATATTTTACAAAGGCTGCTTCGTCAAATAAAAGACAGGCACTCATTAAATCCAGCGAGATGGAAAATAATTTATAAAATCAATAACGAAAACCAGCCCACTTTAACTTCATAATCCCTAATATGCTCACGAATATCCCAAATATTCATGATCTGGAGCCCCTCTATTAGGCTACCTAATTTTCTACCTTCTTTAATTTTGAACCGAATGAAACGCCTCGCATCTCCATTTAAAATGTCTCCAATCACTTTCAATTTTCATTCCATTTTCCATTATTTGCTTTGTTCCAGGAAATGCTTTTTTTATTGTGTTATTTGTATAAATGGCACGGATGAATACATTGTCCCAATTTTTATTTTTTTTAATACGCTTTATATTGCACCTGCAATAAATATATCAATGTTGTTGTCTGTTGTCTTTATTAAATAATTGATACTTAAAGTTAAATTGCGGTTAAAAAAGTGTTTTCCAATTAATTAATTAAATAAGTAATGCTCATTATAGTTGTTTTTATGAATTTAAACTTAAATATTGTAAATAACATTTTAAACAAGTAAAAAATGGAGTATCATTAAAAAAATCAAGTACGCTACTATTACTAAATTTCGAATTTAAAATAGGAACTGAATCTGAGGACCAAAACCATTTCTTGTTATGTCAAGAACAGTGCCAAAGAAACTATCTCTGGACAAAGGGTGTAACACTAACGTACTGGAGAGATACTTCCTGTCCTGGTTAAACAATTTAAAACCATTATAGAGACAGTTAGAGAATATACGGCCAGCAACTAGGTAAAGGACTAAATCAGTAGATCTTCCTGAAATGTATTCATGTTAATTTTGGTGTAGTGGTGTTGTTGTAATCACCACATTTCGTATGTACCTTCTGAATAGCTTTTCAATGTTTTCATGAAAGACGATGTCAAGATAATTGATCGGTATGTTTTTGGGACAGTGTAATCCATCCTTCCAGGTTTGAGTATAAAGTCTACCTTTACATTTCTCTATTTTTGAAGGATATACCTCAGAGCCAATGAGGCTCTGAATATACCTACCAGGTGCGATGTGAGTTTTTCCTGATCCTACTGAAGTAAGGCTGGAAAGATCCCATCTGGTCCTGGCGATTTAAATGGAGAGAAGCTAGTTATTGCCCATCTAATTTTTTAATCGTCAACAATGTGTTAGGTAGTTTCTCAATCGACAGATAGGTTGTATTCTTCCTCTGTCCAGTCGGCCACATCTATAATGACCGAGTCAGGTAAGTTTGTTGACAGCAGAAGTTTGATGCTATATTTGAGGTTTGCAGTTTTCATGCCATCCTCTTAGATAAGCGCACCAAAACGGCGGTGAGGATCGCTTGAGAAAGCTTTTTGAAGCATTCGCAGTAGGATATCCATACATCGCTTTGTTTTTGTCTAACGATGAGGTATTAAAAGATTTTTTAACCATCTTCCTGCGGTGATTTAACTCTTGACACCACCGTGTGGTAATCGCCTTATTATGTTGAACTAGCCTCATGGGGCAAGGTTTCTTACATACATTGTTTATTGTGCTTTGGATAGTGTTCGAAAACTTTCTCAAGGCATTGTTATTGTTTGGTGTTTATGCCTCCACCTCTCTCAAAGCCTCTTGGAAAAGGTTAGCCTAGGTTGACTTGTTCGTCTTCGAAGGGTTTTGAGATAACGTGGAGAAATTTTAACTAGCGGTGGTCTGACATCAAAATGTCATAAGACACTTGCCAGTTTAGAATTGATTTCTATTGAAGGGATATATATTAGTGCCAGAATTGCGTTACCGTTCATAGAGAAGTTCAAAAACAACTCCATAATAAAGAATTGTATAAAAAGTATAAAAAATAAGAAATAAAACTCACTCTGTGATAAAAAAAATACGTGTGGCACTCAAGGACTGCCGCGATAAAGCTATTGCATAGCATTTTTTATCAACTTATGCAATTATAATTATTCGATTTTTCTATTTTTCGATTTTTTGATTTTTTCGTTACGGAATTTCTTGATTCGGTCGCCGCGCTCAAAGCCCGCGATAAAAGCTATGCAATAGCTTAAAATTCCAAATTTAATTTCTACAATAAAAATGGATGGCAATAAAAATAGTTCAAAAAATATTTAGAAAGTTATTAAAGAAATAAGTGAAACAAAATTAAATGAGCATACTATATAAATTTAAGATAGTAAGTTCAAGCGAAATATTAACCAAAACTATATTGATATAGCTAATTAATTTATTGAAACAAGATCCAAATTTTAGCCCTAAAAGACACACTTTTTTACTAGTAAACTAAAAATTAAAAAAGGGTTTGGTTTAGATAATATTAAATCCGAGAATACCGATCAAGGAGAAGCGACAGCTTGGTGTTTTCAGTGTACCGTTTTGTAACGCGCATGTGCGAAAATAAGTTGTGTATCACTCAAAATTATGTTATCTGTCAAAGTCAGTCCAAGTTGTGTTTAGTAGGTGAGCAATGTTAAGTGATATTTTTTGGTGTTTGTTTTGTGTAGTAATAAGATGAAGATTTTTACACACTTAGGTATTCTAATACAGATATAAAATGTGCCAAAAAAGTTATTAAGAAACTAAGAATTTTATCATATGCATAAATATTAAGTATAATGATTTAATAATTTTTGACATTTTATTTTTCATATGTAGGTATTGTATTTTGTGAAATATATGTTTTTCTTCTTTTAAATAAATTTAATAAACAATGAACTGCAGATTTTATTTTGAAATTATATTTAAGAAAATATAATAAATTCGCGTATTTCAATTAGGATTGGTCAAAGTGGGCAAAATCCTTTTATTATGGCTAAATTGTAAGTTACAATTATGTCAATATAAAGATGTTTTGCCCATTCATATTTACATTTATTGAATGAATCATACTGGAGTTGATTTTGAAAATATTGGTGCGTACTTAAATAAGTACTATTTCTAAAAATTCGTCTATGCACATATAGTCCAATGGACGTCCACTTTAGATCTATTTGAGGGTCAGCACGTCCATATTCGGGCATCCAGTGTTCGTCCGTTCATGCTAATTAAATTGACAGCTGAATATCGATACCCAGAGAACGTCTGTTTTTGGACTTAATTTTAAGTTCAGTAGTATTTTGACGTCCAGTAGACGTCTATCTTAGGTCATTGTTTATTAAGCCTACCAGATAATACCCATCTATATATACTTCTTTTTTTTTAATATAACTGATCATTAAAAATTGACAAATTGAATCTATTGCATTTTATTCTATCAGCGGAAGTTTGAAATCCTATTCAATTATTACTGTAGCTAGTAAAAAGTTTTCAAGTAGTTCCTTGGTCGAGCTCGTCTAGCGATAAAAAGCGTAAAACGATAACGGATGTGTCGTGAGTTCGATTCCTGCTCAGGTCAAGCGATTTTTAATAAAAAATAAATAAATGGTGTATAGCGATTTGCGAAAATAATAAACAAATTAATAATAATATAAAATAGTGTGTGGTGAGTTGCGGTTCTGTAAAAAAGTGGTGATGTGGTCTTAATGGAAATATAATCCTGGACGTTTTTTGAATGTCCAGTATTCGACGTCCAAATATATTCCAGAATTGGACGTCCTCTGAATGGTCAAAAGTGTGCCATTTGTATACTTCACTGGACGTCCATTGCATGTCGGAAGTCCAGAAAACTCATTTTTGGACGTCTAGACATCCAAAATTATATATCGAATGGACGTCCAATGGACATATTTGTATTGTCTGGGTAATAGCTAGGCCAGGTATTTAACTCTAAATACATAAACCTTAAATGACATCTGGTTTAATTTGGCGAGAAAACACTAGTTTCTACAGAAATGAGTGATAAACTTGAAAGTCCTTTTAATATAATATAAATCTAGAAATTCTAAAAATATGTTAGTACTTTTTAAACCTGAAAGCTTTGAAAATATATGCACATTGCAAATATTTAATTAAACCTCTCAAACTTAATGTCTTTTTAATTGTTACCTAAATTTTTTTTGACACCCTTAATTTTATTTACCTTATTTTTAGTTAAGGAAAAGGTAATTTAATTTAAATATGGGGCTTTTATTACATTTTTAACAATTAATAAACCAAATATTGAGCAAATTTTATAGATAAATTATAAAATAATAAACGTCTTTTACTTTTATAATAAATAATTAATTATTACATAATGAATTATATTTTGGTGCCGAAATTTCAGCATTGCTATTAACCCTAACTACTTCAATGTAATTAAATCACATTGCAACATTTGCGCATGGATTATAACAAAATTTCAGATAATTTGCCAAACTATTTCGCTCAGTGTAGAAAATAAGCATGTTTTCTCAGCGTGCTAAGTTGTGTATCAGTCAAAGGCATACTGTGAAAAAGGTACATCCGATATCAAAGACACCGACAGCTACTGTCGCTTCTCCTTGATCGGTATTCTCGGATTAAAGGCTGAAGAAATTAAAAACCATAATCAAGGGTGTTAATTTTCGACTGTAATCAAATCATTAATAAAAACCTATAAAAAATGGAGGTCAGAAACTGATAATTAATTATTCTGTTAAGGTTTGTTCCAACACAATAGCAAATCGGTTTAGGTACTGTTGGGATTCTGCGCAGTCTAGATTTGGTATTCCAACAAACCTCGGACTCTAAACTATACAAAAACCTAGTGTTCCAACATACTCATAATCACAAACCAGTTTCTGTACTGTCAAATCAGTTCCTGGGTCTGAATACGAACGAATTGTCAAGACATACGCAAAACGAAAGTGAGCTCGTAAATAAATCACAACCAACTCTAGAAATGTGATTACATTAGTTCTGATAGCATCGATAGTAGTCTCGATCGTAATTTTGTTTTTATTCATTATCATTTACTATATTATTTTATGAGTAATGAGTTTAGAAAGTGAAAAGAAGGACTATTCTGACGCAGTAAAAAATAAAATAAATTAATGTACTAACCAATCGAATAATCAAAATTTATAAATTTTTTAATGAATTTTATAATTTTTTTTATTTACCAAATTCAAAATCTACAATCTGTTATTTTTTTTTACTTTTACGTTATTTACAGTGAGTCTGACAACAATAACATGTGTTTCAACACAACCAAGTTCCGAATTCAGTCCCAATCATCGACAGGTCGTGGACTGGTCGTCGACTATCAGTCGTCGACAATAATTTATGGACTGGTTTGTGTATGGTTCCAAGATTGTTGTTGGAACAAAGTCTTACAGTATATATTTATGTCCACTAACTTAATTTAAAGTTAATTTGTATTTAATAATTAATGAACAATTGAAGAACATCTAATTTCTCTTATTCTCTAATTAATTTTCAATATTTAATGAATGATTGAAAAATCAGCTCTTATAATATATATATATATATATATATATATATATATATATATATATATATATATATATATATATATATATATATATATATTATAATTAATTAATACATCCATCAATTAGCTAAATAAATTATTAAAGAGACCTCTTAAGATTGAAAAATCGATAATTGTCCCTGCCAGCAAACACTTAACATGAATTACTAACTTTGTTTTTAGTGTATCTCAACTTTTGACACAAGTTGAACATTTCATTTTGTTTTTATAGTCATTTCTCAAATTTATTGACTACCTGTCAACATTACGAAAGCAGAACAGATTAATGTGATATGAAGCTTTTCTTCAATTTTGTGCTTTCCACCGTTTTCCATGGGGAAAGTTAAAAAAAAAAAACGTGAATAAACTGGCGCACAAAATCAGCGGTCTGATTAATAGGAGCTTTTTAGATGGAAATAAAACTTTAACAATACTGTTAAAAATGTACCACAAAAAAAATGTTTTGAAAGTTTTTTTTTTTTTATTTAGATAGTGTGTTTACTTATGATGACTTTATAAAGGAAAGTTTTATTATTAGTAGCTCAGAAAATTTATTAAAAGTTGGTGAATCATGTATAAAGAAAATTTATATGATTAAATTTTCATAATTTCAATAAAAACACAAGGAATTAAAAAAAAAACTATGAATATCTATGGGTTAAATACATTAGAACTTAACTAGGAAGGATGATTAAAATCTCTAAAAGATTAAATTTTTATCCAAACTTCCAGAGTGCCAGGCTATAGAACCATACGTGTATAACACTGGAAAGTGTTCTTGGTTGCCCCCTAACGATTTCCTTATTTTGTTATCGTAAGGCGAGTTCGGATAGTCAGGGGTTGGAGCGGGACAAAAGCGGAGTTTTTTAGGGTGCTTTTAAATGACATTTAAGCATGTTAAACTGTCACTAATCTGACTAAAACGAACGCTAAAAGGGTCGTTTGGAGTAACAAGTGTTAAAGGAGTTAGAGGAACTTGGCAAACCGAACGCAATGGTAGAAGGTCAACTATCTGTCATGTCACTTGTATCACCTGTCATGTCATATGTCATGTCACCTGCCAGTTGAACTTTTGTTTTGTGAATGATGTGGGTTCGGAAACAAGGTAGAATGGCTGAAAATGTTTTCAAAAACTTCTGTAAGAGTGAAAGGGGAGATATTGGCATCGTCGGTGTATACGTTTCTCCAGTATGGTGAGTTTGTGGCCAAGAAATGTTGGAAGTACGTCGTGAGATATTGCTCTGTATTTGGCAAAGAATTGTCAGAGTGAATTAAAGTATTTGGGCTGCATCGTACAAATCGTCCACACAAAGCGCCATCGAGAGTGCGTTGGACATTCGAGGACCAGTTGGGAGTACGAGACAATCACACTCCCAAATAGTCAACTTTAGTTTGTTTGGCAAGTCTGACTTTTGGGAAATTTACAGTAACGTTTCTTCAGTATGGTGAGTAGGGAAACTGGGTGGTCCTTTGAGAGTTTGGATGTATAAAAATGATAAATTGTGTTTTTTGTGGTTTGAACGAGAGTACTGGTTTAGCAGACTTTGGGTGTCAATAGGTGGGTTGGGGGTGGAATGTCGTATATAAGGTATGGGATAGCGGCCAGGACGGAGCCCTGTGGTACTGCATCAAGTAGGGTAAATGGGCTTAATGGGGCGTTGCCATTTTTGACTATAAAATTCTGTCAGTGATATATAAGTGTATATAACCTATGATTATCAGCTTTTTAAATAGTCCGGCATACTAGACTTAAATAAAGACTTTTTTGCCTGCTTAACAGGCGTAAGGGAAGTAAAGGATGTTTTTTAGAGGTTTGTTTTTCGAGTTGGCGACACTGTGTGTAGTGACAGTCAATTTGATAGGTGACAGCTGTTTTGTGCTCAGTATGTTTTGCCATCTCACCAACGCCAGAACAACGTTTGCAAATTGTGCAAATTTATTTCGAAAATCGTAGTTCAGTTTGCGAAACTTATCGTACGCTACGTCCATTTTACGGTCGACATAATCATCCATCGGAGCAAGTTATTCGAATAACCATAAATCGTTTTCGCACCAAGCATACTATACATGATAATGTGCATTCTCAGAGACGTCGTACAGTGCGAAGTTGTTGCTGATGTTGAGCGTAGTGTTGAGGAGAACCCGAATGAATCGATTCGCCATCGCGCCCAGCAATTAGAGCTGTGTCCATCCACCCTATGGAAGATTTTGCGGAAAGATCTTGGTTTGCGAGCTTATAAGATCCAGCTCGCGCAAGAATTGAAGCCGCGTGACCATCATGTACGTCGTACGTTCGGCGAATGGGCAGAAAACCAGATTGTTATTGATCCTTTTTTTCACCAAAAAATTTTCTTTAGCGATGAGGCGCATTTTTGGCTGAATGGGTACGTAAATAAGCAAAATTGCCAGATCTGGGGTGAAGCAAATCCAGAAGCCCATATTGAGACGCCATTACATCCAGGAAAACTGACAGTTTGGTGTGCTTTATGGGCTGGTGGGATCATTGGCCTATATTTTTTCAAAGATGATGTTGGCTAGAACGTTACAGTCAATGGAGAGCGCTATAGATCGATGATTACGGACTTTTTGTTACTCGGTTGAATGGCATTATTGTGGAAGAGCTTTGGTTTAAAAAGATGGTGCCACATGCCACACAGCGCGTGACACAATAAATTTATTGCGGGAAACCTTCGGTGACCGCATAATTTCACGTAATGGACATGTGAATTGGTCTCCAAAGTCGTGTGATCTTACACCTATGGATAATTTTCTGTGCAGATACGTGAAGTCGCTAGTCTACGCTGATAAATAGCCGACCATTTGGAAGCCAATATTCGCAGCGTTATTGCCGATATACGGCTCCAGTTGCTCGAAAGAGTGGTCAACAATTGGACTTCAAGATTGCGCTTTATTCGAGCTAGCCGCGGCGCCCATATGCCCGAGATCTTATTTAAGCACTAATGGCATATCATCAACTTTCCAATAAAGTCAATACCATGGCCGTTAACAGGATTTTTATGTTTTATTTCATTGCAAAGTTCTATACCTCTAAAAAAAACACCCTTTATTTGTGGGTAAATGGGGTGGTGAGAAAGGTTTAGATATCCCAAGGTGGGACTAGAGCGTCAATTGTCTATTGGACCTTGAGTTTGGTCTCGTGTCGAAAACAGCCATCAAAGCAGGGGTTGTCAAAGATTCTGAAAATATCTTTAAGATGTCTGTTGTCTCGTTGGGAGTATGTGTGTATTTCACTATCGATTTTGACGTGGAAATGTGTTTTTGATATTTCGACCAGTAATGGTTTGGAATTTGTCCCAAAATTTGGGACCATCTGCATGATCCAAATTAGAGGTGATGTTAATCCATTGTTGTTAGGAGCCTGATCAGGGTATTAAAATAGTTCTATTTTGTTTTGACGACAGGGTCGTGTGTACGAACATAATATTGCTCATACAATCGGCGTTTTTGGAAAATGAGATTCAGGATAAATTGGGGGAGGGCTTTTTGTGATGTATTAATGAAACGAATTGAAGCTGAAGTTTCGACAGCGTGATTGACTGTTGTTTGGACATCAATTAGCACAGAATCAATTTCCTGTGGGTACTTAAGCCGGTTAGGATGTTGGTTGAGATGTTGGTTGAGATGTTTGCAGAGATAGTTCTATAAAATGGTGGCAAATCTGCTTTTCGTAGCTCTTGGTGAAACGAGGTAAAAGAAAGATGTATGTACCAAAAATGGGATGTGATCAAAAGTAATTGTCTCTTCAATGAAGCAACAAGTCCAGTAGATAAATATATCTGAAAGATATGTCTGAAAGATATGGTCGATGATGATAGTGATGATCCTAGATGAGATACGAAGGTCCGAAGTTGGTTTAAGGCTCTGAAGGTGGAACAATCGATAAGTTGATTAGCTAGACGGACGCCATTTGGATTCAAGGCATGATATCCAAACTTCAGGTTTGCACCAATCATTATAAGGACGTCAAACACATGCGTATTAAAGATAGTCCGTTCCTACAAAGCCACGAATAATCAGATGAACTGTCAGTAAAATATTTCAACGTATTTTCCGATTCGTACATCAATGAGTCGGCGGATTGTCAAAACGATCAGAGCTTCATCGCTTGTACAGTTTATCAATACATGCGCATTTGAACGTCTCTTCTCTTTTGTGTTATTTGTTTGTAATTGTTGGGATTTTATGTTAGCTTGGAGTGGCTTAGGTTTCTATTTCTTTCAATTAAAATAAATAATATTTGTTTTTATCTTGCGAACGAGTTTTTTATGTAAAATACGTAGTTATTTTTTTAAAAATAAATATCTTAGGGTTTAAAAATTGTACCAATTCACCAAACATGTGTTTGGTTTGTTTAATTTCATTGTATTTTGCGTTCCAACAAGTACAAGTCGCTGATTAAACAAAGGACGAATAAACGGACTGACATGCGCAGACACATCAGAAAGGAGCTGTTGGAACAAACCTATAGTATGTCAGGTACCCAGGCAAAATAACAAGAGGAAGTAATTATAGATGGTCTATTATTAGGATGGAGATGACTTGGTCTGGATGGTTGTAATCTGGGAATATCGTCAATGTCTATTCAAAGGTCTATTGCGAATAAATAAAAATATGTTAGATAAGCAGGGAGAGTGTGAATATTAAATAAAAATTAATTTTTGAATAACAAAGCATTCCCATGATAAGTTTGGGATGAGGTTATCTTATAATGAATATGATTAAGACCTCTTTCGAACGAGGCCGCAGCAATTTATAGTTCCAATTAGACAATCCATCAATGGTCGGGTTTTATTGAAGAGAACCAGAAAACTACTAGGTACATGATTGGCCCAAAATGGCCGGGACTAGCGACCCAAGTAGTTTGGTGAGAAGTTCTCGACCATTTGGTTAGAGATTCATCAGATATGTCGAGAAAATTTGAATTGAGATTTTGAACACTGATGTCAGCTTAAGGGGAGGATATAAAATGTTGAATCGCGTTTTGAATTTATATGTCGAGGTTAGACATGTCAAGGACAACCCTATTTTTTATATTGGTTTTTCAGAGAAGACAGACATAAATAAAATAAAAATCTCTATATTTCCATATGACCGATCTAGTAAGTAACACATAATGACTTAATATGTTATTTTTAACAAGGAGAAGTCACGTCAAATCATTATTTATAATTAATATCTTTTGAATACACGAGCAAGAGAGCGGTCATGGCCTCATCTAGGGCCATAGCAGCTAAGGAAAACTTCCTGAAGAACTTTTAAAAGAAATTACTCTGTAATATATGTATCTAGAATGTAATTAAGAGACAATTGTATATATTGTAAGTAAAAAGAGTTTTGAATTAAATTGAGGTTAGTGATACTATCGAACATAAACAAAGACATGGCTCACTTGTCGTCAGTCACTTGACGTTGGTACTTTGAAATCGGGTCTACAAAGTTAAACCTCTGTATTTCAAGCTAACAAGGCTACATGCCGTCTTGTATGTCCAAAACTAACTGAAATCTTGCAACGTCTGCTAAGCAAGAGTTGCATCTGAGAGTGATCGAGAAAAGCAACATTTGGAGAGGAGCTTACAGAAGCCCTTCTTGTCTTTGTTTATGATTATGTGAAATATTGGTAAACCAAACGTTAAGTAATATTGCTTCAGCTATCGAGGCCCACCTTTACATATTTATTGATAAATCTCCTGGGATATAAGTTGTAATTTGGCTTAATTAATGAACTACAGTAAGCCAAATAAATTGTGACTCAATCAACCCCCTTTTATACAAAGAACACGCATATTATGACAATATTATCTAAATAGGTATGAAATGTAATCACTTTATATTTAGTATGATTTATTAGGGATAACCTTACAAGGCAAAGTATTTAAATAATCAGTAAGTTAATTTTTTATGTTAGAAGAAATATTATTTTATATCTTCCGAAATTTTTTCACAGGATGTTTTGACAAAGCAAGCATAAAATAATAAATTATGAACTGTCGCAGCATATAACCTAAAATATTAATAATTTAGAGAAGAAGTGTCTGATTTTCAGAGACACTCCGAGTTTAAATAAAAAAAGAAACGAAGTAAATTAATATTCAGTGTCTCTCAAAAATTCGGTGGGCTGGAATTATCTGCTCATAAAAAACTCCGAGTAATTTATTTTCTTACTTATGTTTTCATTTTAGTTAAACTCGGAGATAAGGACTTTTCTGAAAATTTTCATGAACTGTAATAGGTAATTATTTTCAGAGATCTCCTTTATGTTTTTAGCGCCTGGAAGACGTGCTCATAACGTCTAATATAACATCAAAAAATGCGAAAAAAAATAATCTTAAATATGCACGAGGATGATATAAAAAATATCTAGACTTTAGTGGAGACACGATTTCTGTTAAGAAGTGTGTATTTGACCTTCCTATTATACTTTTACTATCTGTAAGGTACATTTTTTGTTATTAGTAAGATGAGAGAATAATTACTTCTTGTTGATCCCTTTATTTATGTGATATTCTAAAAATAATAATTATGATATAAATATTACATTACTAATATATTAAAAAGTAATGCTGTTGCTTCTTTCTCCCTAAGTTGTTAGGCTTTTGCTTGCTGCTTGATGGGCTTTTAAATACGATGCACAGCTTTTAAGTTTTAGTTGCTTGTTCTTGCCCTCTACACTCCAGGGTTGGCACCGAATGATTTACATATACACAATATCTTGTGTAAAAATGGCGATAAAAATGAAAATTTTACTTGAAAATATGCGGAATTAAAACAAAAGAAGACTAAATATAAAGTATTATTAATATAGTTAAATTTAAACATGGTTAAAGTAATAACATTTCTGATTATTTTCACTACCCTTTTTTCTCCATATATCAAACCATCCCCGTATTATACTCATCAAGAGTGGGTAAATCCATGTTTTCGGTTCCATTTTGTACCGGAATAAATTTTAATATATGCCGTGTAACTTGCTCGCAAAAATTTGCATGAAATTGGATAAAGAATTTTTATTGAAATAATGTAAATAGCTGGTGCAAATATTTGAACAAGCGATCTACATGTTAAAACTGTGTTTGTAGTGCTTGCGGACATACATCCAAAAAGTAAATTTTAGCATATGAAATTCTCGAAAGTATTATCTAGTTATATCGTCACTTTGATTTGAGTTGTCATAGTGTATTGCTTCAGGAATTTAATTTTTTTTACTGAGGTAAAAATAATTGCGACTTATTATCTCGCAATTGTGAGTTAACTCAAAAAGTGTGACTTATTATCTCGAAATTTCAAGAGCATTTTCTATTACAAATAAATCTCATAATAACTTTTTTAATCCTTCTGATTTTTATCTTATAACGCACACAAAAATGTTTTGTCAGCTACATGGAATATTTTTGGTAAATTTTTGTAAATAAAACAAATGTCCTCCTTTTCCCTCTATCATGTACACTTTTTTTTGCAATATATAAGGAATTCATATTAAATGCGATAAAAAAAATAGAAATTGCCTAATTTTTCTTATAATTAAAAAATATAAATACACAGAAACTATTCTCTCATGACATATTTAACATTACATGTTTATCATTTCTGTCTTTGAATCCTTTTCTTCTTCTCTTTGATACTTCTCTGAACTAGAATGTTGACTTACTAACTTCCTTGCTGTCGTCTCTCGAAATCCATGAACATTCTAATGAAATCTTTTATCCTGCTCTTTACTATGCTTCTACGTTTTTAAGACAATAGTAGGTAAGTGAATATCAATATCAATGTCATCTGACGCGAAGGAATTATTTATATATTGGTTTTGGTTTCTGTAAGAAAAAATTAATAATAAACAGTTAAATCATTGTTTTCACCTGATGCCTCTCTCTAACCGGACACACAATGTTCCACGGTTAAACAACCTATTTTTCAACTTTCTATGAGTCTCTTATTCCGTTTTCCTGTGGCTGATTACCTTTGTTACAATTTGTGCAGTTCTTAAAAGTAAAACCTTACTTATAATATTTAAAGCAAAACATTCTTTTAGATAAAAGATAAAATATCTCTGACTAAGCTGATTGCACCTATAAAGAAAATTAGACTAAGTTTCTACTGAATGTCCTAAACTCTCAATATTATCAATATAGACAAGATTCCTTTTTAAGATATAAACTCTTTTACCTGGTAATTCCAACCAATTCTAAATTTTTAATTCAATATCTGTAAATAAATTTCTTGTTATAACTTTAACTAAAACTTGGCTGGATCAATCATTCACTTCAAATGAACTATTTCCAAATAACTATTTAGTTTACCGTTCAGATAGAAACAAATGTCACAGGAGGTAGGGTTGTGATTGCCAATAATGAGCATATATCTTCTTTCCCAATAGAAATTAGTAATTATTCTTCTCTGTCTTCCTTAAGAATAGATGTTGTCATTGTTAGAATATTAACCTTATCATCATCTATAATGATTGTGAACTTATATATTCCCCTGGATACTATATCCTCTAGATTCGATCAATTATTTTAAACACTCTTATCTCTACAGCTGTTATATGAAACAAACCTTTTAATATTGGGAGATTTTAATATACCATAATTTCCTTAGAAATTCTAACACAAACAACTACATAAAATATTAAATTATTTTATCTGAAATCCTAAATCTTATGTAATTAATAATGTTTATAATTCACACGATAAAATGCTGGACTTAAAATCATAAGCTACAAGCTAAACATGGCCTGTAAAACCTCATTAATGAAAGCAGTCATCATCTTGCCATTAACATGTTTTTTTTTTAAACTAGATATAATTCCTAATCATTGTTGACAGAATTTTACTAAATCCTACACCAATTCTTATATGTTCTGCAAAGCAAATTTCAATATTTAATGTAAGCTGATCTCTTATATTGATTGGTTTTTTCTGGAAGTATTTCAAAATGCCGAAAATGTCTGTATAAAAGCTATTCGCTACGGTTTAACTTCAATATCATTAAACTTATTAAGGAAAATGGTACATTTCCAATATTCTATAAAAAACACAATGACTTGTAGCATATTCAGAATTTCAACGGTTGAGACAGATTAAAATAGACATTGATAAAGCTTGCAAGAACCATGTTAAAGAACAGGAAGATGTTATTAGTCAGAATTTGTAATGTATAATGGGTTAAAGTTTATTAAATATTTAGCAACTTCTGGTGTTCCACAGGGTAGCAATCTAGTCCCTTTCCCCTTTCAAATTTTCATAAATAATATTCTAGAAAAAATTGATGCTGAGTGCTTGTTATGTGCTGATAATTTAAAAATATATTGTAAGATAAATTATAAGAGTGATTGTGACAGACTTTTTAAGAATCTCTGTTACATTGTGGAATGGTGCTCTGTAAATAAACTTACACTACCTAACTACGTCCAAGTGTAATGTGATGTTTTTCTCTTTAAAAAATTTGTAATATATTCTAATTAGAAGCTCAATAATACCAATCTTCAAAAGCTTTAAACTTTAACTGACTTGGGAATGACATTTGATGAAAATCTCTTATTCGTTGTCAACAACATTGTAGCAATAGCTAGTCATGTGTATGGATTTTTAGCGAGAAATAGTAGGGTTTCAATAACTTACAAACATTAAAAATTGAGTATGCTTCGGTAGTATGGAGTCCATACTACCAAATACATTCAACGAAGGTTTCTGAATTTACTTTCTCCTTATGAGGATTTGCTTCAAAGACACAGCTTTTATGACCTATCCATACGCAGGCAGTGTCAATCAGTAATTTTTTGTACAAATTAGTAGATGACATTATCTTCTATCTGTCAATTGCTTAAACCAATATTTAACAAAATGTATTCAACTGATCTGTATTCTCAATAAAAAATGCATTCTTAAATTAATATTCCTATAGATACTCTGCGATAAGTATATAATTTTATATGTAATTGTAATTTGATATTACTTACCCTGTAATTGGCTAAAACTTGGGTGTTGTAAATAAATAAAAATAAAATAAAATTGCATCATATCTTCTTATCTTCAATATTTAACAAATAGGTCTTAGCTCTACCAATATGATAGGTAACCAATCTTAGTAAGATCAATGAAGATTTTTATAATAATATTCAATTTTGTCTCCTCTTAAATGTTTAAAATAGCAAGACCTTACAGCAAGGTAAACGCCAATGGTTTCGGAATGGCGTTGAGTACGTCTCCTGAATTCCTTAGAAAAGGTTTCCTTATGGTGGGCTGGTAAGTATTCAACAAGTTTTTCTTAACTACTACCCTAAGCCTCATATCGTCGGCTTAATCGGAAAATGTCGTAAGTCCGTTTTTTATCGAAAATGAGGATGTTGCGCTACCTGCTGGGCAATAATCATAGCTGCCTATCTAGGAAATATCGGACGTTCAGGATAAAATTTAAAGTGCAGAAATCTGTGTCAAAATTTTGACGTAAGTCCGACCTACGTA
Source organism: Psylliodes chrysocephalus (assembly GCA_927349885.1). NCBI lineage: Eukaryota > Metazoa > Arthropoda > Insecta > Coleoptera > Chrysomelidae > Psylliodes > Psylliodes chrysocephalus. The sequence goes on from OV651817.1 coordinate 77,413,425, forward strand.
AAGTGTGTGGAGAAATTGTCGTAAGTCCGTCAGTTTAAATGGCGTCCGGTGACTGTTCATGTCTGTGTCTTTAAATTAGGTTTATTTGTGATTTGTTTACTTTGAATTCTGTCTAGAAAGTAACCATATTACCAGAGATTACCTAAGGTAAGTTCAAATATATTTTTTATTTTTCAGTGTATAAAGGGGAAGTTTTAATTAAGAAAACAAATGTTACGGAGAGTTACTTTGCAAGTAATAAAGTTTTTGTATAAAATGTTTGGAGTTCAAACATTTTATTCAGTTAACAAAATTTCACAATTATCACAATTAAAATTTTTGAGAGTAAGATACTTGTTATATTTTTTAACATAGTTACATATTTTTTTAAGCTAAAAATTCTACTTGTTTCTTCTCGCACCATGTCAATATTTCAAAAAGTTCCCAATTTACATAAAATGGTTGCTAAGCCTTTAATAGTACAAAATTCACAAGATCCTGATAACTTTGTCGAAATGTGTGATAATTCTTTGATTTTACACATACCAGAGGTTACTGATGGTATTTTTTCAAGCGGAAAACAAACTACTGAAAATGAGAGTACTCAGGCAACTGATGGTAATATAATATTAAATAATGATGACCATAAGGAAGTTGACGATCAATCAATAAGTCTAGACAATTGTGGTCTGGAATTTTTTTCAGTAATAAACAATGGTAAATTTGTATTTAGTAAAATTATATTTTTATAAATTTTTTTTTTAAATTTTGTAGATAAAAATGAAACAGATTATAATAAATTCTTGGAAATAAATAATCTGGAAAATCAAGAAAACTTACTGCCTATATCCCAATATGTTTTAGACCCAGAGATGATTACCGTTACTAATGGTATTTATTATTTTCTTTTTGTAGTTCTTAACAAGATTTGATTATTAGTTTTTTTTTCTAACAATAATTTGTTATTTTATAGACAACAATGGGAATAAATATAATAAACTCATGGAACATGAAAATAATGTAAAGCCTCAATCATGTCAGAATATTCCAGAACCAGAAGCATTAATATCTGGCGATGAAAATGAAATTATTCGTAAAAATAATTCGGAATACGACGGTATTCTGACACAAACTAAAAGGCAAAGGGATCCTGACTACATCTAAGAGGATTAAGATACTGATACAACTGAAGGAGATGATAACATAACTAATACTGTAACAGAATATAACAACACGGAAGTAGATAGTACAGAAGAAGGTTTCGTTTCCAATAATACAAGAAAGAGGAGAAAAAGGCATGATGTTACACAGGATACTTGGGGAGAAAATATTAATAAAAAAAAGAGAGAAGAAGGCAAAGAATACACTAGTAAAAAGAAAACTAAAAATGGTTGGAATTACAATATTAGAAGAGACAGAAGAGTATTAAGTCAACGATGTGACTGCAAAATTTCAACAAAAAATACTGCAATACAATGTTTTAAATTAACTGATCAAGACAGAAGCGATATTTTTAACTATTTTTGGCACTTAGACTGGAATCAAAGAAAGATTTACATCGACATGCTAGTAAAACTATCAACAACAAAGCGCCAAAGAAATAGAAATTTGGAAAACCAGTCAAGAAGGAGTATGTCATAGAAATACAATTTAAAAAAATTCGATACAGAAATAAGAGTGTGTAAAAATATGTTTTTGAACACTTTTTGTATTGGGGAAAGATCTGTCAGAACCTGGAAGCAAAGTCTATCTTTAAATGAAGATAAAGGTGGCGAAAACACAATAGTTAACAGCCACAGACTAGTTCGAAACGCTGAACAAAACAATACTTTAAAAGAATTTTTTCAGAACATTCCAAAAATGGAATCACATTATTGTAGGGCAAGCTCATCGAAACTTTATCTGGAACCCCAATGGTATACCAAATCTGCATTGTACAAATTTAATAAAACACACTGGTGTGACGAAAAGCAGTCTACTCCTGTTTCTATAGCTACATTCCACCATACATTTTACTCCATGAATTTAAGCATTTTCAAACCAAAAAAGGACCTATGCGATACATGCGTCGCACATGATGTTGGAAATTTAAGCAAAGAAAACTATGAAAATCACATACAAAGAAGAAGGAAGCCGGAGAAGCAAAAGAGTCTGATAAAATGTCTGACCATAAGGTATTTTGCATGGACTTACAATCAGTGCTGTTAAGTCCCAAATCGAATGTGTCGTCTTCCTATTTTAAGACAAAATTGATTGTACACAACTTCACAATGTTTGACATGAAAACAAAAGATGGCTATTGTTTTATATGGCACGAAGCAGCTGGAGGTGTTGGTGCAAATGCTTACTCGTCCATAATATGCCAGTTTTTAGAAAATTCAGTCATTCCTTCCTTAACCATAGGATAGAAGATTATACTTTTCAGTGATGGCTGTACATCACAAAACCGTAATGCTGTTTTAGCAAATTCTTTGCTTAATTTAAGTATGACCTACAACACAATAATAGAACAAAAATAACTCGAAAAAGGGCATACTCAAATGGAAGCTGATTCAATGCATGCTACCATTGAGAGAAAGCTTCATAATAGAGTAATTAACGTACCTGCCGATTATGTAGGAATATGCCTACATGCACGAGAAAAGCCAAGACCGTATGTAGTAAAACACTTGGATTACAAATATTTTAAAAAATATGATGGCATCAAATTTATTACTTCTTTGAGACCAGGGAGAAAACAATTATAAAAAGTTTGAATTTCGGCAGGTTCAAAAACAAGTACCGGTTGCTTTTTCTGAATTGCTACCCCTCTATACTAAGCCCATTCCTATAAAGAAACAAAAATGGGATCATCTTCAGCAACTTAAAAGCAGTATTCCCAAGGACTATCATTTATTTTATGATAACCTACAGTTTCAGATATGAAAAAAATAGTGTTTCTAATTTTGTCTTTTTTGCAATGACAAAGTTATTTTATGTAGTGTTATTTTAACATAACTAAATAAAAATTCTTTTTCAACTTAAGAGATCCATAGTTTTATTATGTATGAGAATATATCGTAAGTCCGTTTTGATATAAAAAAAAGTAGTGGAAAAAGTCCATAAAAAAAATCCTAAATATATATTTTAAAAATTTTTATTTTTAAATTAATGTATCAGATACTTTAAATTTATTAAATGAAGTAAAAAAAAATATTAAATAATCAAATTGCAGAATGTGACAAGTTTTAAGCGTGTCCTGTAAAATGTTGTGTAGGGGACTTACGATATTTTCCGATTAAGCCGACGATATATTTATACAATTTTTCTGCAAATAAATCACTTCCAGATTTTAACAAAATATCTGTAGGAACACGGCAAGATATCCTCAATTCACGAACCAAAACGGCATATTATTTGTGTTAGAAGAAATGCTGTAGAGATGTTCTATGTGCCTGTTGGATGTCTGTTTGAGAAGACTGATTCATGCCACACCTAATGTTAAGTGTGGGATGTATTGGATCCGTGAGTGGTTGTGATTTTACATGCAACGTCTCTGAAATAGTTAAAATTCCCATATATGCATGATGCGTGATTTCTTCAAAAATGTAAATTTAGAGTACACCCATCCCATTTAAAGGATTTGTAACCCTTGCCGTAATGGACGGATTTTCATTTATTTTCCGGCATCTGCTTCGTCGGTATTTATGGGAGCATTCCCTTGACTCATTTTAGTACCATATCCTTCTTTTTTCCAATATCCGAATTGTCATGAGAGGATGAAGGTTGAGCAGTTGTGTAGGATCTCGTCTTGATAACATCTCTTTATTAAGAGCTTTATTTTATCGATGTTCATTATCTCCTCTCCTTTTCATTATGTCAAGTCGTAATGGCAATTTTTTATATTTCTCCTCGTGCTTATTGGCCATGTCGAGATATAATAAATAGACCTATGTTGTTTTCCACAATATTCTTTAGTTTTAAACCTAAAATTTAATATAACCAAACTTACCGATCAATGAATGCCAATTACTAGTTGAAGTCACTCCAAAATAATTTCACAGCCTCTTGATCAGCTCTCGATATGGCGTTGATGTAGGCATAGTAATGTTTTTTGGCTATATAATCGTCACTATCAACGGGCTCCTCTTTCCAATTGGTTTCCTGGCCCCAAATATCGAGTAACACGAAGCGCGCACATACTGCGAATAAAATGTTGACGGAGTTACCTTATATAGAGAACCTAATCCAGATACCGCCTAAAAAACCAAAACCAGCAGCATCATTTTTAAATTTAAACGTACTGGAAGCTTGTCGCAAAAACATATTGTTTTTGTTTCAGCAGCTACAACAGCATAACCCGTTTAAAAAATATATGTGAGAGGTTTTTAAAAAAAAATATATTTTTTTTATACAGGGATTTAGCTGCCTTACAATCGTCATTGTCACCGATGTTCACTCTATCTTATCTGTAGGTCCAGGTTTACCTACTAGTTTTGACAAAGTTGTGGCTGCATGTGTTATTTTCAAATATCTTAAAACTTTCCGCGTGATCCTCGTATAACAAACATACATACAAATTGTTAAAAAGTATCATTCTTGGTATCATCCAGCCATCAAACCTAACTGACCGAAAGACAATCCGAACACGCCATTTAATTGTGCCAACTGAAATAGAAACGACTTTAAGGTAGTTTGAGAACGGCCGAGAGCCATTTAAAAGAAAATACTACGTTGCGGTAAAAACAAAAAGGAACTACTAATTTTGCACGAGTTCGCCATTTTGTAGTTTGTATTCCATAAAAGAGCGGTATAATAAAACTAAAACCCGTCGCAAAATTGTAAAATCTGTGGAGAATTGCTTTCGGTCTCTTTGTTCTTCTCACTGTTTGTTAGCTAGTTGAAAAATTCAAATTTAGGTTTCATTAGGATGGTATACAGAGAATTTGTCTCAAAGGTAATTAGTATGCCGTTTTTTACTCTATTTTTATAAAAATTCGAATAAAAATCAAGTGTTTTATCTTTGTTGCTAATTTTTTTAAAAGTCTGTTGGATTTACTAAGATTACTATTATATTTTAGAGCTGCTCAAGACCACATATCTTTTAAACAGATAGAAACATCATCAATTCATAAAAAAAGAGAAATGCTAATGTCGTTGTCAATAATATACAGGGTAGCTGTTAAAGATGGATCCAAACCTATAGCGCTTAAACGGTTCAACATGCAGAAATAAAAATATTATTCTGTCTCCTTTTCCATTTTTATTTTTCAGCACATTACTTCAAAAAATAATTAACCAAATCAATAGTTTTTTCTCTCTTTTCATTTTAACACCATTTCCTTTTCCGTTGATTGTTACCAACTTCTTAATTTAAATATTAGTACATCTAAAATTATTTTCCAACGCTAATGCTAGACTCTACTTTTAACAATAATAATTTATTTATTTCATTTTGTTTATTACGTACAAATTCAAACAATTCATTTTATAAACCTATATTATTATTAAGAAACATTTATTTTTTTCGCCAACGCCATCTATTAGCCGATGGTCAAAATATTTAAATTTGACAACCTCTAAACTGTTATCTTAAATATTAGAATGGTTAATTCGTCTATTTATATCTTGAGGGCGTTAATCAGTATATTTAATCTTAATAAAATTTAATTCCTGTAGAATTATAAACACTTGTCCAAGAACCCATTTTAGTGCTTGTAGGGTTTAAAAAGTTTTTAAATTTGTTTGTCTTAATTGTTCGTCCGTTCGTGAAATATTTTAATAATTTTAATTAATAGTTTTAGACCTACTTTTGTTTATGTGTTTTGACATCAACTTTTTGTTGCAACTATTGTTTTTTATATTTTTTATGTATTTAAAAAAATACTCGCATACTTGTTTTTACACCGACCCTGGGATAATTCTCTTAGCTTAGTCTTAAATAGACGAGTAATTACGGGTGAGTTCTTGATATTTGACAACTTTCATATTAAAATGTTTAAACCCACTTTATTAGTTATGAGCTCATTCGCTTTTCCTCTCTATTTTTAGACCTTACCTGATGATGAGGATCTGATCCTCGAAACCGGTCGTAATAAAATACTCTTGTGAGATCCTAAGGACCACCCTCGTTTGATTTACCTTTTTGCAAATATATTTAATTAAAATTCTGAAATTTTGGATTCTGTATATTGAACCGTTTAAACACTATAGGTTTGGTTCCATCTTTAACAGCTACCCTGTATATAATATAAAAATATTAGTAGAAATGTCGAAAAATTTTATTAGCGTTCATGAGCAAAAAGAGTTTCCAAATATTTTAGGGTTTTTTCTATTTCTTGAGAATGACGTCCATACGATGGGTTACTTAGGCGTCATATTATTTACTCCACTTATCTTGATAATACGTCAAAAGTGTTCGGGCAGCTTTAAATGGAGATGAAAAATTCCAGGGTCACGTTAGTGACAAAAAAAAAATAGTTTTCTGGGGTCTAGTACTTTATTAATTTCCCGTATTCCTGAATTTGAAAATGAATCGATAGAAAATACCAGAGATAAGGAAGATATTTAACAAAATGAACTTAACGAAGTAGACATTGTAGAAAATAATGTAAATGTAATAGAAAATAAAAAATAAAAAATAAAAAAGCAACCAAGATAGCTTGTAGATCTTGAAACTATTTTTAAAGAAGATGAGAATGACATGAGTTTTTATCTATTCAAAATAAAACAATGACATATGAAAAAGCGATAAAAAGTGAAGGTAATGAAAATTGTTTAACAGCAATAGAGACGGAGATAAAAACGATAGAAGGTTCTTTCATTAGAGATAATTATTTTCATTGGTGTGTTAAAACTATAGAATTTGATAAAGCTTTGGCACTAGGAAAACATTTGGACTTTTTCTTAATATCTTTTGCAAGATTATAACCTATATTTATAAATGTTGTAATGAATTCATTAGCCATGTCAACTATTCTAATGGAGAGTTCTCTTTTATCGTTCTTTACAGGACCAATAGTTTTTGTTGTAGTAATTTGCGCCTGTAATTTCTTGCACAACATTCCATGTCCATTTCTTATTTTGATTGTCTAATTGTATTCGTTGTTCGTAATAATTTTATTTAGTTTAAGTAGTTATGATTAGCCAGTTCTGGACCAAGGTCAGAGGCAATTGATGTAATTAATAATTATCCTTCGCGCAATTAGCAAGTACCTTCCAATGACTCTGTACATCATAAAGTAAGTGTAATTGCATAGTTATTACTTTTCAATTACCCTATACACCATGTGTAATGAGTATCGTAAATACCTCTCACTACTCCATACACATTAAAATGTAATGAGTGTAGATACCTTGTCTATATAGTAATTGCTATGCACGTCATGAAGTCTAATGAGTTTAATCTAAGTAACTCTCGGTTATTACTATTGTAGCGCACAGAATGTTCTGTACCCTTAGTACATTCTAATAATAGACATAATTTTTTTTCATAAATGGGGGATGAAGTCCTCACATCCTTGTCTCTCAACCACCATGATTAGAGTAAGAAACCGGCCGGGCGCAAGCATACAAGGCATACATATCAAAGCAGAAGTTTAGAAAAAGTGAAGAATTTAGTTAGCAAGTACTTCCCGATTACTTTGTACCTACTGTACTGTAATGAGTCTAATTGCATAGTAAGTACCTTTCAATGTATAATGAGAATCGCAGGTACTTTTTATAACTCCATTCACATTAAAATGTAATAAGTGCAGAATATGTCTAGTGATATCAAATATTTGGCTATATATGAAAGGCTTAATCCTGTGTCAAAGGTATTGTATTTTCTCCGTATTTTTTAAAGAAATACAAAGTTTTTTCTTATTTTTTATATCTGAAATTATACTTGTATGTACTTCTAACAAAAATAATAACATGTAACCTTTTTAAAAAAAAAAAAAAAAAAAAAAAAAAAAAAACAATAAAACTGTATATTACATTATTAAGATTCTAATTATACATAGGGATATATTATATAAGTAATATCTAATCGATTTTATCATCTGACTGTGGCTCTTCCATTAAACCATGTTTGCTCCCTATTTGTGTGGTTATGTATGGTAAAATATCTTTTAAGAAAGTCTTCATACCTAGGTAAACGATCTCCTTACAAAATGTGTGCAAGTTCAACTTACATGTATTATATTCGCGGCAAAGACTGCAGCCTTCACTGTATTTCTTATACCATTCATTTGATTTTAAGGAGGCGGCTTTAGGCCAGTGCTCAGCGGAATACATTATCCACATATCCTAATAATGTGAAACAATAACTGCTCATTATTAAAGGAACAAATATGGGCCAAGGTATACTTACAATAAAATTGTAGAAATTCTTAATAAAATAATATGTAATTAAATGTAAAAAATATTTACAGTAGCTCTACCACAGATGCTTAATATTATACCGAAATTACACTTATACATTTTTACTATTTTTATTATTTATTTGATAATATATAATGAAACCTTACACCGTGGAAGCTCACGATGTTTAAACTTTCGATATTCACGCTCTGTACGCTACGAAAGTTATACCCAAGAGGTACTTAGATTAAACTCATTACACTTCATGATATGCATAGCAATTACTATACTTAAGGTACTTACACTCATACCACTTCATTGTATTTGAAGTAATGGGGAGTACTTACTATAACTTATTACACATAATATAAATAGTATATACAAGGCACCTACACTCATTACATTTCAATGTAAATGGAGTAATGAAAAGTACTTGCGATGCTCATTACACATTGAAAGGTACTTACTATGCAATTAGACCTATTACACTATAGTGGTTACAGAGTAATTGGGAAGTACTTGCTAACTAAATCCCCCACTTTTTCTAAACTCCTGCCTTGATATTCATGCCGTGTATGCTTGCGCCCGGCCAGTTCCTCATCCTCACTCTTATCATGGTGGTTGAGAGTTAAGGATGTGCGGACTTCAATCCCCATTTGTGAAAAACAATTATGTCTATTATTTAGAATGTACTTAGGGTAAAAAAACATTATGTATGCTAAAATAATAATAACCGAGAGGTATTTAGTTTAAACTCATTACACTTTATAACATGCATAGCAATTACTATAAATACAAGGTACCTACACTCATTACATTTCAGTGGGTATGGAGCAATGAGAAGTACTTACAATACTCATTACACATGGTGTCTAGGGTAATTGAAAAGTATTTACTAAGCAATTACATTCACTACATGATGTACAGAGTAATTGGGAGGTACTTGCTAGTTACGCGAAGGGTGGGGGTGGTTACTTAGGGTAATTACTAATTACATCAACTACCTCTCACCTTACCTCGTATCTTGGTCTAGAACTGGCTAATCATAATTACTAGTTTTATTCAATAAATTGGTTAGATTATTTTACAATTTTTATATAGTTATCATTTAGTTGTTTTTTATTACGATTTTATGCGAACTGTTTTTTTTTATTAATTATTTTTATTAAGGAGTTTGTTATTCATAGACATTAGTTTCACATTGGCCAATACTTACAACTGATAATACATAATAAGGTGGGAAACACCAATTTAGCATCTTTTGAATTAGTAATTACTGTATAATGTTCAAATATAAACTATTTTATATCTACTTTAAATATAAAAAAGACCCACTACATCCATTGATCTAATTTGATTCGTGATCGGTTGGCTAAATTTCTAATTTAAGATTTAATCGAGATTGCAGACTTTTAAACAGAACGAACTGCAGTTTTCTATTCCAGATATAAAATGAAATGGAAACGTTTTGGATGCGTTTAGCATACTGAAATCTTCCGGGGCACGTACTTTTAACAATTTATCAACTTCGATAATTAGATTTACTCGTACAATCAGGAAAACGTATCTGGTTCAATCTCTTTATTCAACAGACACTGGAAATTTTATCTTATTAACGCCTACGCAAGAAAGGTGAAATATCTTTAGACGAATATTAACAATGTTCTTTAAAAATAAGATTTTCTCTTTATTGTTTAACATTTCTAACAAAAAACAAAAAATAATAATAATAATAGAAATACCGATATAAATATAATGTAAGTTTAAACATAAACATAAATCGCATACTAAACAATTTTTTTTTCATCTAGTATTAACCATAAGAAATTTGTTAGTATTGTCACAAATTTTATTCAATAAATTTTTCCAAATTTTCAATATTCATATTTATGTAAATAAACTATTTCTAGATAAAGATAAATGCAAATTCCTGTGAAGTTTGGAAAACAAAATAATAGCAAAACCAATACCGTCTTTTTTGCCTAGTAACAAAAACTTCTAGACCCTCGAAATTTCGTATTAAAATGCTACAAATTTCCGGCAGTAGCGCAAACAAGAAAAAATGATTGAAACGCAAACATGGACATCGATAGAAAATATTTGCTGTAGCCTTTTCGAGAAGCGCCAGATTTAATTTTATAACTCGTGCGATGAAGGAAAAAAGGACAAATCAGTAGACAGTTTGCGGTTGGACGGAATGAGATTCCGGTCTCCAGAGGATTCTGTTCATTAAAAAAACTCACAATCACAACATTTTTTTAATTAAGAACCGAAATAGGCGAAGGAATGTTAGGGCGTTAGCGGAGAAAATTAATTTTTTTGTAAAAAAATGGAACGTGATTAGGAATTTTATAGTCGGAATTTTTTACTTATCTACCGCCCACAGTGTTAGGTCTATAGGAACCATACCATTGAAGTTTATGTCAATATTAAAGAAGAATATTATTTTACATATTCTATGAATAATACAAGATTATTATTAATTGTAGGGGTTAGCCATAAAGGTAAAGACTTGGCTTTACGATCATGTCTAAAGATACGTTCGTGGGGGAGTAGAACTGGTTGAAGTACAGATAAGGGACCTAATGGAATGAAAAAAATCTGGTAACACTGATTCACATTGAAAAGTTGATAATTTCTTCGTTTTTAATGCTAGATTAATTGACCTCCATATTATGCCACTGTAACTTTCAACTTGACCGTTACCTTCAGGGTTATAAGGAGTTGTTCTACTAGTTAAAATATTGTGACTGTGAAGAAAGCTGATAAGTCTTTTCAACATAAAGGAAGGGCCTTGATCTGAATGAATATAAACAGGTATCCGAAAAGAGAAAGTAACTGGGTAAGATATTAAATTACTGTAGAAGGATGCATGTTAAAATAAGAAAAAGCAAAAGGAAAACGTGAATATACATCTACAATTCTTAAATTATATTTATTCGGAGTGTTGCTAGGCACTGGTCCTTTAAAGTCTATATTTAAGCGTTCAAAAGCACTTGTAGCTTTTATTAAATACATAACATCATTTTTAAAAAAAACTTGGCTTGATTTCTGCGCATATGGGGCAACTAATAATCATTCCTTTTTATATCATCTACTAGGTGATACATTCTTGTAATCCCAGGATGGCATAAAGATTCATGAAGATCAAAGAGTTTAATGTTCTTCCTAGCTCCAGATGCCCTTGAAAAGAACTCAGCTACAACGTTGGCGGCTCCTGGGTGGTAAATGATATCGTTACTGTAACATTATTTTCTCGTTTTTAAATTTGCTAGAGTGTTTTGTGTAAAACATAAATGATCCAGATTCTTGCCTCCAATATAGAAGAAATTTATTTCTTAATAGTAGAATTTCGACGTTGAAAGTCTGAGAGTGTTCTTGTGTAAAACGCAACACGGCGACCATTTTGACTTAGCTATAGCACAATTGGAAGCGTCGGTCTCTACAACAAGTAATTCGTTTTCGTCAATAGTACAGAGAAAATAATTAGCAATATCCTTTTTGAGACTCTCAGAATCTTTTACGACATTAATAGGCAGAGAAAATGTTCTACATTTTGTAAGACTATGAATTTTGTGAGCAAATCTGGGAATCCATTTGGAGTAGTGAGCAATACTCTTCGTAGATCAGAGATGTCCGTTAGTAGGCGTAAGTTAAGAAGATGTTTTAGACGTTTAGGATCTGGTCGAAGTATTTTATTTTCAATAGAGTATCCTAACAAATTTATAGATTTTCTTAAATACTGACATTTGTTTTGATTTAGGGTTTTTCCATACCTTTTCACCACATCTAGAAATGCGTTCAAATTTTTATTGTGCCATTCTTGATCTTCTTCACAAACTGTAACATCATCTAAGTAAGCAAATACTTCAGTTAGATTTTCTTTAGTGATAATTCCTTTAATTACTCTTTGAAAACAAGAAACACCATTAGTGACACCAAAGGGGATACGACATAAGTCATATAATTTATTGGTATTTGGTGATAAGTACTTTTTAGGTCAATAGTGCGAAATCATTCATATTTTGCTACACTTGTGGCCAGCTTTTCTATATTGGGAAGGGCATATGCATCAAGAAGAGTGTACCAATGTATAGTTTAAGAGTAGTCTATTACCATCCGTTTTTTATGGTTCTCATTTTAGGTAACAAGAACTTGTGCTCGCCATGGAGATATACTTTCTTTAATAATGCCTTCCCTAAGTAGGTTCTTGATCTCTTCGTTAATAAACTTTTCATCACTTTCTGAATGGTGACGTGATTTGGTTGCTATAGGCTTAGATTTAGGTGTAAGATTACTGAATAATAAAGGATATTCAACTTTGGCTTGCACTTAGCAGCAGATTAATAAAGATGATTTTGGACCACCGAAGTTTACATGTCTTAGAATATCATGAGTCCAGGGTTCAGGTCCCTGCTCGGGCGCCATCTGTAACCCCTGCTGGGGTTTGTTCGAGTAGCAGGTAAATTCTAGATAGTCGGAGATAGAGTTCTTTGGAAATAAAACTTTATTCTAACAATTTATATACAGATAACAATATTTACAATATGTACATGAAAAGGTTCTAACTTAATTTCGAATCGTCGTGTCTTCAAATGTTGTTTACCCAAAATATATTTTGTGCGTCGGTACGGCGTGACTTAGTGGTCCAGGATGGTGTGGCGAAGATGTGACAAGAGCTTAGGTCACGTTTACGGTAATGGAAGTCACTCGAAGTCAATACCTTCGTGGGAGAGATTCTCGGAAAGGAAAACCTGCAAAGTCAATACCTTTGCAGGCAAGGGTCGGGACGTCGGGAAGCCTACAGAGTCAAAACGGCTGCATGCTAAACCATAGGCGTCCCTAGAACGGTGTTACTGGGGAACATCGTTACATAGTCATGACCAGTTAAATGAAAATCGATCAAACAGTAACCTTTGATCTCAGAAGAAAGGGAAGTAGATTCCATTAAAACTTTACTAGAACAAAGATGTATGGTAAATGTATTTCTAATTGCGAAGTTATAATCGATATAATTGTCCGAGCTGCCGGTATCAATTAAACAAATAGCTTTGTGACCATTTACTTCACAATCAACAAGGGGTTTTAAAAGATTTGACGGGGCATATAAATTAGAAGTGGCAAGCAAAGAAGAAGTTGTGGAAACAGTAGGTGATTTCATCTTTCTGGATTGGCATACTTGAGCGAAATGACCTAATTTATTACAGGAGGCACAAGTCTTATTTTTTAAAGGACAAAGGGCTTGAAGGTGTTTTGATTTTCCACAGAAATAGCATGACTACGACGTAGTAGCTAAATTTAGAATATTCTCCGATGAAGTGGAATCTATGTCTTTGGAGCATTTTTTTTGTGTTCTGTGTAGGCTTTGTTACTGTTTCCCAGTGCCACTTTAGGAACAGCTCTGTTAATTAGAACCCAACAGTGAAAGGCATCAGAATTAATTTTAAATATTTAAATTAAATTAAATTAAAAAATCCCGGTCAACGGTGGGATTCGAACCCAGGACCCTTGGATCCACAGACAAAGACACTGAGCCACCCACCCCGTTCTTTGGAGCATTTGTTAACGATACTGGAAGGAGTTATGTGTCTTTCAGAATTATTTTGGCCATCTTCTAAGGACTTAGATTTGGTAACAGCTTCGTCAAGAATAAGCATTTTATTTTCTAATAAACGTCGAATTTGAGAAGACAATAAACCACTGATAAATGCATCTCGAATTAAATGGTTTTTATTTTGTTCAGCGTCAACAGCTTTAAAGCAATTTTTACTGAGAAGTTTAGGTTCGTGCAACAATTGCAATATTTTCTGTTACCTGTTGCTTACGAGTGGCCAATAAATGTCTTGCAAATATATCGTTTGGTTGTTTAATAGAGACACCTTCAAGTACTTCGATAACTTTTTTAGAAGAACTAATTTCACTTACTAATTCGTATATGGAATGACTAATGTAGTTTTGCAGTGGTTTTAATCAATCTTTATCTGTAAGTCCTGTTTTGGAAATAGAAATACAGTCCACAATATTTTGAATGGTTTTAAACCAATACCTTAATTCTTTAGCAGCGTTTGGAGAGTTTGGATCGGTTTCAAATCTCTCAGGACGAAGATATTTATCCATTTTATTTAGTGAATAAAATTGTAATGAAAACCTTTAAAACTGTAGGCTTCTATTCCCTAAATTAGGACGTAACAACATTTAAATTAACAACTACTGACATATAAACTAATACAAGGGTATACAGTCAAAAATACGAGGGACGTTATAAAGGTAAAAATTATATAACAATAATAGTAAAAAGGGTAATTACTTTTTTAAATTTTTGTTAAATAAGGCATACGCTACTGAATTTGATAATCTACATCGTTCCCAGTCCGTTAGATTTATATGATTAATTGAGTCTACCACACGCCGCTTAAAGGAGGCTCGAAGGAGGCTTAAAGAATGCTCGTTGATTTCCATCTTGTGTAAGCGCTTAGGTCAAATTCAAAGGGATTTCACTACCATCTAATTAAAATGTCCCTAACTAGGCTATAATCCGAAATGTCACGAATATTCACGAGTATTCATGAACGTAGTCATATTATTAAAAAATGCAAAATGTGTTGGTGATTATTTTGATAATTGTAGAATAACTTTATAAAATTTATACAAATAATTTAACATGTTTAGTACCTACTTAAAGTTATTTCAAATCATCTGTCTCTTCCACGAGTCGAGTCTGCAGGACATCTAAAGCATGTCCTCGAAGGGCGATGGTCACATTTACTGCTTTTCCTCTTTTACACCGTTCGTTCGCTGTGGTAGCTGTTTCAATCTGTTCAAAATAATTGATCCATGATAACTTGCTGTCGAAAGTTGGAGCTTTAGCACTAGCAGGTTCTGTAGTTCCTTCCAATTTCAACTTTACCTCTACCTCATGATACTTTATTTTAATGTCCTTGAACTATTCTGTATGGTCCATTTCTTCTATCTTCATCTATTTTATGTTCTCGTCAACGGAAAACATTATTTTGTCCTCGACTGAAGATATTTTATTCTCAATAGAAGAAATTTCAAAAGACACCTCTTCTTCTAAGAAAGAAATATTATTTTTTATGGTAGAAATATCACCAGAAATTTCAGTTTTTATGGAAGACATTTTGTTTTCCAAGTCAAAAGAAGTTTTATCTTTTAAAGAAGAGATATCGGAAGAGACTTTATCTTCCAAGGAAGAAACCTAATTATCTAATGTAGAGATATCATTTCTGATATCAAAAGTTTTTAAAGAAAACATCGTTTTTCATATTGGAAATTAAAGACATTATAGAAGACGCTTCATTCGATAATAGATACCTTTCCAGATCCAAATTCTCACTTTCCTGTGCTTCTTTAAGCTGTTCTTTCAACTCAGCTTTTTTTCCTGTCGTCTTGAGATCACAATCCTTTAGTTCTCAACGTAGCTCGATCATTTTTAAATTACACATCACTAATTAATTAATTTCCACTTAAGCACTATTATAATTCACATTTCTAATTTAATTAACAATTTATCTTTAATGGACAACATTTATATTGAAATTTAGCCTAAATGTCGAAACAATTTACTTGCATATAAAAATTTTACAGTCTAGAAAGATCCATCTCTGACTAGAAGCTCCATTCTAGTCTGGAAATCCCTCGAAATTCTTCATACATACGTTGGACTGCTAGAGAAAAAATTCTAGTCACTTTATCAATTCTTCAAGATGGACATGCAGCGAAAGCGGTACATACATAATGGCAGCGACGGCGCAGTAGCTTCTAGCGAGAAGTCCAGGGACATATCCATGGCTCCTCTTGACTGTTTTATATTGAATTCTCTTGGATATCTTCAACTTATATCCGTACTTAAAGTTCGGTGGAGTATTCCTCTCTAAATACAAATTGCTAGTCAGGTATAATATTGAGTTTTCTGGTGTTGTTTTATTGGTCGTGTTAATAGAACTGTTCTTGCCATTTTGATAAAAGCTGCAAGCAAGCTTATGTACATATAATAGTTAGATCATTATTTGGTTTTCTAATTTTAATTCAATGGGAATTGGATCCTTAACATGACGCAGTGCAAACCTACACGATAGGCTTACATTTTGTAACTTCTTCATTTATTTACATTATTCTACATAATTAAAAATTAATTTATATTTTTTTTTGTTCTAGGTATGTTGCAGTTTTTCGATTTTTAAAATACATGTAAGTATTGTAATATTTATTTTTCTCTTTAATATTATACAGAATACCAGATATACAGTGTGTTTATTAAATATACGACAAAAATTCAAGGGGTTATTTCCTGAACTATTTTAAGAATATTTTGTCTTTTCATTTTTAAGAAGCCGCTTTGAAAAAAATTATAGCATTCTTGCATACTAGCTAGAGGTAGTCATTTTCAACAGTTCTTGTATATTAAGAAACTTCACATGTAATTTTGGATAATAAAATGTTATAGTCGAAATTTTTTTGCCATGTATGTTCGAAACAAATTGGCTTCTTAAAAATTATCAAAAGACAAAATATTCTTAAAATAGTCTAGGAAATAACCACCTAAATTTTTTTTTTCGTAGTTTTAAAAGTATTTATAACAAACAAAATATCTCCTAAATTTAAAATAGATGTTATTACACCAATACCTAAAAAAAGACTTAAAAAATATAAATAAATATAGACATCTCTTAGCTATATGTAAATCAGCAAAAATATTTGAAAATCCTCTAAGAAAAAAAGGGTAGCGAACGATTTAATTGCCAACAATATTCCCTCAGAAAAAAAAACAGTTCTTAAGAGAAAAGCTCTTTCCCGACCTTAATGGTGGAAACGGTACTAGTTAAGGGAGATCTGGCTTGCTGGTAGGTACAATTTGAATGATTTTAAGTACAATTATAAAATCTCACTTTGCTTCTGCTGGAAGTTCCAAATGCTGTGTCGCAGCCGCTAAATGAATGTAAGAACAGAATGTGTTCAAATCCATGTTGCTGTTAAGTGGACAGTGCCATTGTCTTTGTTTTCCCTCGTCTGCGTCTTAGTAGCAGGATGTCTTAGATGAGAGGAGTTAAAGCTATTAAAAGAATAGCGAACATTCTCACTAATGACAGCCACAAAACTGTGACTGAAAAGTGTTACAGCAGTCTTCACAACAAGGATCATCATCGGTGGACACGAAAGTCTCTACCCTATTATCCTCAAGTTTTGTGTGTAGTAAGGAGATAAAATTACTTTTGTTGATAAGATTGGACAAAATACCTTCTTGTTTCACAGTTATCGATGTGTTCCTCGTACTCTTGGCCGAGTTTTTTTAGCCATCAAATACCACAGTGTGACTCATTCCAGGGTAGTGGTGATAAATCCATTATAAATGATGACAACGGTGCCATCTTTTTGCCAAATTACTCTTTGCAGTAGAAATCCTCCGTCCACTATTATATTTATCTGAAATAGTTGAACAACCTTGTTCGTAGACTCGAACATGGTGTACAGAAAATATTTAGTTGTCTTCCTAGTCCCACATTCATTGAACAGTTCTAAGAGAAATCGGGCCAAGTTGTAGTCCAAGAATTTCATCAAATCCTCCTTTGATTGTTTTCTGTTGGTTCAACTGCAACCATTTCTTCGTTAATTTTTACCTATGAGCTAACAGAGGAAAAAGAAAATGCACGATCTTTGCGGGATAAGTTGATGTTAGAATGAGAAGTCCACTATTCCATACATTGCCTCTTTACGAACTCTATCAACATCGTAATAATTTATTGTGGCATCTCTTGTCACTCCACTCGCAAATGACGTAATATAACTGGTTTGTGGGAAGAGAGGATGTGTAGCAAACCTCTGACGAGTTTGGTAGTGTCTGTTGTATCTCTGCTTGTTTGGGGTCCTTATGCTGTTTACTTGATGTGTTAAGAACTTCGAGAAACACTTCTGGAGGGAGTACATATCTCCTTTAACGACGTATTAAATGCACATAGAACATTTATTAGTACTTATTGTGGAGATATCTGTACCAAATAAAAAATCTTAAAATTGGTGTAACTTGTAACAAGTTGAAAATAAATTGCCACATTATCAAAGAGAATTTAATGCTTTACAACTTCTTATAACAGAAATTATTTCTCAGATAAATAGTGTAGACGATATTGAGGAACTTCTAATGAAATATGTTAGGTAAAAATATTTTTTTTTTTCGAAAATTTTTACTTTTCCAGAGCTTGTAGCTCGAGAAGAGTTGGGAATTCGGAAATGTGTTTAATTTAAGAGTGGTAGATAAGAGGGAGATTTACCGAACTTGAAGCCACTTCAAATCCTACACTTCCTTAAAAAAATAGGATTGGAGGGGTCGTTATAGGCATTGAGACATTTCCTTGGTGTATTGGCGACAGAAGGGGGCATAACAGATCTTTTAGGTCTCAGTGTATTAACACCCCATTCCCAACATAACATAAGAGTGGTAGATAATTTTATTAGTTTTTACCTGGTATAAAAAATGTTTGCCCACGATGCTCCATTTTTAGAATATAGGCGAAAAATCCATAAAGGAAGACCTTCTAAATAATATTTTTGTTTATTCTAGAAGAGTTTAATAATAATAATAATCTTTAATATCTACATGTATATAAGTAACTCCCTTCATTTTTAACAGTGATACAGTTCCTCATCACCGACTCTATAGAAATTGGACAAAATTAACTTATTAAAAAATTTTAATCATAGAAAAAGAATAAGCTTCTTGCGAAATTGTAATTTATAATGCCATCAGCGAAATGACAAACCGGGGCAAGATAAAAAGTGGTAAGTAGGCAACAACAAAAAAACGGCTCCATGAATACCAATTCCCGGATAGCCGATTCGCTTATCTCTCCATCCTTTTGCCTCAGATTAAATTTAATTTAAATGGAAATTATGCCTTCCGAAGAAAGGATATATCATGATGAATCCTGATGAAAGCATTAAAAAATAAAGGAGCAACCGCCAACCAGTAAATACACAATTAATTTCAATCTCTTTTGTGAAGAAAGGGCGAACTTAAATAATTGAACATTATGCAGCGGCGCGGATGAGATGGGGGAAGTTGGGAAACGAAATAAAAAAACAAGAATGGAACAAAGGCATGGGCGTCGTTGGGGGGGGGGGGGGGGGGGGGGGGGGGGGGGGCAAGGGGGGGCAGTTGCCCCCCCTGGCTTTTACGTCTTAATCAACAACGCATAAGATATGCATTACGAACAACAATCTCATAGAAATAATATTCAGGC
Source organism: Psylliodes chrysocephalus (assembly GCA_927349885.1). Classification (NCBI taxonomy): domain Eukaryota; kingdom Metazoa; phylum Arthropoda; class Insecta; order Coleoptera; family Chrysomelidae; genus Psylliodes; species Psylliodes chrysocephalus. Next base: position 77,432,984 of record OV651817.1, read on the forward strand.
TAATATAGTTGAACAATATTATAGGTTGAATATATTTATTGCATATCTGCGTTCCGCTTTTCCGAAGACTTTGTTAGTTTTTCCTTAAGCATGTTATATACCAAAAACATAAAAAATACTTTTTTCACTACCGATAACAAAACGAAAGTGGTGGAAAAATTTGGAATGGACAATTTTGAAGCTGAATACCAAACTGGAATACGAAAGAGCTTCCTGCACATAATGAGCTCTCCATTGATGATATAGCGTCCAAATATTGTGAATTTTATTCAGACATACAAAATGGTTTAAAAAATATTTATGGCTCTTCCACCAACGACAGAGTTAATCGAAAGAACGTTTGGAATGCTAAGGCATGTTAAAACATGGCTGCGGTCTATTCGATCAGTGAGAAGTCATAGTAGGGGAAGCGCAAGCTGCGGATAATTCGAGTATTTTAGGGCAATATTTTGTAATTTTGGCGTACTAAATACACGTATACATTTTACTTTTTATTAAAAAAATATAAATAAATGATTTAAAAGTTAACTTTTTAAATTACTATAACTTTATTATTAATTATCTATTTAAGAGATGTATTGCATGAAAACAAAAAGTTTTTCGTGCTTAAATAGTTAATAGCATTAGATTCGTTAAATTCATTTACACCAAACATACCCATTGAAGCGAGATGGTTCAACGTTGACTGGCAAAAGTTCATTCGGGTTTCTGTTTGTTTTCTTAAAACTCACCTTTTTTCTATTTAATTTAAGTCTTATAAAAACCATAAATCAGCTTTTTGTTATTGCAATCGAACATTAGCACCCCTTGTACAACTTCGATTTATCTGAAATCTGTTTTTCTCTCTGCAAGAATTGATGTAACTTTTTTTTAGCGAAAGATACAAATTCCCCTTGATCAGTTTCAAATAGAGGTAGTTTTGCTTTGGCTGCCGTCTTTGTTACGTGATCTGAATCCGCGGATCTCTTTTGTTTGTTCTTTTCATTTACTCATGTTGCCATTGAAACTTCGCCCAAATTAAAAATCCAACTTTTTCAAAGTAGTCAGAAATGAAAAAGTAGGCGAATGAAATGCCATTGTTTCATTTGCCAGACTTGATTAGCATTTTTCAGTTGCTGTTTGATATTCGGTTTTGTTCTTTTTGGTGTTGATGCTGCTGATGTGCTGAAGTCGCGACTCCGATTTTACAGCAGGTTTCAGGTTTATTTGTTAATTCGGTTACGCGTTCAAAACTTAATTTGCTCGAAATTGTTAAGTGCAACGCTAGAGTAAACAAAATTCAATTACGGTTTAAGTTAAATTTTAAATGCAATGTTTACGATGGGGTTCGTAAAAAAGGAGGCTTTCAGATACAGTGAATAAAATTCTTTATGGAAAAGAAAATAAAAAAAAAGTTATTGCGGTTTTTTTTTCGCATAAATTATTAATTTTATTGTAAAGGGTGTTTATAAATTCAGAAGGAGATTCCCCGTTTACAATTATGACAAAATTAAATAAAGAAATATATTGTAACGGAAAATACCTTTTAAAAATATTTTAGAGTTTCAAAATGTACATCAGGTACAATAATAACAAATTTATATTTCTTATTAAGGTTTCTGATAACTTACTTATAGAAAAATAAATAAAAGTAAATAAAAATTGTGTAAATAATGTTTAGTTCATTTAATTTTAAACTATGAAAGCAAAATAAGTTTATAACGGTGCACTGCACCAAAAAAGTACGTAAATACAACAAAAAAGATGGTATTATTAAATATTGTACATTAGTTTTCGTCCGATGCACAGTTTCGTACATTAACTGATAATTGTTTATTGTTATCACGAAAATAAGTACATAAGCGCAAGTTTCTTAGCTTAAAAAATAAGCACACGGATTTAATGACTTCCTAATTTCAATGAATTGGTACTTATATACAGGGTGATTCATAACTATTGGAACATATATTAAGGGCAGGTTATTTAGATCAAAATATGGCGATAGGACCAAATATACCTTAATAAAATATGGCTGTGGAATAAGATACAGGGCGTTAAAGTTGAATTTTTTTTTTCGTTTTTTTTTTTATAATCTCACTGTATATTTATGAATTGTTATCAAAATCGGCTCAAAGGCATATCTTTGGACAAGGGATATTATTTTATGTATTATTTCACATTTTTTTACAGGGGGCGCCACGAGAATGATTCCTGATGATGAAATTAAGTGGTAAGTTTTTTTGCCGAAACTTTTTAGTGCTTTTATTAGAAAATATTACGTAAACATCATTTCTACGTAATATTGATACTCCCGTTTAAACACGATAATTTCACCTGTTTTCGAGAAAAACGCAATTGAACAGTTCAGAGTCTCAGAAGGATATTTCAAAAAATATTTTATTTATGAAAAGTATGCTTTGGACTGTCAGATAATGGTTAATGTTAGTTCTTGCCAATGAATTATTTTTGCTGTGAGATTATAGTCTATTGTTGCATTTTTTAAAGCTTTTTCGACTGAAATGCCTCGTCACAATCATTTTACGAATGAAGAAAAGCGGGATATGGTTTGTGTATATGCACAAGAAAATTTTTGCGGTCGCATGGCAGCCAGAAGGTATGAATTGTTATTCTAGACAGAAGGCAACCAAATCACAAAACTTTTGCAAATCTATTTCATCTTTTGGGTGAAACCGGGTCATTTCATAGTAAAAATCTGGGTGGTCGTCCGAAACAAATCACACCTAATGAAGAAGATGAAATTTTGGTTCGAGTAGATGAAAATCCTGAAGTAAGTTCACGTCAACTGGCAATAACAACAGGAGTAAGTCAGTCGTCTATTATTAGAGTTTTATAAAAAGAAAAGTTTCATCCTTATCACTTCACTCCTGCTCAAAATTTGCTTCCAAGAGATCTCCCAAGACGGTTACAGTTCTGCCAACGTATTCTCAACAAACATAATGATGACCGAAATTTTATTAAAAATATTATGTTCACCGATGAAGCGACTTTTACTAGACGAGGTGTTTTTAATTATCGAAACATTCATCACTGGGAAGAAGAAAACCCGCATGCTCGTAAAGAAAGACATTTTCAACATGAGTTTAAATTTAATATTTGGTGTGGCATTATAGGCGACCAACTACTAGGGCCACATCGTCTTCCTCCAAATTTAAATGGAGATTCCTATTTATTTTTTTTGCAAAATACTTTTAGAGATATTTTAATTGATATGCCACTAGATGTAAGAAGGAAAATGTGGTTTATGCAGGATGGAGCTCCACCTCATTTCCCAATAGTTGTTATAAATTATCTAAGTGACAATTTTCTCAACGTTGGATTCGTAGAGGAAGTAATTTTGAATGGCCACCAAGAAGTCCTAACTATAACCCTCTTGATTTTTATGTATGGGGACATATGAAGTCCTTAGTTTATACTCAGAAAATTAATTCACGAGACGAACTCTGGAGGAACATACAAAATGCGGGTAATTTTATAAGGGGACAGAATAATATTTTCTTTGCCATCCGAAAGTCCTTTATTAAAGGAATTAGAAAAGGCATAGAAGTCGGAGGAGGTCACACTGAACATTTAATTTAAGTTTGCTTTTTTTATGTTAAATTGTTTTAATTTTGCTTTACCGTTGAAATAGAAGCCTTACGTTACAAGTTTTCTTATTGTGTTATTTGGAATCCCCTTCTGAGACACTGAACTGTTCAATTACGTTTTTCTCGAAAACAGGTGAAATTATCGTGTTTAACCAAGAGTACCAATATTACGTAGAAATGATGTTTACGTAATATTTTCTAATAAAAAGCACTAAAAGGTTTTGGCAAAAAAACTTACCACTTAATTTCATCATCAGGAATCATTCTCGTGGCGCCCCCTGTAAAAAAATGTGAAATAATACATAAAATAATATTCCTTGTCCAAATATATGCCTTTGAGCCAATTTTGATAACAATTCATAAATATACAGTGAGATTATAAAAAAAAAAACGAAAAAAAAAAAAATTCAACTTTAACGCCCTGTATCTTATTCCACATCCATATTTTATTAAGGTATATTTGGTCCTATCGCCATATTTTGATCTAAATAACCTGCCCTTAATCTATGTCCCAATAGTTATGGATCACCCTGTATAATGATATTTATTTATTTTATCAATAAGATTGTGTTCGTTTTTTCTTTGTACATTCTGACATAGCTTTAATGAATTTGTTTATCATTATAAAATCAAAAAACATCCTAGCTTTGTTAGTAAAATCTAATTATTATATCATTGTATGTGTTCAATGAACCAATTGTTATAATATAAATACGATCTATCCGATGATACCTTATTAATCAATAAATAAATTGGACGATATTGGAGAAAACTGTGTTTATTTTACAAAATAAAAATGTTTGATAAAATCCAAAATCAAAATTCAAAACTATTAATCAAAGTCGCTCTAAAACATGTAAACCAGATGATACACCTAAATCCAATATTATACAGTGTGACAATTTCAACATTCTTCCACCTTATAACACATTAATTACATAGTGTTACAGTTTTACATTTAAATTCTATTCGGACGTCTGACTTGTCGTCTATAACGCGAGATAACACACGTCTCATCTTGATTTAAATTTTCTTCTTTCATAGAATTTGTGGACTTCTCTTTTCTTCTATGAAGTTTTTCTTTCATCTCTACTTTCAGACTCTCTGCTTTCTTTGCGGTTACTTCCAGAAGAAACAGTCTTTCTATAGGTCTAAATATTACCCCCGACGATTTTAATTAGTGGTGACTTGGATTGCTTGGGTCTAATAATGAATTGGCTAAGGTACTCTCTTCGAAATCTTTTTCTCAACTCATTCTTAAGTTTTAGCTTGTATCTGAAATGTTTGTTTAAACTCTCTTAATCTTCTTCATCTATATCTCTCACTCCTACCTCTTTCATGTCCTGCAGAAACATTGCTGGTGTCAAAGGGATCAGATATTGACTGTCTTCAGTCACATAAGAGATCTGGAATTCATAAGGGTCTCACATTCACACAAAACTGTTTACAATTCTTGAAAAGACAGATAAATTTTTCCCAAAGTTTTTAAGCAATCAGATAAGATGCTCCCACCATCCACGCCACCAACACGCTGTAAGTGGGTTGAATTTCCAACAGATTCTCTTCACATTGGAATATTTCACAACTTTTTTCCAATCAATATTGTGCCTACAAAATGTGTGCCATTATCACTGTAAAGGATCTCTGGTCGTCCTCTCCTGCTGATAAAGCGTTTAAATCCATTTAGAAAACTCTTCGCTGATAAACTGGAAACAAATTTTAAGTAGACTGAACGGTGCAGACTCATACTTTTTCGTTTTCGCTTACATATAGTGGTTCGCACAAATCGACTCCAGAAACTTGGAAAACAGAGACATCTTGTATTCTATCTTTAGGTAGTGCCATTGGGGAAGTTACTATTTTTGCCATCACTTCTTCGACCTGACATTTGGAGATGACTGCCCTTATAGTTTTCCTCGTTTTGATAATCCAAAATCTCTCACGTATCATGCTTATCAAACCTTGAATTCCAAGAATTCCAGTTATCAACGTGATACTGGTAAATCATTTTGTGAACTACAGGGTGTATCAAAAATTATAAAAATCGTCTCTTTCAGTGAATTTAGTTTTTACTCTAAAAAGTCCAAATTCATCCTGCACTGGCTGTAAGGAAGACAGACTTTTATCCTTTAAACCTGTGAAGCTCTCTTCTTGTATTAATTTCACTATGGTTCTTTCAGAATCTTCGATTTCATCCAAAGATAAATGATTAGTTGTCATTTTATCTTCGTTCATACAATTACAACGAAATCGTCATACCCAATCAACTAATCTTACAATACTTCTATATTTGGAAAAATAATTGTAATACCAACTGAAATCTCTCCTAGTATTTAGTGTAGAGACGACGGTTTTGTTCTTCTCTTCTGAAATTTTATCTTCATTTGTTACAAAATTTTAAGACGGCAATTTACTTCTATCTTTAAAAAATCACTAAGGTCCCTCCCACCACTTTAATTTTAATAAATGGTGAGCAAAACATCCTCTGGAAAGCAGATCAGAAGGGTTTAGGTAACCAGGTACAAAATACCAGTCTTCTTTTCTGCTAAGACTTCGGATCTCTTAAACTCTGTTCCAAACAAATGTCCTCCACCGATTCTCTCTTCTGATCCAAGATAAAACAGTGCTAGAATCAGACCAACAAAAAATTGGAATATGTTTATCTTCTAGTATCTCTAGGATCGAACATAGTAATCTATCCCCGATGTTGGCTGCTAGGAATTGATATCTTCTTCGAGGGAGACATTCTTTATTTGGCCTGAAGAAGTTGAATTTGTAAATCTGATTTCAAAAAAAAAAACACGGCAGCATAAGCATCTCTGGAAGCATCAGCAAACATATGTAGACTCCAGTCTTTCGATTTAGCTTTGTTAATGTTGACTTAACTCATGAAACCATTTTAAGAATATATTTTAAATATCTTGAGGAACTTCAGAGTCCCATGAAATTTTGGAAACCCATAGTTTTTGTAGAAAAATCTTAGTAAAAAATGTTATAGAAGAACAGAAACCAATTGGGTCAAAAATGTTGTTGGTAATGGATAGTATAGTTCTTTTGTTATTTTATATAAATGTATACCTCGAAACCACTTAAAATACAATCCTGGTGTATCTTATTACCTATTTTATAATAAACCCAAAACATTTGTTAAAGTATGTTAGTTAATCTGGATCTCTTAACCAGTCATTGTACATTGGCATCGACGTAAATCAAATTTTCCTTCATTCATCACCTCTCTGGCTTGGTGAATAAATTCTTGGAGCTCTTCTTTTGAGTCAAAAGTGACGACACAATTATCAACATAAAACCCTTTTAACAGCTTTGAAATAAAAATTTCAGAATAAGGAGAGTTCCTTGAAGAAATTTTTGTGTAAAATATTGGTTATTTGGTGTTGTATAACAACACCCAAATGAAATGGATTACAAGAAAGACCAAAAACAACTCTAACATGGCGAAAATATCTTAAAGATCGATTTTTGTCATAACCTTAGTAAAACATGGAAAGTCTCTATCGGTTGGTTTTTTTTTTCGCTTAAATTATGCATTTTATTATAAAGGGTGTTTATAAATTCAGAAGGAGATTCCCTGCTGACAATTATGACAAAAATTAAATAAAGAAATATATTGTAACGGACAATACCTTTTTAAAAATATTTTAGAGTTTTAAAATGTACATAAAATACTAACAAATTAAGATTTCTTTTTAAGGAATCTGTTAACGTACTTATAGAAAAATAAATAAAAGTAAATAAATATTGTGTAAATAATGTTGAGTTGATTTAATTTTAAGCTATGAAACCAAAATAAGTTTATAACAATGTACAATGAGTAATAAAAATAGGTTATATTAAATTATAAATTAATACAAACCAACAACTCTGTGAAGAACTCTGCATATCTTTACTAATACCATGAATATCTGCAACACCATGGTACTGCATCCCACTTTCAAACCAATGTAGTGCACTTATCAATTGCTGCTAGGCTGTAAGCGCATGATTTCTTTAAGTATCAGAAGATAAAAGATGTTCTATCCGTTGCAGTATTATATTAAAACTTTCAGTAGGTAACCTAAACCTTTCTTTAAATTCGTAGGTTTCTTCTAAATGTACTCATGAAATTCTCTCTCTGAAAATTCTCGGTCGTCTAACTTCAATTCTAATTTCATCGCCATTTGAATCTGAATCCATAATTTTCAAATAAAATATGTCACATATATTATCAGTGCAAGTTAAGTAATAATATTAGTAGTTATTTATTATTTAAAATTATTTGTTTACTTTAACTATGAAACATACTTCAAATTTTACAAATATAATAAACTATTATTATTAGACTAATAAGTTTTATAAAATAGGCTTCAGATTTTAAGTATCAACATCAATTTGACTTCACATGCAATTTTATATTCTAAACAAAGTTCTTCTAAGAAAATTTTTATAGGAAACTTTTATAATGGAATCTTGTGAATAAATACAGACACAATCCACACTTTGGGAAGTCCAATTCTACTAGCTGGATACAAATTAAGATGTCAGTGCAGACTCTACCTCTGATCCTAAAAAATATTTAATTTTAAATCATGTAGATGAAATTTAATTGAAAGAACAAACGACTTACCTGAAGGATGTTTGTTCGAAATTATACGAACTGCGTTCTTAACCAGTTAACCTATGTAGTACCCACGACCCAGTGTTACACCACGAGTTTATAGTGACAGTGACATTTTTCATTGCCGGTGCACAGCCTTTCAGTTCATGATCTGTGTGGTTGATCGTTTTGGGTTTTGATGGGAGAGAGGGTTGTTAACTGGTTAAGAAGGTAGTTCGAATAATTTCGAACAAACATCCTTTAGGTAAGTCGTTTGTTCTTTCAATTATACTTCACGCGTTCTAATTAGTTAACCCTAACATTGTCTTTCTAATCTTGAAATGGCACACACTAAGTGCTACAATACATTGCGACACATCTAGCGTCCCCACCAATTCATTTTCGTTTTCCACTCCGATGCATTGTGGGCAGAGTTGTTGCAATAAAATAAATTGTAATAAAACAAGAAACGTATAAAATGTGTGCAAAGTACATTAAGCTATTTTAACTGCTTTCAGCAGACTTGATATTTTAGTAGCACCTACATTTAGACCCTTGTAGTTATTGGGTTTTTAGGTGTTTGTAGATTAAATAAAACTCCTGTGTGTGTGATTATAGCTTTCGGCACTGATCAGTGCCTTCTTCAGTAGTTTTTATTGGTAATTTTTTTTATTTTTTGTCATTAAAACCTTTTTTAAAAGAAACTCATGAAGGAAGTTCTACGAAGAGGTCTCAGAGACCACTGCCAGCGTTAGAATTCATAGAGTTATAGCCATCTATGACACTACATCTAGTCAAGTGGGATTCCTCAAAAAAGAGGATGATACCTACACTACGACACTAGAGGAAAGTCTAAAGATACTAACTCAGGTGCACTTTCCGGCTTTAACTATCCTAACAGGACTAGACACAGGAGACTAAGAGAGCTACAGTCACAAGGGGATTAGACCAACTCCAACAGACTGGAAGCTGGCCTCCAAGATCACAAGACCAAACAGGATTAGTTGGTTTATCAACAAATTTAGGGCATACAAATCCCCGGGGCAGGATGGAATATATCCAATTCTGCTCCAGAAGAGTGAAGGTGTGTTAATGCCACATTTATGCAAAATCTTCTTCCTACTTAAAACTCTAGAAAGATTGATAGATAGGTATATTGGGGACGAGATACTAAAAATAAATCCGCTCTATCCCAACCAATATGCATACCAGCCAGGAAAGTCAACTGACCTAGCGCTGGACGATCTATACAGGCTGCTTTAAAAGTCAATAGATGACAAAGAAATCGCAATAGCCACTTCCTTAGATATCGAAGGAGCTTTCAACAATGCCTCAACCAGGTCAATAACCAAGGCTCTAGAAGAGAGAAACGTCCCACTTACAATATGCCAGAGGATCACTGCCTGTCTAGAGAACAGGATTATTTTATCCACTTTAGGAAAGGCAACCATATAGGCAAAAGTTACACAAGGCTGCCCACAAGGACAGTTCTTGTGGACGACTCAAAACATTGTCCAAAAAAGGCTACCAGTGTCTAGGATATGCAGATGAGCTAGCAATTATCGTCAGGGGGCGATTTGCAGGCACAGTCTTGAAGCGATCTCAAACAGCTCTAAACATAGTAAACAGCTAGTGCAAAAAGGAACAATTATCCATTAACGCACAAAAAACAACAGTTGTACATTTCACAAAAAACGGGTACTAATAGGACTAAGACCACTAGTACTAAACAACATAGTTATTCCTTCGTCACAGAAGCCAAATACCTCGGAGTCATATTTGACCAAAGGCTGACGTGGAATCAACATCTCAAAAAACTCACATACAAAACTACAATAGTTCTCGTAAGCTGTAGAAGAATATGTGGGAGTCTAAACCCCAAAATGACCATATGGTTATACACAAAGGTAATAAGACCCACGATAACCTATGGTGCAGTGGCATAGATAACCAAAACTGCGCAGGCAAGTGCAATAGGCCAACTCACTAGCCTTCAGCGGCTTACCTGTCTAAGTGCTACTGAGGCTGCGCACTACGCCGACTGCAGCAATGGAGGTATTATTATTATACTATTAAATCTCACGCCACTGCACATCTTCATGCAAGGAAAAACCAGATCATCTATTTACAGGCTAATGCAGAAATAAAACCCAATAAGCCAACTACATAGCGCCGACCACACAAGGCTATATCAGCAAGTAAAAAGGGATAAGTTTCTAGCTATGCCTACTGATAGAGCCATAACCACATACAAATTTGAAATAAATTTTTAAATATAAATAACAGCCCAAGAATCCTGGAAAGGGACCTCCCGTACAGGCTGAACTCTTCTAGTACACAGACGGTTCAAAAATTAAGGAAGGAGTCGATGCTGGAATCTATGGACCCAAGTCAAAAACAACGATTTCGCTGACTTTAGGAAAATATGCAACAGTGTTATAGGGTAAACTAATAGCCATACAACACTGTGCAAGAGAAATATCAAATCAGCAAGTATCAGGCAAAACTATTGCCATATACTCTGATAGCCAAGCAGCTCTAAAGGCACTTCTCTCACCAGAAATCAAATCACGACTGGTGAAAAACTGTCTAGAAGACCTGGTAGAAGTAAGTAGTCAAAATAAGATGACCCTAGCCTGGGTTTTAGGTCATGAGGGATATCAGGGCAATGAAAAGGCCGACCAATTAGCCCGAGAAGGCTTAGATCAGGCCATGACAGGCCCCGAACCCTTCTGTGGAGTTGCTAAGGCATTGAGCAAGGCATCCATTAAACAGTGGTTGCAAAAAGACTCTTAGGAATGGTGAAACAACTATCCAAGACTGAGACAGGCCAAACAGTTCATCAAAGAACCATCGGTCATGTTTACGAAAGACCTACTGGATCAAAAGTGTCATTAGGATAACAGAAGGCCTTCTTACTAGACAGTGTCGCCTTAAAATCCAACAGAAGAAGCAACTTTGTGCAGGTTCTGTGAAGAAGAAGAGGAAACATTATTCCACGTCCTGTGCCAATGTAAAGGCCTGGCTGAAATGAGGTTTCTAACATTGGGCGAAGAAAAGCCAAATGTATGCAACTACATGCGGGAGCCACTGTCAAAGCTACTAAGTCTAATAAAAAAGACCAGGCTAGACGACATACTCTAGAACAAGCGGAGTTTCACAATCGATCTGAAAAGGTCGCGGTGGACAAGGACAAATAACGTCTAGCTTCTAATCTAATCTAATCTAAGCTATTGTCTCATTATTAAATATGAAAGTAATCCTTTTAACCTTCTGTCGCGCTGCAAACTTGAGGCCCACAAGAAAGTTTCCATTAGTAACGTAGTAAAATTTAAACAAATTCTAATTGTACTCAAAATGAATATAAAAAATGCGCGGTCCTTTAAATTCTCAATCCACTTTATAATTTTGCTTCTTATTATTCTGAGCAACAACAATAACCGATCTCGTATGTTGTAGAAAGATTTAATAGATTGTCAGATCGGCAGAATTTCTATCACTTTATTTTTATGTTCTCATCGTAGATCTGTCAACTGATTTTAATTAGTAAGTAATCTAAACTACTATTATTGGTTTTAAAATTAGAATATAACTTTATTTGGGGCTACAGTATTAGCCAACTAGAATTTTTACGTAAGATCAGATAATTCGACCTCTTTAAATTTGAAATGACTGGAAGAAACCTCGACCAGAGACTCGAAACTCATTAAAGCGCCACTAAAAATCTCCACTTCAAAGTAAACTTCATATAAAAGGTTCGAATTCGGCGCCCGAAAAAAAAACGAGGAAAACGGTAGAGATGCAATCGAAACTTTCATTTTAACCATTCAAATTCAGCGTCGACTTTTCGAAAATTTAAAGTTTATATCAACGAATTGCAATAGCGTATGTCTCGAAAACAAGCTTATGTGCCATTCTCGGAAAGTTTTACGAACTGCCAGTCGCGGTTTTTTTCTTTTACTTTTTCGCAGCTTAAACAAGAATTAGCCGCGAGATTTTCTTCGGAATTTTATCGTTTCTGCGTTTGTTTAGAGTGAAAGTTGAATACTCTAACCTCTCGCTCTACCAGTTTCACATAGGTAGTTTCTGTAAGAATCAGAAATTTTAAAGAAAGTATTTAAAAAAAATTACACTCAGTGTAATAAAAATTATTTTAACAAAATATATTTCTAAACATTTTATGCAATAGTTACGATGATACATTGACTTCGGAGAAACACGTGTAGTTGTAACAAATAAAAAGTATTAGTAAGGTTTTCCTATATGATACAAAGTAAGTTCAAAGTACAAGCGGGTATTACACAATTTTAAATATTGTAATGTGAGCCATTTCATTATTCAGTCATGCTCTAATACTCCAGGTCCCTCTCTGTATTATTTGGCCTTTGAGGCTTAACTTGTCCGATTATCATACATAATTAAACCCCTAAGACCAAACTTATGTGACGACTAAGGGAGAGCGTCGCAGCTTCGAAGTTAGATAATTAAATGAGTAAGAACTTAAGCTTGAATGAATAAAAATAGGATTAAATTTAGAAAAATTGGTTATAGAGCGCCACTGGATTCTATAGTATATGAAGTTCCGGGCCTAGAATCCAGAGAAGCCTAGGAGTTCTATGAACTAGGTATCTTTTGTACAAATATATAATATTTGGATAGGTCTTTTCGTAAAAAGTCTAAATTAAAACTCAATAATTTAACATATTTATTAAACAACAATTTAAAAAAAAAATAAAATGAGAACAGGAAAATAATACGAGTAGTATATTATTAAACGAGCAATTTATGGTAGCCATTATTCACGCAGGGTGACGTTTGCGTCCCGAGCCGTAGGCGAGGGGCGCAAGTCACCCGAGTAAATAATGGCCATAAATACTACTTTGTCCACGACCATTATGGTTTCTTTATTAAATAAAAGTTAAGTGTACAATGGAAAGTTTTTATTAAACATAGGTAACTAACTATTGTTTTTTCGACTTTTCGATTTTTCGTATTTATCGATTTGTCGATTTTTCGTTTTTTTTTTTCAAATTTTTCAATTTTTCGATTTTTTTTCGATTTTTTTCGATTTTTTTATATTTTTTTTCGTTTTTTCGATTTTTCGATTTTTTTTTTATTTTTCTTTTTTTTTTATTTTCGTTTTTTTTTTTTTCGATTTTTTGATTTTTTTTTCTATTTTTCGATTTTTCGTTTTTTTTTTTCGACTTTTCGGTTTTTTGTTGGTTTTTTTTTTCGATTTTTCGATTTTCCGATTTTTTTCGATTTTTCGATTTTTCGATTTTTCGATTTTTCGATTTTTAGATTTTTAGATTTTTAGATTTTTAGATTTTTAGATTTTTAGATTTTTAGATTTTTAGATTTTTAGATTTTTAGATTTTTAGATTTTTAGATTTTTAGATTTTTAAATTTTTCTATTTTTCAATTTTTCGATTTTTCGATTTTTCGATTTTTCGATTTTTCAATTTTTCGATTTTTCGATTTTTCGATTTTTCGATTTTTCGATTTTTCGATTTTTCGATTTTTCGATTTTTCGATTTTTCGATTTTTCGATTTTTCGATTTTTCGATTTTTCGATTTTTCGATTTTTCGATTTTTCGATTTTTCGATTTTTCGATTTTTCGATTTTTCGATTTTTCGATTTTTCGATTTTTCGATTTTTCGATTTTTCGATTTTTCGATTTTTCGATTTTTCGATTTTTCGATTTTTCGATTTTTCGATTTTTCGATTTTTCGATTTTTCGATTTTTCGATTTTTCGATTTTTCGATTTTTCGATTTTTCGATTTTTCGATTTTTCGATTTTTCGATTTTTCGATTTTTCGATTTTTCGATTTTTTGATTTTTCGATTTTTCGATTACCTATAAAGAATATTTTCATATCAGTTTAGACATACTTGCTGTCGTGACGTCATACCGTGACTAATGGATCATTATTCACTAGTGAATAATAGGTATTATTATTATTCTTAAGGAAGTACAAGTATAATGAATGTTTTATAGAACAGTCGTGGACAAAAGTCTTTACTATATCGCTACCTACCTAATACAAGGGAATTTATTTGTCTCGATTGGCCAATTGAAACTTACAACTAAAAATGATTTTATGTAGTTAGACTCATTTACTTTAAATGTCTATTTAAAAAAGAAAAACGTTTACTGAACTGATTAACTACAAAAAAATAACTGAAAAAATAATGGAATATTAGGGGCTTATCTGTACAAGTCCACAACTGGACGGAGACACGTAGATCGCCTTAGCTTGTCGGCTTGACTTGCTTCTTGAGATTCAAGTTGGCTGATGACTATTGCACCAAGGACAGGGACGAGGGACGAATCTGAATTTGCAGGACCTTAAGTTTCCTCAGCTTCTCGGGGTTGACTATAGCACCAAGGATATGGATAAGGGACGAATCAGAACTAATAACACGGCTATCCCAGTCTCCTCAGCTTCCAATTTGGATTGGAAAAATGGGGAATCCCAAGTTGGTAACTTACGCTAACCAACGTTAATCTAAAAAAACCCAAAAAAGGCCTTGCCTTCTACCTGACCTGTCAGATATTGACGATGATTCGATTTTTCTCAAAATTTATCTCAGTAATGAATGTTGCATAAGCAGTAGGGCTATCTTTGATTAAAATTACCTTAAAAGTATGAATAAAAGATGTTTAATGTAAAGTAATTATTTTAAAACGCTACAAGTGAATCCTACTTCTGATCTTAGATTTTATTAATTATCAAGTCAAATAATTATTTAGTTTCCAAATGATTTTATCGATAGAACACAATGCGTGAGAATCAACTGCCTATAGCCACAGCTGACCACACACTCGACACTCAAGGCGACTCACCTGGTTCTGTCTGGGGAGGTGTCGGCGGTACTTTGCTACCGCAAACATTTCCCCGCACCCCCCGCTTTTGACTGCCGCTGTCCTATACATTATATTACAATGAGCAATAACACAAAAATTTGTTTACCTGCTAACATATAGATGTAGAGTTAATGTAACACAAAATTACGAAATTTGATCGGATGATCAGAAATTATTATACACAAAACAATATATTAGTTTTCATTTGTCAATTACTGTAAGTATATATTTTATCATTGCATTTTCCCACCCTGTATAAGGCACACGCTGTTAGGGTGGTGTATTACTACTCAAAGTTGAGGCTTCAGAAATTTTGTAAATAATCCTATCTGTCTTTGTTATACAGGGTAGGGACTGTAACTGTCGCAAATTCGCTACAGCTTCAGGTTGAAAGATGCAGATAAAACGCAAAAACACGTCAATTCGAGATTTTTGTGGGCTTTCCGGTCATACCAAAAAAAATTTTTTTTTTATCCCCTTTTGAGGGTGAAACTCACCCCGACCTAATTTTTTTAAATGGGTACCACTTGCGGCACCTTCTTATGTTATGCTATTTTCTAGCGTGAAAAAAGAAGAATCGGGGACGAAATTCAACAAAAATTAGTTGTGCATAAACTGGGCTCTAAAATTATAGTCAGTGTGTTTTATCTTAAAAATTTACACAAAATTCAACCATCTACATGGTTAGGAATACCCAAATTAATCAAAGAAACTCGAAAATGGAAGGTAATTCATGGAAAATTAAGTTTTGTTTTACATTTAAATAAAAAATAATACATATTCTACTCGCTAAGTGGATTTATTTCTTTTTATTTTAGTAACTGTTCAAAATGAGCACCATTTACTTCTTGACAAAGAGCAACACGGTGGTAAAATTCAGCTTAAAGCCTTCTTAATGTTTCTGGTGTAATTTGCCGAATTTCTTCTCTAATTATATCCTTTAGCTCTTCAATATTATTGGGTCTTTTGGCGTATACCTTACATTTTAAGAAGCCCCATAAATAAAAATCTAATGAAGTAAGATCAGGAGATCTAGCTCGCCATTCAATAAATCCCCTTCTTCCAATCAACCTGTTCTGGGAAAAGTAATTTAAGAACTGTCGTACATTGAGAGCGTAATGGGGTGGAGCACTATCTTATTGGAAAAAAATTATTTGATCAATGGTTCCATCTTCTATCGGAAACGTTTAGATAAGTTCAGGTACCAACGTATTTTGTAAAAATTTCAAATATCTATCGCCAGTTAAATTTTGGTCAAAGAATATGGGTCCAATAATTTTATCTCCAATTATTCCAGCCCATACGTTGATTTTTCCTTGATATTGACTATGCCGCTCAACTATCCAATGTAGATTTGTTTCTGCATAGTACCTACAATTTTGACGATTAACCTTAAAACAAACAAACAAAAGTTTGATCACTAACGTTCCTAAAGCGTACAGATTTAACAATATTGTTATCGATAGGTGCCTAATCAAAAAGACTCATTTCTCCATTTAAGGTAAAAGTTAATTCATCGGAAAACAATATCCAATCCGGTAAAATATTTCCATCATCGATTTGTCTCATGGTTTCACAAAACTCCACCCTCCGATCGGGATCATCTTCCATCAACTCATACACAGGCTTCATTTTGAAGGGTCTTTTACCAGCAGATTTCAAGATAGCCAATACAGTTTTATGGCACAAATCAAATTCCCTACTTACTCGTCTGGCAGAACTGATTGGATTTTCCTCAAATGTTAGAAGAACATTTAATCTAGTATCTTCATTTACCCTTTATGGCCTTTCTCGAGGAATGTGCCGTAAATGCGCGTGCAACCTGAAATGAGCTTCAATTTTGCCTACTGTAGCCCGGTGTAACGGAGGCAATTCTGGATGTCGCGCTTGAAATAATGCCGCAACTTCTGCTTGGGTACGCATCCGATTCCCGAACCCAATCATCATAAAAATTTCTATTTTCAAAGTTTCCGTTAAATACGCCGGCATTTTTAACGAAAATGAAGAACACTAATTCGACAGACAATAAATTGATTCTTTGCAGCCTTACAATTGATAAAGATGCGATAATTTTTTTGTACCTATCAGGGGCTGGTAACTCAAATGGAAACACATGAGGTTGGTAATTTAGTACCACTCCAATTAACGGGATGGCGCTCGTATCGAAATGTCATGTCAGTTGTCAGCTCGTCAAAACTTCGAACTTGGAGAAAATTAAAATGGCTATTGGATGTAATTGAAGGTGTATTGAATTTTGATTTATTTTTATACACCTTCCAATTTTAAGCATGTTTTCAAACGATGGAAAGATGGATTTCAGCAACAAACAATAAAGCACTCCCAGATATTGGTAGTGATGCAATTTATACCACGTATTAAATATGCGGTCGTCATATTAAGGATAAACAAAGATACAATTTGTAATAAGTGTCTTAAGAAAAATGCATCTTGTACTGGCATATCAGTGGTAAGTAATATTTACAAACTTGTTTTTGATTCAGTGTTAAAATAATTGGTTTGTTATTTAAATTTCTTTTTGTTTTCAGTTTTTAAATGATCATTGTTTTAAAGAAAATGTTGGCCCTTCAAAATACCCTGTAGATCGATGAAATATTTGAGCCTTAGCCATCAATATCAAAATTTGATTCAATGCCATTGACATCAAACAAGAAAACACCCCAAAATCTTCAAAGATCCAAACGTGTGTAAGTTTAATTTAAGCTCAAAAGTTAAATTCATTTATCACAGTGCTCAGATGATCGAATAAGAATTTGATAACTACAGGTGCTGTACAAATCAATAAAACAATATCGGATGAAGAAATATTCCTCAACTTAACTAGTCGACTCAATAAGCATATGGCAAATTTTATCCACCTTCAAATTCGCCTTGATTGTAAGACACCAAAAGGATGATGCTTCAACTTAAGTTTTTTCAAACTTATTACCACTCCAAGTTGCAAAACTTTTATATTGGTCTTGAGCACTCAAATATGTCGAGTTTGTTACAGAAAACATTTTTGATAGGTTTGTTTTATAAATATTTAATAATTTAAATGGTATATATGCATATTTGTTTGAGTACCTATTTCCATGTTTAAATAGACAAATTATATGATGCGGCGTTAATTTACTGTAATAAAAAAAAATGAAGTAAATCAAACAAAAAAAATAAAGTGGCAAAATATTTGACTAGTTTCAAATCACACAACAGTCAATTGGGTTGTTTTATGATTTGAAACTAGTCAAATATTTTGCCAATTTATTTTTTTTGTTTGATTTTCTTCATTATATTTTTGCGCGACTAGCAGAAAGTTAAATTTCAAAAAGCCCGCGCTAAGCGGCCATATTGAATTTTAGTACCACTCCAATTTGATAGATGGCAGCACATCGACTCAGAATATTACCATTGAGTTTCCCATCTATTCACATTAGTAATCTATGGTACCTATACTTACCTTCATTTTTTCCGAGTCAATTTTTTTACCATAAAAAGTCCAAATTGAGATAAAGCGGTTCATAGACTTTTCTAAAAACAAATTGAGAAAATACCGACCACTTAAAACTGTACTTTAGAATGGTTTTGTAAGCATCAGAAGAATTTTTTGATATGAAATAATTTTTTCATGCTAGAAAATTATCATTAGGTAAAAATGAAAAAAAACATGGCATAATCCATTTTCTTATGGAAAGACCTCTCCAACAAGGTGCCACAAATGGTATCATCTCATTTAAAAAACTGAAGTCGGGGGTGTAAAGGGGGTGAACAAAATTTTTTTTCTGTATGACCGGAAAGCTTACAAAAAACTCCATCGACGTGTTTTTGCGTTTTATCCGCATTTTTCAACCTGAAGCTGTAGCGAATTTGCTCCAGTTAAAGTCCCCACCCTGTATATCTATGAATTTAAACTATTAAAATCAGACGATCGTGGAAATAAAATATAAAATTTGCCTCATCATTCTATCCATCTAACGGTAAAAAGCTCAAAAATAAATTATGCAATACTTTTGAACGTACCTTTACTTTAAGAATGCATTTTTCTCGCATCTGAGCCCCGCAGCGTCGAGTCTGTTCTTACAAATTAATGGCATAATTTTCATTAACTCCTCTTCTATTTTCTCATAGTAGGATCCCAGCCAGCAACGCTAAAGTGCATGTTACAACTTATTACAATGAATTTTTAATCAATCCCTCTAATTAATCGTGAGAGCTCCACATCTCCGTCCTTTGCCCTTCCTGCTGACTCTATCCATCACATAGTCAAAAGCTAGCAGGAATTATAGCTTGGAGCGGCAAAACGCTCGCGGAGAATATTTCAAAACAGGGAAATCCTCTTATCTCGATTATATTTTTAGAAGCGGAGAATTAACTAAAAATCTGGGTTGTCGGCGCAAGAGGGTTGTTACGTGGGTTGCATGTGTTGTGAAAGACAATATTTTTACTATTATTAATGATTGAGCTGCGCCTGCAATTGCGGAATTTGTCGGGAAATCATGGGAACGTCGAGTTTATTAATTAAAGGAAAAGTGGTGATTACTAATAAAGTCACAGCAGTACCGTAAAACGGGGTTACTTTGGCACTTCAGCCTTCTTTATATATTTTTGCGATTTTTGTTACAGGTATAAAGTGCCTAGAAACTATCAGAAAAAAATGGGTGGGCGTGCCTACAGAAACTTTACCGAAGCTGACCTTGAAAAAGCGTTGGCGGCCATTAGAAATGGCATGAGTCAGGCAGCGGTCAGTAAACGGTTCAAAATTTCTCGGGGGACCTTTCAAAATAAGTTGAAGCGCAAGCATACGCGCCCTCCAGGTCATCGGACGATATTAAGACCTGCGGAAAAGCAATTACTGACAAAGATATTAGTGGATTTCCTTTTAACGAAGCCTATATTCACGAATTCATCCACAAAGGAAAAGACGTAACGTTAAGGAGTTTAAAGACAATAGAGAGTTGAAGTGTTTCCAGTACGTTAACGTAAACGTGAACGTCAACGCAGAAAAATAATGTTTACATTGAAGTGCAAAATATGTGTTGAAGTTGTTAAGCATAGTGACATTTACGTGCCATGACAGTTAATGACAATTTATATTAGGATTTCTTCTTTCCCAATTAAAAAGAGGTTATTTTGTTTGCGTTACGTACATACGCCAGAGCCCGTAAGCCTTTGATCTGACAACGTAAGTAATTATTTTTGATATACAAAATTGGGACCGGTAGGCGTGGCTTTTGCACTCACTAAAATGGCGGAAGAGCAGAACCGGATTTACAAGTTTTTATTGTACTATTTTTGGTTGAGTATCATTATTTGAACTATAAAAAATAATTTCCTTTATTATAGATAAAAACTTACACATTGACTTAAAAGGTGGTGGAAGGCCAAGGTTACAAAAGAAGGGGGTCTAAAGATTTAAATATACCCGGTTTTCAGCCGAGAGGTGCTGAATAAAGTAAATGAAAGAAATAAAATATAACTGATTTAATTATCACTCAGGTGTGACTATTAAGTGCTGGAGAATATATTATTTGCAAAATTGCAACTAATCAATGACCATGATATAACTAACTTGGGGCCGATTCCACCATTTTAATCTTCAATTAGTTTGTTTAAACTTTAACACAATGGTGGAAATAATCCTAAAGCGTTAAAATCATTCACATAAAAAATAAATAGCATATTTTTGGTTCACATAAGCGACAAAAATAAAGCGAATTCGATTTATTGGATCAGTCGTAACACTTTTTCACTAGGGCACATACGTAGTATAGAACACTTACTCTATACGTAGCCCAATAGCCCAATGCTTTCTGTTTCTATCTTTAAATCGGAAAGTACAAGGTCGCAAATGTCAAGTAATCTAACCTTACTTTAATTAACAGCTTCCTCGAAATTAAGAACAAATGTTCATACACTAAAAGTTCGATAATCCGATATGAAACTTAATGCAAGGCTCGAGGAAAATGGCTAATAAATAATCTCTGTGTAGGTAGATGCACTATTCAGGAAATCAAAATGTGGATTAATTTTACTTGGTCTTGGTACACTTGTAGATTCAGACTGAAAGATGTGTATCTTCATGCCAGACATTCAGTAAATCAGCGAAGCCACAACCAGCGGTGTGAAGGTAGGTACAGGTGCACTTCTAACAAATGTAAAATATGAAGTGATCTTACTTGAGACTTATAGATCCAGTGAGGATAATATGGTGGTTGGTTTGAGCTGGGCTTCTCACCATCTGCAGAGATTATGACTACTTATGTAAAGGCCTACCATAGTAACAACATCACCACAAGAGTGTCTGTCCAATTTAATTGGTCTATGCACAATAATCATGCATGTATGATTGAAAGTCAGACAAAGAATGTGAAGATAAAGTTAAAGTTTCAATCATAGTTAAAGTCACAGATGAAGTTAAAAGTAAGAGTTGAAATTGTAGGCTGGTGATAAAGGGAGGCCAACATCTAGGTAATAAATGTTTGTCGAGTTAGGAAAAGTATCATCTGTTGTAAGCGCTTTTCTTAACAACTAAGGTAAAAACCAGAATATTTCATAATACACAATTTCTTCGCTAGGCAAAATAAGAAATAAATTTGTGAGAGTACTTCCCAAGTGTTTTTCAAAAGCTCTAAGAACAAAATTGATGAAAAATGGCCTAAGCCAAGTTCAAATTCTAAAACTTGAATATTAAAGATAAGTAACTTACTGTAAAATAAGTAAAACCTCATTGTTGATTAAATGGTTGAATAATTCATTACCTGGAGGTAGAATAGTGACCAAAGTTTAACAGAAAAAGCCACTAGAAAAGGTGAACAAAACAGAATGGGGCATATAAAAGTCAAGCAAATATTGTAAATGCAAATAATGTGTGCTGTGATTAAATAAAAGTGTACAAAGAATAAAGTTTTAATATTTTCTTATCCATATCTATGAGTGATATCTGAAACACATTATAGGCAATTAAAAAGATCTATTATTATTGTTCTAAATTAACTATAATAAAACAAACAATACTCATGCATACACAAAACATGAAGCTCTACTTTTCAATCAGCTATAGAGCTAATATAAATAAAACTGGTGGAAGCAGCAAATGTAGGTTATATTTAAATAGAAATAAGAAAATAAAATGCCTATAAATTTGATAAACGACATGGCGTACAATTAATGTACTTTTCAAGAAAATGCTTGGAACATATACAGCTGAATTTAGAAGGTTCCCAATTATGCCTGTTGACAAAATATCCACGCGCTACGTTGTTCAGGATTTTCTGGAAATCTATAAATATGATTTCATATTAAAAAGTATTATTCAAATATAGGTAGGCCAAAGTTGATAGATGATATTTTTTTGCATTTTTAAAAGCATACTTTTACACATTTTATACAAACATGTCATAATACTGTCCTGTATAATATTTATAATTTTGATACTAACCTAAGAAACGTTATTCCAGTCGATTTTTTACAAAAACGACTATTGCTAGACCAGAAACATATAACACAACAAGGCATTATAAACTTTATAAATTTGTAACACTCAAAATTTGCTCAAATACAAATTAAATTCAAATTTATTAACACAAATGACACTAAAATATAACCTATAAAATTTGACAATTTGCACCCACAGTAATGGCGGACCGGTGCCACTTTCCGATTACGCATGTCGTATCCCTAGGTTGCCAGATCAATGCCGTAAGCTTACATATTTACGTAGACGTGAACGTGAAGGATATTTGAATATGCATGCGCAGATGTCAGTTTTCACGTATACGTTTATGTTCCTATCATCACTTCAACTCTCTAATGTTCCTGGACAAAATTTGTTTAAAATCTTCATCATTCGGAATAATCTGAGTGTCCGTTTGGCTGCAAACATAAATCGAACACGTACGGCGGTAGGGTCAAATCAAATTTTTTATTTTTTTGATAACATTAAAGATGTTTTGCAAGATATTGACCCATATTTGGTTTTCAAATACGATGAAACTAATGTCTAAGATGGAAAGGAACTAAAAGGGTCATTATTCCAAGAGGAACTAAACGCGTGAAGAAAGTTCAACAGCATTCCAGGGCCTCGATCAGTATAATGGTGTGTGGAAACGCTGCATGAGATTTATTACCCTGCTATGGTGGTGTACAAGGCAGGCAATCTATACGAAGAAATTCATTTCTTATTACCCAGTGTGTACACACCACTCAACCTCTTCAATCTATACGAAGGTTGGACAAATGGTGGGCCTCCTGGAACAGTCTATAGTAACACACCTAGCGGCTGGTTTGATGAAAAGTGGTTTTCCCAATTTTATTGCCCAAAATTAAAGAAATTGAAAATCCTGGAAAAAAATATTGTTGGGGACAATTTGGTCTCTCATTTTTCACCCACTCTTATTGAAGCTTGTGAGGAGAACAATCACTACATAACAGCACCCACCTAATGCAACCATTAGATGCGGTAGTGTTTGCTCCGTTTAAAAAAAAATGGCGTAAGATTCTAGACAAATGGCGCTTTAAAACCAAATCAACTTCCTCCATTTCAAAAGAATATTTTCCTGCCCTCCTAAATCGATTGTGGGTTGCAGTCATTGAAAATGTATCCAATAATTTAAAATTTGGATTTAGGGCCACATGGCTCAGTTCAGTACAAGGCGATCACGAAAATGTAAAGTTGCTATTCTAAATGACAGCTTAATTGATCTGCTTCAAGATCTGCGCGGTTCAAATAAGGAAAAGATCGCTCGATCGCGTGGCAAGAAAATAGAGCCCGGTAAATAGCTTAAGATAGTTGCTCCTCAATCAGATGAACTAGTTGCTGGCCGTTCAGGGACCCAGAAAAACATTTCAAACATTAGCGACGATAATAGTAACGACAAACGACTTACAAATTCAGTTGCAGTTTCTACAAAAAAGCAATAAGAAAGCAAGTAGAAAGGGCTGTTAAAAGTACGGATGACGTCTGCGCAGTTTGCTTCAGAAAGTGGTAGAATTATACAAGGCCTGATTGAATTTGTTGCAAGAAATGCAAAAAATGGAATTGTGACTTTTGCAATGAGGCCAGCACGGACCCATTTTATGAATGTGCCGTCTGTGCAAACGAAGATTTTGACGGTGATGACTCTTTAAAAGATGCGGATTTTTCTTTGTAAAAGACTTCATGATGTATTTAATCTTTAGTTTTTTATGTTCCTTAGCAAACTTCTTAAGAATTTATGTTCAGAAATAATTTTTTAGTTAGTTCTTTTAGAATATTTGGATAAATAAATCATCTCAGTTCTTTTAGAATATTTGGATATATAAATGATTTTTTACAAAGAAATGCATTCTAACTACAATAACTTCTGGACTATGAAAGATATTTGGACCTAACTCAAAGCAGCCTTTTTGTGCCTCCGTCCTTTACCATATTGAGTGCCAAAGAAGGCTTTATACAGCCTCTACATTAGCGTAAAAAAGATTTGCATGTGCTGTCAAAGTAGCCCCAAAAATCTTTCATAACGTTTGAACTAGTTTAGCAAATGAAATGAGGTTTTCACCAGGTTGCAGTTTTCTCCTAACTTTTCTACAATTTTTACTTTCCTATCTGTATACAGATATAAGGAAAGTATAGGAATCATGATTTTTTTCGACCTCGAGTTTTTGACGGCTTTTTACGTTTTGAGGTCCCCTGAATCCATTTTGACTATTTTCGCGATGATGTCTGTGTGTGTGTGTGTGTGTGTGTGTGTGTGTGTGTGTGTGTGTGTGTGTGTGTGTGTGTCTCTGTGTGTGTGTGTGTGTGTGTGTGTGTGTGTGTGTGTGTGTCTGTATAACGCATAACTCATGAACCGATACACATAAAAACACCAAATTTTAAACTTAAGCTTTGTTTTAGCGTCCAATGAGCTGATTAGATTTTGGGCAGAGTCGGAACATCTGGGGGGGTACTTTATATGTGGTCATTTTTATATTTTATGGAATATATTCGTTATTTACGTTTGGAGAAGAAAATTCTTTAAATAAAAGTTACTTACAATATTATTATCTATAATTTTTGTTCTATATAAAATTTTCCTAAAATGGTCCGTATTCGAGAAATTTGACAAAATGTAAAAAAAATATTATTTTATAAAAATTGTTCAAATAAAAGTTGTTTGTAATATAATTCTCCATAATTTTTATTCTATACATAATTTCTCTAAAATGGACCGTATTCGAGATATTTGAGAAAATGTGTAAATTTCGAAATTTGAAGAAAACTCAAAAACGGATAAAGGAAAAAACATTAAATTTTAAACTTAAGGTTTATTTCGGCCTGACGTGAAATTATTAGATTTTGGACAAAGTCGGAACATCTGGGGGGTACTTTATGGGAGGCCGTTTTTATATATTATGGAATATATCTGTTATTTATGTTTGGAGAAAAAAATTGTTCACATAAAAGTTACTTCTAATATTATTATCTATATTTTTTGCTTTATGTAAAAATTTCCTGAAATGGTCCGTATTCGTAAAATTTGACAAAATGTGCAAAATTCTGATTTTTATGAAAATTGTTGAAATAAAAGTTGTTTGCGATATCGATCTCTATAATATTTGTTCAAACATGATTTTTTTAAAATGGACCGTAATGGAAAAATTGTAGGAAAAGTACTAAATTTAAATTTTTCAGTATTTTCATTTTCAATGAATATCTATAGAAAAATGTTTCGCGGTAGATGTGGACAATGTATATATTTAGTTTATCCTCTAAACATTTATAGAGATGCTGCAATAGGTTGTACAAAATAACCAGAAAAAGCCTGTAATAACTAGATAGGAAAGTCATGTGTTGGACACATCAGATTTTTACTTTCCTATCTGTATACAGATATAAGGAAAGTATAGGAATCATGATTTTTTTCGACCTCGAGTTTTCGACGGATTTTTACGTTTTGAGGTCCCCTGAATCCGTTTTGACTATTTTCGCGATGATGTCTGTGTGTGTGTGTGTGTGTGTGTGTGTGTGTGTGTGTCTGTGTGTGTGTCTGTGTGTGTGTGTGTGTGTGTGTGTGTGTGTGTGTGTGTGTGTGTGTGTGTGTGTGTGTGTGTGTGTGTCTGTATAACGCATAACTCATGAACCGATACACGGAAAAACACCAAATTTCAAACTTAAGCTTTGTTCCAACGTCTAATGAGCTGATTAGATTTTGGGCAGAGTCGGAACATCTGGGGGGGTACTTTATATGTGGTCATTTTTATATTTTATGGAATATATTCGTTATTTACGTTTGGAGAAGAAAATTCTTTAAATAAAAGTTACTTACAATATTATTATCTATAATTTTTGTTCTATATAAAATTTTCCTAAAATGGTCCGTATTCGAGAAATTTGACAAAATGTAAAAAAAATATTATTTTATAAAAATTGTTCAAATAAAAGTTGTTTGTAATATAATTCTCCATAATTTTTATTCTATACATAATTTCTCTAAAATGGACCGTATTCGAGATATTTGAGAAAATGTGTAAATTTCGAAATTTGAAGAAAACTCAAAAACGGATAAAGGAAAAAACATTAAATTTTAAACTTAAGGTTTATTTCGGCCTGACGTGAAATTATTAGATTTTGGACAAAGTCGGAACATCTGGGGGGTACTTTATGGGAGGCCGTTTTTATATATTATGGAATATATCTGTTATTTATGTTTGGAGAAAAAAATTGTTCACATAAAAGTTACTTCTAATATTATTATCTATATTTTTTGCTTTATGTAAAAATTTCCTGAAATGGTCCGTATTCGTAAAATTTGACAAAATGTGCAAAATTCTGATTTTTATGAAAATTGTTGAAATAAAAGTTGTTTGCGATATCGATCTCTATAATATTTGTTCAAACATGATTTTTTTAAAATGGACCGTAATGGAAAAATTGTAGGAAAAGTACTAAATTTAAATTTTTCAGTATTTTCATTTTCAATGAATATCTATAGAAAAATGTTTCGCGGTAGATGTGGACAATGTATATATTTAGTTTATCCTCTAAACATTTATAGAGATGCTGCAATAGGTTGTACAAAATAACCAGAAAAAGCCTGTAATAACTAGATAGGAAAGTCATGTGTTGGACACATCAGATTTTTACTTTCCTATCTGTATACAGATATAAGGAAAGTATAGGAATCATGATTTTTTTCGACCTCGAGTTTTCGACGGATTTTTACGTTTTGAGGTCCCCTGAATCCGTTTTGACTATTTTCGCGATGATGTCTGTGTGTGTGTGTGTGTGTGTGTGTGTGTGTGTGTGTCTGTGTGTGTGTCTGTGTGTGTGTGTGTGTGTGTGTGTGTGTGTGTGTGTGTGTGTGTGTGTGTGTGTGTGTGTGTGTGTGTCTGTATAACGCATAACTCATGAACCGATACACGGAAAAACACCAAATTTCAAACTTAAGCTTTGTTCCAACGTCTAATGAGCTGATTAGATTTTGGGCAGAGTCGGAACATCTGGGGGGGTACTTTATAGGTGGTTATTTTTATATTTTATGGAATATATCTGTTATTTACGTTTGGGGAAGAAAATTCTTTAAATGAAAGTTACTTCTTATTTTATTATCTATAATTTTTGTTATATACCAAATTTTCCTTAAATGGTCCGTATTCGCGAAATTTGACAAAATGTAAAAAAATATTTTTTTTTATAAAAATTGTTCAAACAAAAGTTGTTTGTAATATAATTATCTATTATTTTTATCCTATAGATAATTTCTCTAAAATGGACCGTATTCGAGATATTTGAGAAAATGTGTAAATTTCGAAATTTGAAGAAAACTCAAAAATGGATAAAGAAAAAAACATTAAATTTTAAACTTAAGTTTTATTTCGGCCTGACGTGAAATGATTAGATTTTGGACAAAGTCGGAACATCTGGGGGGTACTTTATGGGAGGCCGTTTTTATATTTTATGGAATATATCTGTTATTTATGTTTGAAGAAAAAAATTGTTCAAATAAAAGTTACTTCTAATATTATTATCTATAATTTTTGTTTTATGCAAAAATTTCCTGAAATGGTCCGTATTCGAAAAATTTGACAAAATGTGCAAAATTCTGATTTTTATGAAAATTGTTGAAATAAAAGTTGTTTGCGATATCGATCTCTGTAATATTTGTTTATAAATGATTTTTTTAAAATGGACCGTAATGGAAAAATTGTAGGAAAAGTGCTAAATTTAAATTTTTCAGTATTTTCATTTTCAATGAATATCTATAGAAAAATGTTTCGCGGTAGATGTATGTGGACAATGTATATATTTAGTTTATCCTCTAAACATTTATAGAGATGCTGCAATAGATTGTACAAAATAACCGGAAAAAGCCTGTAATACCTAGATAGGAAAGTCATGTGTTGGACACATCAGATTTTTATTCTAGAAATCATCCGTTTTTTCTTTGGATTACTAGATTGTAAATGGAGTTGTATTTTGACCCTTCTTAAAACTATCATAATGTTTAAACTAATTAAGATAATAAAATGGGGTTTTCACTATTTTTCTCCTATTTTTCAATTTTTTTATTATTTGTTTTTTTTTTTGGCATACTAGGTTGTAACCGGAGACATATATTAACCCTTCTTAAATCTTTCATAATTTTGAACTAGTTCAAAAAGTTAAATGCTTTTTTCACCAGTTTGCATTTTTCTTCTAAATTTTCTACAATTTTTATTCTAGGTATTATCCGTTTTTTTCCTTGTATTACTAGGTTTTAACCGGAGTTGTAGTTTGACCCTAATTAAACCTATCATAATGTTTAAACTAATTGAAATAACAAAATGGGGTTTTCACTAGTTTTCACCTAACTTTTTTGCAATTTTTTTAATTATTCCTTTTTTTTGGGACACCGGGTTGTAACCGGAGATGTATATTGACCCTTCTTAAATCTTTCATTACATTTAAACTAATTTAGAAAATAAAATGCGTTTTTCACCAGTTAGAAGTTTTCTTCTAACTTTTCTACAATTTTTATTCTAGGTATCAATCGTTTTTTCTTTGGATTACTAGGTTGTAACCGGAGTTAAATTTTGACCCTTCTTAAACCTATTATAACGTTTGAACTATTGAAGAAAATGAACTACGGTATTTTCATTAGTTTTCTCCCAACTTTTTTACATTTTTTTTTTGATTATTCATTTTTTTTTCGGCACATTAGGTTGTTATTGACCCTTCTTAAATCTTTCATAACGTTTGAACTAGTTCAGAAAATGAAATGCGGTTTTCACCAGTTTGCAGTTTTCTCCTTTTTTACAATTTTTATTCTAGACACTCCACAAGCAAATTTTTTTCCAACATGCGGTTCATGAAAACAAACCATATTGTCAATTAGGCACAAGGCACGATGCAATTCTAAGAAGTTTGATTGTTCAACTTAGAGTTCCAAAATAGGTAAAATCCTGCCAAAGTATGCGATTTAAAAAAAAATATATATAATACCATTAAAACTAAATGTCTAAGTAGCTAAATTAGTTTAACACTTAACTTGGGACAGCTAGCGCTATTCTTAGCTCTTAACATAGCTCAGTTTTAAATTGTTCTAGTTAATCATTTTCAGATAAACTGCTTATCTGAGGCATATTTCTAGATGTAGAAATATTGATGAAAAACTGGCTCTGTTTTATAGTTAAATAATAAAGAATAGAATCTCCCTTCCGCATTCAACTCGGCAAGCAATCGAATAAAACCCAATCCGAACTCCCGAACCCTATTGCCGAGTCGTGTGTAATGGTTGACCACCTAAAGGTCCAAAGTTAACTGATTTATTTCAGGCTCCAAAGAAATCCGAAATCAGCCAATCACGGCGCTAAAGTCGAACGAAGCAAGATAAATAATCCTTCACATAAATTACGGCGCGAGATTTTGAAATGCTGACTGCGACCGGTGTAAATACGAACTTGGTCGAAGAAGTTTCTTTCGAGAAGCCATTTGATACGTAGCGAAACTTTTCGGACGGTTTCAAATCGCTTTTTGTTTTATGCTATTTTTTTGTCGTCGTCTTTGCTGATTTGATATGTCGTAAGGGTGATTACCGCTATAAATTGGGTTACCTACAGACAGGCGGAAGGATTTTATAAGTTTTAAGCCTCCATAAGTCGCGTATGTATCTGCCAGATACATCTTTATTATTTATGCGGATTTTTCAAAATCGAATAAGTTTAGTATTATAGGATTTTTTGCAGTAATCCTCCGGTAACAACTTTTAGTTTCCCATAATTACTTATCGTGTTTTATTACGCCAATAAATCCACCTGGGTGCTCCAGGATATATGTACCTGCTAGATACTACACTTACTACAGTTGATTACATTCCCAGTATTTATTCTGAGATGTTTATAGATGATCGTTGTTTATTTTTTAAAGTAGTTACAATTCTAATATGATTAATTTAGTCAATAAAGATAAATTGAGTGTGACTACAGCAGTAAGTTGTGCTTCCAAAATGGGTAAAGTCAGTGAAAAAACAGTTTGTACAATCAAGAAAGAGGAGGAATAAAACAATGGCGAATTGAAATCTGCTGCAAGAAGAAAAAAGAAGCAGATAAGGCAGTCAAATGTTCGCGAATATATATATGACATAGTCGTATTTGCTAGAGGCAAGTTTAGAAATATCCTCTGTGATATATTCCAACAAAGACTAGAACATAACAAAAGATGGTGACGTAGAGTGGGACTTAGTATACACCCAACAAAAACAGGTCTAGTAGCCTTTATAGAGATAAAGAAAGGGCTGAACCAGAAGACTTTTGATTGCGGTTATCTCAAAACCTTTGAATTCCCGGAAAAAATGATAGGGACCATTTTTGTAGATAATGATAAGATCTTTCTTTCTCTAATTTGCATATTGTGGAAGATATTGGCGAGAAACCAGTTTTAGGGTCCATTTTGGGCCCTTTTCGACACCGCAGAGTTAGTAAAAGTTTTCGACCTTGGAAGCGACCGCCGAGACCGAAGAGTTGAGCTACAATGGAAATCTGGACCGACTTAATGACAGGTTGGTCTCTTCAGTTACTGGACTAATAA
Source organism: Psylliodes chrysocephalus (assembly GCA_927349885.1). Lineage (NCBI taxonomy): Eukaryota > Metazoa > Arthropoda > Insecta > Coleoptera > Chrysomelidae > Psylliodes > Psylliodes chrysocephalus. The sequence continues at coordinate 77,464,049 of OV651817.1, forward strand.
CACATACTTTGATTACTATACGAGGCAAGAGAGAGGTCCGACACGCCCAACATAGGGCGCGGCCATTTTGATCCCTGTGAAACAGTTTACAGCTAAAGAATCAGATCGCTCACTCTGCGTCGGCACTTTTGATCTCAATGTTTTAGTTTATACACTGTGCAACTCGGATAATACAATATATGACAACCGTTTATAATAAAACAGCAGTCTTCTGCGTATCCTGAATTTGTATCCCTGGAGTGGATGTTATTTTGGAAATTTTCAACTGGTCCGAGTGAGCTAACTGATTCTTTAGAAATAAACTGTGACTTTAAAAATATTATTCATTGACACTGACAGCAGCAAGCAAAATATCAGGTGCGTTTTAATCATCCACTTCTGCTTCGGAATTGTCGGTTTTCTTGTTTTAATCTGACAGGTTAAAACGCACCTATTTAAAATATTTCGCCAAGATGAAGGCAACACGTAATAAGGGTTCAAAATGGCGGAGTTTTCTATCTCCTTTTAAAAGGCACTCAGAAAGCTGCGCAGTGCGACCATTCTCCGTATAGTAAAAGAAAATCAAAGTATATGACTAATAAGCAGTTTAGACGTGGCAAATTTTCTTTTATTAAAATAATAAGAATGAAATAAATTAATGATTATATGAGGGTTCCAATGTATCTAAGATCCACTCAATAAAAAATATAGGTTATTAATGGTTAATGGTTAATAATGTTAAGGTAATTTCAAATAAATATAGCTAAAATACAAATAATCACGATGACAGTTAAATTAATATATATGTCAGACGTTTTTTATAAATATCTTCTTATGCCTAGCAACCCAGGTTATTCCGTTGCCAAGGTTACTGGCGACATAGAGCGCACAAGGGTATCGACTAAGATCTACGCTTAAGGCGTGGCCACAGTTTATAGCTTAAAAGAATCAGTTAGCTCACTCGGGCCAATTCGATGTTCCAAAATAATATCCACTCCAGGGATACAAATTCAGGATGCGCAGAAGAATGCTGTTTGAATATAGGTGGTTGTCATATATTGTATTGGTTATAAATTGATTCTGTATGCGCCAGGGATACAAATCCGAGTTGCGCAGTGTATAAACTGGAACATTGAGATCAAAAGTGCCGACGCAGAGTGAGCGAACTGATTCTTTAGCTATAAACTGTGGCGTGGCGTTATTAGAGTTTTTATTATGACATCGGTTTTCCCGACACTGACACTTGGCTAACCTCAATAAAATCGAGTCTTTAACTAAAAATGACATGAAAGTCAAATCTAAAGGTAAGTTTATGTGGTGATCACAATATCGCCACAGTTTATAATGTTATTTATCGCAAAATTTTTGTTTAAGCCTGTTCATGTGCGACTGGGTTCGTATTTTTTTTGTAACCGCTTTAAAAATAATAGACACATACTTACTAACACGTGCTGCTCTTTCAGGCCCAAAAAACTGGAACAAGCCCATATATTTCGCTCATATGAAATAACCACAAGAGTAACATAAACACTTTATATTTCGATAGAAAGAAACAGTGACGTCAGGAGTACGTAAACAAGAGATATTGGCAGTTGGGAGGAGATACTACCGATAAGAGGCCAGCGGGAATGTTTATACAAAGAGAAAGTAATAGAAAGGATGTTAAATCGAACAAAAGGAAATCATGCCGCTGATTTATTCCATGTTTGTCTATAGTTTGTGTCTGTGTTTGCACAAAATCTATTTTGAAATACCGAAATTTATGTATAAATATAATTCCCGGAAGTGTATAAATGGACGTTGAATCTCTATTCAAATATTTAGTATACAGTAAAATTGATAGTTATTACATTCCACATTCGAAATTAGTAAAATTAAATATACTGCAAAAGCATTATTGATTGTTTATTGCAATATATTTTATTAATTGGGTTGTGATTTATTTTAAAATACGTTAAGCGCAGTGAGGGGCTATGAATTTTAAATATAATTAATATTTTATAAAAACTGAAAGAATGTTGCTTATCAACGTCAGAAAATTATAGCTTCTAAAATTATAATAACATGATTTAATGCCATAAACACTACAGCAAAATTTATCTAATGGCCTTTCTAACGAACTACATGAAGGTAAAATTTCAATTCAGTACGAGAAGAAACTCTAGGTACATAAAAATGTAATCTTTAAATAAGATTGGAGCAATCAAATCTGTTACTTATTAATTTGTACAGAAATATAAGAGAATTGCAATTTATTCTAGTACTCAGACTGGATATATTATGCCTGGATAAAAGCCCATCCTCTACAGTGCCAATAATAGGGTATCTGTTATCCAGTTTAAAACTCAGAAACTTTAAAAATCGTCGCTGAACAGATTCAAGCTTGTTTGTATGTGTAGCGTAGTATGGACCCTAGATAATTGCTGCATATTCTAGATTAGAACGAATAAATGTGTAATATAAGTATAAGTGTCAAAATATCTAACAATTCTCTACAAATTCTTACAATGAAACCGTACATTTTAAACGCTTTAGAGAAAATTGAGTCAGTATGGGGAATAAATGAATATGTTGGGTCAAAAGTGACTCCAAGTTCAACGAAACTAGCTGGGCGTTGAAGGCTAATCTCATTTATTTCGTAATTAAATAAAATGCGGTTAGACTTTTTGGAAAAAGACGTGACGTTACATTTAGATACATTAAGAGATAAATTGTTTATATTGCTCCACTGATCAACACGTAATACGTTTTGATAAAGACGATCACAATCGTCAAGAGACTAAGCCATAAAGTTTTAGCGTAAAAAAGGTTATGACAATCAATGACATTCACAATGTCATTGATAAATACATTGGATAACAAGAGCCCAAACATTGACCCTTGAGGGACTTCTGATCATGTATGGTATTCAGTAGACTTAAACCCATTAAGAAATACGTATTGTTGTCTCACTTGAAGATAAGATTGAACCAGTTTAAGAAGAGAGTTGGACATATCAAAAGTTCTTAATTTACGAAGCAATATTCCATGGTCAAGTCTGTCGAAAGTCTTAGAAAAATAAGTGTTTATTACATATGTTCTCTGCAATAGACTGCGATATACTTAGCAAATTCGTTGCTGTAGAGCGACCTTTAACGAAGCCATGTTGATTCTGTGAAATTTTACTAATAATGTGTGTATTTAAGTTCTGATGCAATATATTTTCAAGAATTTTAGAAAAATTGCTTATGATTGAGATGGGCCTGAAATTATTTATAATAATAATCATACTCTCCCTAATTCACCCCCATACGAATGAATTTTAACCCCAAAAGCTGAGCTTGTCCGGGGAAAGGGACGGCTTTTATTATTATTATTATTATTTGTCGTAGCGCTCCGGGGCTACTTAAAGATGATTGATGGTGCCATTTGACTTACAGGTTAAGAAAAGCCGGAAAAAACCTCACCCATCATAATCGAAACGGTAATACATGGCGATTTTATAATCTGCATGTCATATTAACAGAAATTGAATTTCTACTAATACGACACACATCAAATCCTATACCGAACCATGCAATTTAATAAAAAATCTACATGGTCTGGTTTTGGATTCGAAGCCCGTTTGTCTCTGACCATGAACTTGCCTATAAATAAATATAAGCGACCCAATTTGTTCCCTTTTTCTAAAATGAGACAAACTTTTGACGATTTCCATTTGACTGGTACATTACAAGGTCGAATACATATATTAAACAGCAAAATCAATGGAGAGGCCAATCACAAAAGCGGGAATATCATCATCATCAGGACCCGTAGTTCTTTTGGGTTTAAGTTATTTAATCGCTGAAAATACTTCATCTTGGGTAAAATTATTTATAGATAAGGAATCTTCATGCAATAAAATATCAAGAGCGTCAACATCAACAGATGTAGATGGGATATACGATTTACTAAATAAATCTGCAAAAGCATTTGCAATGTTTGAAGCGTTATTTAACTCATTGTCATTATAGTGCATTGCACTGGACACTGAAGTTGTTCCACGTCTTTGAATAATAAAAGCCCAGAATTTGCTTGGGTCTGAACATAACTTTGATTCAGCTGTCTTAACATGATCAGAATACAACGTATCTTAATTCGCTTTAATCTCCACTCTTAATCTTTAAAACTCTTGAAAAACTGCTTCATCATTATATTTTTTGTATAGTGAGTAAAATTTTGCCTTTCTCATTATTTTGAAAATAACCGAAAAACTAAACCAAAGGGATACTGATTCTTAGACTTTACCATGTACGTTGGAACACAACCATCAAACACATTATATAGCTTACCATAAAAATAAGAACATGCATCATCAGCGTTGTTAAAAACCTCAAATAAGCACCAGTCTATTCTGCTATTGAGCTTTTTCAATACCTAAAACGTATTCTTGAATACATATGAAATTAATTTTATTATACATAGGTATTTTAAAGTTTTATAATGTGACAAAATTAAGAGGTCGATCGGACCAAAAATCGAAAGAAATAGAAAATCATTAAATTGGTATAGCTGATAAAGATAATAAACATACTCACCATCTATACTGAATCGTGAAAGAAAGTTTGAAATTTTCGTAGCCATATTGCGGGTTAATATTCTACATTAGCAAAGTATCAGTGTGTCTTACATCGCCCGATCTGACTGCCCGAATAGCTAAATTGAAGGTAACAAAACTTTTTGTCTCTCCTTCTTTGTAGAAAGGGGTAAACCACTCCCTAAATACTGGTTTTTATTTGAAATCACTGGTATCACCCTTTCTTATTCACAAGAGCAATGGCGGACGTTGGGTATTCAATCCCTAAATATTCTTTAGGGTTTCTTACCCTTGGATACATAAATACCGGTGGTACTGTTTCTGCTGTACCAATCATCCCTATAAACGTCACAAATTCTCTTTCCTATGAAGAGATATGAGCCACTTGTTTTTGACCTTTGGGGTGGAATGACTGTCGTTATTTCAGTCCTTTTCAGATTAAAGATCTGTTCCAGCTTGAACTTATGTTTTTCCAGACTACAAGCATTCTTTAACGAAAAAGTCTGTAATCATTGATTTAATAAAAGCCATGAACCTACTTATACCCAGGGGCGGCTCGTGACCAAAATTTTGGGAGTTCACAGTAGCAGAATATAGATCCCGGTACAGATATAGGTAAAAAACTGTCAGTGTTTTAGAAAGGTATATTATTAACTTTATAAAACACTGAAAGTTTGTTTATACATCTGTACTGGTACCTATATTCTGTCAATGTCAACCACCCCACAAGCCGCCACTGCTATACTATTTTCTGGTTTACGAAGCGATATATCATTCCGATACATTTTTCATGAAGCCACGTAGCACGTAGCCAGTCAAGACTTACATTTTTTCTATATAAGCAAACCAGCAGTTTTATTTAACTCCTAACTGTGTGTTTCCTTCAAATCCAGTAAAGCAAAATATTAGGTTAGTTTTCTTATCTGCTTATAGTTTAGGCCGTAGTTTCAGTTATAAGCCCTAACTCTAGTGTAGTGAAAACTTGACGACCTGTATATTTTCTTATAAAAAAAGCTTTCTCTTAACTTTCATTGCTTGAATCGGCCCACCCAGCCAAAAACTCTTCTTTTTGTTGGGTTACAATCTTTTCACCTGATATTCTTGGGCAGCTCTGTACTGACTTAAAGTTGATTTTAATACAGCTGTTTAAAAATGACAAGTATTTTTTAACAGATACTTCAGTTACTCTCTTTATGATCAACCCCATATAAATAATGTATAGTTACCATAAGATCCATATATTTTAATAATAAATCGGTACATTACATTACACAATTTAAAAGTATAAATCAAAGCAAATGCAGGAATGCAGTTTAACGTACACTCTGCACAAAAATTAGCATATCGCTGCCTCAGTAATAAAGTGACCTATTCCAAAAAATTTAACTTTAGGGAAATAGTAAAAAACTATCTTGCATTTGGGACGTGAAAGTTATAATTGAATTTGTAATATGGTAGTTTAATAAAATTATAGTTTTTATATCGTTGGTTAAAATTTAAGTAATCATGATTACTGCTGCAATAATTTGAAGCAACTACTAAAAGTTCAATGTTAATTATTTTAATTGAGTCGCTATTTGACAAAATGTCACTCTCCACGACTAATATTGTAATTGTCTTAATACTAAATAGGTCTATATTATACTGATACTTGATGTGGCTTGTAGTATTCTACTTTAGTGCTTTTTATCATTAAATATATTGTGTTAAATTTACAAAACGTCAGTATATTTAACACTTGTGGAAATAATTGGTATTTAGAAAAAAAAACTTTGAAAAGTTGTTCATTACTGAAATGTTTAAACAATTATTAGAATACTAAATGTAATACTATTTTTTTTACCTTAGGTTACAAAATAAAATTATAAGAGTCAGAATAAAAAGAAGGAATTAGCTACTTTGACAGTAATTTCCTTAAGTCTTTTTGTTTATTGCTGCCTAGTTACTGTCTCCCGGTATAGGCGTTTTTAATGGTTACTTCTGTTAAAGGTGGCATCTTTTTACGTTTATTTCTTACGTTAATTTCAAGGAAGTTTGCATCAAAGTAAGACATTTTATAGAAAAATGAGAAGAGCTTATTCTTTTTCCAGTGACGTAAAATTTTTGTTTTGTTTGTTTAATGATTATCACTCTTCATGATGTATGATTTTAAAAATAGAGCCAATTTGACTTCGTTTACGTCGTTGATGTGGTTTTATCATACAACTTGCAAGAATGTATAACGTTTCATACGAATCGATGTATGACTCGTTAATTATTCTATATAATAGAGGAATAAAAATCAAACCTGCACACAAATCGTTCAAGCACGGAAAATCTTTCTTCACGTTGTTAATAAAAGCATCTTGGAATTTTTCATTCCACAAAACAATTTGCAACGGCTTCTTCTTTCCTTTGTGGTACAAAGTTGGGATATAATTGCATCCGGTCATTGCATGAAGATCTGCCAATTATACGATTAATTGTGCACTTTAGCGACATGCCATAGATATGGCAGTGATATATTCGTGCTCTATACTTCAAAATACACATAAAAATGCCAATATGCATATGAAAATGTGACAACTTTGGAAGCCAATATCGGACGTTAGCGAAATCGCATCGGTATGGCAGTGCTTTATCCTTCAAAATACACATAAAAATGCCGGTATGGCAGTGGGGCCTTTATTACATTTAACCTATACAAATGTAACAACTCTTGAAGTCAATATCTGACGTTGGCGACATCGCATCGGTATGGTGTTATTAGAACTTTGTTTGGGATATCAAAATTAATAAAGGAGATACATTTCCATAGGCTATTATACATGTTCATTGCTAAAAGTTACATGTTTTTCTCATTATGGCGGTCACTTGGCGACGCCCCAGAGGTATGGCGTTTTGAAATCTTTATTCTACAGTGGAAAAATTACACGTTTCAGAAAGTATGGCGTACCTTAAGTGACGCCATATTGGTATGGTATATTGAGATCGCGGACTTTGGCAACCTCCTTGATGACAAAAAACAGAAACCAAAGTGGGACCTATGATCCAGGGGCATGGATATTAATTACGTCTGAAAATCGCCCCCCCTAAAAGCTACACTTTAGGGGTGTCATACCATGAATTCAAAGTGGGGAATAACGTTGTCTATCAACCCCCAAAGCCTCGGCATGGGGCCTATGATACATGTCAAATTCCTGTCGGCTCCCGGTCTATTACTTAAAGCACATAAACTACGCCGCAGATGAAGTGGGACAGCCAAAAAATTGCCTAATTTTAACTAGCTGTAACTTCGACATTTCTTTGCCGATGTTAGATTTTCAGCCAGAGGTGGAAAGCGCCATCCTTGCTGTTTGCGTCAGTGGCATTGAATATATTTTTTTTAATGGCTTCTTGTTGTACAGGGTGTGAATGTAAGGCAGCGAAAAATGTCCGTTTTTTGGCAAAGAATTTGGAAAATGTGGGGGGCCAAATCAAGTTCTTTCTGATGTTGAGTGGATCACTAGGTCGACACCTCGGGATATCTTTGCCATTTTTTTGATACTTTGCGTTGCTATGGAAATATCGCCATTTTATGAAATTCCATATTTCTTTTAGAATTAGCCTTTTTTCAATTAAAGAATAACAGATACCGATTAAACTACATCAAGGAATAACGCGTAAAGAAAATGGTCAACACCAGCGGCGTGCAAAAAAGGGTTTATGAAATTTAAAAAACGAAAACTTGATTTTATTTGAAATTTTTAACACTTTTGGTAAGCGTTACAGTTTAAAAGGTGCCATAACTGTAATAAGTTTGATTTTGACTAATTCAGAGGCGTACAAAAGGGGTTCAGTAATTAAAAAAAAAAACAGTTTTTTTTATTGGTTTTTATTTTATAAAGTGTGTACATGAAATTCATTAGAATATTAAAATAAACCTAACCTAACCTTAATAAATATTTGTTAATTATTAATTAGTAAGGCGTTAGACCTAAATAACTGCCTGACACCGCCTTGGCATGCTCGAAATTAAGTTATTAGTTAGCTCCATAGGAACTGCCTCCCAGAGCTCTAAAATCATCTCCTCGAGATCGTCTAGAGTTTCTGGCTGACGTTCCCTTTGGGAAAACTCCAACTTCATCCAGATCCAGACGTGCTCAATAGGATTCAAGTCTGGAGATCTAGGAGGCAATTCAGTACGATTAAGGTTTTGTTCTTGTATATATATTATCTGTTTACTAATAATGCTCGATGAGAACGAGCATTATCGTCCACAAGAACAAAATCCTCGCCATAATTTCGAGCATGCGGGAGAACTAGCGAAATCAGACATTCATTCAGGTAAACCTGGCCGTTTACATTACCCCGAAATACCACGAGTTCTGTCCTTCCGTTGTGTTGAATACCGCCCCAAACCGTCAATCCACCACCGCCAACTGCAACTTGGGGACGCATATTTTCTGCTAAATAACGTTCTCCCCGTCTCCGCCAAGATAGCAATCGGCCGTCGGAATTGTAGAGGTTGAAACGGTTTTCATCAACGATCCCAATTTATATGTTCTTGTGCCCATCTTCTTCTGTTGGCCCGGTGAATGTCAGTTAAAAGTGGGCATTTTGGCCGACGGCGAGCATTTAATCCCTAATCATGTAGGCGTCCTCTAATAGTGTCTGCTGAAACGTTTAACTGCAGTTGCGCTAAGATTTTCTTGGCAGTCCAAACTCTGTTTTTGATTGCAGTCCGTACTACTGCTCGATCCTGACGAGGATTAGTTCTTTTTCGAGATCCTCCCCCGTGTCGGTAAGCAGCAGTACCATTGTTACCTTCTCTCTACAACGCTCTTCCAACGGATGATTTCTTGACATTAAGAAAATCAGAAATCTCTCTTATTGTGTGATTTCTCTGCCGCAATCTTAAAATATTTACCAAATCTGCAGCCGTAAGTCGCGCCATTTGGACAATAGCAATTTATTTTTGTTTTGACTTATGCAATCTAACGTCAAAATCTTATCTCTATGGTAATATTTTTGTCGTCTTTTGTCGCCAGTGGAAAAAACAACAGTTAGTTATCTATGATTAATAAAAACTTTTCATTCTACACTTAACTTTTATTTAATAAAGCAACCATAATGGTCGTGGACAAAGTATAGTATTAGACTCGCAATTTATGGCCATTATTCACTCGGGTGACTTGCGCTCCTCGCCTACGGCTCGGGACGCAAACGTCATCCTGCGTGAATAATGGCTACCATAAATTGCTCGTTTAATAATATACTATTATGAACCAGAATAAAACTTTTAGGACAATGTAATATAAACATTTGAATCTATTTTGGTTCGTATATTATTAAGTAGTTCTTTGTTCATCCAGTCTGAGCTTATTTGTTTATTAAATTTCATTTTGTTCTTGTTTGTGGTGGCGCAAATAGATTATGCTTTTATGCTTAAGTAGGCCTTAAGGATAAAATCATAATCTGTTCGCTCCATTATTTATCCATCATGATTTAAAAAGCAGTGAAGCGATTGATACTGTTGATAGTTGTAAGCAAAACATGTTTGACGACGGTGAAGACGGTCAATAATAAGTAATAGTAATAATTCATTTTATTAACCTTAAATTAACCATTTACGAAAAAATCTGATGTGTCCAACACATGACTTTCCTATCTAGTTATTACAGGCTTTTCCCGATTATTTTGTACAACCTATTGCAGCAACTCTGTAAATGTTTAAAGGATAAACTAAATATATACATTTACATACATCTAACTCGAAACATTTTTCGATATATATTCACTGCAAATGAAAACACTAAAAAAATTTAATTTTACACTTTTCCTCCAGTTTTTCCATACGGTCCATTTTAGAGAAATAATGTAAAAAACAAAAATGATAGAGATCGATATTGCAAACAACTTTTAGTTTACCAATTTTCTTAAAAATCAGAATTTGCACCTTTTATCAAATTTCTCGATTACGGTCCATTTATGGAAAAAATTGTAAAAAGTGAGAATTATAGAGAATAATATTAAAAGTAATTTTTATTTAAAGAATTTTCTTCGCCAAACATAAATAACAGATATATTCAATAAAATATAAAACGACCTCCCATAAAGTAACCCCGTCCCCAGATGTTCCGACTTTGTCCAAAATCTAATCAATTCACCACAGGTCGGAATAACGCTTCAATTTAACAAATAATGTTTTTTCTTTATCCGCTTTCGAGTTTTCTTCAAAATTCTAAATTTACACTAATTATCAAATATCTCGAATTCGGTCCACTTTAGAGAAATTATGTATAAGACAAGAATTATAGAAAATTGTATCACAAACAACTTTTATATAAATAATTTTCATAAAAATTTGAATTTTTTACATTTTGTCAAATTTCTGGAATACGAACCATTTTAGCAAAATTTTGTATTTAACAAAAATTGTAGAAAATATTATTTGAATTAACTTTTGTTCAAATAATTTTCTTCTACAACCGTAAATAACAAATATATTCCATAAAATATAAAAATGACCCCCTATAAAGTACCCCCAAGTGCCAACTGTGCTCAAAATCTAATCAATTCACCGCAGTCCGGAATAAGACTTAATTTTAAAATTTGATATTTTTCTGTTTATCCGTTCATGAGTTATCGAGTATACAGACACACACACAGACAGCATCGCGAAAATAGTCAAAACGGATTCAGGGGATCCCAAAATGTAAAAATCCATCAAAAAATCGATGTTGAAAAAAATCATGATTACTATACTTTCCTTATCTGTATACAGATAGGAAAGTAAAAAAACATACAATGTAAACAAAAATACAGAAGAGATAATAATAATAATATTAAAATTTAAACTATGCTGCAATAATCAGTATGATAAATTTATTGTATTTTCAATAAATATTTTAAGTACTTTTTCAGTTGATTTTAAGAATATAAATTGGCTTAAAAGTTTGCTCTTACTTTTAACTCTTCACAACTAATTTGTGAACCCACAAATGCATTTGAAAGGCCAGGATCGATGTTTTCACATGCATCTTGTTCCAATTTTCACGTAAATCCAGCCAGAAAAAACAAAACTCAACATTATATTTAATATCTGACAAATGACGTTCTTATATTTTGTAATATAAAAATGAAACATTTTACAAAATCTCTACACGTTTTAAATGTTTCTCCAAAACCAGACTTTACCTAGTTTTTGTAATAAAATAACGAACTTCCTTGCTTCCGATACTTCATAACAATATGACAACGTTGCTCGATATAAATTTGATATTTTCAGGTGGCGTCATCTATATAAGATTGCCTGAACCTAAAATTACAGGGATTACACCTGTTTTATGTAATGTTGGTTGCGTTTTTTGGGTTAAAATTAAAAATTTTTGTGCATATAAGACTGGAAAATGAAAGCAAAAAATGAAATATTTCTTATGCGGAGCCTCTAATGGGAATATATTCTAGTTCCTGAAATAGTTTTTATAGCGATTTATGATGACTTTTTTACATGTAAAATTTTCACAAATTCATTATTTTTTTTACTACTAACATGAGAAATCACCATTATTTACTCCATTCCTCTAATGAGAAGTAATATTTCTCTCCCTAGGTAAATAATGATAATAAAAAAAAAACCTAGGTAAATAATGAAACTAAATTTCATTAGTTTCATTTTGTTAATTTGCCAACTAAACTCCCAGACTACTTGATATTTTGAAATATTTGAAAAATAAGTAGGAAATATAACTAAAGCTGGGTTTATCAAATCTAATCAAATCAAATATGATAATATACAGGGTGTCCTTTAAAATGTGTCCCAAAATTCTCAGGCAGATTCCTTAACCAAAAAATGGAAAAAAAGTTCCTATAGACCTATGTCCTAAAGTGTCCCCTAAGCGAGCAACAGCCTCTCGAAATCATTTTTTTTATTTTGATTTTTTGAATTTTCTTAAAAATGGAAACAAATAAAAGAACCAAATTTTGGCTGGTAAATATGATCAATAATAGTGACCTTTTGACACCTTCAAAAAGAAATTATTTCGTCAGGGGTGTACTTGGGAATTTTTTTAAAATTTTGATTATTCATAACTTTTTTGTGTTTTTGGTAATGACTTATCCATATTTTTTTTTACATTCTACATTGAAAACTACGTCAAAAAGGAATACCTGTTTGATCTCGATTGGAGCAGCCGTTTCTGAGAAAACATCATCCAAAGATATTCGTGCAGTTTAGGTTAATTTTCAATTTTGGCTGTTGTAGCCAAAAAGTTGGAAATCGAGGAACACGGCTTACATGTCCCTATCCTTACTTTTGAAGGTCTATTCAGTGGCAAAAAATATTAGTTGATACAGGGTGATCAAAAATCGGATGTGATTTTGGATTTTTGATCACCCTGTATCAAATAATATGTATTTTATGTCACTGAATAGACCTTAAAAAGTTAGGATAGGGACTGTAAGCCGTTTTCCTCGATTTCCAACTGTTTGGCTACAACAGCCACCTGAATTTGAAAAAATGTGATTTTTGAGTAGCAGCAGATCCTTTACTATTCATATTAGATAACAAGTGTGATATATCATTGAAATCAGATTATCGAGCAGATTCTAAAAACATAAAAATATACAGGGTGTTCCATTTAAAAAACATAACTTTGATTTGGCACGGCCTTATGAAACACCCTGTCACATCGTAACTAATTTTAAAATGTGAAGCTTAAAGCTGCCTACTTTTTTTATAACAGATCTACAGAGCTTCCTCACACTAATCAATCACCCTGTATACTATTTTTAGCTCTCTAAATAAAATTTAAAAATTTAGTTCCCATTTATTTATTATGAAGACCATAAGGTTTGTATTTAGCTGTTTAGAATAAAAAAGTAAAAATATGTATTTTTTTGGCGTTTTTGTGTTTCATGGATAATTTTTTTCGCTCACTGATAAAAATGTTTCTTCAGTTAAACATTATTTCTAAAAGTGTTCTGGTGCGATTCGTTGTATTGTTATTATTTTGTTTAAAATGGCTCACAATAACTACAATAATGATTACACATTCGGCGAAATGACGGACATGCACTTATGTTTTGGACTCGCTTCTGGAAATGCCAATGAAGCTCGCAGACTTTATCAGGAGCGCTTTCCAAATAGGCATCTTCCATGCGCTAAGACGTTTTCTAGAATTGACGATAGACTTCGGGAAACTGGTACATTTAAAAAAAACTCTAGTAACAGTGGAAGACAAAATTATGTGAGAACTCCTGCTTTGGAAGAAGCAATTTTGGATAGGGTAGCTGAAACCACATCGACAAGTACCAGAAAAATAGCAAATGGTAAGTAATTACTTATTTATTATTTTAGCTACCCCGTACCTTATCGTATAAAACTAGTTTTTTTACTTGTTATTGCTTCTCTTACATTTCACGACTTTTCGTATTGAAAAGAGTTGCGTTATGCAGAAAAAATCTGATTTCCCAAATCAATGGATTCTCTTTCTTAACTATTCACTACACAGATTCTCTCATTTAATTTCAGAAGTGGGAGTCGGACGTAACACGGTATGGAAAGTTTTGCGTGAACAACAATTGTACCCTTACCACATTCAAAAAGTTCAGGCACTTAAAGCTACTGATTATGAGCCGCGAGTTATCTTTTCTGAATGGTTTCTTGGAAGATGTAATCAAGATGCAATGTTTCTTAATAAAGTGCTATTTACCGATGAAGCTGGTTTCACTAGAGATGGTATAATAAATTTTCGAAATATGCATGAATGGGCTGAAGATAACCCTCACGCGGTTGTTGAACGTCACCACCAGGATAAATTTTCAATAAACGTCTGGGCTGGAGTTATTGATAATTACCTTATTGGACCATTTGTTTTGCCGAATAGGTTAAATGGAGCAGCATACAGGCTTTTTTTGGAAAATAACTTACATGAGCTTCTTGATAATATTCCGATTCAAATCAGACATAACATGTGGTTTATGCATGATGGAGCTCCACCACATTACAGCCTTGAAGCTAGACAGCACCTTAACGAAAGATTTGGTTTATTCCAGTCCTGTTGAAACAGTTGAAGAATTGGAAGAACGAGTTTTTCATCATTGCGAAGTTCTTAGAAATAATCCTGAAGTATTTTTTCGTGTAAACAGTCTATGATGCGACGGTTGCGCTTGTGTGTGGAAACCAATGGTCGCCACATTAAGCATCTGCTTTAATTTTTTTTGATTTGTTTTTTTAGAATAAATATTTTTTTAAACCGTTTCTTATTATTAAATAAAAATAGTCCCACCACGACATTTGAACTACAATTATTTAGAGAGAGCTAAAAAAGTTATTTTTATTTACGAGATTCACCGAGGTAATTTAGGAAAATTGAAAATTAAGCTAAAGTGGACGAATATCTTTGGATGATGTTTTCTCGGAAACGGTTGCTCCAATCGAGATCAAACAAGTATTCCTTTTTGACGTAGTTTTCAATGTAGAATGTAAAAAAAAATATGGATAAGTCATTACCAAAAACACAAAAAAGTTATGAATAATCAAAATTTTCAAAAAATTCCCAAGTACACCCCTGACGAAATAATTTCTTTTTGAAGGTGTCAAAAGGTCACTATTATTGATCATATTTAACAGCCAAAATTTGGTTCTTTTATTTGTTTCCATTTTTAAGAAAATTCAAAAAATCAAAATAAAAAAAATCATTTCGAGAGGCTGTTGCTCGCTTAGGGGGCACTTTAGGACATAGGTCTATAGGAACTTTTTTTCCATTTTTTGGTTAAGGAATCTGCCTGAGAATTTTGGGACACATTTTAAAGGACACCCTGTATATCAGTGTAAACAGTAAAAATATATATTAACTAGGAAATTCAACACCGGCTTTAAAAATTATTAATTAATAACAATAAATCCATGTCATTAAAATATCAAAAATGCAATGGGATATTTCCTAGAATCATACCAAAATTTGACACATGCCAAATTTTTACATAAATAAAGCAAGTCTGATTAGAAACACGCTCCAGTCTGCTTGATATTTCGAAATATTTAACAAATTGTTAGGAAATTACTTATGTCAAAATTAAAATTGCTAATACATTAATGTTAGTAGTAAAAAAAATTCTATATATACCTCGGCTGAGAAAGCTATTATTTACTGAGCACATTATATCCCTCGGCGCTACGCGCCTCAGGATATAAAAGTGCTCGGTAAATAATAGCTCACTTCTCACCCTAGGTATATAATGTACTATTCTTCATTCTCTCAATTTTTTTCCACTTTAAAATATATTCAGGAACTAGTTCAATACTATTAGAATATTATAAAAGCAAATCCGCATAAATTCATTGTCTAGAAAGCCCGTCTTATATTTTGAAAAATTCTCCTATGCTAATACATTTGCTAACGCCGCCTTAATATTCTATAAACGGATTCTGTGTCCTTATTAAACCCCTCTAAATCATCCCTCGGTAATTTAGTTGAAAACAGACCTCCGAGCCAATTACCGAAAACTTTTTAAAGAACAAAAATAGACTCCATAACTTATGTTTTATATGGGCAACGACAAAGACCCCCTCGATGTTCTTTATTTTGTTTACGAGGAGATTATTTCGTTTAAAACTTTTCCTTTTCCGATTTTCCTGGCCGACTAACCTTAATGCCATCGTTCGGTATTCCGTGCCCCTTTTTCACGAACGTCAAATACAGTTATGACTGAGCTTTCGGCTCGCTAACTTGGATGGAAACGACGAAGTTTTTATTATTTAAAATCGGCCTTGTTTAAATGTGTTAAGATTCTGCTGGAAATTGTTCAGTCGGTTTCTAAGTGATGAGAGGGTGATTTTGAAGGATCTCGTTTTATGTACAAATAAATTATAATAGTTATAATAGAATCGATATTGTTTTTTTATGAAGAAAATTTAATTAGTGCGTAATTGTTCAATATTTCAATTTGTGTTACAGACACGCAAACAAGTTTTGAAAAAAATTTATATGGATTGAAAAAATACCTATTTTAAAAATATTTTTAGATATACAGGGTGTTGCGTTTTTGCCTGGCAAATAAAAATGTATATTTTTTAAGAAGTACACCCTATATTTTATTTCAGTTTTATATTGGTTTAGTAATGGTGTATTCAATCCCAGAATTTTTTTTTAGAAAATATTACAAGGTTGCCAAGCAATTAATTTTTTTATGAAATTAGAGAATGATGCAGACCCAAATTACATTATCATAATTTAGTTACCGTTGAAGTGGGTGAACTTAAGAACGATAGGATGACTTGACACAGCACTAAACTATTGTTGCCATGTATTAGGAAATTTCCAAAAAATGTTTAAATTGTACTACGATGATGAAATTATATTTTTAGCTGCAAAAACTTGTTCACAAATATTTTATTTTACCTGTTAAAAATTCTGAATAAAAGGTAAGAAAACCATGTTTTTTTGATATGCTATATAATTAGGGTCACCCTTAGGTATCTGTATGAGCAAATTTCATGTAATATTTTTTATAAAGTAGTTTATTATTTTCTTAAAGAATTTTAAACCTTACTTTTGTTGATTTTATTTTGTGAGGTTAAGAAATAATTTTTCATTTTTTGTTACATATTATGGGTGACTTGAGAAAATGCCAAATAAATATAAAAGAGTATTAGGAAAGCAGAAATACTACGATTTGAGTTCAGATGAACTAAAAGAAGCCTCAAGAAACATACGCACTAAAAGATGGTCAGGGGCAGAGGTTTTAATTTATACCGGGATATCAAAATCGATATTATATCGAATATTTCCTAATAAATATATGAAAACTCATGGAGGAGAGACTTGATTGACAAAGGTGAAGGAAACTGTTTTAAAGAATTCTAATTTAAATGCTGCGAAAAGGGAATTTCCCTTTAAATAGACAAGGGCGTGATTAAGTGCTTTGTCCGATAACACAGCGAGTATTAGTTGGTACTATGCATTTGTTAGACGTCAGAACGACCTATCAATTCGCCTATCAGAAAATATAAGGCGCAGTCGTGCTACTGTTTTCTGATGACATTTTAAATTATTATTTTGATAAATTGGTTGTTACTTTAAGAGACATTCTTCATGAAAATATCGTCAATTATGACAAGATATGTTTTGTCGATGATCCTGGATGTTCCAAAATTATTGTTCGATGCATAGCTAAACATGCTGAAAAAATTATGGACCACACAAAATTCTTAACTAAAGTCTATTCAGATTTCATTTACGCCGTGTCAAAACAATCTCTCTCATCCAGCAACAGCTCACGTGGCATTTTCTTTGCGCTTCTATTGGTTAATCGGTCGTTAGTCATTTAGACGACGCACAAATATTTTTTGTCAGAGTCGAATTCAGTTCAATTTGGATAATTATAAACGGCGTTTTGGTAGCATTCACCGTGTTGGTTAGTTTGGACATTTTGTATGTTTGATTGATTATAATTCATTATATTATAGTTTAGATATACATTTATTGTATTATTTATTTTTTTTGTTTTGTTTTTGTGGTTGTTGTTAGTTTGAACATTTTTTACTCTATTTTATGGACATTTAATTGACTGCTGCGTGACACTATGTCCTCCACAGATACAGCAGATGAAGTCCAGAAAAATGTTTTTACTCCTTCTAAAAAGCGACCGAAAAAGGGACATTTGGTCATCCGTACTAAAGAAATGGTTCTTAATATTTATAAGCATTAAATTTTGTAGAACCCTGATATGTTGGTACATGATGTTGAAAGGAGAGTTGCTGATAAAACAGGGATGTGCGCTAAAACCGTTTTTAATGTTATGAAGAAGTATAGACAGATTCATAAATTTTCTGAACCAAAAAGAAAGCTACGTTCTAAATAAATTAGTGGCTCTGTGGATGATTTTGATAAAAAATGCAATAAGGCGCAAAGTACATCAATTCTTCTTTAGAAATTAACTTCAAACAATCGATAAGGTTTTATAAGAAGTCAACGATGATCCATATTTGTCTACTTTTAAGCGAGCTACATTTTACAAGCTTTTTAAAACCCTTAATTTTAAATTTAAAACTCGAGGAAAAAATAGTTTGCTTTTAGACAAAATGAAATTGTTTCGTCCTACGCCACAAAAAATATATTATCTTGATAAGACTTGGATTAACGCAGGCGACACCAAATCAAAAGTATGTTTCGATATGTCGGTTTTATCATCCAGACAAGCCTTTTTGGATGAACTTTTAACTGGTTTTAAAAACCCATCAGGTATGTGCGTAAAAACAGCTCATTATATGTCATATTGGAAGTGAAAAAGGCTTTGTCTCTAATGCACTCGGTGACTACCATGACTACCATGACTACCATGAAGGAACGTTTGGAGAATCGTTCAAATAGTGATTTTCAAACATCCTACCAAAATTAGAAGATAACTGCATTATTATTCGAGAAAGCTGGAAAAAAAAATACCTACAACGACGTCTAAAAAAGGTGATATTTAAAAATGGCTATAAGGGAAAAAAATTGAATTCGACTACCAAATGCTTAAGATCCAACTTCTAAAACTTGGTAAGCAACATAAACATTATGATAGGTATGTAATAGATGAAATGGCTAAGCAGCAAAACAACATAATATTGAATTAATCTAGGTTGACGTTAATCGATACGTAGCAGATAAAAACTCAAAATTTAAATCTGGAGACATTAAAATTCTTTTTGAAGAAGTAATATTATTAATTTCTCCAGAAAAATGGAAAAAGTGTATCGACCATGTTCGCCAAAAAGTTGAAGTAAAAATGTGGGAGTTGGATAATATTAGAGAGGTTCAATTAGAACCACTTGTAATTTTGATTAATGAAGATAGCCCTTCAAGTCTAACTAATTTATCCGATTCAGAATAGTGCTAAGTCAAGTAAGGAAGATTGTGCTATAATACAGGGTACAAGGTGTATAATCTAAATACTAGTAGAACAAGAACAATAAAGAACAAAAGTTGTCAAAAATACAAAAGGTTTCTTTTTAAGATGCACAATTTTAAATCAAATACCAAATTCAAATACCAAATACCTCTTATATTTAAAAGTTTTTTTAATGCTTTTAGCAGATATATATTAGCTATTAAAGAATTTGCAATTATTTGGACACCCTGTATAATATAATTTTATAATATGATTGTTTCAATGCTCTGTATCACAGTAGACATATATAATGAACTAAATATAATGTAAACATCTCTTTTAAAGTCAAATACATTTATTAATTTGTATTGCAGGTTAACGCAGTTTATGTCGCTCACCTTTCTTCATCCAGAAATGTCACTAAAGTCTGGGAGACCGTGTATGGCATTTATTTTATAGTTTTAGTTTACAAAATATGTTTTTATCGTAATAAAAAAATAATTTTACGATTACACTCTTTTATTTTACATTTTTGCAAGACGGAAAAGTAAAATACGGCCCTGCTCAATTTTAGCGTTCACCTGCTTCTGTGTACATTAGGCGTAAATTAAATTTTAATAGACTTTAGTATGATTTTTGCCGTTAGTGCATCAGGAGATATGTTTTACCGCTTTATATATTATATAAGGCAGGTCAGCTGTGGTCTACATGAACAGAAAATGATCTATACCCATTCGAAAACTGGTTCAAATCTATTGTGCTCCCTTATTTTAAAAAACTTGAAGGACCGAAGGTGTTGAACGGTCATAATTTCGCCAGCCATGTTTTTATCAACGTCATATAGGAGTGCCAGAAAAATAATATTCGCTTTGTTCTCCTGTCGTTCAGTAGCTCGCATCTAATGCAACCTCTAGATGTTTGCTATTTCAGATCAGTGAAGGGCAAATGGAGGTCTGTTTTAACTAAATGGAAGCAAACACAACACAACCTGTCCCCATAAGGAAAGATGGATTCCCTGGTATACTCGTTAGTAGAACTAGGGGAAAAAATGAAGAGGACGTAAAAGTCGGGTACAAAGTGACAGGATTTATCCCTATCGGTTGAGAAGTTGTTTTAAAATTATTTCCTTTTCAAGATAGACCTGTTGAAAAATATGTTTGAGACAACACGGTAAGTCCGGCAGACGAAAGAAACTAAATGTTGCTTCAGGGAAGAGCATCTTTGTAGAAGATTCAGACACAGGAAAATCAGACGAGACCACGATAGTAGTACAACAATCTAAGCAAAAGAAAAGTCTTAAAAAAAATAAATAAGAACTTTTTTCTGAAAGTGAGAATGAAGACCTGATTAAAGAAAAATCCAGTAATATTGAGAGGAATGATAAAGAGCCCAGTAATATTGAGTCTGAGGATAATCTGAAAATGCAAACTCAAGACAACAAGCAAAATGAAAAACCTGTCGAACGACAAAAATTTCAATTTGGTGAGTTCATTCTCGTGCAATTTGTTACTGAGAAACGGGTTGTAAAATATGTTGTAGAAATCTGCCTTCAAGTAAAATTCTTGCGAAAATCTATGGGTAAAAAAAGGAATATACTTTTCGTATCCTGACATCATTGACAAATCGATGGTGAACAGAAATGAAGTATGTCTGCCAGCTCCAAAACCCCTTCGCTAAGGACTTTTAACTGATTTGGTAGAAAATGACAATGTTTTATGAACAAAAATTTTTAATTTAGGTTTAAGAATTATTATCATGTTGACTATTTTAGAATTTTTTTGATTTTTATGTTTTGTTATTGTATAATGTTTGAATAAATGTTTCATTTCGAAGTAAATGGTTTCAAAATATTTTGTCACCCTGTATAGTAGAAGCGCACTTGTTTAAAAAGTTAAATTTGATATCAAGTCACCTATTGGGCTGTTCTACTTGCTATTTAAACTGATTTTTCATTACATTTTCAACTCACCCAACAGGTAGTGTGACTTGACTTTTTTGCCTTTTTTTGCGGGTTGTTTTCAATGAAAAAAAAAAAATAGCATATTCTCATAATATATTAATAAGTATGGCAGATGTTATTGATTGAATTTTAAAAAAGTCACCCACTTTTACCATAGGTTTACTAAGCTAACCAAGAGTGGTGATAGAACTTAATTATTTTATTCTTTTGAAACATGTCTTAAATATGGCCAACATTAAATTGAATTAACTCCATTTTTCTAATGAAACACCCAGTATATTATTTTAGCATGAAATTCCTTATAAATTTACCTGTCCAACGATATCAACATGTTAGCCCCATCAATGTCGTATTGATCGATGGAATTTTTTATTTAAGGATTTTTTATAAATTTTTGAATAACAATCATATAGGTTAATAATTTTGGGTCAGTGTTTTGTTGCCTGTTTCATAAAGGGGTTTGATAATCCCAATATTTAGGCATTCGGGAAGGCATTCGTTATTTTATCTCTTATTTATTAGAAAGGTTAGAAATTGTAAAATTTCATCTTTAATTTTCTTGATGGTTGTCCCATCCGGGTGCTTTTTTAGCTTTTAATGTATTTACAACATGCTTTATCTCTACTTCAGTTGCATGATGTAAATACATAGTGCTTTATAGTATGTCTGTTTCTCAATGCCATCAGGACGCAATTTTTTGTTTGCAAAGTTCTGTCCCAATTCGCTATTGAAGTTATTTGCAATATCATTTTCATCTTTTAATTTATTTATTTGTAGACCCATACGCTTCTATACCAGTTTCTTCTGTAGTTTTAAACTGTCTATATATCACTTTCAGTAGTACACACCATAGTTTCTTGGCCCCATTCTTTCTTTCATTCCAGCTTTGTGGGTTTAAAGTTTTTTACAAAACTGTACTTTTTTCTCATTTTGGCCTGGGTCATATCCCAAATATCTTCTGTCCTGGAGCTAACACACTTTCCTCTGATTACTCCGTTTCTGATCATTTTATATCTTTTCCTTTTTAAGATAACCTTTGTGGTTGTAGCTCTGGTTCTCATTGTACTGGTAATGCAAACACAGGCTAGTCTTTGTAATTTTGAGATATTTGCTCTCCTAGTAGCTAAACTAGTTCTGTTGCTACAAGTTTGGTCTCACATTGCTATTTAGGACTCCATGTCCGGTATTTAGTTTAAGTATATCACACTTTGTATAAC
Organism: Psylliodes chrysocephalus; assembly: GCA_927349885.1. Lineage (NCBI taxonomy): Eukaryota > Metazoa > Arthropoda > Insecta > Coleoptera > Chrysomelidae > Psylliodes > Psylliodes chrysocephalus. The sequence goes on from OV651817.1 coordinate 77,486,601, forward strand.
ATTTCTTGTGGAACTATTTTGGGATTTGTATATACTATGTTATACTTCTAAAAGATTGTAAGTGTGCTAAATCTGGTGTTTTGCATACTATAATTATAATGAAGTTTAAAGACTAGAAATATATTCAATATATTCTATTGTGTTGGTGTAAGTATAGCTTTTATCCACAAATCCTTTGAGAAAACATCAGTCGAAAATTATTGTTCTCCTTTTTTACATTTCTAACACAGTTCTGTTCATTTGCTCACTGATTTGCGGCAAATATGGTAGTGTACTTCAAAACTACACCCATGTCTTTACAAAATACTTTAAAACCTTGCAAATTATATTCTAAAACATGATATATGCATACCACAAAACAAGGACACTGAATTCCGTAGAAATATAGTTCTTTCCTCGTCACATGGCTTGACGCCAATCATTAATTCGCTGTTAAATCTACATCACGCTTACTATGGAAGGAATAAAGAATTCAAATATGCTTGTGGTTATCGAACATTTAATTGTGCTATTAAAGTGTTTAATAGGTACCATTAAATCAGTTTAATAGAAATGAGAAAACTTAAGGGTATTAGAGTTTTTACTAATACAATACCGGTTGGTAATAAATTAAGCAGTTTCTTAATATATTTTCCAGAAAACCTTTAATTACCGTTTAATTAATGGTATTAACCGAACATGAATTAATATTTTTCTACAATAAAAGTTTAATTACTTACCCTAGTTTTCTTAGTGGCAATTTTTCAATACTTTATTTGTTTTCATTTCTTTTATGATTAATATCAAGTTAATATCCATCGATATTCTCCCATTGGACACAATAGCTGAATATTCACAAGTCCAGGGATTTATATGCTAATTGAAAGACACATCCATTTATGTTTACTCTAACAATTAATGAAACATCGGATTTAGCGTTGATAGAAGGTATTATTTGCAGTCAGATGTGAAATATTATAGTTTATAATACAAGGACAAAAAAAAAACATATAACTTCGGAGTTCAAAAACATTAATTGAAAAATAATTCGTAAAGTTTTTGTCTTCATTAAAAAATATTTATTTTATATTTGAATGGCCCTCGCTTTTCTCATTCTAAAAATATAAATTATTATTGGTTTATACAGGGTATTTTGCAGGATATCATCAGTTTTGTATGAAAATCGTATTGAATTCAATGACCTATATCATGCAAAAGAAACCATTGTTAACCAATTTTTTTTCTACCACAATATCTTCAATCATGGTCAAATTTTATCCGGAGATAACTACTCGCATGAAATCTCTACAATGTGAGTCAAAACACAAATACATAATTTTCTCAGTTTTTTTAAATGGTTCACCCTGTATTTTATATCATCCTTCAAAAGTATCCTAATTATATTTTAATTTGACTTAAGCTTTCCCTATACCAAAAATTAATAGTTTTTAGAGATTTTAAAATTTTAGTGGTAAATACGATAATTCAGAAGAAAATACATTATGTTTGATAATTAGTAATTATTACAATTTAACCAGCTGTAATTTATTATCGATTTTTACATTAAGAAAGAAAAAATATCAATAGCTAGCACAAATTCATACTTTATTATTATGTATGTTTTTTTGAGTAATAAACATATAATACAATTTTTACAAATTTTATATTATCAAGAATAATAAAGTAAAAAAATTCTAAAATTATCAAATTAATCACACTCATAATTCGATTTTTAGTAATATGACTACATTCATGAATGCTCGTGAATATTCGTGATATTTTCGGATTATTAGCTAAGTTAGGGATATTCGAATTATTGGGTAATACTTTGATGAAACACCAACTTCATTGATGACGTACAACGGGATTTGTATTAAAAGTACAATAGGTATACTTCATCAATAAAAACCTATTTCCTTTTCTTTTATGTACTTTCTTAAAAAATACAGCCCGTTTCACAGCAACATCGGAAAGTTCCATAAGCCCTCGCCTTGGATCATCTTTTTTTCCATTTAAAACTAATATATTTTAATAAGGTGCACAATGACATGTGGAATTTAATAAATAATTCTTTTTCTTTCAATTTTTCGAATAAAAAATCCAGTTACGTGTTCGTCTACAAACATATATATTATTAAGGTGCGCGTGCGTGTAATTTATTTATTGTTGTTATTATTTTTTTATAATTATTATTTTTAAGATTTACTGAAACTTACCAGTGTGTAGAATTGACTCATGATCAAAGTTAAAAAAAAATAATGTCATTGGATAAAGTATTAAACAGAAGAAAATAAAACAAAAGGTAATTTTATTAAAAAAAAATATTGTTAAAATAATGTACCCTGGGCGCCAGCAAAAGCTCGTACCTTGCAACACCTATTCAGTCTATTAAAAATAATATTAATAATTTAAAATAACGATCCTCTTAGATCTGGTTGTGAGCCGAGTAGTCTTAATCCACAGGTGGGTTCCTTGAGCGTGAAGTTGCAGCATGTCATAAATATTAAATATGGTTGGAAATGGAGATCGGAGAGGTTATGTTGATATTTGTAGCGAAGATTTAAATAAATAAATGTATTTGTTCAGTTTTAAAAAGAAATTTATTTAAGAATTGTGTGATTAACTGTTTTTCTAACAGTGTACTGCATAAATATGAAGTGAATCACGTAAGTACTTAATTCAAGAAATGTTTTTTTTTTACCAAATTGATTGCATCAAAGCCAAAAGAGTTAGTAGATAGAAAGTAAAGTATTATTGATCTAAAAACTTGTTTGGTTTTAAGTCTGTAGATCAATAACATGCATGATTATTCTAAATTAGATATAAATAGAAATGAATAGGTAATATCTTAGCCTAATTACAAAATAAATGTCAATGTTAATATGGGTCACTTTCGCATAAATTTAATTAGAATTCTGTTTGAATAAAGTTCGATTAGATTAGGTATGTTTATTTAACTTTTTTATATTTTTGTCTTATAGAAATAGTTCCTAGTTGTCAAGATTTATCGTAGCATTTTTTTTTATATAGGTTTTCCAAATTTGTGCAGAAGTACCTTATAAAATCCTATTGGATGAATTGTGATGTTCCAAACGAGGTAATGCTCCAGTTTTCACTTATATTATTGTGGGAATAATATGTAGGCAATCCAGTAATTGAAGTTTCAGCGGCAATTTTCAAAAATTCGACAGCAAATCTCCTGTCTTTACAGCTCCAATGTCAAAGAGTGTCAAAAAACCGGTAATACAGGAATCTTCCTTATCGACAGTTCGACAAAAATCCTAGGTGTTTACTGGGCAGAAAATAAAAAGGAACTGACTCCATTTTTGGTGGAAATTGCTTTTAATAAAGTTTGATGTCACAGCCTACTAAGATGTAAGTTTTTCTAAATTTTCCTTCAAAATCCATATATGAGGATATTTATTATTTTTTTATAAACTTTTTCTCACTCTATTTTAAACACTTTTACTAGATAGTTTTTAGTTGTAACAATTTTATTTTACAATATTTACAAAGATTTTCTAACTTATTCTTAAATTAAAGCTTTTGCATACACTTTTTTGTAAAACATTTCTTGAAATTATTGACCTAAAAAGTTACTTTATTTTATTATTTTTTTAATGGTATTTAGTTATTTTGAGATTCTAAATATTTGAAAATTGTTCTACAAACCATAATTAACATTATGTAAGCATTAATTCTCATCTACATGTTTTGATATTAAATATTTTTTTAGGATCAGAGATAGAGTCTACACTGACATCTTAATTTGTACCCAGCTATTAGGATTGGACTTCCCAAAGTGTGGATTGTGTCAGTAACTAATCCCAAAACTCCATTCTACAAGTTTCCAGTAAAATTATTGTCAAAAGAGTTTTATTTGTGATATTAAATTACATGTGAAGTCAAATTTTACATTTTGATGCTCAAAATTTGTAAGTATTATTAGTTCATATTCATTTATAATTTATTGTACACTGTTAGAAACCTATTATGCTTTCATAGCTTGAAATTAAATCAACATTGTTACAATTTTTATTTATTTTTCTATAAATAATTTAACAGAAACCTTAATAAGTAATTTTAATTTGTTATTATTTTAACTTATGTACATTTCACAATTCTAAAATATTTTTGACCAAGGTATTGTCCGTTACAATATAGGTATTTATAATTAGATGATATAAAATAAATAATCTACACTTGCTAGCTTTATACATGTAAATAACATCTCGAATTGTACTTGTATCTAGAGTTCTTGTATTAGTTACTTTCTTTGTACAAAGGCCCTTTTTTGTAGGCGATTTCAAGACGACATCATTCTTAGCTGCTTGAGAAATATCACTTACAGTAAACAAACTTAAGTTAAGTGCTGCAGATACACGCTAAAAATGAGATTAGTTTGATGTTTCTAGACAATATCAGTAAAAATTTACTTTTCTAACAGCAGTTAAAAGTAATAAAGGATCTTGTTATCGAATTCTTGTTCAAAATACTGTATCAATCAAGCTATGAGCTTACAGCGGATATTTAATTTCTTTTCCCTTTTTAAACCTGCGAGGAAGGCAAATACAATTTTTTTTTGAGATATAAAGGACCTGTTTTTTTCCACCTTTAATATTTATTATGTCGATTTACCACAGTTTATGTAAATAAATTTAAAACATTCCAAGAAAATTACCCCATTCGGCATACGCGTGTGCCCTAATCAACATGGAATTCTACGCTTCACCCCATTAGCCTAATCTCTGCCTACTACATTAAAATTTATGAAAAGTTATTGTACACATTTCATGGAATTTTGTCACGAAAAATACGTGTCCTTTGTTTCGCTCTCCTTATTATATTAACGTCACATAAAACAATTTATGAGCTGTACCTCGTACTTTCCATTACAAAAATGAATTTATGCTTTTGAAGCCGAATTTGTAAAACGTCTCTGAAATATTTATTATACAAAGGCACGTCACAAATTTATCATGACATGATAATTTCTGTCAATAAAACGAAAACTGGGATCGTCATTTATATTCGGTTTTTTATTGGCAAATTACCGTGTCTCCTGGGTCAAGGACAAGCATGAAAATACTTAATCCAACTCTTATTAATAATCAATAGTATTATACTAATATATTAGGTTATTTAATAAAACATTACAAGTTAGCTTTATTTCTGTTTACAACTTTGTCAAGGTGTTTTTTAACCCTATTAATAACCTAACGGTTTTAACAATCATTTTTGGCAACAGAATTATTTAAATAGGAAGTTTTATTTAAGTAATTGAGTGAATAGACAAAGGTACTATGGGCACACATAGAAAGTGAATGTGTAAGAGTGAGAGGTACATATTCAATGGGTAAGAGTGAGACATTTATTTATTTATTTATTTATTATACAATGTCCACGGTGCTAACTCCGAATTACAGGATAAGAGTTAACAAACAGAAAATATATTTTACAATAATAAATAACAACTGGTTCGTTAAAAGAATAGCTTCACGAACACACAAATAACATAAAACGAAGAACAAAAAACAGAAGGTGTATTTGTAGTAAATTTTTAAACCATACAAGTAATTGGGAGATAAAGACTCACAATAACAGCAAAAAAAGAGACAAAAGGTATGAACTATGAGCATGAACGTTTAACTAAACCGCTACAACTGTGAAATATGTCCAGTTTCTGGAGTTTTGCCTAGGAACGTGGAAGTTGATCATGTTGACTAACTCCATATAGTCAACAAACCCATTAATAACTTTGTGTAAAAATGTGACAGAATGCATTATTTTGCATTTTACAAGGCGGCAGGATTAGACTCGGTCATAAAAATATTCTTGTGGAGCGCCTCTAGCGGGAAATATATTATCTAAAATAAAAGTGGCAGATTTAAAAAAATCTCCGCTGCTAGGGGAGTTATCTGATTATTATAAATTGGGCTCCAAATAATGCATCCGTATTCAAGTTTAGATCGAACAAGAGCCGAGAATAGTAAATTCATTGTATGGAACTCTTTAAAATCTTTCATTGTCCTAGTTAGAAACCCTAAAATCCGAAAAGAAGATGATACCGTCTTATCAATATGAGCACCGAATGTTAGCTTGGGATCATAGTAGACACCAAGATCTTTTATCAACTTAGGCCTTGATAGCGTAATATACTGAATTATATAATTAAATTGCATGATTGACTCTTTTCTAGAGAAACTCATTATGTTGCATTTATTGGAATTTAGAAACAATTTGTTGGCAGCGCACCAATCATTTAATAGGTTAATATTACGTTGTAGAGAGTAGCAATCATTCAAGTTATTATTGGTATGGAATAGTTTTAAATCATCAGCATAAAGTAAATATTTTAAATGAATATTAGTTACGATATCGTTAACAAAAATGTTGAAGAGAAGAGGACCCAGAATACAGCCTTGGATTTAATGAAAGATGTCATATTTTTAGTTTAAGAGCGAGAAGAAGTTAGTAATGCAAAAATATGTACGAATACCAAAACTAAACAATAAAATTTCTATAATGAAGAAAAAGTGAGTAGAAAAGTTTTTAATAGTGACGGATGACATATATTTATAGAATAAAAAGAAGTTTGAATAGACATACGAAAAACTATTAGAAACCTGTAGAGATATAAATTAGTGATGACAATGATAAATGGTTGGAGAGTTGTCACATTTTTTTAGGACAGTAATATTGGAACTGTAGAAATAATCACATAAGAAAGTGAATATGTGAACATAATTCAAGTACAATCGCTGATGGTACACCTGCTTGTAATTGTTAAGTTAATTGCTGTTCTATTTATTTTTTTAATAAAAATAATTCTTTAACGTACGACAATGAACGTAGAGTATAACAATGACTAACGATCACGAAGAGTATTTTGTTGCCTTGTTATTAATAACCAACAATGATGTACGGCAATGAACGACGAGTATTTTGTATTAATATCCAACGACGGTGACTAACGATGATGTACGACAATGAACGATGAGTACGACAATGACTCACGATCATGTAAGACAATGAATGAAGAGTATTTTGCTAAGTTAATGAACGAACGGCGCTGATGCGATTTCTACTTGTCACTTATACTCAACACGAAACCATGGCCTTTTTGGCTCCCCCTTTCTATCATTTGACAGCTGCAACGCATTGGTATTGTTGACAACACTCTTTTCGATGTAATGTTAATTTAATTTGTACCAATTTCTCTGATTTTTTATGACTTTATCCGTTCGTCTGACCATATGTTTGCCTCCTCTGTCTGTCTATCCTTTTGTCTGTCTGTCCTTTTGTCTGTCTGTCTATCCTTTTGTTCACCTAAGGTCGCTTTGGCAATGCTAGATTTATTTTAATAACATGCATTTTGATCTTCGTTTGAATAGTAGCAAAGCTTTTCTTTAAATCTCGTTTTTTCCATCTAAATTAAACCAATATCAATGACTTATGTTCTTATGACCACTGCGCTTCAACGTTAATCTATTTCTGGCTACTTTTCTCACTAGGCCTTCTCCTCCAGTTCTTTATGTTTGTAGAGAACGGTGTTAGGTTGGATGACTTTTCGTATATGACAATATATGCTCTTATGTTTCTGTATGTCCCTGTATGTCCCCGTATCACTTGTCTGCATAATACTGTTTTTCTCGTTTGAATTGGACCAATACCAGCTGAGATATAGACTTAGGCCTTTTGATATTGTCACTGTGCAGGATTTTTCTATTTAACGGTAAAATATATGTAATGTCCTCCCACTCCCCGTTTTTCTGTTTATTAGACTAATAATAGCTAAGATACACACTAAGGCCTTTTTGACTTTGCTACAGCGCAAAATTTTTCTATTAAACGTTAATTTATACTACGTTCTCTACATAATGCTGTTTTTCTCGTATAAATCTAACCAATAATAACCGAGATATATGCTTAGGTCCTTTTGGCATTACTACTGCGCAGCATTTTTTGCTATTCAACGTTAATAGAGATATTCCTCACACTTTCCTGTTTTCCCCATTCCAATCGGACCAATAATAACGAAGATATAAGCTTTAGGTCCTTTTGGCTTGTCACTGCGTATGATTTTTCTGTTCGGCGTTAATATATATGTAATTCCCTGCATTCCACCGTTTTTTCCGTTTGAGTCAGACCATTAATAAAGGAGATTCAGGCTTAAGCCCTTTTGGCTTTCGTTCTATGCATGATTTTTCTGTACGGCGTTAAATCAATTTAGATCCAATATTCTGTCTCCCAAGTAGCAATTAGATCGAGCACATCCTGTTTCAACTATTAATAATGAAAGTAAATGTACTATGTCTAACTTTTCTCTTTTCTATCAGAATGTTCGTGGCACTCGTACGAAGACTCGAGATCTGTATCTTAACTAATCAACTTCCTCTCAACATGACATTATTACGCTCACTAAGACTATACTACTCCATCAAGGACTCAGAATTATTTGATTTAAACCTTTACAATGTTTACAGAACTGATAGAAAATGCCCAGGACGTAGTTGAACACTTTGCCAGCTTTTTCGCTAAAAATTATATTGCGTCAAGACCATACAGTGCTTCCAACGTTACATATTGCTCAAATCTGGTAACTACGCCCTTTTTACAGAAAACGAAGTTCTGATTTCCCTAAAAAAATGAAGTCAAAAACAACAACTGGCCCTGATCTGATTTCTTCGTTTCTAATTAAAGACTGTGCTCAATTTTTTGTAAACCATTACAATATATCTTTAACTTAATGCTATCATCGGGTACGTTCCAACTATCTGGAAGCTTTCTCAAATATGTCCTGTTTTCATAAAAGGTTATCGAAACGAAACATGCAATTATATGCCTATTACTATTCTGTGCAACTTCTCAAAAACATTAGAGATTATTTTACATGATCATATCTTTTTTAAGCTCCGTAATGTTATTATAACTGAACAACATGGATTCATCAGAGGACGTTCTACTATAACAAATCTCTTCTGTTTTACACAGTTCTTGGCAAAAAGTATCAGGTATACGAAATCTATACTGATTTTTCCAAAGCCATTGATATGTTGGATCATGGCATACTACTAACAAAACTTCACCAGGTCGGAATGTCTGAACAGCTAATAACTGTCATAAAATCCTATATTTCTGGACGCACCCAATTTGTTTAATGTCTGGGTCTCAAATCACGTGTATTTGCTCAAACTTCTGGAGTTCGTATAATTAAAAAGGATCCATTTACTAGGTAGAAAGCTTAAAACATATATAGTCAAAAAGGAGCATGCCATGTCCGCGTTAATCTAATCGATCTGACGGAAGTGGTAGCCATGTTGTACTATGGATGACTCATCATCATATGATAAATGGTTTCCAAAATTGGTTTATAATTTTAGTGATTAAAATTTGTTAATAATTTGGATGTTTTATGTGTTAATTTAAACTTTTATCAACCCTTTTTTTTCAGACATTTTTAAAAACTGTTAACTGTTTTAGTATTAATTTAGTATTACTGTTAATTTTAAATTTTCCGTGTTAAAAGACAAACAAGACAATATGGTCAGTTGTTCGTCTTGTGGATATAGCAGCACAGCTAAAAGTAGAAAGGAATAATCTATATTTCATAAGCAAGTATTTTATTCTCTCAATCTTTAACCACATTAAAAAAGTAATAATTAAAATATAGGGTATACATACTTTTATTTAAACAATTCTTTTATGCAATTTTAAGATATTTATGTGGTTGTTAAAATAAATAAATTATTGTTCAATTTAGAATTATAAATTGATTGCAAGTAAACAATTTTCAGATTTCTTAAAGATTCTAGACTTACAAATTATATAAATTAATCCCAGGTAGATAATTTTCAAATTTCCTAAACATTATTAAAAAACAAAGTTATGGCTTGAGTTTATGCAAAAAACAAATTGTGAGCCAAAATATCTTAATCTTTTTGTGTTCACGCCATTTTAAAGCATATTGTTTTGATCGAACCTCAAAATCAAGAATAAGACTTCTACCAACAGCTGTTCCAACAATAAAAGTTGTCCGGTTGAAGTATATAAGTAAATAAATTATTTACTAACTATATCATGTGCCGTTTTTTTTCGTATAATAGAAGTTTATTTTATGAATGTGATGCACCCTATACAATTTATTACAAAGTTATTTACAAAAACGAACACAAATAGAATTATTAATATCTCAAGTAAGGAAATAAGTAGCATATCGCATGCCTCAAAATACTGTCTTAGGTCCTATCTTGTTTATTTTTATTTTAAATAATTTGTCGTTTAAATACAGACAGAAATATTATAAGTTTATCAGACGATACAGTTATTCTGTAAAATGCAGAAAACTGGACTTGATTAAAATTATTAATAGAAACAGATCTTCTAAAAATTTTCGAATGGTTTACCTAATTATAAAAACTTACAAACCTTTGATAAAACTTATGATGTTCCATTATACAGTTACAAACAGATGGCCTCTTCCTATAGAAACAATAAAAGGTAACGTTCAGTAGTTTCATATAAGTATTGAAAACTATATCAAATACCTTAGAGTACAAATGACTCTCATCATAACTGGACTAAGCATACAAATAATGCTCTGAAGGTACATTTAAAAATAATCTATTTTACACTCACAGAATCATTATTACGTTATAGGATCCTTAATTTTTTAAGATATTTAATTTTTTTTAACGCACATCTACAAAACATATTTATTTTTCAAACCTTAATAGTTTGTAAAATGTAGATTAATAAAGACATTGTCATAATAAAGACGTAAAAAAGTCAATATCTTTTTTAATACATTATTGCTTCGATTTTTCAAATGAAATCCCTCTATAGATTATCCCAAAAATATTTTCCTATGTTTTTCCCACCAAACATGCAATTTTAAAGTAAAATTTATACACGTAATGAAGACTAATACAAAAAAATGCAACTTCTTGCAAGAAAATAGGAATTCGTCAAAATGAGAGAAATCGGTAAATTTAGATAATATGCAAATGAGTATTTATTATTTTCTTTTCTACGCCCCTTATGACAGTACGTCACTGGTAAACCGGAAACACTTGTCTAGTTTACTGTCAAAATTAGATATCATCGAGATTCTAAGGTCGTTTAGGATTCCTCCTTCCTGATTATATATATTCTAAGGTAGAAAGCAATAATCTCTATTTTGTTGTATACTTAGCATTTCTTTACATCTTTCGTCTTATCAACCTAAAAATATGACATCTGCCATTAAATCTAATAAAAAAGTCTCACTCACTTTGTATTTCTTAGAAAGTAATTATCGATAGTCATCATTGCTTTTATATTTAGCATTTCTATACATTTTTCGTATTACAGCCTTAATTTAAGAGCATTTAAGGTTACAAAATTACTAAAATTTGATCTTCGTTCCAATACCCATCTTTCGTAGTGGGGGCGAGGTGATATATCAAATAATATCGTTTTACACTATGCAAAATTGGTACAATTTTGTAAATTCACACATACACATAAGAGCAAAAAAATGTATTTATAATTAATATGTGAACGAAATTGATTTGGTTTATATTATGCATCTATTAAATTTCGAAAACAAGCTGCTAAATCTATCAACCGGCGAAAATATATCACGGCAAAAATAAATTACCAAGTTATTTTGAAATTCAAATTTATCCATATTAATCATCATAAATCGCCGGTTTGGAATCGTGACCGGGTAATGTTTGCAAATGTAACATTATTTTATTTTATTTAATAAACGTCCACTCGACATTTTTATACTGAATATATGATATATATTTTAATTCCTACGGCAATATGAAAGCATATTTAGTATGCATATTTTATTTTTGTTTATGTGTTTAAAACTGTATTTATTTATTAATTTTAACTGTTGCGCCATTTTCATGTAAAAAATAGAATGAGCTATAAACAACACATATCTGTATTATTATTAATTGAAATTAAAAAAACTGCAGATTAAAGTTAAACATCCAATTTACTATAAACTATTCAAAGCGCTTTAAAAAAAGCATGTGCAAGTCTAATCAGAAAATAATTAAAACTATAATTTGGTCAATGAAAATTAATTGCAAACACGAGTGGATTACGTGTTGTAGATAAAGTATTAAAGTTTAATTGACTTTACAAAGCACGAGAGTCGATAATTCCATAAATTATCATACATAATAAAAACATTTGGTCCAGTATAATTATTGTATGTATTAACAATGAGAGAGATGTTTAATTCTGCATCTAGTTAATTATAGTTTATATACCATATAGCATATTTTTTTAGTAATTGGATTAATAAATTTTTCTTATACCTTGCTATACAAATCAACAATTTTTTATTAGATTAATTTAAATTATTCAACATTAATCGGTTTAAATGTAAGTTTATCACCTTCTGGATATACAAAGTATCTTGTAATAAACTAAAGCTATATTAAATAATTATGTAATGTTTTCAGGCATAGCACTATAAAAAGTCTATCAGGTGAAAATGTTTTAAGGCATAGTACTATAGACTATCAGGTGGAAATGTTTTTAGGCATATCACTGTAAAACGTCTATAAGGTGAAAATGTTTTCAGGCATAGTACTGTAGAATATCATCTTCAAAACACTATCAGGTAAAAATGTTCAGGTAAAGTCTCGTTTCAGAAACACTATCAAGTGAAAATGTTTTCAGACATAGTACTGTAGAAACTGTAATTGCCCACCCGTGGTTCTGCAGCTAATTATTAAAAGCCCTCCCTACTATTGTGAAATTCAAACTTATTCATACTTACTGTATTTGGCCTTTTCCTCGAGTGTTGTAGTGATCGTCTAGTTAATTAATTTATAAGTTGACCACTATTGAATAATAATTAGTTACACAATAATACTCATTATTATTCACCAATAAATTCCCATTTTACAAAGTTGATTTCGTTGTTAAGTTATTAACTCACCATCGGATATGCAGACCATTGGGTGTATATTATCGTCTGTTTCTATTTCAGACATTTTATATTCGTTTGTATTCGGTACGAAAGCGTTATCTTGTGTCGGGATAACTAGCAGGGACGTTGAAACGTAAGCATCGGAATTTAGAGCAGCGTGACGGAGAAAGAGCATCGTGACGCAGAACGCCAAACGCAGAAAGGTAGAGAAGTACGGACGTAGGGCGTCAGATGAGATATTGGTCGTCAGATGGAGGGCGTCGGATAAAAGAGATGACATCATGACGTCGAGCTTCGAGACGTGGAAACGTTGGGAGGTAGGGTTGTCGGGCTGAAGAGTGTCGGATAACGGTAGAATATGAACTGCGTGGGTTTAGGAAAGGTACTGAACTTGAATTATACAAGATGTAGAATAATACGACTGAAGCTCAAAATGAACTGAACTGAGTTTGATTTCTTAATGCCTTTCGAGTCCCGTTTAATCGGATTTTTATATTCGATTTAATTGCTTTATGTGACGTCAGTTTCTCATGTGAACCAATTTGGGCAAATTTATTACTTGTCTCGAAAATTTTGTGTATCGAAAACAACGTTCCTATTCAAACTGACTTAAGATAAGTTCGTTAAGAGTTTAAATGATTATTACTTTGTGGAAACTTATGTTGTATGGTGGTTTTAGATTAATTTCCCAGACACTTGTAAGAAATTGGATCTCTTACGGGCAGGGTTATAGCTATTATTTAATAGGTGTCGAAAATAGAATTTAATTATCTGGGAAATTTTTCGTTAAATGAAGGATTGCATATTTAATTAGAATTCAACTGTTCTTTAATAAAATGGAATCAATAAATTATTAAGGCACCTGGGTGCGATAGGTTACATCACTATCAGGTGGAAATGTTTCCAGGCATAGCACTGTAAAGAGTCTATAAGGTGAAAATGTTTTCAGGCGTAGAACTGTAGAATATCATCTCCAAAAATACTATCTGGTAAAAATATTTTCAGGTATGGTGTAGAGTCTCGTTTCTAAAACACTATCAGATAAAAATGTTTCCTGGCATAGTATTGTAGAATATCATATCATCTCTCAGGTAAAAATGTTTTCATGCATAGTACTGTAGAAAGTCTATCAGTTGAAAATGTTTTCAGTCATATTACTATAGAATATTATCTCTAAAATACTATAAATGTTTTCAGACATAGCACTGTAAAAAGTCTATCAGGTAAAAATGTTTTTAGGTATAGTGTAGAGTCTCGTTTCTAAAACACTATCAGGTAAAAATGTTTTCAGGCATAGTACTGTAGAAGATGATTTCCAAAACACTATCAGGTAAAAATGTTTTTAGAGTACTGAAGAATATTATTTCTAAATTACTATCAGGTGAAGATGTTTTCAGACATCACTGTAAAAAGTCTATCAGGTGAAAATGTTTTTAGGCATAGTACTGTAGAGACCCATTTCTAAAACACTATCAGATGGAAATGTTTTCAGACATAGCACTGTTAAAAGTCTATCAGGTGAAAACGTTTTCAGGCATAGTACTGTAGAATATCTTCTTCGAAACACTATCAGGTAAAAATGTTTTTAGGCATAGTACTGTAGAAAGTCTATCAGGTAAAAATGTTTTCAGGCATAGTACTCTCTACCTAGAGTCAACAAAAAAACAATTAAATATTTGGTGATAAATTATTATTTTTCCAGATACGCATATATCAGATATACCTTGAGTACAATGTTCATATCCAGGATGGCCGGATGTTAGCTTCCAGTACTTATTACATATATTGCCTCTTTGTTAGACACTCCCTGTAGTATTCTTGGGTTCTGTGCGTTTATCGCTGACACAAGGCATTCTGCTAATATTTCGATGACTGGACAAACGCTAGGAAATGAAAACATAGACCGGTACTGGGGCATTCATGAAGTTTATTTTTGTATTGTGACTTTCTATTACCCCTTAGCTAATATTACTTAAGCTTAATTTTTATTTATGCGCCATATTATTATTGTTTCGTGATAAAACTTTTCTTAATTTTGTAATGAACATTTATGGTAGGGGAAAGGGTTGTACCTTAGGACGATTTTATCTTGGGACAGTTGCTCTCAAAATTCAACCACTCTAGCGGTAACTCTTAGAACTAGATATTATGTTATCAACACTATCCTTTGTGTTGCCCACCAATACCATTCTATTTCAGTCATTGTTCCGAGGTCAAATGTCAGATTTATCGTTTTCGCGCCCTGAAAGTAAATTTTTGCGGCAACTCCCAGCTCGTATACCAACAGGGTAAGCATAATTAATTTACTTTAGCTCATGTAGTACTTTAGGAGTGTTGTTTAAGCAAGCAGTCCATGCAAGAAAATATTAAAAAGTAATTTAGTTTTTCAAGGTTAAGAAATTCATTTTGTCAACTGTGCTAGGTTGCACTTTTCGGGTTGTACCTTGGGACGTGTCCTAAGTTACAACCTTTTAACATTAAAAAATAAATACCTTTTACATTAAGTTGCAATTTTACCACTGTTACAGATGGGCAGAAGTGCCACAGAAAGAAAGAAGACGAAACCAGTAGCAGAAAATGTTAAGGCAGCTGTTATGGATGTTATCCCAAACAATCAGTCTATGCGAGAAGTGAATATATGGTTTATCAAAAAGCAGCCTTGCCAGGCACATAAAAAATACAAATTGTCTGGTCAAACTGATTTCAAATACGAAGTCAACAATACGACGCAAAAGGTCTTCACCGTTGAGCAAGAAGAATAACTACTTTCATATATTTTAAAGGCTGCACAATGAAACTTTGGTTTGACCGTGGATGAAATGAATAAATTAGCTTTCCAATATGCCGAAGCAAATACCCAGAAAAATGGAAAGAACGTGGATACGCAGGAAGTCAGTGGTATTGAACTTTTCGTAATTCATATAAAAGCAGATATCTCTTCGAAAACCGGAGTCTACTAGCTTAGGTCGAATGGCATCTTTCAACAAACCAAATGTTGAAATATTTTTTGGGAAGCTCCAAGAAAACTTACAGCGTGTGGAACCTTGACGAAACGGGTTTCTCTACGGTTCACACGGCGTCCCGTGGGCTAGGTAATATAAAGGCAAATAAAATTGGATAAGCTACCTCTGGAGAACGTGGAATAAATGTAACAGTGATAGCTTGCGTCACTGCTGTTGTAACATTTATTCCCCGAGCCATCATATTAACAATGCACCACCCGGTACCCTTGGTATGGCAACTTCTAGTAATTGGTTCAACACTTTATCTCTGTGTTTAAGTCTTCTCGTGGCAATGAAGTGTTGCTTATTATGGACAAACACCAGTCACATTTTATTAAAAGCGATAAGCTTGGCGAAAGAAAACGGCATCATAATTCTTACGTTTCCCCCTCACACTAGCCATAAACTCCAGCCTTTGGACCGGTCTGGGCCTCTTAAAGCCTTTTATAACAAAGCTGCAAAGGATTGGATGATCAACCACCCCGGAAAGCCTATTTCTATTTACGACTTCTCAGCATTGTTGGGAAAAGCATTCACGCATCTGGCCCTTTAATGCAGAAGTGTTCGGAGTTTTTATCTGCTAAAATCAAAAACAGACTATACCCTGCAGCAGAAGCAGCAGCACCTGAAGTCCAACTGCCGTATGAAAGTGAGGAGAGGCAAAATAACAGAACACAATCAAGAAAAACACCTTCGACAAGCAGTGCATTAAAACCATCCATACTCCGGAAGAAATTCGTCCATTTCCCAGAGTACCACCAAGAAAATCTTGTGCTAGAGGAGGAAAACCTGGGAGGTGTATGATTTTCACTGACACGTCAAAGAAGCAGAGAAAGGCAAGTTATGCCCAAAGAGAGAAGCTGCTAAAAGAGCTGTAGAATTTTTATCATCCTCATCTGATGAAGAATTACCTGACCTTGGCGATAGCTGAGAAGGGAGTCAGTTCTATTCTAGTTCTGAAGATGAGTATTCCTCTAATTTATTTCCAACTAACGAAGATCAGCTGATTTTCTCCAATGGCAACTGGGTACTAGTTAAATGTCAAATCGCCGGTGAAACTAAAGGAGATGTTTCCTACATTGGATTAGTAGTAGAACAAGACAAAACTGGACCAGATGTGGCCATAAAGTTTCTCAGGAAGCAAAGAACCCATTTTGTATCTCCCAGCGTCGACAACATCAGCATCAGCATCTGTGCAATATAGTGAAAGTATTGTCTACTCCAAAAATACGTCGTATATTTCATTTTTTTAACATTTCATTCCCACAGGACCTTAATTTGAAATAAATTATAATCAGTATGATTTATGTTTATTTTTATAATAAAAAACTAATACATACTACCTAGAGTATTCGGACGAAAGATGTCAGCACAATAACTGGAGAAGTAAAAAATGTTCCAAGGTACAACCCTTTCCCCTACTTACCCATTTAATTGTATTCTTAAACACTGTTGTCACTGTTCAAAGTATTATACGAATATAAAATAAAATTTTGTTGAAACTAAGACACTTTTGAATAGTTCTTGCGGTACCATAGTAAATATTCTACTCTTAAACTCACTATAACCAACACAGTTGATACGAGGAATGCAGACACATAATGAAGTTTTGGGTGTGCAGAAAGAATAAGGATTATTTATATTTTAATTTCTTGGGTTGGACATTTGGAGTAAAAATTGGTGTGGCAGGTACGAGCTTAGCTGGCGCCCAAGATATACTGTTATTTTAAATATTTTATCTTACTAAAGAACATATAGTATTTTAAAATAATTGATTTATCTGATAATTTTATTTAATATAATTATTTGAATATAATGATAACTTGTTTATTTTCATATTGCAAAGTACGTTCTCACACACTTAGCTAATTAATCAAAATAATACTTTACACAACAATAATTTTTAGGGAAAATTGTCCACTTTTACATTACAGCGCGTTCAGTTGAACTCTCACTGACCTCATAATATGCAACCGGAGCTACATATACCATGGCAAAATAAAAAGTTACAAAACTATCAATCTTAGAACAAAACTTCTTCCACATTCACAGCAATCGAATCTAAAACATCGGTCGCAATGCCAGAAAATCTTGTAGGGGGCGTAGCTTCTGCTGCCTCTCACGACCCATACCATATTAAGGTTTGTCATTCGGTGTATGTGTATTGTTTCGCACAAACATCTGCTATCGATTGTGCGAGACCATCCCCGCGGTGGAGCCGAACAAAGCGCGCTAGAACTGACGGGTCGGACTGTCTACTCGAATATCTGAGAATCCTGTTGCTAACAGATCGTTAGAATCGTTTAAATTTTTTAACGTCCAGGAAACGGATACCGGATAGCGTCCTTTGGGCACCTGCCGAGTTTTCGGCCATTTCTTATGGAAAGCGAACGTGATTATTTTTACACTAAGAAAAATCAGGTTAGATAATAAAATACCGAGAGATTTTAAGATTAAAATCACCTCACCTACAGAAATTAAATTAACTGTAAATCCAAAGATCCAGTAGTATTCAACAGTTGTAGTAATTTATAGGTTCCTAAATGTCATCAACGAAAAAGGTATCTAAATATATAAACACTATAAATAAAAGTAAATACCGCTGACACCAGTAACAACCGAAACAATGTCTTAACTACTCTCTAATATAAAATATAAATCCCACCTTTATCATTATTAGTCACTGCTGCTACTTCTGATACTACTACTGCTTCTGCTACTATTGCTTCTACTGCTATAGCTTTTAAACTTCTGTTGCAATCTTTGGGATTCCATCATATAAATAACAAGATGAAAATATATTAGTAACAGAAAATGGTATGTTGCGTGTATCAGTATAATAACAAATAATCTAACAGAAGATAAAAACAGACCACATTTGAGCATTTAAATGCCTTTCACGATTTAAAGAATAATCTGATTCATGTAAGCCGAGGTTGCGAACAGTGTGATCTTAATCTCCTTTCTGCCACATAAATATGAGGCGATATGGTGTAAAAGAATATATTGATATGGAAATTTTCGCATGACATCCTAAAATTTAGGAAGAACAATATTGGGATGGGGTATACAAAATTTTAGAATATATATAGTAAGTAGTTGGTAGGGAGGTTTTTGTGGGTTGACCAATCTTGTGGAAAAGTTCGACATCTTCCTTGTTAAAAGAGATATTAAAAAAGTGTATTAAGACAATTATGGACAGGTTTGAGGTTAATATTTTAAAATTATCGGGAGGTATACAGGTGTTGGATAGCTCGTGTATGAACCAAACATATGTTTTTTTTAATGATAACCCAAGTATATTATTTTAGATTCTGTTTACTCATCTTTTTTCCATTCTTCTAATATATGGTTTGTCTATGTTATATAGGATACTTTTCAAGGATTTGACATTTTTGTGAGAGAATTGTACATAATTCAACGTCCAGCAGCCAATTGCACACTGTAGAAAAAAAATTTTTTACCCACACGAATACCCCTTGATTTTCTTGTTTTATTTAAATGGGACACTCTATATTTTATATCACCAGTAAAATCATCTATTCCAAGTCTTTCATTTTTATAAAGCATTCTCTATACCTAAAGTTAATATTTATCGATATTTTTTAAAAATAAATGAAAATTATGATTATTTCGATAAATTAAACTAGTTTTTCATAAAATACTCTTTATAAATAATAATAAATAATATGTGTGAATACAAAAAAAACTCAAAAACAAACAAATCAATTAAAACATAATTATAAAAGTTGTTCAAAGTGACCTCCCATAACATCAATACAGTTTTGTAATCGAATTTCGAATGACTGACTCACATTTCTCAGCATTTGAACATCAATACTTTGAAATACATTTCGGATTCGAGTTTTCATGTCATCTTTTGTCGTTGCAGGCACATTATATACTTTGTTTTTTACATAACCCTACAGAAAAAAATCAATTTTTGTTAAATCCGGTAATCGCGCTGGCCACCCTATCGGTCCTTCTCTTTCGATCCACCGTCTTGGAAAGTGATTATTTAAATAATTATGAATTACTATAGTGTGATGGACTGGTGCACCATCGTGCAAAAACCCTATTTGTTGGCGAATGTGAAGGGGAACATCTTCGAGTAACGTAGGCAAATGATTTTCAAATATACTGCACTATTTACTCTTTCTTCAAAAAAGTGTGGCCCTATCACATAATCACCCACAATGCCATCCCAAACATTTAATGACCACCTCATTTGGCTATGAGTGACTATAATGTGTGGGTTTGTTGTAGAATAATAGTGAAAATTATGCCTATTTAAACCTCCATTTTTATGAAAAGTCGATTCATCACCAAAGAGCACAAAATCAAAGAAATTTCTTTGTTGATTAATTTTTTGTTGGGACCATTCAGAAAATATCACTCTATTTTCAAAATCCCGTTCAAGAAGTTCTTGATGTAACTGGATATGGAAAGGATTCATTTAATGTTTTGATAGGATTCTTTGAACAGTTCCGTAGCTGACTTGTTGTTGTCTTGAAATATTTCGTTTACTAATATGCGGATCATCATAAATATTCAACAATACTTTCAATTCATTCTCTTCCGTGATAGCAGTTTTTGTTACTTGTTTTTGCCCGTATGATACAGTACCAGTACGATTAAAACGGTCGATTAGTTTTTGAAACGCCTTTTTATTTGGTTTCCGGACTCTGGAGGTAAGTAAACAATTCTTGTTGCACTCACCTAGTATATAAATCATATCCACCATTTCTGGGATAGAAAAATTCGTATTGTTCATCTTATTAGTAATTTACTTAAAACACACAGGCAGTTGCTCTTGATTTTTAAAATGTCAAAATTGTCAACTGGACGGTGACAGGTATATTAAATGTATTTTATGAAAAACTAGTATAATTTATCGAAATAACCATAATTTTAATTTATTGTTAAAAAATATCGATAAATATTAACTTTAGGTATAGGGAATGCTTTATAAAAATGGAAGACTTGGAACAGATGATTTTACTGGTAATATAAAATATAGGGTGTCCCATTTAAATAAAACAAGAAAATCAAGGGTCTGAGTATTGAGTCTCCCTATATACAAATAATAGATAATAAAAATATATCTAAAAAAAAGTAAAATACATCATATTATAAATTTCGTGTGGGTAAAAAAATTTTTTTTTCTACGAACTCTTACAAAAAGACATCTTTCGCCACAGGATACTTTCAGCGAAAACTTGATTTCCGTCACTAGTGAGAAAAAATCCCATAACGTTTACTTTCGTCTCTAGTGACGAAAGTAAGTTGTTACATATTTTCATATATCAGTCGCCTCGTATAATATTTTGGCAGCTTATAATTATTATTAATGAAATAAAAAGATGCTCATTAAATTCTATATGCGTTTTTACCTAAACTTTAACGAATTAAAGATAAAATAAAAATGTATAAAAATAGTGCAAATTAAACCAATCTACATCTAGTTTCCTGGTTTTCATTTGTTTATTTGAAGTTTTATCGCTTTTGAGAACTGTCAGTTTCAGTTCGTCCTAAATTTAACACATTTTCATGATGAGAAATTATTTTTAAAGCTGAAGAAACCTCTTCAGATTTATTACCGGCCAAATCAAAAAAGAGATATGAAGAAATTTATTGCAAATTTTTGGTCTGGAGAGAAAAAAATAAAGTGAAATCATTTTCGGAAACTCTACTACTCGCATACTTTGGAGAAATATGTTCAAATTATAAATCGTAGACGTTATGGTCCATTTATTCGATGCTAAGAACTACACTCTCTGTTAAAAATGATGTTGATATTAGTAAATATCCAAAGTTACGTTCGCTTTTGAAAAGAAAATCTGATGGTTTTAAAACTCAAAAATCCAAAATTTTTTCGTCTGAAGACATAAAGACTTTCCTAAAGAATGCACCTGACTATAAATATTTAATAACAAAGGTAAAGGAATTATTATTTTTATTTTAACAAATACTTAATACATAACTACTAATATTTGTAGGTAGCATTAGTTTTTGGATTATCTGGCGCTTGTCGTTGCCACGAACTAAAAGATTTAACAATAAGCGATGTAAAGGATACTGGAAGTATTCTGTTAGTTAAAATCCGTAATACAAAAACAAAAGTTCCGCGTTCTTTTCATATTTCTGGACCCTTTTATGATATTTCTAAAAAATATATGAGCCTACGTCCCGCAAACATGGATCAAATTAATTCAATATTCTTTATTAACTATTAGAATGGAAAGTGTAGCAGACAGGTTGTTGAAATTAATAAAATCAGTAAATTTCCTAACGAAATTGCTCAGTTTTAACGCTTCCGAATCCTCAAGATTACACTGAGCACTGTTTCCGCAGAATATCCGCAACGCTATTGGTGGATGCAGGAGGTGACTTGCTTCTGTTAAAAAAGCACGGTGGTTGGAAATCTAGTAGTGTTGCGGAAGGATATGTTGATGAATCCACGAAGAGTAAAAACCAAATACAAACCAAAATTTTACAATCTGTACAAAATAAGGAAACTACTAGTTCATCCGATTATGGCGCATCATCATCTGAAATGACATTTAACAGTAGAACAAATATGTCGGCATCTACCTCAATAAATAAAAAGCTTGAGTGTGATACCCCCATAATTTTGAACAATTGTTCAAATATAACAATAAATCAATATTTAAATAATAAATAATATTTCTGAAATATTTAATTGTTGGTTAATTTTTTGTTATTCCTAACACAAAATAAAGCATTTGCTAATGTTTGTTTTTTTTTCATTTTAATAGGTACCTACATGACATAATAGAGTTCGTAGAAAAAGTATAGTGTTTTACTCGTCGAAAATCATTTTTCGTCACACGTGAAACAATATACTATTTTCTACAGTGAGTAATTGGCTGCTGGACGTTGAATTATGTACGATTCTCTCACAAAAATGTCAATTCCTTGAAAAGTACTTTATATAACATAGACAAACCATATATTAGAAGAATGGAAAAAAGGTGAGTAAACAGAATCTAAAATAATATACTGGGGTTATCATTAAAAAAACATATGTTTGGTTCGTGCACGAGCTATGCAACACCCTGTATACCACGCAATAATTTTAAAATGTTAACCTCAAACATATCCATAATTTTCTTAATACACTTTTTTAATATCTCTTTCAACAAGGAAGATATCTAACTTTTCCACAAGATTGGTCCACCCTGTATATAGTAGTTGGGAGGAAGTTTTCTGTTTTTTTGAAAAAATTGTTCGATCAATTTATTATTGATTGTCAACGGACCGAGAACTGTCAGAGAAGATAAGAATTTTTTAATTGTATTGGAGTTGGATTTTTGATTTGTATTGTAATTTATTTCTATTGAAAAAAAAAAAATACTTATAAATCAGAAAAAAATTAAATTGAAAAAAGAGACAAGCAGAGATTTTAAATTTGGAATTCAAGTTTGGTAAGAATTTTAAATTTTTGTTTTGAACTGTTGTATTCGTGCCGTAGCAAGTGTGTGTTGTTATTTAAGTATTCAGGGTGAAATTTCAGAACAAAGTGTGGAATATTATATATCAGCATAAGTAATATACATAAATACAATAAAAATTATATGAGTTTTTCTTATTGTGATCAGAATTTGTAAACATAGTGTAAATGGATTTAAGAGGAGAAAATATAGTTGGTTTGCCGGGAGAATATGAAGAAATCATAGGACAAGGAGATGAGGAGGTACAGGATGAACACGTGGTAAAAGAAATAGTGACAGAGGAAAATCAAGAGAATAAAGAAATATGGATGAAGGAGTTAATGCAGGTGCTCATTAGAATGAAAGGGTAAATGAATGAGAACATGAGTCAAATGAAATGAAAAATTAACTTGAGTCATATGAATGATAAAATAAATGAAAATAATGAAAACTCGAGACAAACAAAAACGGAAATGAATGATAAAATAAATGAGAATGAGAACATGAGACAGATGAAAAGGGATATGAATGAGAATAATGAGAATATGAGTAATAAAATGGACAACATAAAGGAAGAAATTAAAAAGTTATACAGTGTAACACAAATTATAGAAAAATAAAAGTTATGGATAATAAAATTAAAGAAGTTAGAAGTAAAGAGTTGGAAGAAAGAATACAAATAAATAAATAAAGAGAAATAAAAGAGAAAAATAGAAATTGAAGAAAAAGACGTAAGTGATGAAAAACAGCTTCAAACTATAGAAAAATATAAAAATAATAATAAGCAAAATAAAGAAAAAGGTAAAATTAAAGAAAGTGAAAAAGAAAATGGAAGAAAATAGAAACCAAATTACATCGAATGTTAGAACACAAGATAAAATAAAATACAAAACATATGGGAAAAGTTAAAACAGATACAGGGGGATAAAAGACATATTAAAATAGTAAGAAATCTAAAAATTATAGCAAAATAAAATTACAATTGAGATATAAGGAGTATGGATGGGAAAATGAAAGAGTAAATAAATATATAATGGGAATTCAGTTAAAACAGATGCGAAGCGGGAGTGAAAGGAAAAATAGGATGTATTAAGATAAATGTTTGAAAATAATTAAGAATCGGGGGTTGACAGAAAAGAAGAAAGTAAGGACAAAGGTAAAAGGAAAGAAATAAAGATTAGAATGCGGACGAAAATGTGGATTTGAAAGTCAAATAGATACATTTAGTAGAATAAACATTTAAAATGGATGCATGTTACAGTACAGACAATAGAACAGATATTATTATAAATTTTAAAATTTTTTGACTAAAATAAGGAGGAATCTGAACATATTAGATTTGTTAGATTGGAATATCTGTTAATGTGAAAGTCAGTTTTATTTATAGTATTTTTATGATGTCAAAATTATGTCAAAATTTATAAAATTGATGTTCATTTGACAAGATGACATATGTGTCAAGCAATAAAAAAACCTCATAAATCAGAGGAAAGTTAAATTGAAAATAGAGACAAGCAGAGTTATAAAATGATAGCATAGAAGAGGTTATAAATAGACAGGTAGAGACACGGAGATAAGCAGAGACAATCAGACACAGGCAAAGACAGGGAAAGGAGGACAAGCAGCGGGAGGACAAAAGTAATAGCAGTAACAAGACGAGATCAGCAGTAGAACAAAAGCAGCAGAAGAAGAAATGGAATATTTTTTTAATTTTGTTATTAGATTCCTAATATTTTTAGATTTGTTTGAACCCACCCCAATATTGAGATTTTTCTTGATTGGAACCAGAGATATTATAAGGAGGTTTATATCAATATGTAAGAGCATCAGTTTCCTCAAAATTATGAATACAAATATCTTTATTTGCACTACGGTTATATTTCGGAATCTTCATTTAGAATAATCCTTTATAATATTTACCAAGATTCTCTTTATTTCTATCAATTCCAAAGATGCAATCTCATAAAATATCGATAAACTTTTCAGTATCCACTCGTATTTGAATTTGGTCGATAATTTGAAAGAAAAACACGACCGTTATTCTCCAATAAGCAAGTTCGAGGAGAAATTTATTACTTTTGGAATATTTAGCCACAGTGGACGTTAAAGTTAATGGAAATAACCGTTTTGGTAGATGCACCGACTTAGATAATAATGTAAACGGTACATGGTAACGAACGCCATGCAGGTCAGTATAAATTGGCAATTCGGGTGAGAGCGCTGGAGCATTTCATTTAAAAAATCGATTTTGTTGGGTGGTGGGTGTCCTTTTATGAAAATAGAAAACTATATATTTTAAGGAGTGGACATGAAATTCTGTATAAAGTCATGTAGGTATTTCGGTACTTGCTGCTTCCCGAATATTTAATCATCTAGATAACTATTGTATTTTGAATAGTTCCTTTTCTGTTATTACTCGTATTACGAAAACAAACTAAAGAAAATATATTGTAAAGAAATAGGTTGTAGAAAATATAACAAAATGAAAAAAAATTGCTATAAAAAAATTATAAATATACAGTCAAAATTAAGTAATTATATTAATTAATAATGAGCAATCATATATGCTATAAGAGCGTTTCGATTTCGAACAAAAAATCTAGTGGATTGCGGGCTAGAGTACGATTCAACTTAGAAAAAGCCACGGGCGTACAGTTCATCAAATTTCTAGAGGTGTTCGACGCCCAGACAGAGAACGCGCTACGTGTGACTAAGATAGCTATTGTACAGTCTGCTAAACAAGTTATTTTAAATAGTTTTTAATATTTTTAGGTAATTAAATTTTAAAAGTGTGGAATAGTTTAGGGATTAAATTGGTCTGATTGGACTTTCTTAGAACGTTTTTAAAAGCAGCTAAAGATAGTATGTAGAATTGAAAATAATTATTATGCCATAAAAGGTGTTTTGGAATTCCTTCAACCTTTTGAAATTGAGTCAGAAAATATAAATTTTATAGGATAGCGGAAAATACCTATAATTTTTTTGTAGGCCTTTGTAATTCGTGGAAATAGTTTATATTTTATTTCTACCTTATTAAAGAAAATGGTACCTATTATTAATAATGGTTGTTTCTGAAACATTACTAAAATTTTCGAAATTTTGTTTTTCTACAAAATAATAAACTATACTATTTAGAAAAAAATTTATTTCTCTTATAATTTTATAAAAAATAACAGAGGAATATTTACATTTCTTGATCTATTAAACAAAACGATAAATTATCTCGACGAATGACACCATGTTCTAGCTTTACATTTTTGTTGGTGGTTTCATGGGTTTCATATCAATTTTTTGTAATTGTAGTTTACACGTACATATACCTCTTAACACTTGTTTGCTTTATTAAAAAAGTGTGTTGTTGTGATTTACGTCGATATAAGTCAAAAACAACTTGAAACCCCATATAAAATCAAAAAGGAGAAACGGAAAAAATTGAGCCTGTAAATGAACACAACTCAGAAACAAAAATAGCTATCTAATAATAAAAAAATTAAATTTGATTCTTGTGCAGCTTCATCTATATCATTAACTGTTTTTGATTTTTTAATGGTTTTTCTTGGTGATGAAAATTCCGATATCTAACGGTTATCGATTCTTTTTTTCTCTCCAGAAATGCGGACGACAGTGTTTTTAGATACTCCTGTGGCTGCAGCAACACGATCATTTACATTTTTAAATGGTACTGAAGGTGAATTAAAGTTTCCTTCTCTTCTCATAAACTCTCTAACATTGGCTATTTTTTCGCGAGATTGACTGTTAATCACGCGGCCTCTTAATTTGCTATTAAACTCCATACTTAGGTTCTATTAAACTGTAATGAGCAAAAAACACAAACGAAAATAAAAGAAATGTTTTAGCGAAATTTACATCTGACATTTACGTCTGAATGAAATAGTGAAATACTTGATGCGCAGAGTGTACTTTCATTGCGTAAATCCGTCGGGATGCCTGTCAGTAGTGCTTTCTCTGTCTAGCCGTCGAAAGCCTCTAGAAATTTGATGAACTGTAATCAACTAGTCATCGTCTGCCTCACTTTAAAATATTCCTTATCCGTTGCTCCAGATCGATATACCAGTGGCGTAGGCTCTTATTTAAATAAGAATTAAAGCAGTTTCCCAACAAAAAACATTTATTGGATTAAAAAGTTAAATTTTAATGATTTAAAAATTTGTATATTACCTAAATAACTAAACTAAAATAACATTACATATATTTTTCGACTTTAGACTTGCAAAACATTTAGTGGGAAGTAAATAAAAATAGCAACACAATTTTGTAATTTAAGATTTTTATTACAATTAAAATAATAGTTATTTATGCAACTAGTGCAAAAAGTGAAACTAGAGGAGTACATCCTAGTTCGATTGTTAATGAACTATTATGCTCTGTTTTTAAACTAAGAGGAGCAATTTGAATTTAAGTTGGCAATTCTGTAGCCTTCTGATTGGTCAGATTACAGTCAGTTTCACACATTACTTTTTAGCATGAACATCAGCTAATAATTCATATTGTTGATAGTTCTGACATTTTATAATTTGATATCTCATCCATTACTTAGTTTTTTACTTTATTTCGTAAATAATAGTTCTTCAGTAAGCAATTGTATTGAAAATCTACAATTATGGATCCTTCTACACTGAGTACTATTAAAGGTAGCAATTCCTGAAAAGCCTTACAAGAAAGGGAAGACACCTTTTTATTTTACATGCTGATTCTGACGGTTTTGTAGAAAATGTATTATTGGTTTTTGAAGTTAAAAAGATGGGAGATTACCATGAAGAGATGAATTCCGAAGTATTTTAGAAAAAAATAGTTTTATTACTGATTTTTTAAAACTAAAATTTGATGAATTTTTAACCAAAATGATTAAAATGTAACTAAATATTCAAGCAAATTTTATTTATTAGAATAGAATAAAACTACTTCTTGTTAGAGTCCATATAGGTGTCATCAGGTCTTTTTTTATCGAGCCGACTTCCTGTCTCGAATATATGGAGGGAATCTTGTAAAGTCTGGTGCTTGCAAGTAAACCTGATATACTTTGACAGAAATTTCTCTTAGAAATTTGCCGTATTTGTCACAGAAGCCTAATTCTTTAGCTCGATTGAAGAAATGTAGAACTTCTTTTTGTTTTTGGTCCATATTTCTGCTCCATCATCGAATACATAATTACTTATGATTATTAATAATAATACATTAAACTTAACACGTATTAACATAGCAACTACAAACGTATGATGCAAATACAAATGTTAGGAATAGAAATGATAACCCACAGAAGAATTTTACCTATTAACATAATTAAATCGGCAATTAGAAATTAAAAATTTATAAAAAACCGACTTCAAAAACGTGCAGATATTATCATTACATCTTAAACAAATTTATATGGGACTACCCCTGAGGTACCCCCTTACTAAAAAAAAGTCATATAAATCGGACAAGGTGGTAAAGCATTATCGCTAAACATACATAAAAAATGAAGAGTTTGAAGATTTTCTCATGGACCCAATTATTAGATTTTGACCAAATTTATATGGGGCCACCCCTGAAGTACCCCCTTTTTAACAAAAAAAGAATCATTGAAATCGGACACCATGTTAAAGCATTATCGCTAAACATTCATAAAAAATTAAAAGTTTGAGAATTTTCTCATGGACCCAATTATTAGATTTTGACCAAATTTATATGGGACCACCTCTGAAGTACCCCCTTTCTAACAAAAGAAGAATCATTGAAATCGGACACCGTGTTTAAGAATTATTTATTTATTTATTCCAGAAACAAACAGGCATGAGCCTAATTACAAGTTCCTATAAATACAGCGAAAATAGAAATCAACAAAAATACATAATATCTAATTAAATATATAAGTGAAATTATAATAAACAAACCTCGCTACTACAAAATTTTAACAAAGTTTATTAAAGAACAAAACTACTGAAATAATCAGAAATATTCAGGAATAATCAGAGCGTCTGCAAAACCCCACACCAAGGCCACGGAAATCCTACAAGGTTATGTCTCTTGAATCGAGCCCAACAATTTTGTTAAGTTCCTTTCTATATGTTCTTATAGATACATCAAAAATACCGCAAGAAATGCCTTCGGAGTGTACATTAAACAAAAGACAAATTTTTTCTACTGGACCATGATTATCCGCACGAAAAGTTAATTGACGGGGACGAATACCTGCTATTGGAACATTGATTTTTATTTGTTTCAATAAATATTGACTGTCCAAATATCCATTTGGACAGTCAAGGATGATTATAGAGCGTCTATGTTCCAATTTTTCAATTTCAAACTCTTTTCTAATAGGTCCAAATGAAACAAATCCTGGACTTGTATGATACTTTTTAAAGTATAAATATTTGACAAATTTATTTTGAATAATTTCCAAAATTTGTTTTAAATTTTGTTGTGTAGGGTCCCATACAGTGGATGCATATTCTAATTTACTACGAACGAGAGCAAAAAATACATTTGTAATTTCTATATAAAGAAAGTTATCTTATGGATATTAATCAAATATACATGTTTAAAATATTGACCCTACAACATAAGAAAAAGCATATGTTAGAAAAAATAAATCATGATCACGACACTCGGTATAAACAAAATCAAATAACGCAAACCGCAAAAGCACAAAAGACCATAGGTCAAAGATCATTTTATTTTACGGCAAGACATATATATCCTCATATTCCAAACAAATTAAAAAATTTAAAAAATAATATATTTAAAATAAAACTAAAAAAATGGATATTGCAACTACCAAGAGAACAAGTAAGTAATCTGATTAATTTAAAACGATATTAATATAATTTAAAAAGGTATCTTAATTAAAGAAAATAAAATTCGAATAAAAAATAAAATACGTACCTCACCTAATTCTTCTGCACTTCTTATTACAGTGATATATTCAATTATATTGTATTTAATTTAAAATATGTAATTTAGAGTCTTTGATTTAGAATATTTTATTAACAGTGTTTAATTTGAATTATTTAATTTAAAGCGTTTAATTTAAAATGTTTACTTTGAGATATTTAATATTTCATTTTTAATTTAAAATACGATATTTAGTTTATAATGTTTAATTTATGCTTAATTTATAATGTCTAAATTAATGATTAATTTGAAATTTTGATTAGGAATGAAATGTCGCAAATGTTCCAAATGATTATTTAGGTTATTTAATACAAAATAAAATAGACAAAAAAAATATGTTAACATCAATATAAAAAAAAAACAGAAATATATTAGAGAAACCATACACTAGCCATACAGGCTTCTAAGGATCTTATATTTATTTCCGTTCATTTTACATATTTTCGTATGTGTACCTAAAAAAAGTGTAATTCAATTGGAAATAAATATTATTATAGTTATTATATTATTATAGTGTGTGTCTGTAAAGTCCCTAGTCGTGCGTTTCAAAAAACCTAATAATTTGTTAGCCTCTTTGGTAATGTTATGGATATGCTCGTCAAATTTGAAATTATTTTGAAAAACTATTCCCAAGTCGGTCATTTTTGACACTCTTTCTAGTGTTGATCCTTGCATTGTGTAGATAAAATATTAAGGATTACGAATGTTACTGAATGTAATAACCTTGCATTTGGAAAGATTAAAATGTAATTTATTTTCAAATGACCAATCCGAAATTGAGTCTAAGTCATTTTGAAGGTCTAGATAGTCATCTAGGGTGGATATTTTCTTAAAAACTTTCAGATCATCTGCATACATTAGGCAGTTTGATGTAATACGTAGAGGAAGGTCATTAACAAATATTAAGAAAAGTAGTGGACCCAAATTGGAGCCCTGAGGAACCCCAGAGCCTACGAGGATTGTATGAGATACTTCACCACCAAACATTACGTATTGATACCTTAGTTTTAGATAAGACATAAAGAAATTTATTAGATGATCGGTAAGACCATAATATTTTAGTTTAGCTAAAAGAATATTGTGATTTACCTTATCGAAGGCTTTCTTAAAATCGGTATAAATACAATCAATTTGCTCACGAGAATTGACACATTTTGATATTTTATCACTGAAAGTTAATAAATTTGTATCTACAGATTTTTTACGACAAAATCCGTGTTGTTCGGTTGATATGTATTTTTGAAAGTAAGCATACAGTTTATCATATATTACAAATTCAAACAGTTTCGCCGTACAATTTAATATGGCTATGGGTCGATAATTATCTATTTTATTTTTATCCCCTTTTTTAAAAATTGGTGTTAATCTCGTTCTTTTAAATTCAATAGGAAATATGGATGTTTTAAGCGACTTATTGAAAATTACCAGCAAAGGGTATATTAAATAATCTTTACAAGCTTTTAGGATATAACAAGGAATATTATCAGGACCCGCTGTCTTTTTCGGTTTTAACTTTCGAAATGCAGCTTCTAAGTCTTTGACGGATATTAGATCGAAGTCAATATTCTGATAAAAATTTACGTTCTAATTGTTAGTCAAACCATTAATATCTATAAGGTTATAGTTTGAATCGTTGTCATACACTGAACTGAAATAATCAGCGAACTCCCCTGCTATAATTTTTTTGTCAGATATTTCCCTATTATTTATAATAGAATTTGATTTAGATATATTATTAGACCTCTTATCTTTAATGAACTTCCAAAAAAGCATGGGGTCCTGGTTAACACAATTCTGCATATTTTGAATATAATTATTGTGCGCCGTCCTTATTTTCAATTTTAGGTCCACCCTAATTTTTTTATATCTACTACAATAATATTCCGATAGATGTTTTCTTTTTCTGAAAAATTCTTTGTACTTTATGTCGATTTTTATTTCATCCGTGAACCATGGCGGAAACTGTTTGCAATATGCATGTGGCCTATTAGTAAACTTTGGTACACATATGTCAAGCATTTCATAAAAAACCTGGTAAAAATATTTGACAGAATCATCAACCTTTTCAATGTGTCCAATTTTGGACCAATTAAAATCCCTTAGTAGTTCGCATAGTAATCTAAAATCGCTGAATATACATAAAAAAAAAATATTGCGACGAATTGAGAACCTCCTCCTTTTTTGAAGTCGGTTAAAAATAGTTTACTTTCCCCTCGTAATAAAAAAACTAAGTATTTCATTTCGACGTGAAATAAAACTTTTCAAAGATCATAAAATCCCAAAACCTTTGTACGTGGTAAGAAAATGAAAAATGTAACAACGCGACCGTTGCTTGCCAATTAATCCGATAGATAGCGCTTTTATTAAGGATGCTTCCGACGCGTCGCATTGTCCCTAAATCAAATGAAAAATCGAGGCAATATCCTGCTTTAATACGACCTTATCCTGCGATCCGGTGTCCATGACTGCTTGCTTGCCGTAGTTGTTAAACTTTTAATCTTGATTAATACAAAATTCACTTCAAATCCTCATTAAGGGCGATTTATTTTCCGTGTCAAGTAAACGCTATGGCGTGCCATTAATATCGAGCTAACATCATAATTCCTTTTTGTCTGAGTGGCTTTTTTTAAAGATCGCTGCTCGGAACGGGTCAGACGAGAGTCTTCGATTTAACGGTTGATGAGGATCGTAATACATACCTAGAATTTTTGTTTTTTTATTAAGAATATTTTTTAAATTTGTTGATTTGCACTATTGCTCTATAAAGAAATAGTATTTGTAAAGGTTTTACTGACAGGCTGTCACTTTAACCGCCGAAAGACGGTGTATATTGAAAATTAATTTCATTGAATTTTAAACAAATATTTATTTAATTATTTATTTATTTATTTATTTATTTATTTATTTATTTATTTATTTATTTATTTATTTATTTATTTATTTATTTATTTATTTATTTATTTATTTATTTATTTATTTATTTATTTATTTATTTATTTATTTATTTATTTATTTATTTATTTATTTATTTATTTATTTATTTATAATACAATTCTCTACAGGTCATAAACCCAATTACAGAGCAGGAATTGACTGACACCATATAATTATTAATAGATCACATTTTTTATATGAATGTTAAGCACATAAAAAGAACTTGTATTTCGTAATAGGTAACAAATTAACTAAGATAAAAAGTGAGATTTTATATCTGACAAATTGCAACTAAATATATCAAGTTCATTGACAATAGAATTTGTTACTGTACACATGGTATGGAGCGGAGAATTTTCCAGAACATTTGTGCGAGATGTATTTATATAAAAAGTATTGAGGTGTCTGGAAGAAATTCTGGGAATGCAAATATTAAACTTTTCTAATACGGTTGGGCATTCAATAATACTTTTAATAATTTTATAAGTTACTACTACACTATAATAATCACGCCTTCTATCGAGACTGAAAAAGTTATGCTTTTGTAGTAATTCAGAGTGAGGTGTACCTATTAGAGGATAAATGCCATCAGTTTTCAGGCTTAGCAGTTTTAAAAATCGTCTTTGAATTGCTTCTATTCGATCTATATGATACTGATAAAAGGGGCTCCACACAACTGAAGCATATTCTAACTTTGATCTTATAAAAGTATAAAATAGAGGTTTCTTTGAAATCACTACTGCTACGTGCAATTAATCCGTACATTCGATAGGAGGAGGATACAACATTATCAATATGCTTATTAAATGATAGTGTAGTGTCAAACGTGACGCCAAGATCAGTAAATGTTTTCGGTCGCTCAAGAGCAACGTTTTCTATTGAATAATTAAATATTAGAATATTCGTTTTTAAACTGTACGACATAACTTTACATTTATCTGGGTTTAGTGACAAGTTATTTTGATAACACCATTCAACAATCCGTGTTAGGTTTGCTGAAAGGTTCTCGCAATCACCTATCTTCTCTACGAGGCAGTATAGTTTTAGATCATCAGCATACAATAGCAAATTTACATTTATAACATCTGCAATATCATTAATGAACATAATAAAAAGGAGGGGTCCTAGATTCGACCCTTGTGGAACACCAGAAGAAGCACTATATTCAGCAGACCTAAAACCATTAAGCTGGACATATTGCTTTCGATCCCATAGATAGGATTGAAATAGTGAAATTAAAGAAGGAGATAATCCAAAAGCTACAAATTTGTTAAGCATGATCAAGTCTGTCGAAGGCCTTAGAAAAGTCTGTGTAAATAACATTAGTTTGGGCTCTGTTATCAATAGATTCAGCAATATATTGGGTAACAGTCAGGAGGTTGGTGACTGTTGAACGACTTGAAACCATGTTGATTTATACTTATATTACAACTTACATGACGACATATAACTCGCTCTAACAGGATTTCAAAAACCTTTGCAAAGTTGCATATAATAGAGATAGGTCGATAATTTGAAATATCTTGTCTATCTCCTTTCTTGAAAATGGGACAGACCTTTGAGGATTTCCAGACCTCTGGTATTGTAGCCGATTTTAAACAAATATTAATTAGTATGGAGAGGGGACGAGCAAGCACAGAAGAACAATCTTTTAGGGCAAAAGCTGGAATATCGTCTGATCCGGTGGTCTTTTTTGGCTTAAGTGATCTTAGTGCCTCATATACTTCCTTTTCACTGAAGCTTGTAATATTTAAAAAGTGATTATTATTTGTCCCAGAATTGGGTTGAAAAGGAGAAGAAATAGTATGAGACTGTTTAAAAAGATTTGCAAAACCATTTAGAATATTAGAAGGCCCCTCCAGCATTTGACCTTCAAAACTTAATACTTGTGATATTTTGGAACTACCTCGTTTATTATTTATAAATGCGCAAAATCTGTTTGGGTTGTTATGTATTTCTTACTCAGTTTTGCCTAAAAATTTATTGTATGCAACATCAACATCATGCTTTATTTTCGCCCGAAGGTGTTTAAAATCTTCAAAGGCCTGTAAATTGCTTTCACGCTTGTATTTGTGCCAAATTCTACTTTTAACCTGTAAATCTTTAATAATGCTACCATTGTACCAAGGAGGATATTTATTTTTGGATTTAAGTGTATATTTGGGACAGCAACGATCGAAAACATTATAAAGCTTGCCATAGAAATATGTGGATGCATCTTCTGAATTATCAAACGCTTCCAAGAAGGTCCAGTCAATAAGAGATATTTGTTCATACATTTGTGGAAAGTTGGCTCTTTTGAAGTTATAACTGTTCTGAAAACAGGATTGCAATTTACATTTGAAGTTATCCTTTATCTCTAGTATACAAGTAATATCCAAAGCAGGATGATGTCGATCTTCGGTTACAAATGGATCCAGTGATTTCTCCACATGACATTTTTTATTAAAAAAAAAACAGGTCTAGGAGTCTATTAAGGTTATTAAATACAAAATTATTTTGGGAAAGATCAAAAATTTGTGAAAAATTATTAAGGGTAGTGATTTCCCTATTAGTTGCACCAGAATCCAGATAGCATAGTAGCTAACATTAAAGTCTCCTACAACGAGAACTGTATTATTATGTAATATATGCAACAATGCCAGGGCTTCAAAAAGTTGTTCAAACTCAGTTAGTGGAGTTTGAGGTGGTATGTAAATATTTAACAAATAAATATATTTATATAAAAAGATTATTTTAACAACTATGATATCAATCAATTTAAGCTGAGGAAAGTTAAAATCAGATAGATTAATTAATATAC
Source organism: Psylliodes chrysocephalus (assembly GCA_927349885.1). Lineage (NCBI taxonomy): Eukaryota > Metazoa > Arthropoda > Insecta > Coleoptera > Chrysomelidae > Psylliodes > Psylliodes chrysocephalus. The sequence goes on from OV651817.1 coordinate 77,522,607, forward strand.
CAAACATGGATTTAAATCCTCACATTAGTTCATTAAAAATATAGAAAATTTTGCAAGGTGGGATGCTATTACTTTTTATTTAAATTCTACGATGTAAATTTTACTTAAGAGGTGTTTTAGCTGACATTGCTGGTACTCGTGGATTTATAAATTGACCAGGACAAATAAAACCAGACTGTTTCGCGGGCCAAAGTCTACTTTATGATAAAATTAAAGATACTATAATACTATAACAATAGAATGTTGAGCGCACCAAGTTTTTGAGTAAATTGGAAAACTGATTTGTATAACATATTTATATTAAATGTTAGGTTCTTTGTTTCGACCATGTGTCATTACACAGCGGTACTTCCCTGTGTGATCGTCTCCTGAATAGATGTATCGACTAACTTGAAGATCTTGTTCCAAGGAATATGAGCTGGAAATCTCTCCGATACTCGGAATCTGTTGGAGGTACTTGGAACTAATTGGAGCTATGTCGAGACTTGGAGATATGTCCAGACTCGGTGCTATATAGAGCTACTTGAAAACTTGGAGCAACTTCGAAACTACTTTGAAACTTGGAGCTTGGAGACTACTTGGGGCTTCATGGAGCTACTTCGAAACTACTTGAAAACTTGTAAACCTGCAGCTACTTAAAGCTTGAAAACTTGAAACTACTTGGAGCTACTTCGAAACTACTTTGAAACATAGAGCTTGGAGACTACTTGGGGCTACTTGGAGCTACTTCGAAACTACTTAGAGCATAGAAAAATAAAAAGAGAAGGTTTGAATAAATGGCGGGACTTGTTTCCTTGTTGGTAGTTGAACCGTAAGTGCTTAGCGCGCTGCTATCACTAAATTCAAACCCGTTTTACACCCATAAAAAAATATGTTTTCAAAAATAATGACAAAGAAATCAATCATTTTACTGATTTACCCCTTGAAATTTCACTTTAATATAATGTGTGATCAAATACAGGGATAATCGTTAATAAATTTAAAGTTAAAGCTAAATTTAAATATTATTAGATGGTGTAAATCTGGCTTTGAAAATAAATTAGGTTATGTTGCTATAAATATGTCAGCTTGATATTATTTTCATTTTCAAATATATTTTTTTCAAATGTAGGTGAGCAAATTGTATTAAGTGTAAGTTAGATTTAACTAATTTTACTATAGAGAGGTTCTTGAGAAAATCAGTAACTTCTGATTCATTTAAATTTTAATTGCAGAAGTAAGTATTTTTCTCACAAAACTAACAAGAAATTTTATGTTTTTCCTACTATTATTACTCTAGAGATACATGGATCCACATTTTAAACATTTGCGGTTAAAAAAATGAAAGGAGTTGTGATCGAAATGTGTGAAGCCAATTTACAAACAAATATTGTAGAACCGGAGATAGAACCTCATCCTAGTTTTACTCATAATGACCATGATGAAAAAAGGCGAATGATTTGTGCTCAAAAAGTTATTGTTCAATTTTTGGGTGATATTCATTATTATATTTATCAAGTAATACCCAAATATGTTCAAAAACTTATATGCTATTTAGGTCAACTTGTTAATTTTTGCATAGTTCACCTATTAAGATCATAAATCAGATGTTTTCTATTTTTATTGAAATTTTTATACCTTTTATTGCAAGAAAAATGTAAGAATTTAAAAAAGTTATGACTCTGTTAATTTTTAATTTTAAGATACACACTGCACCTTTATTTTTGTTTTGTTTTAGATATTCCTGGGTATGGAGATTTTTGGAATGTGCATAAATGTGTTTTTTAATTAGGGTGAATTTCAAAGCCCACCTATATTGAAGCTGGAGGCTAATTGTAACCGAAATAGGCATTACAACTATTCTTGATTGAAATAGATGGGAAATGTCTTAAAGGGACAATACGTATAAGAATTAGAATGATTTGTCCTTGGATTAATAAGGGATATTTAAAACATTAAAACAATTGTGTTTATAACTAGTTTGACTTTTCATTCAAACTATACCTGGTTTTTTTAATAATAAAAACATTGTGATGTGCTATGCTGGTTATCGTATTATATTTTTATTTTTCAGTAATTTAGTGTGTGATATAGTGCTTGTTATGTTCAAAATATGCAGTTAGAAGATAATGAGACACATGTAATTACATGGTAATTCTAAATAAATAAAACTTATTAAAAATGTGTTTTATTTTTCAACTAATTTTATTTTTCAGTTAAAACAAAAGACATTTTCCATTTTTCAACATTTACCTACAACAAAAATTGTTGTTTGTTTAGTAGTTGTAAGTAAAAGTTGTCAAATAGGAAAATGTTACTTTAAATTGCTTCAAATATCTAAAATAATAAGCCCGCCAATTTTTAAATCGCTTTAATTAGTAGTGTTCTACTTTATCGACTGAAACTGACAGGTGTAGTTCAACCGTAAGCGCTTAGCGCGCTACTATCGAGGTCAAACAAACTTGTTACCAACTATTTACATGGAATCCGACCCCCGTGACTTAGAGACACTACAGGTTTAGAAATAAAGGGAACAGGCCAGTTTGAAAATCTAACGGACTTATGCATAAATAGCACAAATATTAAAGTTACATCATCTGAACAAAAGGCCAAAATAAGTTGAGAGCCATAGATTTCCGTTTAAACTCTATTTGCAGACTAACTTGTAATTCAATTATTTAATTGCCCCCCCGCGTATATATTAAAGAAAGCTTAAAAATATTATTAGGTAGGGTAGCCATAATCTATATAAAATAAAATAAAACAATAATTAGGACTGTAACCGGCATTCGTCGGCATGGTGGTAATAAAAAAAGCAAATGGCCGACTTTTCGACTTTCCGACTAATTCTAGTAAAGCGTTAAAATATTATTTGAAAAAAACGTTACATAACAATTACTCCAACGGAAATCTAATTATAACAACTACAAACTAGTAGATTTATCGATAAACAAAAGGGATCGGTTAAAGCAACACCAGGCGGTTTTATAGTTCCTCAGCGTGAACGTAGAAGAAACTCTGCAAGAAAGCTAGCGGTCTTCGTTTAATTTTTGTAATTACGAGGGGTTATGGAGAATTTGTTGTCAAAAATAAATTTAAAATTAATTTAGAATTAATTTTACGTGACACCGCACCTAATTATTTCTATTCATAAAGAAGAATGCTAATCTAAGTCGGTAACCACTTTTGGTTCTTTAAATTTAATTTACGAAATCTGAAACCCAAATAGTGAAAAAAAAAATTTATTTTTAGATTAGCCGTATATGGAAAATCAGAAAACAGATTAATTTAATTTTTAATTATTTGACAAGATGGTACAGTATTATTTGTAATTTAGAATTAATTTTACGTGACACCGCACCTAATTATTTCTATTCATAAAGAAGAATGCTAATCTAAGTCGGTAACCACTTTTGGTTCTTTAAATTTAATTTACGAAATCTGAAACCCAAATAGTGAAAAAAAAAAATTTATTTTTAGATTAGCCGTATATGGAAAATCAGAAAACAGATTAATTTAATTTTTAATTATTTGACAAGATGGTACAGTATTATTTGTATAAAATTGGTAAATTGTTTTTCTTATATTCTCCGTCGTGGAATGAACCAAAGAATTTTGACTTATTTTTTCCTGCGGTGAATTGCCTTGGTGAAAATAACTTTCTTGGATATTTTAGTCAAAACATGAATTATTTCTATTACTCCATAAATAGTGTGGTGTCCGACTTTTACTTGGCGAGCACACAAAAGAATTTTCACGACTTTTTAGTTTTTCTTTCTTGTTTGACACTGTATGTCATTATTTTTATTTTCATGGTTATATGCAATGTTGAAATGGAATGATAACCATATGGTCTCTTCTTTTTCTATAACATCACTGTTACAGATTAAGCTACACTTCTTTTTGCAAATCTTTACAGGATTGTACGTATGGAAAGAAGATACATGTAGACCTGAGAGTGGAAGCTATATATGACTGCCGTTCCTACGCTGAGAAAAAGACGGAACCTAAACAAAAACAAAAAACCTGAAACAAAAATTTGTATACACAAAATCATTTTAGCAATCTCAATATAGTTGTCAA